>OY728137.1:1495595185-1496845185 GCA_963277665.1 Viscum album | reverse complement strand
AGGATCCCAACAAAATGATGATATATTGAAAATTTAGGAATATAATGGTAACCAAAAAAGAATGCTGTGAAAAATCTTCATCATTAAACTTACACAAAAGAGTTAGATAGTGGTATCATATGACCTATATAATAATAAATAGTATCTTAGTAGTATTTACATCCTAAAAATTATTAACACTAATAAATTTGGAAAATATTTACACAGTTTTTGAATGATTTTTAAATTCATTTCATAAAAAAATTTCATGTGTCAGGGACATTAATGAATGAATCCCACGATAGTTTATCATTAATTATCAGTTTTAACAGTGGAATTTCCTCGAGGAATGACCAGTGTCATCATAATTAATATAGAAAAATTATACTTATTAGTTGACTTCCAATTGTTTTTAAGGTAATAAGAGTAAACACCGTTAATTTTGGGGAGGCTTTTTTTCCCTCCAATCACATATCGATATAAATAAAAATTGGAGAAAAATTTATGAGATTTGGAAGAGTTAATGTAATATTCAACATACAATTATCAATGATGAATTGTGATGTGAGAGAAGATGATGAATGTTGAGAGGAAAAAACCATAAGATGAGGATGATTTTTTGTTGAATATGTACATGAGGTAGTTATTATGATAAGAGAGGATATTCAATGTAAATGTAATGAGAATTAGAAAGATAAGGTAATAATAAAAAAGAATGATATTGGTAGAGATACCAATTTTAACTATAATTAGAAGGGACAACCGATATGGATGTAAAAGGTCTTCAATTTAGTTCTCCATGATTAAAGATAAAATGGTGGATCAGCTCGATGGTAATAAAAAATGTTCTTTTATTAAAAATAATTAAACTTTATTGATAAGAATTACATGGGATGACCTTTATGGAAAATTAAGAAATGAGTGAATTAATTGACCTTCATCAGGTAAAACCGTTTCAACCACTTTCTACGTAATATGAACATAAAATACATAAGGGAAATCCAACGATGTTAAATAAAAGATATTTTATGAGGAAACCTTAGTATTTAGTATTTTTAATTATCTCTTTTCAGTTCATAAAAATATACACACACTCACTCGAAAAACATTAAAAATTCATTGATAAGGGCTTATGATTTAGTATGTTTTATTTTATTTTATACGACTATAAAAACATTGGTAGGAATTATGATAAGGAACATCAAGGATAATACAAGTTATGGTCCAATTGATGGATGAACCTTTACATATCATGTTTGAAGCATCATTAGAAAGTTTAGTAAGCATTTCAATTATTTCAAATATTATTATTGACTCTATAGTTAATTATTCTAAATCATTAAAATTCAAATTACATTACCTATCTAAGTAATTGATTTAATCATCTAAACTAGGATACATAAACTAGTTATCATACATTTCTTTCTATGAATATAAATTTTATTTTAAATAAAATTTTATGTGAAAAATAGGATTATAATTGGTACAGATAAGCATGTAGAGTAGGATTTCATAAATCATCATTTATTTGAGAATTTTAATCATTGAAAATTAATTTTTTAGGTTTTTACATGCTTTGAATTTATGATATTTTCCTTAATTGATTTAATTAGTTTTATACAATGTATTGACTAGTTGTCCCAACCATTTGTATCAATCCTAATAAATCCACTAATCCCAATATTTCTATGTGTTCCCTTTAGAATACTTATTGATATTCTTGGTGGAAAGAGAGAGCAGAAATATGTAGAGGGATATTTTTGTTGAGATGATATATTTATATCATTAATTATTTTTTATATTAAACCATATGTTTTAATTTTTATTTATTTTACATCATTTAGTTACCTTACATTATCCTTAGAGTCATATGAATATAATAATAAATCCCTAATTATAACTTGTGATTATATCTTTATGATGTGGAGATTCTAGATACCATTAAATCCTATGGTATGTGACGTTTTTTTGAGGTATGTGATTAAATATATTTTCATGTGTACCTTTATGAGAAGGAGAAAAATTAATGTGTGGTATATTTAAAATGGAATTCAAATTAATATGTAATTGAAAAATAAAAACAGATGAATAAAAATATATGAATATTTCAAAAGGGGAATATTAAAAAACTTGTTTGAATTTTTTATTTAAAAAATTAAGCATTGATGAATTTTTGTATTTGATTCCTAAATATTTAATTTCCCACTTAATAATTTTTTTGTATTGACATTGATTTATAAACATGGAAATATGAGAATCCTTTGAGGTGTGTTGAGATTTTATACTTGAGGATACGTATGAATTAAAGTGTGGGGGATTTTGTACATATATTTTGGGCATAAATTATATGATATTTTAATACTATAATATATAAAAATTAATTTATATTCTTTATAATATTTGGAATGATTTAATTGTTTTATTAATTATGGATGGATTGCACAAATATTTATATACAGAAAAAAATAAATGATTGTCGGAGCTGGTGTGACACCAGAATTTTAATGATATGTTAAAGCTTAATCAAATGTGGAGAATCTATAAAGAACCTATCTTAGACAACAAAACACCATTTCTTTCAAAATACTATGAAATGTAAGAGAAAGATTTTGAATGGGTAAAAATTTAAAAACACTTATAGAATGTTTGTCTGTGAAAACATACAAAGTAAAAACACTATTCAAGAGATAAAAAGGTTTAGAGATACCCAAAAATAATAGATTCAATGCCGATTTTAGTGGGGGACTCAGTATAAAGACATGGTATGACCATTAAATACCCAGTGCATCATTATTTAAACATTTATTTGAGAATTAATTAAAACCCAAGTAAATTGAAGGCCTATAAATAAAGAGTTACTGCACAGTTACCAGATCATTCATTCTAGAGGCTATAAGATTAAGGTGAGAAGCTAAACTATGAGGTTCATCATCATTTTTATCTCATTATTTTAATGTTTTTTCTTTCTCATTACTCTATACTTATTAATCCCTCATTATTATAATATGTGTTTAATTCCTTTCTTGTGATATTAAAATACAGATAAAGGGATAAGGTGTGTCTGGATTGTATTTTATTTTATTTGTTAATGTTGGGTTTCCATAATATCGAATTTATAATTTATAATATCTTTCTTTTATTAAATTCATGAACATTGACTTTGGAATTGAAAAAGAGAATCTTATAATTACCCAAATAGTTTACTCAAACTATAACATGACTAGTAGTTAATCATAAGGTATATGGTTTAAATATGGTATCATGATAAATTGATGCCATTAAAGACTTAAATTATTATACTAAGGGTAACATGGATTTATTTACTAATATAGGGATATCTAGACCACTATATCCTCCACATCTTGTCTCTAAATACAATAATGAATTAATCACATAAATTTCTAAAAAAAATTGGACCTCAATCCTAAAATATTTAAAACCAAAAATCTATTTTTCAACTAAATATGTAAAAGCCCCAAAATATGATTCAGTTTTTTCAATACTTTTATGAATAAAATTTTAAAATCCCCAAAATTATTGTATTCCAAATTTTTGAATATAAATAATTTATTGTTTTCATTAAAAATACTAAAATAACTCATGGAATTATCTTGTGGATTTTATCATGAATCTATGTATACTATGTTATAATTATTCTATTATAGTTATTATGTTTTATAAATAATTAATTTTGGTTAGGTTCATATGAAAATTAATGATGACCTCATGGGCTATCAATATTGGATATGTTGATTGGGAAAGTTTTATTTTATTTTTAATGTTTTTTAATAATTTTAATTTTAATATTTAATTTAGTTATATCAATTTTATGTGTGGTATTTTGGGTGTGTAATTTTGAAATAATAAATAATTAAATACAAAACTATAACACTTAGAAAATTGGGTAAATATCCCATCTAGTTCCATATCGATTATGAACAAGGACCAATGTAAAAAGTCACAATGTCTATGGGGGGAGTGAAGCCACATCTTGCTAGTGGGGTAGTTCTACATGAAGATATGGTGTTGTGTATTCTTGTTGACTACTAGAAGCCATTGAAAATAGGAATGAAATGAGTATTCTATCACCTCTCATTGCTGAAAATAATTTCAATATCATACCTGTAATAATCCATATAATCATAAACAACATGAATTTCACAGAACTACCTCTAGAATATCAAAACACACATACAAGAAGAATTATAAGTCTTTGTGAAAAATTTTATTTCCATAATGTGAATGTGATGTGACATGAATTTGTCTCATCATATTTTATTTATGAGAGAGTGATTGGGAGTGGATAAAAATTGTTCCAACACATTCCATCAATACATGGGATGAGATATCAATGAATATTCACTATTTATTCTTCCCACCATCAATGTCAATGGACATCCAAGTAAACATTCTAAACTATTTTTAATTTGAGGAAATTTTTTTCTATTGAGATTTGGATCATTACAATGATATCACTTGAATGTTTTCATATCACAGTATAGATATATGACCATGAATAATTTTTTAATAGATTCTCATAGGGAAACATTTAAAATATATATGTTGCAATTAGAGGATCACTAATGATTGAATCAGATGAAGTGATCTAGAACATAATGGATAAAATGGATAAAATGGTTTCTAATGAAAAATTAAAGGTATATAATAGAGAAATATCCAAAAGATTGATACCAATATAGATTTAATGGAGTTTAGATGGAATAACTAACAATAAAAATGGAAATGATAATGGTCCAACAACAACATCCCTATAGCATATATAAAGAAGATAGAATTTTTTTATTATAGTCATGTTAATTATTTTTATGTTTAGTTTTCATTACAACAACATGAATAAGTATACCAACCAGAGGAAGATGGTAATATCAAAAATAATCATAAGGATATTCACTATTGATTGAATTACACCAACTAGAAGAGACTTTGGATCCTTTTATAACATCCACAAATGTGTCTTTTAAAAAATTAACAACCTACTAAAAAGTATAATTTTTTTAAATGGAGGATCCACATGGAAACTAAAGGGATAATAAATCTATAGTTTAAAACCTCAATTACAATGTTATCCAAATATAAATATGGAATAAATAGAGGCCATCATAAATACTTACAATATTTTCTAATATTAACCCCTTAGAATATTTGAAAGTCATTTTATTAAGAATTGTAAACATCACCCAGTGTCATCCGAAATCAAGCAAGATTAAACAAGGACTAGTTTTAAAAATTTCAAGTTTTTTAAAAATGTAAAGAACAAGTAAATAAAAAAATATAAGTTGATGTAGAAAATCCATATTATAATATAAGACTTTCATTTCTAAAATGGATATTTAAATTGAAGATTAGCATGCAATATAGTAAATTTCATGAATAAATTACGAAATTACATAATAAAAACTCATTTTCAGAACCCTTTATCTCATGCCGATGTTGATTTTTTAAAAGTTATGGCCACAAAAATGAAATCTTGTAAAAATTGGCACCATTACACTGACATTGGAGTGTTCAATAGTGTTATCAATGGACCTACCTATGACACAACAAGAACCTGATAATATTTACATCTCTATCTTTATCATGGAAAATAATTTTTTAAAATATTTATGTGACATATGTGTGAGTTTCAAAATTGAGTCATATAATCCTTTAAATGGTACAGGACATGATGTCTTGAAACCCACATGAGTTTTACTTTAATAAATATATTAAATAGTGTAGTTTCTATGAGGGTGGTTTGATGGAATCCTAATTCATGTTGAAAATATTATACTTCATAGTGAAATTATAATTATTGGACAAGGAAGAGGAGTGGAAACCCCTCATTTGGGGGAGACTATATTTAGACACTCGGCATGCACTGATAGATGTATAATGTGAAAAAAACTATCAGAGACTTTCTAGTGAGAATGTATGTTTCAGTATCCCTAAAGAAATGTTGAATTTTTATTTGAGAGAAGAAGATAATTTTGTAGAGGAAAACTACCCAATGTTGTGATTATGCTAAAGTAACATAAGTATATGAGGTAGCTGATGTCATGTGATATGATCCTCAATGTAAATATACAATGAATAAAAATAGAATATGAGAAGAAAGACCAATGATGTTGTAAGAGTGATCAATTCTACCTAATTTGAGAAGGGAGAACTGGTATGTATTTTACATGACCATTAATTTAGTTTATAATAATTAAGAAAGAAATGGTGGATCAGACCTACGGAAATTAGGAAACTATTTTCATCATGAAATCCTATTTTTTTATTGAGGAAGGATATGGTAAGATCCATATGGCCATGTCACAACTGGGACCTTTTATAGACTCTAACTAGATAAAAACTTTTCAACTATTTTTTATTTTATTTGAATAAAATAGAGGTATGTTTGAGATAATAATATTAAACAACATTTTTTCTGGGAGGAAACTACATATTATAAAATTTATATTATATATTTTTTGTTTTTAAAAGTGTTCATGAAATCACCCATAAATCATTAAAAATTCATTGTTAATGGAATATTCTTTCAACTTTTCATTTTTATTCTGGAGATCCATCGTGACACTATAAGACAAAAAATCAAGGTGAAATAGGGAAGATAAACATCATGAACCGGGTATAGGAAGAACCTCTCGATACTGATTTTGGAGAATAATTTGAAATATGAGAAATTATTTCAATTCTATAATTTTCTATAGTACTCTCCATAATTAATTATTTTAAAACATTAAACTGCCTATTCCATGCACTGTTTAGTTTTTTTATTTAATCAATTGAACTAGGAGACATAAAATTATAAGAGAGAATTTCATGCCATAAATTTAAATTTCTTTTTCAACAAATTTAAATTAGTAAAATGAGATAAATAATTAGTAGAGATAAGCCTATGGAATGGGATTTCAAACATCTTGATTTATGGGAGAAAATAAGTCATTTTAAATAAAAATTTTCTAATGTTTGTACATTCTTTAGTTTTATGATCTTGTTATTAATTAATTTCATTATTTATACGAATTTTCATGAGTATTTTTCCCATACATTCATCTCATTCTAGAAATCATCCCATAAGAAAAATATTTATAACTCTTTTCTTTTGTATATTACTTAGTAAACTCTAGCATGTTTCCTTCTATAATAAGCATTACATATTACAAAATCTATTACTAAAAATAACTTTTAATATTATTGAGGAATGTTTTTAAACCATAATCCATTAGAAACACCTTTAATAAATCCTTTTTAAAGTCCATAGAATTTATGGATGGTATTTTCAATAAATTTTCAATGTTTCATGCCTATCTAAACCATTTCAACATTTCTATAAATATTTTTCATGATATATAAATGTAAAAGCATGGGTGAAAGATATTCATTGGTATATTGGGATATAAATCATTAAGTACAATATAATGAGGGTTTTTTGATTGTTGTCTGGGGAGATTCTATGTGATATTAATTACATTTTATAATTCACCTCTCCATCTAAAAGAATATAAAAATATTTTTCTTAGGAGGGACCTAAATCAATATTCCAGGATAGATGATATTTCAATCATATGTGGTTAAGTGGTAGATGTGTAGTTTTATTAATCATAGATTTAAAAAAATATAGCAAGAGTTAACGATTCATTCATTATTCTTAAATATATCATGGCTCCACATTGAGTTTTTTTAGTATAAGAGAGAGATGATATATGTAGAGGTTGATTTTCATCAAAATTACATTTGGATATCATGAATTTTAATATATATTAATACCTTCTTTTTAGAATTAAATTATATATATAATTTATCCATCATCCCTACCCCTCAGGTTCATTTGTACCCAATAATGAATCCATCATGATTACTTGTGATTTTTTCTTCTTTGTGGTGGATATGAAATTTGAATTACAAGACTATTGTAATAGACTTGTATTTAATGTTTGTGATGAACTCACATTTTAATTATATATTTATGATTATAAAAAAAAATTATGTGTGGTAGATTGAAAATATAACACAAATTAATAATTAATTAAAAAATTAAAATGTATGAATACAAATAATTTTACATTTCAAAAAGGGAAATTTATTTTGTTGATTGATATGTTTTTTATGAAAAGTTTTAACTACTGAATTTTAATTAAATATTTTGGAATATTTAATTTCCCATTTCATCAATTTCATATACTGAAATTGAGTTTAAATATTGGTAATGTGGTCATTGGTTTTTCAGGTTGAGATTCTATAATTGAGAGTCAGTATGAATTCATGTTTGTGGGATTTACTATTACATTTAGTATACATATTGTTTGATATTTTAATACAATGATGTGTGAAAATAATTTGATATTCTCGCTAATTTTGGGAGGGTTTAAATCTTTTTGAATTTTCGAAGGATTTTTCTAGTATTTTTAAAAGGACCAAAAAGATGAAAATGTAGAAGCTATAATGAAACCATAATTTGGATAATCTGATATAGCTTTATAAGAAGTGTTTAATATTTATAGGATATATATTATGATGTAAAACATCATTTACATTGTAATACTATCGAAATTGAAGATAAGTTCAATGAGTGTGTTATTCTATAAAATCACTTACTAGGATTCTTAACCATGGAAAATAACTACATAAAAACATTGTTCATAATGTAAAAAGGTATCAAATTGTATAGAAATAGATTATTCAAAAAGGGTTTCATCAGGGGTCATAGAATAAAATTCAAAGAAAAAAAATTCAAATCCAATAGAATCATTATTTCTGCATTTATGGTAGAAATAATTTCAACCTCAGTACCTTGAAGGACAATAAATAAATATATTTTGTGCTGCTAAAGGATAATTTATTTCTGAGACCAAAGATTGGTGTGGGAAGATACATATTAGAAGGTCCTCACTAGTTTTCATCTCCATATTTTATAATGAATTATTTCTCATTTTTTAATCCCTATTAACCACTCATTGTTTGAATTATTTTAATTCCATCCTCATGTTAGGTTAATATAGATAATGTGGATGGTGTGTTTATATTATATTTTATTTACTTTATTTATGTTGGGTTTCCATAATTTCAAATTCTAATTTCCAACATTCTTCTCTTCTTATTTTCTTGACTATTGATTATTGAACTAGAAAAGATTATATTTTAATTTTTATACTAGTTTCCATAGAAACTATCATGACCATTGAGTTGTCTAATGTAATTAGGTTTAAATATGTCATATGGATAAATTTTGGGCATGAAATCCCTATATTATTAGGCCAATGAAAATATTTTACCTTTTCACTAAAGAGTAGATTACCATAAAAATAGATACATCCCATTCCTACTCTAATATTGAAAATTACTTAATAAAATAAATTTATAAATCTAGTCTCATTGAAACCCTAAAATACCGAAATCATTGAAACATCTTTCTTGATTGATTCTTTTAAAACCAAGAGCATTATTCATTTTTTGATGTTGTCTTTATTCAAAAATGATTCTAAACCTGAAAAATATTTTCCTTCCTCTTTCTCCAAATTTTATTAATAAATTTCTTTATATAAAAAACATAAGATATATAATTGCACTAACCCTTGGGTTCCACCAAAACTCATTGCATACTACATTTTAATTACATAATATAACCTGTTGACTTTTATATATTTTTTGTTTTTTTATCTTTTTAGGGAATTAAAATTTCCCTCAATAAATTTAAAAACTACTAACAGTTCTGGAAAAATTGAATTTTATTTTTTTGGTTTTTCTTAATTTTAATTTTACTATTTTTTCACATAATCTATTTTACATTGGGTATTTTTGTCCTTTAATTTAAATAATTTTAAATTTTAAATTCATAAATATAAAAATTTTAAAGAAGTAAAATATCTCATTGATATCAATACCAATTCTAAATAACACCCAAAGAGTAAATTCAATATAGAAATAGAGTGAGTGGTGCAACATCTTGCAGCTGGGGTAATTCTATACCTAGATCTATGGTTTTGTATGTTCACTAACTACATGAGAACATTGAGCAGTGGACTACCATTGAATCTCAAAGAACCTACATTTTTTGTAATTAATTTTAAGGTAAATACATCAAATTATTCATAAAATCTTGAACTACATTAAATTCATAAGACTACCTCATGATGTTCCAAATGAACATATGGGAAGATTTCTTGAGCTCTGTGAAAAATTTCTATTCCAGAATATTTCAAGTAAAATAGTTTGACTCAATATATTCTAATTTTATATAAAATAAAGGGATAATGAGTGGATCCAAATACCTTAAGAAATTTAAATCACTTCATGGGATGAGTTATTAAAAAAAATTCTCTATCACTTATTCTCACCTATAAAGTTTATGGACATATGAGTAAAAATTATTAGCATTTTTCAATTTGACAATGATTCACTCTACAAAACTTACGAATTTTACAATGACATGAGTAAAAAATGACCTAATATGGTTATATATATATGGATACTAACCATACAATTTTCAAAGGTATTTCTATATAGAAACAGGTAAATTCTTGATGCTTAATCTTGAGGATCACTGAAGAAGAAATCACTTGAGGGGTTTTGAAACCTACTAGATGAAATGGAGAGAAACAACATCCAATGATAAAGTGAAGGGCACAATTGAGAGGCTTTTACATGATCAATAACAATAATGACTAAATGGCAGTACATATGAAACCCCTAACTATATAAATGGATAAAATTATGGGATAATAAAATAAACACCAAAGAATGTATATAGGAAAATTTAAAGTATACTGATTATAATCATAGTAATAATTTTTAGGGTTGGAAAACAAAATAATAACAAGATAAAGGGTACCGATGAAGGTAGAATGGGTTCTAGTAACAAAAATTAAAAGGCCATTCACTAAAGAGACACATCATCATGATGGTGGTTAGTTTGGATACTTTCATGACTTCCATTGGTATCAATTAATTTGTAGCCTATTGAAGACAACAATATATCTAAAAATAGTAGCTAAAATAAAATTAATGGATAAAATATACACACTCAATCATCATGAATTCAAATTTATCATGATCAGTGAACAAATTGGAGTGTATCCAAGAGGAATAAATCTTGAATTCCTTGATATCAATCCCTATGAATATTTGAAACTCATTGCCTTAGGGTGTGGAAAACTTACTCAAGAACAACGTAAATCAAGAAATAGATGACAAGGACAAGTTATAAAGGTAATTAAAGAGTTAATAAATAATAAGAAACTAGTATTTCAAGACTAATAATGTTAATAATAACCACCATAGTACAATAAAATACAATCATTAATATAAAATATAGATGATGTGATTATTAGTGCAAAGAAATGGGAAATTTCACAAACAATGTAAAAAATGAAATATAAACATCACATTTTCGGTGAAACTCACAAACATGTCGATATAAGTAAAATGTATGAATGACTGGGTAAACAAAAAATGAATAATGGAGGAAATTAGAAAAGAATCCACTCAGAGATTAGTGTTTAGCGGTGGTATCAAAAGAGAAACCTCATAAGAAACATGAACTTGGTTGTTTTTATATCCCAATCAATATTGGGGTTAAATTTTTTTGAATATATTTATGTGAATTTGGTTAGAATTTTAATATCATTTCATACACATTATTCATGATCTTGGGATTGGAAGTCCTAAATCCCAAAATAGTTTCACATAAAATATAATATTGAAAAATAAAATTTCCTCAATGGATGATTGAAGAAAGATTAATTAACATTGACATATTATACATCCTAGTCGACTTCTTAGTGATACACATGTAAGAGGAATGGACACCCCTAATTTTGGAGAGACCATATATACCCTCATGTGATCTATGATAGATGTACAGTGAGAATAAATCTATCATAGATTAATTGGAGAGAATGTATCTGTTAATATCCACAGAGAAATGAAAAGTTGTGATGTGCGAGAAGATGATGAGATTTAAGGGGAGAAATACCCTAAAATGAGGATGCTATAGATGTTAAAGAATTAAATGAGGAATATACTATCATATGAGAATATATTCAAAGTAAAATTATGAATAATAAGAAAGATAAGTTGAGATGAAAGATAAAAAACACTAGAAGGGCGACTGATTACATTGAGTATGAGAAGGCCTAAAAGGTTTGGATTGTATATGTCCTTCCATTTATTAATTTATTATTAAGTAATAAAGGGTTTCTTGTACTAAAATAAATAAATAAATTGTTTCTACCTGGTATAATTAAGTTTTTTATATAGGAATGATAGGGGAAGACCTATGTTGACAGATTGGAATTTACACAATTTTTTGTCCAAAATCATGATAAAATAATTCAATAATACATCATCTTAGTTAAAGAAAAAAGTTATAAGGTTGATCCAAAAATTTTATAGAAAATATAATTTGGTTGGAAACATGAGTTTTTATATTTATTATTAATTTATTTTCAATTTTTTGTGGCATTAATTCACTCTTTCAAAAATATTTCAAAATTTATTGATAATTTTCTTGTAATTTATTATGCTTGTTTTTATTCTAAAAGAACATCAACAAACTAATTTCAAGAATGACATGGATAAATAGGCTAATACACATCATGAATCTACTTCAAGCCTAACCAGCATTGCTCAACTTTTGAAAAATCATTAGAAAGGGATGTAATAGTTTCAATTCCATAATTTTTTAGTAGAATCCCCATAATTAATTGTTTTAAGACATTAAGACTTCAATTACCTAGAACACATTCATTTTTTATTTAATCTACTAGACGTGGAGACATAAATGTGTTAAGATACAAGTCATTACATGATGTCAAATTTCCATTTTCAATTATATTGAATGAGATAAATGAGAAACAATTTATTATAGATAAATATGGGGATTCGAATTTTTGAAATCATGATATTGGAAATAAGGTCAACATTTTTTAATGAAATTTTCTAAATATTTGCATTCTATGAATTTATGATATTTTCATTAATTTATTAAATATTTCATATTAATTTATATAAGTAGTTTTCTTGCAATTTATCTCATTCTCGAGACATCCTCTAACCCTAATATTTCAAACTCCTCTCAATAGTATATTTCATATAAAAAATGGAAATTTTCTCGTCTAAAAAATTCTTGAAACCTTATCTAATCTATGACTAAACATATTCACCTTTAATATTATTTAGGAAATTTTTTTTAACCCTTAATTCATTGATCTCATTTTTCATTAATAATTTTTAAGCCCTATAAAATTCATTGAAATACTTTTTATTAAATTATCCATGTTACCATCCTATGTTATCCATTTTTACCTTCCTATAAATTTTATTACATGATATTTAAAATAATTTGTGTGGGTGATAGATTTTTCATAGTATATGGGGTTATATTTCATTGAGGAGACTATACTGAGGGATTTTATTATGATATGAAAATTTGATATGTATTATTAATTATATTTTATTATTCAACTCACTTAATAAAATAAATAAAATGGGTTTTGTCTTAGGAGGATAAAAAATAACCCTTACCAAACAAAAAATGTTTTATTGAATATATTTAGGTGGTAGATGTGGGATTTTTCATTAGCAATAGATTTCAAAAAAAAAATTAATATAAATTAAATGTGTAAGATAGTTTTATTCATTAATTTTGATTAAAAATTTCTCGGGCCCACTTAGAGTTTCTTTGGTGTATGAGAGAGATGAAACATGATAAGTGATATTTTCATTGAACATATCTTTTGATGTCATATATTATTATTTAGATTAAAACCTCTATTTTTATATTTAATTGGTTTAAATAAATTTTCCACCTTTCCTAAAACTCGATTCCATTTTAACCCAACAACCAATATCTCATGATTACTTTTGATTCTATCATTACATGGTGGAGATTATAGATTCCTTTTAATCATATGGTTAGTGAAATTAATTTCATGTATGTTCATAACTGTATTTTCAATTGTATCAATATTATGAGAAGAAAAATTAAAGCGATGTAGATTTTAAATTTCAAGAATATTAATATTTAATTGAAAATGTAAAAAATGAATGAAAAGGCATGCATATTTTAAAATTGAAAAGTAAAATACATAATTGATTTTATTTTCTATGAAAAATGAGGCATTGATAAATTTTCCTCCATGATGGTTGAATATTTAATTTATCATTTAATAAATTACTTATGTTGATATAGAGTTTAAATCATGGTAATGTGAGGGTCCTTTTTAGTATGTTGTGATTTCATACTTGAGGACAAGTCTCAATTCAACGATAGTGGTTTTTATATGTACATTTTGTTTATTAATTTTATGAATTTTTTATACACTAATATGTACTAATTAATTTTTATTGTTTCAATATTTATACTATTTAAATTTTTTAGTTAATTTTTTGAGTATTTGGACATATATTTTTTAAAGGAACAAAAATTGGCGAATATAGGAGATGATGAGACACCAGAATTTTAAATTCATATTAGAGGATGATTAATAGTGAAAAATCTATATATGATGTATATTATGATGAAACAAATCATTCCAATCACTCGACTATTGATATAGAAGATAAGGATATATAATAGGTTATGTTGTAAACTAACATATGGGGGAGATTAAACATGAAAGTAGATGGTGTAAAAATAATTTTCATGATGTAAAAAAGATGAGAAATTCCTAGAAACGACATATTTAAAGAGGGGTTTATTATGGGACTCAACATAAAGACCCTAGATGGACATTAAACACATGAGGAATAATTATGAATTCATTTATGGAAGAATTAAATTAATCCAGAGCACCTTGAAGTGATATAAATTATGAGTTATTATATACCTAATAGATTATTCATTTGGGAAACCAAAGCATGGGGAATAAAGCATTGTTGTGTAGGTTTCTAAAAAAATTTCATATTCTTGTATTATTATGTTTTCTTTCTCATTATAATTAATTATTACTTCCTCATTATTATAATAGTGGGTTAATTTCTAACTTGTTCTATGTTAATGTAGAAAAAGGAGGAAGGTGATTCTAAATTTTATTGTATTTATTCTATTCATGTTGTGTTGTCACAATTTCTAATTCCATACATTTTCCCTTCTTAGATTCTGAACTATTTATTTTCAATAGGAAATGAGTATCTTTTAATTTATTAACTAGTTTCCATACACTATACCATGACATTTTTTAATATAAATAAATTAATTTTAAATATGATATTGGTATAAATTTATTACATTAATACACAATATATCAGGACAATGTGAAATAAGATAGTTTTTGATAAGGAGAGGATACCCAGACCATCAGATCCTCTTTATCCTGACTATAAAACAAAAAATTATTTACTGAAATTGATTTCTAAATATAGTAGAATGTAAACCCTAAAATCTAAAAAACCTTGGAATTCCTTAATCAACAAATTTTTTAAAACCCAAAAATATATTTAGTTTTTCATTTCATACATTCCACCAAAATAATTTTAGACCCATGACTATTTTATGAATTTTTATGCAAATTAAATAATTAATTTGTCTCCTAATAACCCCTAAATTAGATAATTATGATGTATCATGGTTTTGACCTTGAGTCACTACATACTTTATTTTTTTTATTTTAATTTCAATTGTAATGTTTTATAAATATTTTACTTGTGTTTGCCTCATACAGAATGAAAGTCTCCCTAATGGGCTGTGAAAAATATAACCATTCTAGGAATGGTTTCATTTTAGTTTTTATGATTTCATTAATTTTAATTTAATTAATTTGTTCAAATTTCTTTATTTATATTCGGTATTTTCATGTTGTAATTTTTAGTTTTTAATTAATTAAATAAACTATTATTACATTAAAAAATGAAAAATTATCATCAATTTCAATCCCAATTTTTTACCATGTTCAAGGGGCAATGTCACTATGACCATGTATAGTGAAAAAAACAACTTTCTTCAAGGTAATTCAACATCATGATCCAACTCTACATATACTAACTGACTATGGTTGACTTTCTAACAAAATATTGAAACTAAGTTTCCATGCACCAACCATTACTAAAAATAAAATTTTGATCAATCTTACCATCATATAAGAGATCTAGAAAATCATGAAATTCATTATATGGTAACATGAAGATCCAAAAACAAATTTTTGAGTCGTCATTGAGATATGTGACACATTTCAATTCCATAATATTTTAAGTGATGTTATGACACTCCTTCTCTTGTGATTATAAATATGGGAATGATATTAAAAGTGAATACAAATCCATCCAGCACAATCGATCACTACATGGGATAAGCTATCATTGAAATTTCAGTCTCTCTTCTTACAACCTTCATAGTTGATGGAAATATGGGTAAAAATTCCAACCATTGGAAAATTTGTAGAATTATCACCCATAATCTATATAGAACATTACAAAGATATGACATAGAAATTTAATCAATATAGTATAAATAAATGGATAATAGTCTATCTATTTCACAAGGAATTTTTATAGGGAAATACATTAATTATTAATGTTTTAGCTGGAGGATATATAATGAAGAAATCACAAGATTATAGGAACAATCTACGGGATAGAATCAGAGCAACAACTTCCAGTGGAATAGTGCTGGGATTTAGTGTATAGGTTTTTAAATGGTCAATAAAAATAATGTTTTTATTGAAGTGCATATGGAATCTCTAACCCGAAAAATGGATATGATTATGGGTGTAAAATAACAATTCCAAAGTATATATACAAATGAAGTAAATAATTATTATTATACTTGTTGTAATAATTTATAGGTTTGGCGGCTACAAATTTTTTTCAAGGGTACCAAACTATGAAATATGGGTACCTGAAACAAGCACCCAATGGTCCTTCAATTCTGAGCCAAGTCCACATCCAAGATGAGACTTTGTCAAGTTACTTAACATATACTGGTGATTCGATCAAATAATTAACATCATGTTTGAAAGACCAAAAAACATTAATAAATAAATAAAGTGAAGAATGAAGGGATCAAAAAGACACATTACAATACCCTGAATGTTATGTTTTGAGGTTCAATAAGTAGCTTATAAAGAGGATATAAGTAATACTATTGGGATTCCTAGATATGAAATCTTGAGTATTTTAGAAACTCATTGCCTCAAGTAGTGAATATACACATAGAATCAACCTAAATCACGAATGTGGAAATACAAAAAATTTGAACAGGAAGTTGAAGAGTTTTAAAAGTGTTGAGAATAAGTAGTCAAACATAAAGACACTAAATAAGAACCACCACCACATGATACAATAATAGGTTTCTAAAATAGTTAGTGAAAGTTAATATTAACATGAAATAATGTAAATATATAGAAAAATTTTAAAAAATGAATATTAACATCCCATTAGTAGATGCACTCTCCAACATTCAGATATATGAAACCTTTAAAAAATATTTTTTAACCAAAAAAAAAATCCTAGAGGAAGTTGAACCATTCCACTCACATGGTATTGTTCGATGATGGTATCAAGGGACTAATATAAGAAGAAAAAAGACCCTGATAATTTTTCCATCCCTATAATTATTGGGGATTATAAATTTTGAAAATATTTATGTAACATAGGTATGAGTTTCAAAATTATGTCATAAACCCATTTTGATAGTTTTGGATTGAAAGGACTGATTCCTATAAGAGTTTCATCATTAATTAAAAGATTAAATAGTGAATTTTCCATAGGGAATAATCAATGAAATAAAAACTAATGTTGATAAATTTTTACATCACATTTCTCTTATTAGTTATGGACATAAAAGAAGAAAGGAAACCACTAATTTGGTGGAGACCATATCTTTCCCTCAAGTGCACACCAATATACATACAATGTGGAGAAATATGTCTGAGAGTTGGAAGAGTGAAACTAAATTTCAATATACAATGTGATATGAAGAACTGTGTAGTGAGAGAAGATGATGATCTTTTACTGGAAGAAATATGAAATGTTTTGGATGCTACTAAATTTTAAGAAGTACATAAGGTAAATGTTATTATATAAGATCATATTCAATGTAAAAGTGCAGGGAGAATAAAGACAAGGTGAAAATAAAGACCAAATATATTGGAAGAGTGAAAAATTTCTAAAAATTTTATAAGGTCTAATAGGTATGTATGGTGTAACACAAACTATTTAGTTCATTAGGAATATTGATAAATAATTGATCTATGTGATGAAAATAAATAATGTGCTTCTATTTGAAAGAATTGTGTTTTTTAGAGATGATGGATAGGGGCTGAACTATGTTGATTGGTCATAACTAAGGTCATTAATGGACCTATACATAGTAAAAAATATTCAATAATTTTGCTGTGAGTTGAATTTATATGATGTATGGTCGATCTAATGATGTTAAATAAAAATTCCTTTTGGAGGATAGCTATTTTTATTGGATTTTTATTTATATATTTTATCATTTAGCGGTGTGTATGTACTCTTGTAAAAATAGTACAAAATCCATTGATAATGGAATGTTTTTTAATATTTCTCTAGTCTTGTTTAATATAAATACACTGGAAGATGGCAGAATAAGGAACAACAGTGATGATACACATCTTGAATGGGATGTAGGTAGAACCCAAGAATCCAGAGATTCAAGAATCATTAGAATGTGGAGTATGCATTTAAATTCATTAACTTTATACTACACCCTACATGATTAATTGTTTTAAAACCTTAAAATGACAATTTAATTCCTTTATTTTATGCTTTCCTTAATCAATTAAACTAAGAGATATAAACTAGTTAAGATATGTGTATTACCAAAATTTTATATTCCATTGTCCAAAAATTTGAATGATAAAATTTTGAAACAAATTAGTAGAGATAATCAAGTTGATTAATAATTAAAAAATATTTAATCTGTGAATCATACTAATCCTTGTAAATGATTCTTTTTTAGGTTTGGTCATGCATTTAATTTTTCATAATATTCTTATTTTTTTAATTAGTCATATTTTTTTCCATGATTAGTTGTCTCAAACATTCATCTCATTACTTAGAAATATATGGGACCAATATTTACCACTATTCTATTTAGTATACTTCTTATTAAACTCAATAATATTATCTTATAAAAAACATTGGATATATTATCAAATCTATGACTAAATAAAACCAATTTTTATATAACTGAGGAAAAAAAATTAACCCTTTATCCATTTGAACCAAAATACATTAATCATTTTTAATCCTTTAAAATCCATGAATATATATTTTTGTAAATGAGAGGCGTTACAAGGTATTAATATCCATTCAAACTTTCCTCTTCATTTTTCATGATATTTACAATAAAAAGTGAGGGGAGGCTTTTTAATGGTATATGGGGATGCCCTATATTTTTGAAACTATGATGAGGTTATTTCATTATGATATGGAGGATTCCATATATTATTCAATTTAGTTTATTATTTACCTCTCTCGATAATAAAAAAAATTGATGTGTCCTATGATGATTAAAAATCACCATTACTAGATTGATGATCATTTGATCTTATACAGTTAGGCGGATGATGTGAGATATTTCTTAAACATAGATTATGGGAAGGAAAAGAAGATTAAAATGGGATGATTAATTCATTATACTTCCATGTATCATTTTTCCACTTTTATATTTTTTGTGGGGAAGATATAGATGTAATATATAGGGGATATTTTCATTAAGCATATCTTTTTATTTTACACATTATTATTTATATTCAATCCCTCATTTGGTATTTATTTTTTTCATCATTTTCCTACATTCTCTATGACTTTGACTAAATTGAACCCATCAATGAGTCCTTCCTCATTACATTTGATTTTGTCTTTATGTGGTGGACATTCTAGATTCCTTGAAAGCCTTAGGAAAGTTACATGTTTTTGGGGGTATGCTATGAAATTTATTTTCAATTATACATTGAAAATGAGAGGAAAACTGAAATCTAGGTATATTTAAAATGGAACATATATTAAAAATTAATATAAAAAATAAAATTGATGAAATCAAGAGGCCTGGGTATTTCAAAATTGAAACAAAATTCATGATTGATTCATTTTTTATAAAAAATGAGGTATTGATGAATTTTTATTTGTAATTAACAAATATTTAATTTCTTATTTAATTTATTTATTACATTTACATTGAGTGTAAATTATGTAAATGTGGTCATCCTTTTTATTATATTGATATTCCATAGAAGACGAGAAGTTTGAATTCATGTTTTGGGATTTTATACATACTTTTTTGTGTCTAAATTTTAGGATGCTTCAACAACATAATACATGAAAATTAAATAATATACTAGCCAATATATTTACTATTTATATTTTTTTAAAATATTCATAATATTGTACAAATATTCAGATTAGAAAAAAAGGAGAATATAGGATTCAATGAGAAATTGAAATTTTAAAGAAATGTTAGTGAATGAATAGACGTAAAAAATTTACACAACAGATATCTTATATAGAAAATGGTCATTTATGACGTAATACTATGGATATGAAAAATAAGTCTATAGAATGGGTTATACAATAAAATTTCTTATGGGGATGATTGGTAATGAATGATTATGGGAAAAAACATTGATCATGACATAAAATGGTCTCTAATTTCTATGAAATGGATGATTTGACAAGGATTTAAGTGGGGAGACTCACCATAAATAGGTGGGTTGAACATAAACCCCCAAGGAATCATTACGATTATATTTATGGGATAAGTAAATGAAAACCATTTACCATGAATTTCTACAAATAAAGAGTTTATGCACTGCTATTGGATCATTCATTTTAGAGAACAGTTCTTTGGGTGAGAAGTTATGCGGTGCAGGGTCCTCACCAAGTTTCATATCCATTATTTTATTGTTTTCTCTTTATTTTATTATCATTACTTCTTACAAACTCATAATTAAAACTAAATTAAAATTCCTAAATTTTTTTAGTTCAATATAGATAATGGAGAAAATATGTAAGGATAGTAGTTTATATATTTTATTCAAGTTGTGATGTTTTAATTTCATATTCTAATATGAAATATGTTTCTCTTATTACATTCATGAAAATTGGTTTTTGAATAGGAAAATAGAATATTTAAATTTCCAAATATTTTCATTATATTATACATGACCATTTTATAATCTAATGAATTTATATTGAAATATGGCATCAAGGTAAATTTAGTTCATTGAAGACCTAAGTCATTTGACTGAGGGAAAAATGTAATATTTGTACTACAGAGTGGATACCCAGGCCACCCGATCCTCCTCATACTAACTTTGAAACAAAAAATTAATTAATCAATTAAATTTATAAGTAATGTTTTTCCTAAACCATAAAATCATAAAAACTCTGACACATCATTATAAATTTTTTTAATGAATTTTTTTATCATCACTCCCTTTCTTCCAAATAATTTCATTACCAATTTTTTTTCATCTTCTTTCTTGAAATAAATTGTCCTATTATTATTAAAATAAAAAAATTGACAATTTCATTTTCATGTTTGTTCGACCTCAAAATTATGTATACTATTTTTTAATTAATTAATTTCACTTGATGAGTTTTATAAATTTTTTACTTTGGTTGGCCTTATAAAGAATTAATGATACCCTCGTAGGATGTCAAAACTAGAACAATTTCTATGGAAGGATTAATTTCACTTTTTGGGTATTTATTAATATAAATTGAATTGTTATATTTAATTTTATCTATTTTAATTTGAGTATTTTCATGTTTAATTTATAGATTTTAAATCATCAAATGAACATATATAACACATAGGAAAATAGAAAATATCTCATAAAGATCAATCATAATTCTAAACCAAGACCAAAGAGAAATGTAATTGTTTCCACGGGAACATGGACAAACATCATACATCTTGGGGAATTAAACAAAGAAATATAAGGTTGAATACTCTCACTGACTAAGTGTGGACATCGAACTGGAGATTAAAACTGAGTCTCCTAGTACCTCCCATTATAGGAAATAATTTCATGATCAATCCATCCACCATCCAGATGATATTGAACAACATGAAATTCATTAGACTATCACATGGAGGTCAAAATTTACATATGAGAAGCTTTCTTGATCTCTTAAACACATTTCAGTTCTAAAATGTTCTATGTGACATAGTAAGACTCATTCTATTCTGATTTATATTAGTAGAGTGATCTTAGGAATGTATCTAATTATTATAAACATGTTACTTTACTTTATTGGAAAAGTAATGAAGTAACTTCCTCTCCCACTTCTTCTCACCCTCTATGTTGATGGACTTCCGGGGAAACATTATAATTTTATATAAATTAAAAGAGTAATCCCTATAATATTATAGGTAATTTTATAAATATATGACTCAAAAATTTCAACACTGTGGTATTGATCTATTTTTACAAATACACATATTTTACAAGGGATTTTTGCTGGGGAAAAAGTATATTCTAGATATTAATGTTCTAGGATCACTGATAAATAAGTAACATGATGATATATAAAATTTATTGGAAAAATGGAGAGAAACTTATTCCATTATCAAGGTAAAGTGATGAAACAAAAAAGCATCTCCATGATAAATAACAATAATAACTAGATGGAAGTGCATATAGAATCCCTACCTATAAAAATATATATTATGATTGGACAAAAATAATATCCCCAAGGTACATATATAGATTTATCAAATTATGTGGATAATAATAAGGGTTATAATTTTTTGCTTTTGTATAAAAACTACCAAATGAAAAGGGTATAAATCAAGGGAACATGGATACCTTCAACAAAAAACCAAAGGTCCTCTTCTAATGAGCCAAATCCACAATCTGGAGGATACTTTGGCTACATTCATGACTTCCTCTAGTGATAAATTCTATGAATTGAAAGCCAATATATATGACCAATGTAAGTAAATAAATTATATATAGGATAACTGAAGGGATAAACATTATACACTCTAAAACCTCTAATTCCAAGTTAGAAATATCACTAAGAATATTAGACAGTCTTAGAAGAATTGTTCCATGATTCTGTAATATGAATCCTTGAACATATATGAAATTATTTTCTTTATGGAGTGTAAAAGTAACTCAAGGTCATTAAAAATCAAGAAATATAAAATATGAAAAAGTTAAAAAGGAATTTTCATAGTTGTAACAAGTTTTTGAAGATAAAGATATTGAAGAAGAACCATTATCGTATAATCTGTAACTAATATTTTCTAAATGGATATCGAATGTGATGTTTGACACGCAAAAATGTAGGTTTATAAAAAAATATTAATAAATAACAAATCAACATCCAATTTATAGAGGATATTTCCAACATGATGATGTAAAAAAATTATGAAAGAGATGGTAATAGAAAAATGAATATCGGTAGAAATTTCAACACATCCACTCAGATATGAGTGTTAAGTAGTGGAATTGATGTAAATTATTAATAAAAAATAAGAACCTAGTATTTTTCCCATTTATATATTTATTGGGGGAAATAAATTTCAAAATTTTTTATGTTACATGGTTGTTAGTATCAAAATAATTTCATAAACCATGTTCAAGATCAATGGACTAAAAGGCCTGATCTCACAAGAGTTGGACTTCAATTAGAAGATTCAATAGTAAAATTTCCATGAGGAATGGTCAAAGATATTCTAATTAATGGTGATAAACTGTATATCCCAATAATATTCTTAATCCTAGATGTGAAAGTGGAGAGGACCCCACCCCCACTCATATATAGGGCACCATTTTTTGGAAACCGGGCACATGATGATAGATATATTAAGTGGATGACTCTATTTGAGAGTTGGTAGTAAGAAAGTATGATTAAATATCCACCCTAAAATGAATAATTTTGATGTGAGATAAGATAAGGAGTATGGATGGGAAAAAATATATTATGTTCAGTTTTTTCTCAAGAATAAGAAGTACACAAGGTAGCATCCATCATACGAGAGGATATTCAACATTAAATTACTGAGAATATAAAAAATATTATCAGATGCATGGATGAAGATCTTATAAGAGAGGCTAATTTCATAAAGTCTGAGAAGTGAAAAAATCTATTGCTGGTAAAAGACCATCCCTTTAGTAATTTAGGATGAAGGATGAAATTCTGAATCAGCATAATGTATATCGAGTAAGTGATAAAATTATCTATAGTTAACCTATTTAGAGAGGAAGGACAAGGGATAAAATTTGGTGAAAGGAAAAAACTAATAAAACTTGTAGAATCTGACTATATAGAAATTTTTTAATCATCCAACATGTGATCTTATGATAAAAGTGGTAAATTTTAGCTAATGATATTAAAAAAGAACATCCCTATTGAAATATGAGTTTTAGGGATTCATTTTTATTTATCTTATGTTTTTAAAAGAATTCATGCAATCATCCCCAATTATTTCAATATTCATTAATATGTTTTTTTTATTCTGAGTAACCATAATGATACAAGAAAGTATTATAAAAAAGATCAATAGGTATAATACATGTTGTGACCCAGGTGTGGGCAATACTACACATCAAGAGATTGATGTATCATTATTAATGGTATTAACCATTTGAATTATTTTATTTTATAAGGTACAATCAACAATTGATTATTTTAAAACATAAAACAACCAATTATATTCCCATGCTTCATTATTAATTTAATAAAACTAAAATAGAGACATTAAATAGTAAAGTTACATGTCAAGAAATGATTTTTAATTTCACATTCAGTAATCATGAATGAGAAAAAATTAAAAATAATTAGTATATATAATCACTTAGATTGGGATTTAAAAACTAAAGGTCTAGAAGAATTATTTTAATTTATGGAAATAATATTATCTATGGGTTTTCCATGCTTTGAATTTATAATATATTTACTAATTAATTAAATTATTCAAATTCATTTTCCTATATAGTAGTATAAAAAATTATTCTAATTCTGGAAACATCCACAAAGCCAAATATTTATGAAACGTTACTTTATTATAATCCTTGTAAAACTCAGAAAAGTTTTTTTCTATAAATTTTTTTCATCTTATGAAATCTATGACTGAAAATAATAAATTTTAATATGATTAATAAACATTATTCGTAAGAATTTATCAATTAAACCTATATTTTAATAATCTCTTTGAAAACTTTAGAATCTATAGATATCATTTTTAGTAAATAAGACATGTTACAAACCTTTGTTATCTATTAATACATTCCTATAAATGTTCTTAGTGATATTTTATAATATAAGTTTTGGGGAGGGATTTTCCCCTACATATGGGGTTATAATTCATTGAGGATTCTATGATACGGTTTTTTCCCTATGATATGGGGATAATCCATGCATTATTCATTTTATTTTATTATTCACCGCCCTTTCCTTAAAAAGAAGAAAGGGGGTGTGTCTGAGGAGGATTAAAAATCATTATTACTAGACTGTTTATCTTTTGATCATATTTTCATAAGTGGTGGATTTGATATTATAATTAATTATTGATATTGAAAAAAAAAATAAAATAGAAAAAAAGGATGTGAAATTCATTTTTTTGCATGTATTAGGGGCCTACATAAAGATTTTTTTGGTGAAAATAGAAATGAAATATTTAGAGAGATATTTTACTTGATCTTAAATTTTGATATTATGCATTATTATTTAGTGTAAAACATCATTTTATATATTTTTTTTATATAATTTAGATACCATCACTAACCCTATGTTTCATTTTATACCAAAAAAATACCTCATGATTATAAGTGATTTTTTTCTTTATGAAATGGTGATGGTAGATGTCGTGAAATCCTATGTTGAGTGACTTGTTTTTGATGTATGTGTTGAACATAATTTTTCATTGTTCTTCGATGGTTATTTGAAAACATAACATGAGGTAGATAGAAAATGGAACACATATTAATAATTAATTGAAAAATGAAAATGGATGAATGAAAAGGCATGTAAAATTTCAAAGGGGAAAAGAAGAACACTAGATTGATTAGTTTTATCCAAAAAAGAGGCACTAATGAATATTACCACTTCATACATGAATTTTTGATTTCACATTTAATCAATTTTTTTAGATTGAAATTGAGTTTGAAACATGATACTGTGAGAATCCTTCTAAATATGTTGAGATTCTTTCTTGTTGAAAAGTCTGAATTTATATGTTAATGATTTGATATGTCCATTTTGTGCATACATTTTATGATATTTTAATACAATTATATCTGAAAAATAATTGAAATTATTTCCAATAAATAGAATGTTTAACCTATTTTATTAATTTTACCAAGATGTCAAAAATATATTGTAATGGAACAAAAAGGACAGAATAGAGGATCCAACACACCGCTAGAACATTAGAGATATGTTAAAGCTTAATAAGAATTTCAAAATATATACAATAAATATCATATGGTGTAAAACAAAATTTACATCATAAAAATGTATAAATGGAAGATATAGTCATTGTATGGGTTATATTTTAAACTCAATTATGGGGAATCATAGACACAAAAACATAAAGGTATAAAAGAACAATTTATGATGTTAAAAGAAATAAGCATGCCCAGAAATGGCAGTTTTGATGAGTATTTTATTGGGGGACTCACCCTAAATTTACGAGATAACCATTAAAAATCCATTTCATTATTATTATTGTATTTATTAGACAACTAATTGAAACCTAAGATTCCTAAAGACCTATAAATAATGTGTTTCTAGGTTGTTATTGGATTATTCATTCTGGACAACAAATAAATGGGTGTGAAGCTATGCTATACAGGTTCCTCACAATTTTTTACCTTCATCAATTATAATGTTTTATTTCTCATTACTCATTTGCAATTATTCCTTCAGTATTAGAATGAGTGGGTAATTCCTTCCTTGTTCAATTATAATTTAGACAAAAGGGGAAGGTGTTTCTGGATGGATTTTAATTTCTTTTATTCATTTTCAGTTGAAATGTTTTTAAATTCAATTATCTAATCAGATTATATTAGTAAATTTATCACATCTAATTTTTGAATCATAAAAGATCTTATTTAAATTGATTATCTAGTTTAATTAAACTATACCATAACCATTAACAATATAAAAAAATCTGGTCTAAATATGATATTAAGATAGATTTAGTGCATTAATGCCCAAATTTTCTAGACTAAGTGAACCATATTATTTTTTTTAATAACATGGGGATACCAAGACAACTGAATCCTCATCATCCCTACTTCATATCCAACAATGAAGTTATCAAGTTTATTTTTAATCCAATATCATTTAATACCTAAAATCTAAATAACTTAAATAAACCTTTCTCATATGATGTTTAAAATAACCAAATCCTACTTCATTATTATTCATTCCATTTATGAAAAATTGTCTTCAAAACCAATTTTTTCTTCCCCATTATTAAATTAAAATAATGAATTATGTTTCATAAAATACCAGAAATAACCAATTTCCCTTTCTCCTAGGTTTGACCATGACACAGTAAATAGTAAATTTAATTAATTAAGTGCTCGTGCTGAGTTTTATAAATTTTTATGTTTTGGTTTTCATTGTAGGGAAGTGAAGATTTCCTCATAGGATATCAAAAAGTGAAAGAGTTTTTTAACAATTGAAAAGATAAATTTTTCCAAACTGAATATGAATTCAAAAATTTAAAATCAAGCTTTTAAAATTTTATTTTAGAAGTTGGAAAATGTTAAATGTAGATTTAATATTGTAAAAACCAATAAAAATTATATTTTATGGGTGATTTTATTAATAAAAAAGTTGGTTAAAGTCTAATAATAATTTTTATTTTTAGAAGACCATGTTTATAAAAAAAAAGATTATTTTCATAAATATATGAATTTTGAGATTGAAAACATTAAATTGAAAAAATTATATAAAAAATGATTTATAGGATGCTAAGAAGAAGTCTAATATAAATAATAAAATATTAAAAGATCACAACTATTATTTTTTCACACAAATTATCCATGATTGATGAAATAGAACTGGAAGAAATAAAAGTATTATATTTTGGACAACAAGCTATATACAAGGAAAATTATGTTTTCTATAGTTATTTCTAGTACATAAAAAGATTTATAAGAATGGAAAATATGTTTTAGGTTATTTACGAATCACATAAAATTTCTATAAGGCTTCAGATGAATGTTTTGAGTGATATTTTTTCCCTTCATAGTATAAAATTATAGAAAAATATTTAAAATTCCAGAAATATTTGACACTAATGAATTCAAAATATAGAAGAAAATTATGAAAGATTTTATAATATAAAATACCATGATAATTAATTCCTTATCATTCTACCATCCTAAAAAAGTATGATTTTCAATACAAAAAATCCCATAGAGAATTATATAAAAGGTATAGAGAGAGTCTTGTTTTTGTGTGTTTAGGTTAATGAATCCAAAAAAGAACGGTCTATTGATTATACACAATAGATGATAATATTATTTAAAAAGATATATAAAACCTATGAAATATTTTTATAGTTTAAAATAAGGCTCAATGGGTTTTTTATATGATGGATCAATTATTATAAATGGAATTAATTTGATAGTTATTGGGAATAAAAATATGAAATATAAAATGAATATTCTATTAATGGATCGAAAAAATTTATTGAGTGTTTCTTGGTTTTGTGATTAAGTAAAAAATGATTTTTAGGAAGAATGGGATCTTAAAAAAGAATCCTGAGACGGAAGAGTAGTGGAATTTGTACCCTAGAAAAAAGGGAATTTGATTCTAGTGTGCAATGATGGAAAATTAAGCAATCTATATGTGACTAAAAAAATTATTTCTATCATCTAATACATACCTATCAGGGACAAATGAACATTAACATGATCAAATTCATTGATAATTATTATAATTATTCTTTTTTGAAAAGAGAACATGATTGGATTTTCTAAACATTCCAAAAGGGTAAAATTGTTAACTCTTCCCCAAAAAAGATGATCGATACAATCTACTAACCCATTGCAGCTCATTAATTCGAATATATATTGGCCCATGTGAATGAAATCAACCAATAGATATAATTAAGTTATTATTTTCATTGATTACATCACTCGTATTACTTGTGTCATGTATGTAAAATTCAATCTTGAAGACTCATTAATGATCAAATTTTTTAAGAACAATAAATAAAAAGTTGTTTTCCCCTCACCGCAGCCTTCTTCTCCCTTGTCCCCGGTAGGACTTTCTTCCCATCGGCATTCCTCTCAGTGCACTTGAGATGCGGTTTCTCCCAGTGGCTGTGTCACACGGACTCGTTGTCATCCTCGGTGTACAACATCGTCGCTTGGCCTCCATCCTACTCTATCCTATGGTTTCAGCTAGGGTTTCTCATGTCAGCATGATGTGGATTGGGGTGCGGGTTTCAGATGCAGTGATTTGGGGGTGTTGTTGCTTTTGGCGATGTCTGAGTGTGCTTTTGGTAGATCTGACCTCCATGTGCGGTTTGGAAAGCGACAGCGGGGCCTACTTCTTGGCTCCTGATGGTTTTTGTTCATTTCTCTCTAGTTAGTGGTTCAAATATAGTGGTTTGGAGATGGAATGGGACCTTATTCTGGAAAATTCGTTGTTTTTGATGTTTTACATTTTTAATAATTTGGTGTGCGGTGATGAAGGTGATAGTTTTAAGGTTTTGGTTCTGCTGAGTTTCTTTCTTGGAGCTTTCGAAAAGGATAAAGTTTCATTTCTGTTTCCAATTCTAGATTGATTATACGACAATTTCATTTGGTGATTTTTTCAGTTCTGGTTGTATCCTTGATGTTCTTTATTTTTTGGCCGTATGCTATGAGAGGTTGGGTGAGGATGCTTCGATTGTCGTCAGCGATGTGTGTCGATGACGACGATGATGGTCTTCCTCATCAGCAATGATGGATTCCGATTAGCCAATGGTGACAAGCTATTGATGTTGATGATGGTGGTGATGTGAGGATGGTACGACGATGTCATTGATGGAACGAGAAGGTCGACGATGTGATGATGGCGGCCTGATGACATGGCTTTCCTCAATAAAGGGTTTCTCAGGCGACTTGTTTTTCCCTCGTTTTGAGATTTCCAATTTCAAAATTTGAATTTTGAATTGAATATGACCTAGTTTTAACTGTGAAAGCAGGTGACTTTTTGAGGTTCCCACTCACCCAAAAGCGGTGTTCTGAAAATGAAAAAAATGGATTCAGACCAGAAATACTAATATGGTGTTATAAGAAGATGTGTGCATTGAGAAACCATGTGTTTTATTTTATGGGGATTATCTAAATTATTGTTTTTACTTTAGAGAAAGATATATATATTATAAAAAATTAGAAATATCATTGTATTCAATGTTGAAAAACATTCTAAAGATATTAAATTTCAAAAAACAATGGTGGACAATAATATCTACATCCAATATGAGAAAGATTTTCATGTCACAGTTATTTTTAATATTTAATATATACTATTTTAATGAAATTTTAACAATTATTTTGATATGTTTTATATGGACATAAATAATTTTTTATAAATTTCTATTTCCATAGTGAAAAGGTAACCACATTCCCTAAAAATTTCATAAGAGAAAGATCATATTTTTATTTCACAATGGGAAGTCTATGTGAAAACTTTTAATGGTTTTACATGAATGATTCATATCCTTTTCCCAAAACAATTCTAATGTTACAAAATCTCTCCAAATATTAACATGTAAATAAGTTTATCAAAATGTGTTTTGAAAGCATATTACAAGTTAATTATATTTAAAAACAATTAGACTAGATTTTTTTATTTGTATTCACCCTCTATTCTAGGATATGATGTGAACAAAAATAGTCTCATTTCAGTTCTAAAAATAATATTCCTATGTAGATTAAATGAAAAAAATTTGGATCAAAAATGATCTCAAGGGTTTCATTAATATGTTTGGATACACATACATTGATTGGGAAGGTTATGTAGACAACTAGAGGTCCACATGTAGTGGAGTTCTCTTCCCAAGAGTCAGCTATGTCGAAGAAATAAGAATAAATATTATGTGATTCCTTAAATGACAAAATTTATGTATATGGGTGACACTTAAGATATAACTCAACTAATACAGATAAGAACACAGTTTGAGGATCATTAAGATGAAGTGAATCTGCCACTACTTATTAAGGTGTGACAATAAATGTGATATCAGTCTAAAAATGAATCTGGTATAATATTCAAGATTAAAGTGAATTTATATAATGTAACACTTCAACATGATGGTTTTGGGGAGAAATTAATTGATTCTTTATTTTTTTCTCAAAAAAGAGAAACCTAAAAATGAGTTCACCAAGTATTTTAAAAAGGATATAGTTTATAATTTAAGGATGATATTGGGAGTTCAACCAAAACCATCTCAAGGATAAGGAATGGTATTTTAGTCCCTCATCTCATCTTTTATTTTTATATTAGTGTAAAAGGGTATGAATGAAAAGATGGAATAATGTTTCCTTTAGTTTTTTCTTCTTATGTTCAAAGGGTGAGAATATAATGTCGTGGGAGTATCCACTAATATCTGTTATGTTTAGGTGCTGTAAATTTTTAAGAGAAATATGTATTAATATAGATTATTTAAAAGGGTTAATCTATTATTTTTTCATGTTCCATGTATGAAGGGGTTTAATAGTTTTTTTAAATATGATATTGAATTTTTCATATATAAATGGTTCCCTGTATAGATCTATTGAACGGAGGAAAAATTTGATGATTTTGATTTGATGATGAAGTATTGATTGAAGAAATATTTTTTCATATATTTAATGATAATTTATTGATTTTGTAAGTTCTGTTTAGATTTATTATTGATGTATTATCATAATCATAGTAAACAAGGGGGATCATGTTTAGTGACGTGTAAATTTTAATCAATATTTTATAGAAAATATGATTTTATTATTCTTTATTCTTATTTCATACAATGCGTTCACTCAGGTATGTATGTAACTATTGAATTTTGATTCATTGAAAAAATTTAGGAGTTTTATAATGATTTATTTTCATTAGTTGACAATAATATATGTATGGGGAGATTGGTGATGGAATGTATAGAGTTAAGGAATGTTTTAGAATAAGATGATTTATGATAGATTATTTAATAACTGAGATCAAGATGTTTTATTGTGAGATTGAATAATTTCCTCTAAAAATATTTAAATCATTTTGATAATATGTTTTAGAGATGTTTTAAGTGGATATGATCTATTAGTGGTAGTTTTTTATCAATTCATAAATCATATTAACACTCACATTATATAATGTTAATTTCTAAGAGGTAAAGATTCATGGTTCTTTAGAGTTGTTTAAATCAGATTGGAATATGATTTTTAATTATATTAATATTTATGATGTTTTTTAGATATGTATTATAATGGGAAATTAAATAGGTTCTTGTATGAATTTTAAAAATCCATAAGATGTAATGTGATCCTCTGTGAAATTCATCCAACCATATGAATTCTGTAAAGGGTGTTTTTGAAATCGCAGGTTCTATATGAATTTAATATATATATATATGATTTTTATGTCATGAAAATATGTATTTAAACTTTTTATCAAATTATTCATGGATATGTATGACTCTAAATTTCATTTGAAATTTAAAGTATTATGAAATTGCAATGTTATAGGAAATTAAGAACTATGAATAATTTGTCTTCCAAAGAGAGTATATTACATCAAAACATAATATAATCATTGAATTTTTCATATACTTATATAATTCATGTTTTTTAGAATTTATATATTCCAAATATTAGTTTAAATTAAGCAATTATTCATGAATAATTATTCATTAGAATAAATATATTATTCTTTGGTTTAGGGTGATAATTTTTATGAAAGTAGATGGCTTTATGAAAGAAAATAAAATACTATTCAATTACTTAAAAGTAATTTATATAAGTAGTTGGCAGTCAGACATTCCATGTACAATTTTTACAGGGAATTTTCCTATTTTATTTAATGAAAGAAATAGATATCTATAATAATTCAAATTGAGAAATGAACCTCAGGATGAGTTTTTATGGATTTATATTTGAATATCTGTTTCTATTTGATTATATGTAGAAGACTTGAAAATAACAAGATATAGAGTGATAATTATTCATATGGTTTTGGGAATAAATATTTTATGAAGAATAAGAATATAAAGTTGAAGAAAAATTGAATATTTACTATGGAATATTATTCATGATATTTATAAATAATACTACTGGAGTTGGATATGAATATCATATAACAGAGAAACAATGAAGTGGTTTCTTCCACTATACATTTTTAAGGATTTATTTCATAATGAAGATGAGTTCTATAGTGGTATTATTTAGTGTTGTGAAAGTGAATTGAAGTGGGGTATTTTTTCTGTGGAAGAACATAAGGATAATAAGAACTCAACACACATAAAAACATGATATCAACTTACTAGTGGAAGACATATTTGTTGTTACCAACATAGACTATCATTCTAATGTTCGTTATGAACTTTTAGATGATATGAACCAAATCATTCTCAAGACACTTAGAAAAATTAGTTTCATGGATATAACCTTAAATCTTTTACCAATATGTTGAATTCAATTGTTATTGTGCTCTCAAAGGAATATATATCACACTAAGGACTAACCTTTTCTCATTGAGATGTGACCCTTGTAAATCAGTGTGCATAATATTTTTTTATAATTGTGAGTGTAAAAAATCATTGATCATAACCAGTGGTGAGATTTTCTAAAAAATAAACTTAAAAGTAAATAAGACAACTGATTCTCCCCCTCTTGGTGATCTGAAATAGATCATTAATGTGGTTCCACACCAGGTGATGATTTGATGTTGAAGCGGACCTTAACAAGACCCATCCATATATATCTTATTAGGATAGTGTGGAATTTCACGTATGTAACCCTAAATAAGGGTTTGATATGGTTCAATTATTTTTATTAGGAATCATATAATTTCAATTTTAAGGTAGTTCTCATGGTTTATCCATAGGCGATGGTCTTTGTATTACACTACATTTACATAGATGATGATTTTTATGGTATATCACTGTACCATGTGAATGTGAGGCCTATGGGTGAAAGTTTCATGGTATGTAGCCTATGATATTATTTGTATGAATCAAGATTATTCTCTAGTTATGGATTAATAGATAATGGGTTAAGCCAGATCACAGATATGATAAAGTATAATACCAGTAAAGGTTGATTGAATAAAGTGGTTTGTTGAGTATATCCTCTATAATGGAAGTGTCCCGATTTTTCATATAACCTATTTCTTCAAAGGAATACATATTTTGAATAATGATATTTTTTTTTCATTTGATGTGTTTTGGTGATATTATTTTTGCAAATACTATAGTTATTTTCTTTTCAAGGTTAAAAAATCATAAAGGTGTAGAGGATGAGGCAACCCAATTTTATAAGGATTATACATATATATCTTTTGAGTTAAGATGATATGATTACCATAAAATTATAAAATGGTATTTTTTTAATATCAAATAAACTCATAAATATATAAAAACAGTTTGGTTGTTATCAAAATATAGGATTCACCATAAGTTTTTTAATCAAATTTCTTCTCATGTTGAATTTTGGGTAAATGAATGGTATTTATTAAAAAACTAAAAATAATTATATATGTAAAATAGTTATATACCCAAATAGTAGGTCATATGGAGATATATAAAATGTGGTTATAGATAGATTGTTATATTTTAAATGGGATATTTTCTATCTCTATTCTTGGGCATGGTGTCCTATATCGATTATATTTAGGTCCTTAGTTTATTTACCTATGATTGAGCATATGAAATACATTTATTTATAAATATTTGAATATGAGTTACCACAATGGTAAGAAGTTGGCATCAAATGAAACCCTATTATAAATGAATCCATTATTATTGGTTTAAATGAATTTTTCTTTACTATGGGGAAAAAACTGTAAAATATCATGATCTGGTCATGAACTGATGATGTTTTACCCAGGATGTAAGACCTTCATATTGATTTTTCTCTTCACTCATCAAGTTGTTCAAATGAATTTCACTTAACAAAATTCATTAAGTATTCTCATAAAAATATATATTTGTTTTTTACTGAAGATAACCTGGGTATTTCAAATAAATCTATTTGAGAATATAATAAATTCTTGTATACCGATTTTCTCATGCCACACGAGTGAATGAATTTTAAAGATCAATTCATATATTTGAATTATCAATGAAAAATTTCTTTATAGTAATCCAGAATGGGATTAATGATATTAGTTTCAATATTTAATAATTATTTGAATAAAATGAAAATGTATTTATTTCTTTCTGATTTAATCATATCACTGCATTCTTGATTATTTATGGTAATTAATAACAATAAAATTATTGTTCTTCACAAACAAACTTCTCTATTGTTTTCTGTATTAAACTGATTTCCCCACCTCATACCTATATTATTTAATCAACATGATCACATTTCAGATTTTGGATGGTTGAAACCCTACACTAACTACTATCTATAGATTCTTTGACCCCTTTTATTATGTATTATTATTTATTGGGTATATAGCACAAAATAAGGTGAATGAATTCAAGGGCTCACACAAGGAAGCCTTAACTAAACAGAGATTGGATATTCCATCAATAGATAAGGTATAAACTGGGTAATAAAAAAGGGCATTCTATTAAGGACCAACTTTTTATTTGAACATCAAGTCTAGTGAATGATATTTTAGGATGTGAGAGATGTGTTGGATAATTTGATGATAGGAATATGTAGAAAACATATTCGATAATGTAGATGGTGAAGTGGATGTTCAGTATTTTTTCTGACTATACTATGAATAGTCTTATAGGATACATGACATGTATATTGATATATTAATTTATAGGGATTTTTCCTAACTATAAATATCACATTCTATGTGAAAAAGGGACATAAGTACTGTATACCAGACCATTCATCTTAAGCATGTATTAGGGTACACATAATTTCTTCTTACTAGTCCTACATGTTTTGTAACCCATGATTCAAGACATATATATATGTTATATGGCTCAATGAATTTATTAATTACACTCCTTATTGGTTTTAATTATTAATAATATATGTACAACCCTATAAATAAAATATATGTGTACCCCATAACGAACTATTCTATGATTCTCACATATTCCATGTACTATTTAATACAAACTCTATAATTAGGTGCATGAAATTTTGTGCACTAGAAATTCACTCTAAGAATAAATAACATATCCCACACACTATTTACAATAAATTACATGATATTTAGGTTTACTCAACTTGTTCAACATATTCAAATAGAATTGAAACATCTGTTCTCATGATGTACTTTTCATGTATTGGAAATTTTTCTGTTTCTTCTATTTCTTCTTGTCCTGGTGTTGGAATGGGATATAAGAGATGTCCATTATGTAATTTTTTTCATATAAACATAATGGTGTTAAGTATAATAATTTTTAATAATATGTACACTGTTTTTAAGATATAAGATTCCCCTTAGCTTCATGGAGAAAACATAATTAAAATATCCATGCATTCTTCATTGGAACAAGGTATGAATCCCCTTATAGATATTATTAGATATTTCATAATCTCCTCATGTGTATTGTGGATTTCCTAACACCATGCGGGGTTGTAGAACATGACATTAATCCTTGTATATAAATAACTCTATTCAAATATGTGGTTAGTACTGTCTCAATCCCAACGAGGAATGGGCCCTCATACTACAGTTATTATTGGTTTCACCCTATTGGAGGGGTGGGGGCCTCCACCTATAGGGATTTAGTATTCCTTTATAAATAGTTTGTGGGTTATTTTTTTCATTAGGATTTCATATACCCTTTAATAACATCCAATCCTTAGATAGGTGTGGGAACTATAATAATTTTCTAATGAGTTTTAATAGAATTTATTAGACATTGATTGTTGTTGAGATATGTGTTTCACATATCGAGTATAACAACATGAAATGAATTCTTTTATTCCTTTTAATATTATTTATATTTGTGATATCAACTTTAGGATTGGTGAATATTATTACACTTCAGGTATATTTAGAATCTTATGATCCATAGCCATTCTTGGATTTGATATGTGTGGTTTGGGTGGTTATCCTCATTCAGGGTTTTGTTGATCCTATAAAATATATGGTAAATCTGGGTTTCCCTATTTTCCCATAGTATTGTGTTTGTGTTGACTTGTTTTTTATACTTTCTTTATTTTTTTGAGTTTTCATTTTTTTTATATTTATAAAAACCCATATAAAGGTCTTGTTCTGACACATGTGGGGTTTGTGTAGATGCTATAAATTTTTTGGTGTATTTAGAAGACTTCTATAAGATGAGTTGGGATCATGGTGTTGTATGGTGGTATATAGAATAGGTGATATCTTAAAAAATTTATTCTAGGATCCCTCAAAATGAGGCCATGTCTACCCATACCTGAAGTTTAATGTACACTGCGATGTTATCTTTTTATATAATTTCCTTAATGTTATTTTTTGTGGTATTGTATCCATTAATTATTTTATTTTACATGAACTTATTATATAGATCAAATATATATATTTCATATTGATGGTGGTTGTGGTATGTATCTTGTGTATTTGAGTTTCATTTTAATTTCATGTTTATATATAATAATACCTCATGTATATGATTATTCTTTCTTATTTATCATCTCCATAACCAAGAATATTGAAGATAGTATTGGGGTGGCACATAAAACTCACAAATAAACAGAGTGGTGGCTAAAATTTGGTCAAATATATCAATATATTTTTTTAATTTAAATTGGGATATTATTTAATTATCTTTTTTTCAATTTAAATTGATAGTTAATTTATGAAAGATATAGATCAATGCTTCCCTATGGAAGCATAATGAATCAAGAAGACTATTATAATTTTACTATATATTTTAATCAAATACTCACCCAAATTGTTTGTCATGACATGAGATATGTTGAAGGAAACACAATATTAGTGCAGTTTAAATTCCACATCTCCTCCCAATTAAACCTATGTATTATGACGAAATATTCAATTGATTATGTCAAAAATCACCCATTTTGACATAAGGATGTGAAATCACCATTTTAGCTGTAATCAATGGAAAATTGAATTCCCTATATTTCGATATACGCATTTTAGTGCCTATAACAAAATTACACCATAAAATAATAGAATATTTATTATTGTTTACAATGCATTATTTTGGTATTTGATGTATAGTATGCATGTAAGTATAATTTTTTCTTTGAATTCCCACAATAAATATGACATGATCGAGAGTATTCTTGAAATATAAGGAAATACCAAGATACTACCAATCATATACATATATTGAATCAAAAAAATTCCATTTCATTATTTTAAAAGGGTGTATCCCTATATACAATATGTAATAATAAAATGTTTGTGACTAATAAATTCTCCAACAATAGGATACAATATTTTGGTTTAATAAAGACTGACCATATCACCATTTATGATATTATATTTCACAATACAAATGAAATTTTGATGAAATAATCCTTATTTTTTTCAAAAATAATGGTCATGAACTTATTAAATCCACCCCAAACATTCTATATTGGATATAAATGTTGTCAAATAGGTGGCTGTGATGGAGAAAGGGAAAATATCCCCTAATAATGGATGTAAATTAATTTCCATGTGGATTACATGGTACTCATGTAGACCATAAAGTAATATCCATAGTCAAATTCTTAACTAAATTTAGTAAGGATTATGAAACCAAGAAATGTATAAGAATATCCTAATGTAATGGACTGGTACTAACGTGGATGCATATAATGGAAGGAAGAATCCCCTATCTATCAGGAAGGATCACTTGTATATCCTCTTATATGTAAACATGATTTTGCTATATAATAATGAATGTAATAGGAGTTACTATTTATAGAGGAATAACAACCAGAATAGGGGTCTAACTCTCATTTAAAGGAATATATGTAACATAGGTTTCAGAAAGGATCTGTGATAATAATAAATAATTCTTATATGACATTTTCTAACACTATATGTGAACATATACAGTCACATTGAGTTTTTTAGATTCCTTCACGATATCAAAATGTTAAGTTCTCCTTTTTTTCTTTTTCAATTTCATTCTGGTGTTTCTCTTGGGATATTTCTAATGCTTATATATGGTAATTTAATTTAATTTAATTTTATTTCAAATTTATTTTTTTGAATACTAATAATTATTCAAATTTTGATGAAAAATTTTATGATTTGTATTATGTGCGATATATGGAGTGAGATTGGAATCATATATAAAGAAAAAATATATCTACCCATTATGACTATATAGTTTAATTTTTTATTTGTGATGAATTAAGAGTGGAATATTACACTATAAACTTAGGAAATAAATATATTTCTTATAATAAGTGTAGTTTAGAAGAGTGAAACCTTATTTTGGTGTGATTGAAAGAAACACCTAATTTGGCTTGAAAATGTGAATAAAGAAATTCAATGATAAAATAGAGTATAAAAATCATACAATAATGATGTAGGGAACTCCATTCCCATTAATAATTATTACTAGAAAACCATATGGGGATTGTATAATTTATTAATATGGATTGGGGATAATTTTTTATTGAATATCTATGTTATTGGTGGTGGATTCACAATACTTATGTAAAACCAACAAGAATACATTGATAAATCTCATAAATATTTATTGCTCATTCAAGGTAAATACACTATAATTGGAAGTGTGATTATGATTTTTAACTCCATATTAGGTAAAACCCCATTATATTTTTCAATTTTATCTATTCCAAACCCATTTTTTAATGTATTATATAATAGTCAACTATGTGAGAATATAATCCCAACCCTATACATAGTGAAAATAATAAGTTTATACTTTTGTATTGTGATATGTTTTACCCTATTCTATATAAGGGGTTGATTATGAAATTAAAAAAAATCCCATTATAAAAATAAATGATCCCAAAAATATAATATCTCATTATGTATAGAGAAAATATCAACATGTATTGAAAATAAAAGGGAGACTTGATAATAATAAAACAACACTATTGAAAATTATATAACATAAATATCTTATCCACTACAATAATCAATGAAAAATAATTGATGTGATTGAATTTATTCATTTTTTATTTTTATTTTAAATAAAAATTGTGATCACATTTACCCTTGATCTTGGTATAATGATCATTTTGAGTGAAAATAATGACGATTGACCACAGTTATATATTTAAAGAAATGAAAAAAAGTTTAAAAAAAATTTATCCTATGTACATAAATTTTTTATTATTTATATTGGATGGAAAATGAAAATTACTAGGAAGAATACACACTAAAAAACTATTAAATACATGCCATATCTATTAAAGGTTCACATGCATCGTACAATCCTATGATTTCTCTATTTGAAGATGAAAAAGAATAATCATTCTATAAACATCATTCTATATATTTATTTGTATCTACCAATCCATCCAAAGATAAGAAATAAATTATGATACAAGAAAAAATCAACAAAACATAATTTTTCATTAATATTTAAATAAAATATTTTATTAATAGTTTTAATGGTAATGTGTAAGATATTTCAATTATTTAAAAATTATCTTTTTCCATTAAAGAAAAGATAAAACAATTCATTAAAGTGAGATTATTTAAATTACAAAAATTACATTCTAAAGACTATTTAAATGGTGAAAATTATTAATTAAATATAATTTTATTAAAAAACTTATTTTGGTATGGGTGGTTATTATTATTTATACAAAAATGTTTATGTTATATTAAATATATTTTACTAGTTTCAATATTTGGATTACTATTGTTGTTGTTTATATTTGATTATGGAAAGGGATAGTAATTCCATCTCCCTCTTCTTAATGTGCTTTAGTATGAGACCCCATATCATCTCTTCATCTTTATTTTTTTCTTATTATTATTCTTTTTTATGATCATCTATCATAGAGTTTCATGAAGAAATAAAGTTGTGTTCTCTATTATCCTTTTATCTTCTTTCTCTTCTTCTTATTCTCTTCCACCATGTTTCCTAATGAATTTTATTTGATAACATATAGGGATTCTATTTGAGGGGTTTTTAGGGGATGGGGAACCCATTATTTTTTAATGGGGTTTACCCTAACATAAATGGGGTATTATGGATAACTAAGCACAATAGATTTTATACACATGCACCACCGATTGAATTATGAGTGTGTATTTTAATATCTAAGGCGTATAGAAGTATTATTATTTATTATATTCTATTATATTGTCTGAATTCAATAGATTTTTAAGTGTTTTCTTTTGACATATATTTTTATATTATGGTCACTTATTTTATCCTCAATGTCTAGAGGTAGGTGGTTCTATACTTCTTCTATAATTGAATCACCATTTTTCAATTTCTTGTTTTAAATTAAGAAATTGACATTAATAAACTATATATTCATAATCTAATATGACTTCATATTAATTATTTATATTTTTTAACTATATTTTAATACAAAGGGAAATGTAATTATTGTAATATATCAACGCTCTAAATTTTTGAAGAAAAACACTATGTTATTCTAAAAAGAACTATTATAGAATTATATTTAAATAAAATAATTCTTTTCATGGTGTTTTTTAAATTAAATATAAGGTTTTTTTGAAAAGGATGGTTAATTAATTTTCATTAAAAAACGATGTTTTTTTAATGTTGAATTTGATTATTATGTGTTTTAACTCCATAGAAATTATTTTGATATAACTTAATTTTCTTTAATCCCTTGATTATAGTAATGGTTGATGAGAATATCATGGAATTATAGGTTGGATTATAGGTTAAATTCTAATAATAATCATTTTTATTATCATGGGACATGTTACTCCCTTATGAATCAAATTTTTGGAAATTTAAATCCCCTATATATGTAAAATCACTAACATAGAACTCCTTTATAAATTGAAATATGGGAGGATTTTTTGATTTCATGGTTTAAATATGGGATACTCAGAATAAAATTAAACATTAGGTGTAGGTTTCTAAAGGTGAAATAAAAAACTAGCCTCCTACATAAATTTACCTTACTATTCTCATTGTTTAGGGAGAATTATCTTCCTCATATATTTAGAATTTATACCACATAAGAATTTTGAACTCATTATTCAAATGATTTGTTTTACATTTTAGAGAATGTTGGGGCCTAGGTGTGCTAGAATTCACAAGACATGGGTTCAAATTGAGTGAGGAGGGTTTACGTTCTCCAGATATTATGTGATCTGGTGGTCTTGTATTTGAAAATAGAGTGATTGGTATCATGGTCTCCTCTACCATTAATAGGGAGAGAAGTTACAACCAAGGTGAATCACCTTCCATGTTAACATTTATATAAATTTTAAGGTCTACCAAAGTTAACCTATCCACTATTGAATCTAAACCACCTATTGTGACAAAAATTCTTATAGGTAACTCTTTTAACCATTATAGCCTAGAATATATTATGATGATTTTCTATAATATTCTACACTCAAAAGTATATATTTTACACACATTTAATGAGTAAAATAATAGGGGTGATCTTTTTTTATGGTCTTTTACATTTATTTAAATATATTTTTCTTCCCTATATATTTTACTAATATCATCAAGATATATCCCCCCAGCTCCACCACTGTATAAACTATTAATAATTTTTTCTTTTTTGGATCCTCCTCCTATATCATCTATTTTCCCATAAAATACTCATTCTATAATAATGGCACTCCCAATGAGTTTGTAGGCTCTCTTAATCTAGACTCATTGGTCATTTCCCATGATTCATATAGAATGTCATTATTTATCTCATGCTTTCATACTCTCACATATAAACCCTGGTTTGAATGATAACTTTTTTCTTAAACAATGAAAAATACACCTTCATAGATGTATTTCAAACTATCCAAATTATATATTAATTTAATGGAATTCATATTTAACCCTTAATGTAATTTTTTACACTTTATGTGTATACTCACCACAATATTTTAACTTAGTTTATACAAATATATGTCTTACTATTGTTCTTTTTTCACATAATGCATCAATATTGGTCGTGGTCTTGGATTTTTTAGAATTTATTCCTAGAAGGTTCTTGGAGATGGGAAAATTATTGTGTTTGAAGGTTAATGACTAGTTATACAATTGATATTATTTTTTATTATTATGGATTATGAATTTTATTATATGTATTCATTGTAATAGGTTTAAGGAATGAATTTATTTTACATAAAGATTTATTTATTTATTTATTTAATTTTTTTTTATATAAATATAATTTAATTAATTATAGTATATGAGGTAATGTACGATTTTTTCTCATGGATTTTTTGAAACCACTAGGCATATGGGGGAGCACGCATGATGTTGGTGGCCAACTATCTCTGTTTTTGTGTAAATAAAAGACTGGTTTATTACAAATGGTATCATATATATTTTTGGTAGTTATGACAACGCTAAGTGTGTAGATACTAGTTTGAGAATAAGAGAACAATATATCTAAGAATATATAGAAAAAACAATTAGTAATGGTAATTGAGTTACTTGGGGTGATTATGTGGATATGTAATCAAGATCCATTTAAATGGAATTTAATTTTTATTTATTTAGTTTTAACCCATGGAGACGTGACTTGGTATTTAGATAAGGTAGTAATTTTTGTGTTTTATATAACATATAGTAATGTATAAACCATTTTAAATGTTATTTATGTTAATGATTACTTTTACATATGGTGTTGCCTTGTTCTTAGGGAAATGTATTTTAATTTATGTATTTTTATAGTTTATGATAATTAGTTGTAATATTTAAATGGACCCCATGAAAATTTACAAAATCCTAACTAATTTAATAGTCATTAAAATAACAAACATTTGTCAAAATAGTATTTCCTAATAGTGACCTAATTTACCTATGTTGAGTAGATAAAATAAAAAATGTGATTCTTGTAGTATGTTTTTTTGAAAAAAATCATTTTTTTTTGTGAAAGTAATTTTTGAAAATTAAAAAAAATTAGTTGATGAAAAATGGTGGAATTTTTTCCAATGAAAAATGAAAACTTTAAAATTTGTTATATTGTGATATTTCACATAGGAAAGTGATTAGTTAATGTTGAATAATGAATCATTAAATATAAAAAATTAATTTTAAAAAATAAAACGTAATTTTAAGGTCAAAAAATTTTAATGAGTTTGCTAAAGTGGTTTTGAAATTTATTTGAATGGAAGTATATTCTCATATAAATCTGTGCTCATATATTATGTAAAATAGAAAATATCTTTCAATGTTAGGATCTTTATTCAAGGAGTTTAAATTTTATTATTAATGCATAAAATTTAGATAAATTTATTGGTTTATTTCGATGCTAGTTTCATAACTAATTTGATATAATTTTTGGAATATATTTTCTAGGTAATGGATTAGTTTTTGAGATCTAATTGGATATTTTCACCATATTTAAACATTATAATGTCTATAAAATTATTTAAAAGGGTATTATTATGAAAATAATTTTTTTTATTCATATAGGAAATGAATGAGGTAAAATACATTGTTTATGTTTCAATATATGGATTTAATGTTCTTATAAATTTATGATAAATGATAATCAGTGTATTAATTTTCTTTATAAATGATACTGTGTATATGTGTATATTTTATTAGTTTAAAATTTCAATATTCATTATTTATAGTTGATTCAATGAGGATTTGAATTTATTTGCTTAATTTTGGGGTTAGATATATATACTTTTATTGTATTTTTATTACATTAGATTAATTTTATTTTTAACAATGGTGTTTGTTGTTTATAAAATTGTATTTTATGTATTTTTTAAAATATATTTGTACTAGTTTTAATGAATGTTTTGAGAGATTTTAATTATCTTAATTGTTAAATTAAATGGCTTTATATTAGAAAATTTTGATTAACTTCAAAAAAGTATCTTTATTTAGTGTTATAAATGTTGAGTTCCCAATTTTTAGGATAATTTTTGTAAATCTACATTAATATAATTTTTGATGTTATATTTTTTTCTTTGGAGTTGGTTATTAATTTTTAACTTTTTCTTTGGATATATAAATTTTAAATATCTTCTTAATTTAAAAAATCCTATTTGAAATACCATCAATATAAGTTTTTTTGATAGTTAGTTGGGGCCTTTTTGGGTCAGACATGATGATATTTTTATAATATTTGGAATATTTTGTTTTTATAAAAAAGGAATTTTTACTATTATTTATCATATTTTTTTATAAATCAAAGGCGGTTAATTAATGACATTTTATATTTTAAATTTTTGTTCAATTGAAATATAAGGTTTTGTACAAATAAATTCATTTCATTTTGTAATTTAAAGGTAATTTGATTCTAATAGAAATTAGTTCTTTACTTTTTAATTTCATTAAGTCATATATAGTGTCACATATCAAATAATAATTTTTAGAAGAAATAATTCTTTTTTGTAGAATCAGTACTTTAGTTTGGATTCATTTTGTGTCCAGTCTAAGGGTTTTTAGAAAATTTAGGTATATTTTGTATATGTATTATAATGGTAATTTTTTCGTATAATTTAATGTTTGATATAGCTTGTGTACTTTATGGAATGGTATTATTAGGTAGGAAACATTTTTGTGGGATGATGTTAGTGGAATTAGGTAGAATTAATCTTTATTTCAGTTGTTGTTTTGAGATTTTGTGAATTATGGAGATATAATTATCTAAGTTGAATAATAAGTATGTTTCTTGATGCTTGTTTTAAATGATGGTGTTATTAATTGAATTTTAGGAATTATTCCTTAAATAACAAGTATTTAGCCATAAATATATGACTAGGATGTCATTTTCAGGAAATGAAATGTATGTTTTGGTTTCTGGTATTGTGGTTGTCGTGGTTGGTTGGAGTTTTAATGAACATTGTGGTTTTGATTTGTAAATATTTAAAAGATAGTTAATTTTTCATTATAAGGGATTAAACACACCATTTCTGTATCTATACTAATATTTTAATTTTATAATTTAAGATTTGGTCTTAGATGGGAAAATTGGGTGAAACCCAGAATATTTAGAATCCTGCACTGGTAGTATATATTGTTTCTGATAAAGATGTATAAGTAAAATTCATTTTCATGGGTAAAGAAGAAAATTTTTGGAGTCAGGGAGTTGCATGGTTTAATTTCAGGGTAAATTTTATTACACAATCATTTTCAATAAATGGATTTATTTTTGGGATGTTTTTCGCATGAGTAGCATGCACAACCGGAGAACCATTCACAATACCTATTATATGATGAAAATTTTTAGAAGAAATGATATAGAATCTACTTTATCCCAAAAAAAATTTATATTATTTTCATGGTATTATAAAATATCATATGACCTATGATAAGTTTTAAATGAAATTCCAACATTAAATGTCCATAATTTTTTATCCATGTGTCTTCTTGAGCTATTTGAGATATCAAGTCAAATCATAGGATAATATCTACAATTTAAATTATAAATAGAAACATATAAATTAACTTTTCTTTATTTAATAAGGATGATAAGATATATGTATTTCAATTTATTATGACCTAATTTTATGTAATACGAACCGATTTTAAAATAATGACCATGTTTTTAGCATGGAAAACATGCAACGCCAAGTCAAAATGGACTATGAAATATTAATATTAAAATAAGATAATAATATCCAAGATAATAAGTTTATGGGTATTAATATGATTATGTAATTTAATAAATACTTATAAATTTCATTATCTATATAAATGTGTGGATTAAATATTCGGAAATAGACACTCATATTTTATTGAAGCCATTTTATTCTTCAAAAAAAAAATTTTCATAAAAAAATATATTGATTTATTTTAATAAGAAAATAAATATACATAATATATTAAAATCTATAAATTTTAATTGTTAAAAAAGATATATTAATTTAAAATTAAAATATCAAAATTGTATTTGGGTGATATTTTCTTACATTTATGAAAAGATATATTATTCTTTGAATAGTGATAAATGCATATTTTTTGTAAAAAAAATATTTTATTTTCATTTGAAATTATCATTATGATTATAATTTTATCTAAAAGTAACATAAGTATTATTTAATTAAATATCAACAAATTATTTTATTTGGAGTATTATTAATGCTTATTTTGGAATAAGTGCATTTTTTGGCACAAAACGCAATTTTAAAAAAATATTTTTCACTTAAATCAAGGAATTTATATGAAAAGTAATTACTTCTATGTATAGATATCGAATAATTTAAAAAAATCAATATTTCTAATCATGGGTTATAAAATTTGTAAATATATCTCCTGTATTTTTGGATATTATGAATAGTAATTTTATTAATTTGTAACTATGATAAATGGTAAATCACGCAATTGTGGTTAAAAAATGATTAAGACTAATAAAATTACCCTAAAACATGGATTATATTTTGGAGAAGTATAAAATGTTATTCTCTTTGTTTTATTATATTAATTTTTTATATAAGGGAATAGAACATATATATGATCAGTTATAAATACTAATTATACATCTTAATTATTTATTTTTATAAAGGTAATTTATTTTTTATTTTTTGTAAAGAAATAGTTTCCTTAAATGTGTATCTTACACAGACACATTCTTTTTCAAGGAGTAATGAAATCGAAAAAATTAATTTAAAATCTTTAAAAATAATATTATTTGAGGTATTTTCTATTTTTTGATATTTATTAAGATAAGACTAACAAATTAGAGAGGTTTGGATAAATTTTATTAGAATTACATTGTTTTTATGATGTTTTTAATATGAATATAAATAATTATTTTTAAACTAATTAAAAATTCCTAAAAACCCTTTCTTACAACACAAATTATTAGTATATTATTTAAATTATTATCCATAGACCATTTTGGATTTTTTCTATAATTATTAACTATATTAAACCCTTAAGAGTAGAAAATATTTATATCACCACAATTATCAGAAGGGTTATCGATGTGTTAAAACCAAAAAGATAAGTGTAATATTTTTATCAAAACTTGTCAAAAATATTATTTTATAAGAGGATTTAGATTCATCATCATATTATATTTAAATAATATCAATATTTCCCTTTAATCATCAAAAATAATTTTAATTTATTTAATAATTTATGAAATCCTAAAATTTCTCCTCCAATATCTTATAAAAGGCAACATCATTTTCTATTTTCTTAAACCTTAAGAACCATTTGTTTATACCAATACCTAACCTATTACCATCCTCATGTCCCTCACCTCATTATAGAGGACATATACAGATACACTACCATTCTTATAGTGTTCAAGGTGTAACGAAAAAGAGGTTGTCTAAAGAATTGGTATAGTTTTTAATCAAGAATTTTCATTTTGGTTCTTTTTCTAGCTCAATCCAATATTAAAAAATTATGTTGAGATAATAAAATTACTTTTAATCATATACTAAAATGTTATTATGTTTTTTATAAAAACTCATTCCTTCCTAGTACATTACTTTGATGGTTCTAGGTGTTGGAGGTGTTTCAGAGGAGGCTTGAGGTTGTTTTGTGGTGGTTATATGTGCATATGGTCTGCTGTAGGATATTCACATCATGAATCCTTTAAAAGGAATAAAATATTATATCATGGATTTTGTAGTGATATGGAGTCATGTACTCTGTACAGTGATGGAAGAATCCCAAAAATATATTCTCATCATGAAACAAACTCATGAAGTGTAGTTAAATAAGGCCAAGCCAATGTGGGCTTCTAAAGAAGTTGGGTTTTTTTGAAAAAAACCATGATATTCTCATCATAAATGTCTTACATGAGTTAAAAGTGTTGATTTACTGGTTTTAATAGGCATTTTAGCTAAAAACCTCCTCATTTGACCATACCGTTTCCCTATTGCATTTTGGGTGAACCATAGTTGGCTCTTATAGGCTCTTTAGCCCCCTTCCAGCCACCAGGAATAATTGGTTCTGGTGGTGTCCCATGGAAGATCTGTGCTGATTAATATACTATTACCCATTTTTCCTTTTATTATAATTTGGAGATTGGTTGTGGTGGTTTGTTTTTTATTTGGGTTGCGTGTTGGGATCCATTTTTGATAACCATTGAGGCATTTTTGTTTGATCCTTTGGATTTACTTGTGGTGGTTGTTTACAGGTGTTTCTACTTCACAATATAGTGTGTAGGGATTTAGAAAAACATCTTGATGTTAAGGAATTACTTCATTTCTCAATTTTTAACAATTTGGAATATTTTTCAATTTTTTATATACGAGGTTGGTTATGGTAGAGAAATTAGTGACAAAAAATTGAATAATTGAAATTTAAGGGGGAAAGGAGAACAATTATTATAATTTTACAATGTTGACATTAATGTATTATTTTGATGGTATGGTATGGATGCCCCATTATAAATTTTTATCATTTGGGGATTTTTTACTTAGTTTAATATGTGTTGTGGAGACCATATTTCCTAGTTTTTGTGATATTATCCTAAAATGGAAAATAAGAATCCTATTATATTTGAATCATGAACTAGTTTCCCCAGGGTTTTGTCATTTTTTATAATTCCCCTAAATAAAAATACACTATTTTGATAAACCCCTTTGTAAATCTGTAAAATGATATTTGAAATGTTGTGATATGTAGGGTGTTTTTTGGTTTTTTTGGTCATGCATTCTTGAAATAAATTTTAATGGTTGTATGGACATGCTTTTGGGGTAGCGAGGTGATGGTATGATTTTGAGGTGGTGAGGTGAACATTTTTTGGACATTATTTTGGGGTGGAAATATGATGATTTTTTTGTTATGCTCTTAGGGAAGTGAGGTGATGCTTTGTTTGAGTCTACATTTGGGGAAGTAAGGTGATGGTTTATTTGGCTATGTATTTAGGGTGGTGTAGTGATGGTTTGTTTGGCCATGTTTCTGGGTGATGAGGTGATAGTATGATGGGAATGATGAGAAGCTTGTAATATATGGATTACTTTTTCTAGATTCCTGGGTAGTAAGGAATAATTATTGAAATGGAGGGGGTTGGTTTTCGTTAATTTGGATGGATATAACTAATTATTAAATAAATGATGGGCTATGTGGTAAATTGCTGTTGTTGGTAAATAATGAAGCAAATTGTCTCAATAATGGAATCTATTGGTGGGGAAATATATGGAATATGGTTTGTGACATTTTATGAATATAGTGGTGGAATTGAAATTGGGGGTGTTGTGATTTAGTAAGTGTTTTATTGGGAACCAATCGGTTTGGATTGTGTGTGGATGCATTTATATATTTGTATATTCCTTGTGATTTCTATACAAAACCCACCCTCATCAAGTACTATGATCTAACACCAAAATTTTCAACCAATTGGTGTTTTTTTAACGTCCCAATAATGAGGATTAATTGCTGGAAACCCATTTTTCCCTCTCCCTTCCATGTGACTAGATTTGCATAGGCTATCATGAATTGTGGTCTTTTAGTGTGCGATTTGATGGAATATGTGTTGTTTGGTGAGATGTGATATGACTATGTTGTGGGGTGGCTTCTAGTGGGGACATTCATAGTAGGATGATGGTGTGAGTTTTATGTACATCATGTTCGAAATTGCATGATAATCATGTTATAGAAGTTTTGTGATGAGATAAACGAGGTGTTTGTGGGTGTGATGTGAGGTAATTGTGTTGTGGGAAGGTGGTATTTGATATTTAGAATAGATGGGGGGACAAGGACTTAATATATTGGAGTGAGAGAGTGGAAAATCATTGGAAACATGGTGCATTGTAACCTTTACCAATATGCTTCTTATTATGTTATTATTCATGGATTATGTTATTAAGTGAGTGTGCCTTGATGAGGTTAGGATGGATAGTTGACATATTTATATGTTTTTTCCTCCTATTCTCCCACACTTGCATTAGTATTCTTTATTCACATTTAAATGATATTTTTTACTGAGTATAGTTTTATGATCTTCCAACGTATATAAACGAAAATATAGGCTTCCATGACTGTTACAAGGATCATGTTGTACAATACTAGCTTGGACCATTTTGCGTTGTCTCTTTGTGACTTCGTTTCCTTTTCATTAGGTTATTTACATTTTGAGAGGTTTATCAATATTTTTTTTAGTTATTAATGCATTAAAATATGGTTTGGGTTTCATTACATAATATTCTATGCAGATTCTAAGGGATGATTAATATGATCTACTGATCATATTTTATTATTGAGGGTAATGCCTCCCATTTTATGATTTTCTACACCATCAGTGTTAGTCACCAACATAGGTAAAAATAGAGGTAGGACTCAGGGGGTCACTATCTCTCTCCCCCTTTGAGGTATATTTGGTGGATGTGAGTTATGAACGAGTGATATTAATGGCTGATGGTTGAGATATATGTTTGAGTTTTGAGTTAGGAACATTGAGGATAACATGGGTTTGTATGTAAACAGAATTAGAGGTTATTGAATTTCCAAGTGATGTTGAATTATTTCTCAGGTAGATACATAGGAGGTGTACATTCATCATGATGCATTTTTTTCTTCTTTGGGTTGGGGTATTTTATGATTTTTAAAACAAATTAAGTGAATATAATTGAATAAATATAAATTACATTACATTAAAATTATGAAAATCTGGTTTGATTTTCAACTATGCCAGTTAAGTGTCATCTATGTGGGTCTTAGGTAGTTTATGTTCAACAGGATGATCTAATTTTTCACCTTAGTGTTGATATGGTGGTGTAGGATGTGTCTTACAAGAGGGAATTGGGTGATTTTTATTTTTAGGATTTGGGGAGGTAAAAGTGTATGTTTCAGATGTGGATATGGAGAGATGGATAGAGGATCATGAGATCTCTTTTAGTTTAATCCAAGACCTAATGATATTCTAGATCCCATAAGTAATTCTTCATATATGGGGAGTTACCCAATAGTGGTGGAAAACATATCTTGATTATAGGAAGGAGGAAAATGTTTTTTTGTTCAACTTTCTGAAATAGATTAGATTGGAGTTCCATTCAGAGACCATCAAGGTAGTGAAGAGGAAGGATATTATTTCTCTTCAACTAGGGACTATGTTAGTGTGTGATTTGGGAATCGTTTTCACAGACCTTCTTATTTTTTCTCAAAATATTTTCTAGATGGTAGTCTCGTACAAGGTGTATTGAGGAGGCCCTCCATCCTTCAATCTTGTATGTAATTACTCATTTTAATTTTCCTATGTTTGTGGTTTTTCAAAATAAGGAATAGGTGGACAAGATGATTCACTCTTGAGGAGGATTTCCATGAGAGGGTAATCTATATGGTTCTTTTTAGATAGGGATTGTCTGTGATATTTCTCAATCAAAAGGTCTTTCATGGTTTTCAACTATAGAGATTAGATTTCATGAACTTCCCTTCTAGACTTCTAGGGATAATAGTTTCTATATTTTTCATAGAGATATGATGCCATAATTTTTTTCATGTGGGGTTCATAGATATATCAAGAATTATTTCATAAGGAATCTTTAATATCAGTTAGATGGAATCAGATAGGTATAGTTCAATCCTTTGTAGACTATGTTGGTGAGAGACTTTTAGTGGAAGAGTCAACAAGTTGATGCACAGGGGAGGAGAAATGGAGCGGGTAGAGGCCCACCTCAGGAGGTACCTCATGTTTTGGGACCTCGAACTGAGAATGGTTGTGGAGATGGATAACATCATATAAGTAGAAGATATTGGCATATTCATCTTCATGTTGTCGAGGAAACAGTTCAAGAGGGGCCATATATCATGCATGGTATGTTCGGTTTATCATCTACCCTTTATTATTTATTTACATAATTTAGGATCTTTGAAATCCTTTTTTACACCCACTTTAGTCCCTTCTCAAGGACTATACATAGAGATGCTTCCTATGCGCCTAGTGTTTTATTTTCTAGTCAAATGACAAAATAATTTTTTTTCATTTGTTCTTTAGGTAAAGAATAATGTTGGTGGCACATCAGTCCCATGGGATACTTTTCATTCTAAAAATTCATCCATACAATGTCATCCGATTAAGTTTTTTTATAATCCATATGTGATGTTATAGAATGTTTTCGAAGCTAATTTGTGTTCATTAATGTGGATGACGAGTGTGTAGTTTTCATTAGAGAGTGGTGTTTTTAAGTGGGTAATTGATGTGTGGGGACCCTTCTTATTTTGAAGGTTGAGTTTATTGGGAATCAGTAAAGCCTATACTGGTGGATGTTTCCAGGGTTATTGGGGATTTTATAGATGTTTTTATTAAGGTGGTTATCAACATACCCAATTAACGCGATGTTATTTTAGGATATAATTAGAACATGGTGCATCAATAATTTTTATGTATCCTTATCAAATAAACCCTTATGAGTTACGAGAGATGAGTATTCAAGTAGATGAATTGTTGAAGAAGGGTTTTATCTAGCCTAGTTTATTTTCGTTGGGTCTCCTAGTGTTATTTTTCAAGAAGGAGGATTGTATATTGAGTTTTTTATAGACTACCAAATGTTTAATTAGGTAATATTCATGAAATATTACCCTTTTATGATGATAGATGATATTTTCCACTAGATTAGAGGGGTGTGTTGGTTTTCTAAGATGGATCTACAATCTAGCTATCACTGATTGAGGGTGAAGAAGAGAGATATTCTGAAGACCTCATTTAGATGCTGATATGAGTACTTAAATATTGTAGTCATGACTTTTAGAATTATAATTGCACCAGTTGTGTTCATTGGACTCATGAAACATGTGTTCCATTAATTCATTAACCAGTTCATAGTCATGTTCCTCGAGGACATATTAATATACACATAGTAATATTAGGAGTATATCGATCATCTTAGTTTTGTCTGGAAAGTTATTCGATTATACATACTCTATGGAAATTTATTCATGTGTATGTTTGGAACATTAGAGGTGAATTTCCATAGTAATGTGGTGTCTCATCTGGGTGTGGAATTAAACTCTTAAATTAGGGGGGATGTTTTTTATTGGCTAGAAGCCAAGAAGATGAGAGTGGTTCAGAATTTTTATGTCTATTAGGCTTTTATCAATGTTTTGGTTGAATTTATCTTAGATTTTGGCCTCTTTGATAGTGTTTACCATGAAGGTCTTGGAATTTGGGTGGATTATCCAATGTTTGGCTATGTTTAGTAACCTAATTTGGATGTTGGTCAGTCCTCCCATGATTTTGTTTCGTGTTGATGGTGTGATGTTTCAGATCTTGTGAGTAACATCCTAGGTAAATAAAGAATAAGACATATTTAATATTTATTAATATTTTTGAATTAAATATTAATTTTACTTTAAAGGGGTTGTTATGTTCAATAGTGTACCAGAGACACAACAACGAGTTTCTTTGAAAGTCTTACATTACACACTAAAAATATAATATAATTTTAAATGGTAGTTAACTCCCAGACTTTGTATTGGTAGGAATGAACAAAACTAACTAAAATATGATTATACATGTTTTTTAAATGTATTTACACTTATCTAATAAATGTTAGGGGCTTAAAATGTGAATGAATCTAATTTTAAGCATAATTTAAATTAAAAGGTCGATTTACCGCCTTTTAATGGAGAAACCTATTTAAAAATATTATTTTTTTTCACTTTAATACATTCTAATTGACCTAATATAATCCTTCTTTATAACGGGGACATAAAAATTTACTTTTTGAAATTTTTTGAATTTTTCAGATAAAGTTCATTTTTATTGAATAGTGAAAATATACTATTTTAATTCAAAACCGTGTTCTTATATAATTTATTTATATAGTTAGATTATATTTTTAATTGGTTTTAAAGTGTAATTAAAATATATTTTTACCATTTAATCTAATGTTGGTAATTGGAATTAATTTCACTTTGAATTTGGACAAAAACAAGTATTAATCTTTTGATAGTTATTGTTTCTTAAAAACACGCTATTTGATTTGATAACGGGAATTAATTTTAAAATTTATTAATGCCACTTCTTTGTTTTGAATTTGGAAAAATATACATAATTTTTGAATTTGGAATATCAAATATATATTAGTCTGAAATTTTAATATTTTTCTGAAAAACTTCAATTTTTGATGAATAGTGAAACCACTTAGTAGTAGTTAAAAAACTGAATTTTTCATTTAAATGATATTTTACCACTTCTGTGAATTGAATTTGAAAAATCAAGCATAAATTGTTGTTATCAAGAAGTAAAATGTGGTTCAATAAGATGAAAATAATTTTTTTTGTGAATAGTAACTTTTGACTTTTATTTACCGCGGTTAATGGTAAATAGGGTAATTCAAGGTAAAAAGAATATTTTAATAATTAGAAATTACCTTAACACATGTCCAAACCTTATTAGATGAGAAATGACCGACCATGGTCATCTTTGAGTCTATTTCGAGACCCCATGTAAAAACTTATAAAAGATAATGACACTTTAGATTAATTAATTTAATATAAAGGAAAAAATGAAATAAACAAAAAAAAATTTGTAAATTAATTTTTATATGGTGTTATATAAATTTTATATTCGACTATAAATATTCATTGGAAATATAAAAATATTTTCTACATCATGGTATTTTTTGTATAATTTTTAGACAAAATAAATTAAATTATTTATGACACCATAATGATGCAGTATTTACCTCATTAATAAATGATTTAAATAAATAAGATTATAATGATTAAAATATTATCCAAAACCAGTCCAAATCATATTGGATGATATTATTTCGACTATGAGTCATCTTATCTTCAAATTTAATGATTTTTGGACTTTTAGAAACCGAATATCATTATATAATAAAATAATATTTTCACACTTTCCTAAAGAGCCCCTCCTCTCCCTTATAAAAGGAGACCACTTCTATCCAGTTCCTCACACCTATCAAGCCTTCTAGATCATCCAAAATCTACCCAATTAAGCTCCCTACATCCCTCTCTTCCACTTAGAATTTTTACCTTAGGCAGAAGGCACTTCAAGAAGTCCATTGGTTCAAACCAAAGGGAGTTACCCAAATTAAAGGTAACAGTTTCTCTTAAATTATTTTCTTTTATTTTACTTCTCCAACCCCTAAACTCTTTTTATTCATATCTTTTGTAACAACACCAGTATCCTCAATATACTACAATGTTTTTATGAGAAGTATTATAACTACACTTACACACACCTCCATCTAATGGATGAAGAATATAATCTTTCTGTGGATGGAAAACTAACGCCTCATGAAACGATTACTGTTTAAATATCTTGAACCGCCTCTCATGGTGGCCATTATGATGGCAAAATATTTATATATGATATATATTATTTTTATTTTTTCTTTATGCTTAGGTAATTTCCATTTATAACATACCTTTATGGTTTCCATTATGGGTAAACGCAATAATTTCATTTGAGGAAGTGCAGACTACCGCCCCTCAAAGTGATATGACTCCTTCATACCATACGTGGTGCATATAAAATATAGATTTAATGATATTATATATAATAAAATACTGGAATGATAATATTTCTATGTATCATTATGTTTTAATTCCATTAAATATGAAATAGAAATGGAAGTAGCGTTCATGCATACGTACGACTAACGGTCTCCCTTGAACAGTGCATTTCATTTCTTACCTATAAATGATATGTACTATTATAAATAGATGTATATGCTTGATTTATATGATATATATGATATCCTAATCATAAATATCATTCTGGATATATTGATCCTTTTACCACATGAACAACATGTGATTATAAGAAGTCAATTTTTGGACTCAAATACCAAATGTCGAAAGAACGAACATTATTAACATAAATGATTACATAATGTTAATAACATGGTAATAAATGACATATAATGATTAAAAAACTTAAGAAAGGTTCTTAATCAAGTATAAATTATCTTTAGTTTATTATTCTGGAGATTAAAGAATGATCGAGTCATGTTAGAAAAGAGGTAAGGGACTTCATCTCAATCTCCTTTCATTGAGGCATGTTTTGTTTTAATAAACGACTTTCTTTTATATGTGGTGTAAACACCCTTGAGTTTTCAAAGGGAATCTTTTTCTACGAATTGTTTTACTAAACGAAAAAAAGGAATGTTTCTTTTAACAAAAGCGGTGACAACGACCTTTTCCGTCACCGCGAGTATTATTTGATCTTTGGGTTCCTCAACAAGCAGTAATTTTTTTTAAAAGAAAATAAATACCACATACTCTTTTATATATTTTGGCATTGAAAATGGTTTTGATAATGGAATTTTTTATGTCAATGTATTTAAGTGATATATTGAGATTGAAATGTAGAAATGTTTTCTTTCCTTTATATTTTTTATGTCTTATGATTTTATAATGGTACTTGGACATTTGACAGGTGGTTACATGATAAACCAAATTACGGGTGGTGTCATGAGTACCAAGATGAGTGGTTACATTATAACCTCCAATGCATTGGGTATGGAAGTCGACCATATGGGTATTCCTTTTAGTGATATGTGTTGAAGTTGACCATATGGTTATTCCATTTAAGTATGTTTATGTCCCAAGTTACCTTTATATGTTATGTGTTCTTTATATGGGTTTTATGGTAATATTTTGGTTACAAAAGGGTAATTAATGATCTTTTATTTAGTGAAGAGTATTTACTACTTCATAAAGGTGAAAATTATTACTTATTTTAAAGTATTTTTGGTATACTTGTTTTGAAAAACTAACAGTTTTCCTTCTTTGTTTATCCCTTACTGAGCTATTTATGCTCATCCAAACTTTTTGAAATGTTTTTCATATGACATAATGCGGAATAAGGTCAAGGATGGGATCAAGGAAAAGTCATGCTATCTTAAACATGGAACTAGAAATGACTCTTTTTTCAAGAGTTTTTATTTTATGAAAAAAATTGATACTGGTTAGAAGTGTCTACATTGTAATCTTTTTAGATGTAATAGTTATGTCCGAATTCTCTAAAACTATAAACCTAAAAAGATCCTTAATGTGAATTATTAAACTAATTTGATTTTATGTATGTTTTAAGGTCGAGTCCTTATATTTGGTGTTAGAGGTCGGTTTAGTTAACTTTAGGAGTTAGGGTATTGTTAAAGAAACGTCCATAAATTAATTTATGGAAATATTGAAATGATATAGCATTTACAGATTACCCAGTTGCTTCACCTAAGATATTTCTATGATAAGAATGGTTTTCTGCAGAGGAAACATGGCATCTATATTGCGACGACATCAGGAGGAAGACAACCTTCCAAATCTGAAACCTGAGATGGTCAGAATTAGAATTGAATACATTATTGCAGTTATGGCACAGTTGACTCAGGCTGTAAATGGTGGTGGTATCCATGCATGAGATTAGCTAGATCAACCATACAAGAACATTTCAGTAGTGGAACATTTCATGAGGCAACATCCCCCATCATTCAAAGGATCATCTGAACTGGTGCTAGAAGAAGGGTGGATTAAAGCACTGGAGAAGATTTTCGATGTCATGGGTTATTCAAAACATCAAATGGTTAATCTCATTGTTTACCATTTTGAAGGTGAAGCTGATCAATGGTGATTGATGGTGAAAAATATCAGGGATAGTGATGAGATTGATGCTCTTGATTGGGATGAATTCAAAGGTATGTTTCATGAGAAATATTTTCTTAATGTGGTTCATCTTAGGACGGAAATAAATTACTAGAATTGAGGAAGGAGGATGACTTAGTGTCTTCTTATGAAGGAAAGTTCACTTGACTGGAAAGGTATGCACCAAATTTCATCCAAGATCTTGATAGTAAGATAAATCGATTTTACTCATGACTAAATCCATGATATCTAAGAGAATTAGCCTCTCATGAGTTCAAAAGTTATGAAGAACTTGTTTGATGTGTGGAGAATGTGGAAATGGAGTTTGCTGGTGATCATGTGTTCTTTGAAAAACAATAGAATAAGAGGTCATGTTGGTAGGAAAAGGGGAAGAATTCATCAAATATGCCTGGAGGTAAGAAAACAAAATATCCATCTTGTGAGAAGTGTGGTAAAAAGCATCCCAGAGAATGTTTATCAAAGTATAGAAAGTGCTTCTATTGTGGTAAGTCTAGTCATATTTCTCATAACTATAAGGAAGATGATCAAGAAGGCAATGAAAAGACATCAGTAAGATGTTTTAAGTGTAATGAAATGGGTCATTATGAAATTGAGTGTCTAGAGAAGAACTGAACTGGGGGAAAGAAGCTAGAATACAATCAGAAAGGTGTGGTGAAATCATTTTCAACTACTTCAGTAGATGTCGAGCCATCGAATGTAGTAGTATCAGCTCCAGGGAGCTCAGTATGTTTTGAAGACTAATTTGAGGTCAGGGTACCATCAGTTGAAAGTAAAAGAAGTAGACATTCTTAAGACCTCATTTAGTACTAGATTTGTCAATTATAAATTTTTAGTTATGCCTTTTGGATTAACCAATGCACCTGTTGTATTCATGGATCTTATGAATAGATTTTTCTGTGAGTTCTCTTAGGATGGTATGAATGAGTATGATATACTCTTTAATACCAAATGTTGGATAAAATAAGTATAATGAGATACAAATTTGATAGGGGGTGAATTGTATACTTTAAAAAAATTTCTTAGTAAATTTGAGTTAACCAAAATTCACAACACCTCTAAGTTCAAAAGACTTTCTTGATTCTGGAAATGTGATTCTGAAAACAAAACTTAACAAAAGTTTATACCAACTAAGATTATACCTTAAAGCGTATAGAATCTAACTAAATCAGAGTACAAGTAAGGAAGTATAATAAAGGTATACTTTCCTTAACAATACAAAATACAGCAGAAAAACAAAGTAGTAAAACTACAAGTAACAAACAATAACTCTTTTAACCTAAAGAGAAGGTTATCCAACAACCCTAGATAAGAGGTCCCATGATTTATAATTTCAAGAAAGTATGTCTTACCCACACCAGGTTAATCCCTTGATATGATGATCGGAATCTGTCTTGCTATCCCCAGAAGCCCTCAACAATCAGGTAGTCGACTCCTCTGTCTTCCTCAACAAGGAATCCCTCAACTTCAAGGTGTTGGAACCTTTGTCTTCCTATCCCCAGAAGCCATCGATTGTAATCAGAAACAATCATAGTCGCACGAAACAAGTCTGTACAAGGAAAATTATGAACAAGATGTTCAATATTTCTGCATTAAGATTTTAGAGTTGATAAGATCCTCTCTCTCTAGAAATCACTTCAAGAAGATCTTATCACAAAAAATTCCAAAAGTCACAAACACTTTCAAATGAGCTCTTATTTATAGGTGATGCTCCAATGGTTGGCTCCCTCCTCTAACAGTCATATTTCGCCTTGAATTTCGGAGGGACCTGTACATTTGTCACTCAACCAACGATTAGTAAATAACTGAAACCACGACATCATTTTATAATAAAACAAGTGTAATCATAAGTAAAATTGAAGTTCGGAATTTAAGAAAATAAAAGTTCAAAGTCTAACCAAAATGGAATTTGGACTCTATAATAATAAGATATTCAGATTTTATTTTGTAGGAATTTGGAACCTAAATTCTATGGAAATAAGGAGTATGAATTTCAAGGAAATTCAGAGTCAGAACTAATAAGAGTTCGGAGTCTGAATTCAGAGAACTCAGAGTCAGAACTTAGATAAGTTCGTAATCAGAATTCGGAGTCGAACTACATGAGAGTTCGTATCCATAATCTAGAGTGTAACTTCTTGAGAGTTCGTATCCAGAATTTGGAGTTGAACTTAATGAAATTTCGTATCCAGAATTCGGAGTGGAACTTCCTGAGAGTTCATATCCAGAATTTGGAGTGGAACTTCATGAGAGTTCGTATCCAGAATTCGGAGTGGAACTTCATGAGAGTTCGTATCCCAAATTTGGAGTGGAACTTCATTAGTGTTTGTACTCAGAATTCGGATCCTAAAATAGAATCCCTCATATCTATGTATTATATGATTTCGAGTTTTTAGATATGAATCTTATTTTTTTACTTTAAGAAAAATATTGATATGAACAATGAAATCATGGTAAGGGTAAATTCCTTTGGGAAGGAAATTTTCCTTATATAAGTAAAATATATATTTTCTTAAGTATAAGGTGTTTCTGATTTTCAAAACAAAAAAGAATAGAAAAATTCATAAGGAAACCCTTATTGAATCAGAAATCACCCCCTTTTTGGAAAGCACAAATAACCTTACAAAAAATAATATAAAGGAAAAAAATCTCTAGACTTTGAAATTAAAGCTTTTCTCCCATGGTTTATGGATAATTATGAATACGACTAACTCCCCCTTAGGCTTTGATACTCTAAGGATCGTATTCTATATTTCTAGAATTGAGTTTTCAATATCATGGGAATGAAAAACCTCATAATGAGAAACTCACCCTTAGATAAGCTCCCCCTTACTTTGGGATAATTCTTCTTCACATAGAAATTTTTCTTCTCCCTTTTAGATTTTTCCTTCTCCCCCTTTTGAGTATTTCTTTTTCCTTCTCCCCCTTTGTGATTTTAAAAAAGAATTTAGAGAATAGAAAAATAATAAAGTACCTGAAACATTAGTAAAGACATACAAAAAACACAAGAAACCAATGTTCATTAAGATTGAAAATATTTTTACAAGGAAATATATTACAACAAAAAATCGGATTAGTCTATTTGTCTACATTTTCCTTGGGGATTAACTTCTTCAACAAGGTTTTTATCTTCTTCAAGTCATCCAGGTTCTCTTCAGCTTGATTATCTAAGACTTTAATTATTTCATCTTGAGCCTTCAGATCCTCAGACTATGCCTTAATAATTTAATCTTTCTTCACAAGTTTTTATTCGATCTCAATCCAGAGATCTCTTTCCCCTTTCCATCTTTGAGCAAAAAAATTAAGCTTTCCATTTAGATCTTTCACCTATTGATTCCAAGAATTTTTCTCAAGGGTCAGCTTATCCTGAAGATTCTTCATCATGGCATCCTCATTGTCAAAATATTCATTTACATCATTCTGAAATTGATCAAGCTCTGCCATGTCATCATCAATTAACTTTGACCATAGAGTGGTTTTGCTGCAAGATTTTCTATGAACATCATAATTTATGAGAAAATTTCTATGCTCAGCCTCAATCTTCACACACTTATCCATCACCACGGATATAGATTCTGATTTCTAATTTAGGCTATGTTGAAGTATCTGGAACCTGGATCCTATGGTAGGAAATATCAGAATTGTATCCACCAATTTCATCAAAGACTCAATAACCAAATCATGTCCCAATGCTGATGATTCTGAATCAGACACCTTGCTAGGGGATTGTTCTTCATCAATTTCCAACAGCATTCTTTTAGAAGAGCCACCAACTTGCTTCTTCCTTATGATATCTTTTATTTGGGTTTCCATAAGAACTTTATTACCCTTATCAACTTTTGGAATGGATTCTTCATCAGGAGATTCTTCCTCACTTTCAAATAGTTGAACAATTTTGTCTTCATCTGGTTTCTCCTTCTTTGATCCTTCTTCAAGAATGTGATTCTCATTGATTTCTTCCTCAGATAATTTATTTTCTTTCTCTTCTTCCTTATCATCATCTTTCTTACAATCTTTCTCATATCACTTTCCCAGAGTGACAAGCTTTGAGGATTAGTGATCGTACCACGATTCACAGTTTCATTTTCACCCTTACACCGCTGTGCTAAACATATTTTGTATTAAATATTATAAAAATATTATCAAATTGTGCTTCATGTTTGATTCAATAATTTTGTGTTTATCACTTTTAAATAGGGCAATGATACTTGTTTTGAAAATTACAATGTAGGTGGAGGTTATTTGGAGGGCCCTTGATGAAGTGAAAGAAAAATGGGCCAAAATTGCATGGATCCATGGACATCTGTCCACTGTTTTGAATAGTACACAAAATCCGTGCATCCAAATGGGATGAACATTTGTGGGCCTGTCAAAAATTCAATAGGATACATTTCATATGAAGGAACCCAATCCTGATTCGGCTTTTATGGGGCCCATCCGAATTGATCTATCCAAGCCACCGAATTTGGACCAAGTCAAATGCGGTGTTATGTATTTTATCAATATATTGAGCTGTATTTGTCCAAACGGTTCCAAAATTTCAGTGAAGACATTAAATAGGTAGGGATACAACTTTTCTATTTTCTCCAAAGCGAGATAATACTTCTGAAGGCCGAAACGCATCGTGCAAGTGGATTGATGAAATATGTGTGCCCAAAACCACCTCCCACATTTCCTATAAAAGGGAACCTTGGGATCCTCATTTGTAAGTTCGGCCAAGGAGTGAAGTGCTGCCAATTTAGAGTTCTATAGGAGTCTCCTAATCACCTTTGAGGTTCTGGAGGCCCCTATCATCATAGGGGAATCAAGGATGAAGAAGGAGTTCCACCCGAGCTTCCTCCTCCTCTCAATGTCGAGCTAAAAGTTGGGTGTTCGTTGTGAGGGAGCTACACACATGTAAAGGGAGTTCCGATGCATACAATAGATACTGGTTTAGATTAATTTGGGTGTTTAAACATTTAATTCCATGTATCTTATTTTATTTCAGATTTGAATGCTTGATTTGATACATGTGAGTGTTATGCTCTTAATTTCTAACCGATCGGTGTGAGGTTTTGAGTGCGTGACTTGTGTTGTTCTGATTGGACATCACAAGAATCCTTTTCATACCCAAAATATTGATATTTCAATATGATTTGGAAGCTCTTATTCCATGAATAAGTATTTGACCTTGAAAATACGATTGTTACGTCAAGGTTTGGTCCTTAAAGCATTGAAATAAAAGCTTAGGAATTAATCGGGATTCCAATTAATTCCAACCAAAGAATTACTCTAAATCTAAGATGAATCTCTATGAAAAATGAACTCGATATGTGTGTAGTGAAACCACATCAACCCCTTTATCTCATATTTCTAAAAATCCACTTGTTCACTCATCTTTTAAGTAATTTCAGCTAAGTCATTATTTTAAACTGTTTTCAAAACCACCCCCTATCTTAGTTATTTTTATTAAAAATACACACTCTAAACCTACCAAAGCTCCTTGAGAGACGACCTATTGTTTACCCTAGACTATAAATAAACCTTAAGAATATAATCAATTTGAAGTGTCATGACAACATGGTCAAATTTTGGCACCGTTTCCGGGGAGCGCTTTGGTTTTTTTGTGCGTGTTTTTGATAATTTTTTTTTAATTTTTGTGAATATTTGTTTGTTTTATCTCCTACCTTTGCATTTGTTTTTGTGTTATAATTTATTTATTGTGTAGGTTCTTTGTATGACGCGTTATACTCCAGGAGACCTACAAACTTTCAAACCCGAACCGGAGAGTATCCTACATCAACGAAACTGAGACATACAAGACCACACTTTGAAGGAGGAGACATCAAATCTTAAAATTATTCTTGATCTTTCTTCTTCTGAAACCAAAGTTAAAATTTAACATAACTTGTATAACATGGCTGAAAATAATAGAACACTAAAACAACTAACCTCACCTGATGTTGATATCCAACCCACTTACATTCAATTACAAGGAGAGGCACCCAATTTTGAACTAAAATCTGGTTTAATTCATTTATTAACAAGATTTCATGGACTGCCTGGAGAAGATCCACATAAGCATTTAAAAGAATTTCATACTATGTGTTCAACATTAAAACCTGCTAATGTGGATGAAGAACAAGTAAAACTTAGGGCATTTCCATTTTCATTAGAAGACACGGCTAAAGATTGGTTGTATTATGTTAATTCACCTATTAGAGATTGGGCAGACATGAAATGACTTTTTCTTGAAAAATACTTCCCAGCCTCTCGAACTGCAACAATAAGGAAAGAAATATGTGGGATAAGACAATATCAAGGAGAAAACCTTCATGAATATTGGGAATGATTTAAAAGATTGTGTTCAAGGTGTCCACATCAACAAATAAGTGATCAACTTTTAATTTAGTATTTTTATGAAGGTTTAATCCCTATTGATCGAAACATGATTGATGCTGCTGTAGGTGGTGCACTAGTGGATAAAACCCCAATCGCTGCAAGGACCCTAATTGAGACCATGACACAGAACACTCAACAATTCAATTCAAGGTCCAGTGTACCCATTCGAGGTGTCCATGAGGTGCAAAGTACTGAATTAGAGAAGAAGGTGGACACAAAGTTTGAAGAGGTGAGTACCCTTCTACGAAAACTTGCTCTTTCCCAAGGGAAATTCCAATCTCCTCCTCCCATACATTGTGGTATATGCTCTTCTGATACCCACTATTCTGACCAATGCACCCAATTGAGAGAAACTTCTGAGAGTTGTGAGGCAATATTTCCAGGACGCCCCTTTAACCAACCCTTTAGGCAAGAACCATACTATCCATCCAACCAAGGGTGGAAGGACAACCAAGCCTATAGGAAAGGGGGTTATTCAAACCAACCTCAATAGCAATGGAAACAATAGGGTCAGAGTAGTCATTCACCACTACCCAGAAATTCTAAACCACCCCAAAGGCCATTCCAACCACCCCCTCCAAAAACCGAGCCTAGCCTAGAAGATATGATGAAGCAAATGGCTGCCAATAATATCCAATTCCAACAAACCACCCAAGCAGCCATACAAGACCTAAAGACCCAACTAGGCCAACTTGCCAACTCGGTGGGGGGAAATCCAAAGTCATGGGTTGGGTAAACTACCATCTCAACCAGTAGTAAACCCTAGGGATAAATGAAATGTTAGTGCCATCACTCTTAGGAGTGGGACACAACTCAAAATCCAAATGACCCCTCCATTAGAGTCCTCCCATCCAAAAGAAACCACCATCCCAACTGCTGAAAATGATCCAAGAGAAGAAAACCCTTTTCCTGAGAGAATCCCTTCCAAAGGAAAGACTGTGGCTGTTGATGAGCCACCTATCCCAACCACTCCTCTTCCATTTCCTCAAAGGGCTTCCCAACCTAGTAAACAAAAAGATACCGATCTTGATAAAGAAATATTGGAAACTTTCAAGAAAGTACAGGTTAACATTCCTTTGATTGATGCTGTGAAAAAAATTCCAAGATATTCCAAGTTTCTGAAGGAGATGTGTACACACCGAAGGAGGCTTCGTGATGATGAGAAGGTGAGCCTGGGGAGGAATGTTTCAGCATTTATAGAGTCATTACTTCCTACCAAGTGCAATGATCCTGGGACATTCTCGATTCCATGCACCATAGGGGAGTATTCATGTTCCAATGCTATGCTTGATTTGGGTGCTTCTATTAATGTGATGCCTCACTCTATTTACTCTTCATTGCAGGTCGGTGAACTGAAGCCCACTGGTATTGTAGTTCAACTAGAAAATCGGAGTACATCACACCCCTCTGGTGTGCTAGAGGATGTTCTTGTGAGGGTGAAAAATTTAATTTTTCCTGCTGATTTTTACGTGCTTAAAATGGAAAATGATAGGATGAATAGACATGCCCCAATTATATTGGGGATAATTTTCTTGAAAACCGCCAAAACCATAATTAATGTCCATAATGGTACATTATCTATGGAGTTTGGTGGTAATATTTTCCACTTTAATATCCTTGATTCCATGAAGCACCCCTCAGAAGAACATTCCTCTCTCTCTGTCAATTCAATTGATGTTCTCCCTTCCCCTGAAACAACTTATTTTCATTCACCTGATCCCCTTTCTGAGTTTTCTTGATTTATTGAAATTTTAGGTAATGAATCATGCATTTATTGTTGTATCGGTCTAGAAAAATTTCATGCATGTTTGTTAATTGATGATTTCTTGAACACAGAGGATCACATGACCATCGATGATACTGCTAAGCTTGTAAAAGCTCATTCCTCATCTGAGGATGTTACCATTGAGCAGTTAGATGAGATCAGTGACTTCTCACTTTCACACACACTTCCATGAATCCAAAATCCCCCAGAATTGGAACTGAAACAACTTCCTCGAAATTTAAAATACTCATATCTTGAGAATGGAAACAAGTTGCCCATCATCATTGCTAGTTCACTCCCTCCTGAGCATGAATTGCGACTGCTTGATCTTTTGAGGGAGTATAAACAAGATTTGGGATGGACAATTGCTAACATTCCTGGAATTAGCCCATCAATTTGTACACATCATATTTTATTAAATGATGAGGCTAAACCAGTGAGGCAGTCACAACATCGACTGAACCCAAACCTACTTGATGTTGTTAAAAAAGAAGTAACAAAATTGTTGGCTGCGGGAATCATTTACCCTATCTCTGACATCCAATGGGTCAGTCCCGTTCAAGTAGTTCCTAAAAAAACTGGACTTAGTGTAGTTAAAAATGAAAACAATGAATTGGTTCCAACTCGTGTGCAGAATAGTTGGCGTGTCTGTATAGACTATCGCCGACTAAACCAACACACTAGGAAGGACCATTTCCCATTGCCATTCATTGACCAGATGCTAGAGAGGCTAGCAGGGAAGTCCCATTACTATTTACTTGATGGGTATTCTGGATACTTTCAGATCCATATTGCCCTTGAGGATCAGGAAAAGACATCCTTTACTTGCCCCTTTGGTACATTTGCTTATAGAAGGATGCCATTTGGTCTGTGCAATGCTCTAGGTACTTTCCAATGATGTATGGTTAGTATTTTTTCGGATTACCTGGAGAATTGCATGGAGGTTTTTATGGATGATTTTACTATTTATGGATCCTCTTTTGATGAATGTTTGAGTAGTCCTGCTTCTGTCCTACGTCGCTGTATTGAAAAGAATCTCGTATTAAATTATGAGAAATGCCATTTCATGGTGCGACAAGGCATAGTCTTGGTACATGTCATTTCTGGGGAAGGTATCCAAGTGGACATATCAAAAGTAGATATCATTTACTCCCTACCATTCCCTAAAAATGTTCGTGATGTGCGGTCTTTCCTGGGTCATGCTGGATTTTATCGTCGTTTCATTCACGACTTTAGTAAAATTGCACTCCCCCTCTCTTAATTACTCCAAAAAGAAAAAAAATTTGATTTTGATAAAAAAATGTGATTAAGCTTTCAATAAGTTAAAATGGAGTCTCACGTAACCCCCGGTAATCCAACCACCTCGGTGGGATTTACCATTTGAGCTCATGTGTGACGCCTCTAACTATGCAGTTGGGGCAGTCTTGTCACAAAGGGTCAATCAAGCTCCGCATGTCATTGCCTATGCCTCACGTACTTTGGAACCTTCCCAAGAAAACTACAGCACAACTGAAAAATAATTTCTTGCCATTGTGTTTTCCTTGGATAAATTTAGGTCATACCTTCTAGGGTCCAAAGTCGTTGTGTTCTCAGACCATGCAGCCCTCTGCTATCTCTTAAAGAAACCAGAATCCAAACCACGTCTCATTCGCTGGATGCTCCTCCTTCAGGAATTTGATCTAGAAATTACGGATAAAAAAGGAGTAGAGAATGTGGTTGCTGACCATATAAGTTGGATTCTCCCATCCTAGGACATTGAATCATCCCCCTGTATTCCCATAAATGAATTATTTCCTGATGATCAATTGTACAGAGTGCAAGATGCTATTCCTTGGTATGCTGAAATTATAAATTATTTGGTAGCGTCTTTCATTCCTGCTGATTTCACCAAAAACCAGGACAACCATCTAAAACATGAGTCTCGTTGGTACATTTGGGATGGCCCCTAACTCTGGCGCATATGTAGTGATCATGTTATTAGGCGTTGTGTTCCTGATAATGAGTTTCAGTCTGTCCTTAGGTTCTGCCACACACTTGCTTGTGGGGGTCACTTTGGTCCCCAACGGACTGCTCGCAAGGTCTTAGATTCTGGTCTCTTTTGTCCCACATTGTTTCGAGATACCCACGAATATTGTACATCTTGTCCTCACTGTCAAAGAATAGGGAATGTCTCTAAAAGAAATGAAATGCCCCAACAAACCTTACTCTTCCATGACATTTTTGATGTTTGGGGAATTGACTTTATGGGACCATTCCCCAATTCATTTGGGAAGCTTTACATTCTTCTAGCAGTGGATTATGTTTCAAAGTGGGTAGAGGCATGAGCCATGAGGACAGATGATTCCAAGAGTGTTGTGGAATTTTTTGAGAACCCAAATATTCTGTATGGGGTTGGGCATCGAGTGTCTACTGCTTATCACCCACAAACAAATGGTCAAGCCGAAGTATCAAATAGAGAGGTAAAACAGATTCTTGAGAAAATGGTTCAGTCAAATAGAAAAGACTGGAGTCTTAGACTCGATGATTCGTTATGGGCTTACCGTACTGCATTAAAAACTCCAATTGGCATGTCACCATATCAGCTAGTTTTTGGAAAGAGTTGTCACCTCCATGTTGAGGTAGAGCACCAGGACTACTGGGCTATTAAACAATGCAATTCTAATCTTTCTGGTGCAGGTATTAAAAGAAAGTTGCAGATTTAGGAGTTGGAGGAAATGAGAAGAGATTCGTATGAGAACTCCCGGATTTATAAAGAGCGAACCAAGGCTGCCCACGACCGTCTCATCCTTCATCGTCAATTCCACATCGGGCAGAAGGTCCTCCTCTACAATGCAAGGCTGAAGTTGCATCCTGGTAAGCTTCATTCCCATTGGTTTGGACCTTACATTGTTACTAATGTCTCTCCATTTGGTGTTGTACAGGTTCAAAATGAAGACACCAAGCAAACCTTCACTGTCAATGGGCAGCGGCTGAAGCACTTCCATGAAGCCATTCTGGAGTCCCCAATGGAGGAACTTCATTTTCAAGAAGTGGTCTATGAATAACACTCACCAGGTTTTATCCTTCCTTCCCACTGTCTATTTTATTACAGTGAGGACAATGCATTCTATAGGTGTGGGGGGTGGATACATTCCTGGGATTGTTAGGAATTTTCGTTGTGTTTTCCTTTTGTTTTCTCTTTTTGTCCTTCTTTATGGTATTTTCATTTTTCCCCATCAACAATTTCGAAGTTCCATGATTTGATGACCATAAAGTGGGGAAAGTAAAAATACCATAACGAAGGATAAAAAGAATATTTGTATGAATTTAACATCCGGGAGTGATTTTTAGTGAATTGGTTTTCTGTCAATGATTTAAATGGTCATATCTATGTGAAACCTTTGAGATGATTGATGCCCATTGTGGGAGTAGTTTTTGGGAAAACTGTGTCACTAATATCTCCAAAAAATATTGCACCAAACCACAAAGTGTGATTATTTCTTACTTAATATAAGGTAAATATATGTTGGGTTAATATTTTTCAGCTTTAAATGATATTTCCATACGTTCATTCCTTATCCGATCTGTTTTATTACTGTACCAGATTGACCTATGCGTGTGTACCTAATGTCCGACTATTGTACGCCCTCAAAAAAAATTGTTGTGTCTTGGGATGGTAAAAAAACCACTCCTCCTCAACCTTTGATCTTGTTATAACTATTGAAATTAGTGTCGTGAGGAGATCAAACAAGGGTTGAGATATGAGTGTGAGATTTGTTCCAATTGCAACTTCAAAAAATAAAAATAAATGAGGGGAGTGATGAAATGTGAAACATATGGGGATATCTAGGTCGAGAGCTTATGGTTTGACTTCTGTGAATGCTTAAATGAGTGGGACTTGAAATATGATTGCAAAGGATGTAGGATAGGTTCAGTGACAAAATCATTTAAGCTGAAAAATGTTAAAATAACATATATTTATTGGATGGGAAGTGGAAAGAATGGCATGGAATGGTTTCCATACACACACATGGAGAGTTAGTGTCATGTTTTACTTCTGAATTCCTTTCTCAATTGGGTATCATGAATATTTTTGAATTTCTCTATGATATGATTTATGAGACATCTTTTTCTATTTTCACTAGGAAGAACTCCTTGGTGTGGTTCGTGCATTGATCACTTTACATTAAATAAAATTTCCTCAAATGATAAATCTTCAGGATGTTGTATATATATATATATATATATATATATATATGAATCAATGTATTTGGATATATGACTTTTCCCAGGAGTGCAAATGTTTATGTGTGGGGGTGTGATCGTACCACGATTCACAGTTTCATTTTCACCCTTACACCGCTGTGCTAAACATATTTTGTATTAAAAATTATAAAAATATTATCAAATTGTACTTCATGTTTGATTCAATAATTTTGTGTTTATCACTTTTAAATATGGAAATGATACTTCTTTTGAAAATTACAATGTAGGTGGAGGTGGTTTGGAGGGCCCTTGATGAAGTGAAAGAAAAATGGGCCAAAATTGCGTGGATCCATGGACATCTTTCCACTGTTTTAAATAGTATACAAAATCCATGCATCCGAATGAGCTGAAATTTTTTGGGCCTGTCCAGAAATTAATATTCTACATTTCATATGAAGGAACCCAATCCTGATTCGGCAGGTATAGGGCCCATCCGAATTGCTCTGTCCAAGCCACCGAATTTGGACCATGTCAAATGCGGTGTTCTTTATTTTATCAATATCTTGGGCTTTAGTTGACCAAACGGTGCCAAACGTTCGGTGGAGATAGTCATGATGTAGGGCTACAACTTTTATATTTTCTCCAAAGCAAGATAAGACTGTCTGAAGGCCGAAACACGTCGTGCAAGTGGATTGATGAAATCTGTGTGCCCAAAACCACCTCCCACATTTCCTATAAAAGGGAACCTTGGGCTCCTCATTTTTAAGTTCGGCCAAAGAGTGAAGTGCTGCCAATTTGGAGTCCAAGAGGAGTCTCCTAATCACCTTGGAGGTTCTGGAGGCCCCTATCATCATAGGGTAATCAAGGATAAAGAAGGAGTTCCACCCGAGCTTCCTCCTCCTCCCGATGTCGAGCTAAAAGTTGGGTGTTCGTTGTGAGGGAGCTACACACATGTCAAGGGAGTTCCGATGCATACAATAGCTAATGGTTTAGAGTAATTTGGGTGTTTAAACATTTCATTCCATGTATATTATTTTATTTTAGATTTGAATTCTTGATTTGATACATGTGAGTGTTATTCTCTTAATTTCTAACTGATCGGTGTGAGGTTTTGAGTGCGTGACTTGTGTTGTTCCGATTGGACATCACAAGAATCGTTTTCATACCCAAATTATTGAGATTTCAATATGCTTTGGAAGCTCTTATTCCATGAATAAGTACTGGACCTTGACAATATGATTGTTACGTCAAATTTTGGTCCTTAAAGCATTGAAATAAAAGCTTAGGAATTAATCGGGATTCCAATTAATTCCAACCAAATAATTACTCTAAATATAAGATGAATCTCTATGAACAATGAACTTGATATGTGTGTAGTGAAATCACATCGACCCCTTTACCTCATATTTCTCAAAATCCACTTTTTCACTCATCTTTTAAGCTATTTTAGCTAAGTCATTATTTTAAACTTTTTTCAAAACCACCCCCTATCTTAGTTATTTTTATTAAAAATACACACTCTAAACCTACCAATGCTACTTGAGAGACGACCTAGGGTTTACCCTAGACTATACATCAACCTTAAAAATATAATAAATTTGACGTGTCACAATAGCACGATCAATTAGGCCTCTAAAGTTCGGAGTGGTAGTTTTTCTGATGGGTTTGCCTACAATTGAAAATCCTAAGCTTGTTTAATAAAGTCATCCAGATCACCACTATCTTATTATACTTATTCTACTTCTTCTACTTCCTCCTTTTATTGTACACTTTCAACAAATTCTTTCTCTTTAGGTTTTTCCGGATTGAAATAGTTCTTTCCAGGGGTATTCGGTAATGGTTGGAAAACAAAAGTTTTCAGTACGGGAATCTTCTCAGAAGTTATTCTTTGTCTCTCAAAAAGGATTGTACAACTTCACCTTTATACATCTTATTCTTCATCTTATTCTCCTTTTCTACCTTATCAATTTATTCAAAAGTCTTATCCCTTAAGGATTTAGCTTCAGCAGGGTCCAACCCGAACTGAGGTTCCCCTTCTATCCTTTTCTGCTTATCTTCCCTCCATTTATAAACCACCTCATCTTGAAATGATTTCTGTTTCTTTGGCTTGGGAGGTGAGGATTGGGTTTTCTTAGCTTTAGGGGTCTTGTCATAAACTACCACTTCGTTCAATTTCCTCTTCTTACCAACCTTCTTCACTGGTTCAGCTTTCTCCACATTTTTCGGAATGGCTTCTACCTCCTCCTCTGGCAGATCGTAAAACTCACCTGACTATTTTGAAAAAATGGCTTTCATCCTCTTGAAGGTGTCATCACTTATCAACATCACATTACAATTTTTCATCTTGGAGGTGCATGAAATCTTGAATGAATCATGACACCTATTAATAAGCTTGGAGAGAAGAGAAGGATACATAATAATTTGAGCTTTCAATGTGCCATTCTTGATGTTATGAACTGTAATAAGAACGTGCCTCATCGGATTGATCTTTCTTAGATTTACCAAGCAATACAAGATGTAAATATCAATTTTCTTAAGGTTATCCTTGTCACCTCTTCTCAGAATGAAAAACTCTTGAACCAACAACTGCAGAATCCGGTTGTTGGTGGAGAGACGGGAAATCTTTGCTGTTTTATCATCTTTGTGTCCAAGGAATTCCATTTCCTTCACTTTGCTGAAGCTTCCGTGAACATATAGTAGCTTATGTGAACAAAATTCAGCTTCACCATCATATGATAAGCCCACCATGCATGTAGCCTTGGTGTAAGAGAGCTTGTAAGTCTTTCCATAGTTCTTAAAAGAGAATTTTTCTCTGCCATCTTCTTCAATGAAGGAAACATACTTATAAAATTCTACAAGAAAATCTGTATAAACAGCATGCTGATCCCTTGGTTTCGATACACAGAAATATTCCCACCTATTAACTTTGATATTCTTAGAAATTAGAGAATTATACTTAGTGAAAAATTTTGGATGGACCAACCTTTCCCTGTAGACTAACCAATTTGATATTGGCTTCATAGAAGACATATATTGGGAAGTGGCTTCTACAGACATTCGGAAATGGAGGAGCACTGAATGATTTGGAAAGGGCTTTAAGATCTTGAGGCAGAGCATCGACACGCAAGGGATTTGAAATCAATGTGGGACAACCATCGGGGGTCCCCTTTACATAGGAAATGGTGGATACCTTTGAACTTCCAAAACCAATCTAACGGTTGAAAAATTCTTTTCTCTGATCTGACGATTAAAAATATACATGCAAAGAAATCTTGAATCTGATATTTTGAGGTTTTAAAAAAAAATTCATATTTAAGAAGAAATGAATCTGAGAAATTTTATAAGAAAAAGAAACTACCAGCAACTAAATACGATTATGAAAACATAAGTAAGGAATTCATAACTTTCAGATTAGATTGAATGTTTATTCGTAATAGGTGATATTCTTCTTGAATAAAATTTAACTATGAAAAAATTACTATGAAAAACTCACTACAAAAAACTTATAGTTGAAAAGTTTATTGAAAAAACTTTGATTACCAAAACTCCAGTAAGGAAAGTATCAGTACGAAAATTCCCAGTATGAAAATTCTCATTATGGAAATTCTCATTATGAAAATTCCAATTATAAAAATTCTCATTACAAAAATTTTCATTCCGAAAATTTTCATTCCGAAAATTCTAATTACGAAAATTTCCAGTACAAAAACTTCATTTAAAAAATTTTCAGTGCAAAAACATCATAATGAAAATTTTCAGTACGAAAACTTCATTAAGAAAATTTTGAAAGGTTCATTACGAAAAATTTTGAAAGACTCATTATGAAAATTTTTGAAAGACTCATTATTATGAAAATTTTTGAAAGACTCATTACTAAATTTTTTGAAAGACTCATTACGAAATTTTTTTAAAGCCTAACAAACAAATGTACTCCCTCTATGAAATGGAGTTTATTACTTTATGGAGAATAGTTCAACAAGAATATAATGAAGGAATATTACCTCATGGTTATCATTCCTAACTTCTGTTTAATGTATACAAATCTATCAGAGGTTAGAGATTTTGTGAAAATGTCAGCAAGTTGATATTGTGTTCTGATAAATTGAAGAATGATATCTTCTTTTTTGTGTGTGATTTCTAATAATGTGATGCCTAATATCTATGTTCTTTGCATGAGAGTGATTTGAAGGGTTTTTAATAAGGTAAATGGCACATGTGTTGTTACAAAAAATTTGAGTCTTAGTAAAACTCAATCCATAGTCTATGAGTGTGTGTTTCATCAACAATACTTGAGCACAACATCTTCGAGTTGCTACATATTCAGCTTTAGTAGTGGAGTGTGCTATATAGTGTTTCTTATTACATGACCAAGAAACTAATGAATATCCTAAGAAATGAAAAGTTCTGGATGTACTCTTTCTATCCATTATACATCCACCAAAATCCGCATCTGAAATGCTTTTTAAAACAAAATCATTTCCAGAAGTATAAATGATTCCTAAATCCATGGTTCCCTTTAAGTAGCGAAAAATTCTTTTCATTTCCTTTAAATGAGATTCATTAGAATTGGATTGATATATTACACATAATCATATTGAAAACATCAAGTCTGGACGACTAGCTGTTAAGTATAGTAATCTTCCTATCATACCTCTAAAAGATGTTTGATCCACTGGTTTCCCAGCTTCATCAAGATCAAGTGTATTTGAGGTACCAATGGGAGTACTAATACTTTTAGTGTTGTCATATCCATAATTTTTAAGAAGATATTTAATATACTTATGTTGAGATATATAGATTATTTCTAGTTTTTGAGAAATTTGAAAACCAAGAAAAAATGTTAACTCACTCATCATACTCATTTCAAACTCAGATTTCATTAGATCCACAAAATAATCAGTTAAAGATTTCTGAGTTGAACCAAATATAATGTCATCAACATAAATTTGAACAATCAGAACATTTTTCTAATCTTTCATTATAAAAAGGGTTAGATCTGCATTTCCCTTAACATAGTTATTTTCAAGACAAAATCCTATAAGTCTATCATACCAAGCTCATGGGGCTTTTTTAAGGCCATACAATGCTTTGGTAAGTCTAAAAACATGATCAGGATATTTTGTGTCTTCAAAGCCAGGAGTTTGTTCAACAAAAACTTCCTCTAGAACATAAACATTAAGGAAATCACATTTCACGTCCCTATGAAAAAGTTTAAAATTGAATAATTCTTGAAAGTAAAGTAAAATACAAATAGATTCAAGTCTAGATACCAGAGCATAGGTTTCTTTATAGTATATTTCTTCTTGTTGATTATAGCCTTTAGAAACCAATCAATCTTTATTTATAATGATGACTCCATTTTCATCACACTTATTTATAAAGACCCATTTTATTACAATAACCAAAGTTTCCTTAGGTAATTTATCCAAGGTCTAAACATTATTCCTTTCGAATTCATTTAGTTCATCTTGCATGGCTTTAATCCAATCATCATCACCTAAAGCTTCATCAGTACTTTTTGGTTCAAATTGGTAGAGGAATTCTAGATGTTCTACTTCATTTATTAAGGAACTTCTGGTCCTTACAGGTTGATTCACATCACCGATGATACTATCACTTGGATGATTCTTTAGAAATGACTAATTTGGGTTTTTTAAAACTTGTTAATCAACATAGGGTAGAAAATATTATGGGGTAAATGTTTCACAATCATCTTCTTGAACATTTTCCTTATCGGAAGAATATTCAATCAATGGTTGATAATAATTTTTTGAAAACACATCTGAATATGTAGGTTGGGGTTGTTTGAAAACAAAGGGATCAGTTTCATCAAATTTGACATGTACTGTCTCTTCAACAGTGCAAGTATTTTTGTTAAAAATTCTATAAGCCTTAGAAGTTGTGGTATAGCCTAAGAAAATTCCTTCCTCAGATTTTGGTGTGAATTTGTGTAAATTATATTTAGTATTCAGAATGAATAATTTGCATCCAAAAACCTTAAAGTAGGAAAGTCTAGGTTTTGTACCATTCCATAACTCATAAAGAGTTTTATTAAGAAAAGGTCTAATCAAAACTTGATTTATAGTGTAACAAGTAGTACTTACAGCTTCAGCCCAAAAATTATTGGCTATAGAATATTTACTCAACATGGTTCTAGTTATCTCTTGAATAATTCTATTTCTTCTTTCAACAGCTCTATTTTGTTGAGGTGTTCTGGGTGCTGAGAAGTTTTGATTAATACCTTTTCTACTACAAAAAGTTTCAAAATCATAATTTTGAAATTCTCCTCCATGATCACTATGAATAGTTTTCAATGGAAGGTTTTTCTCATTTTTGACTTGGGCTCTAAAACATTTGAAATAAGAAAAAGCTTCAGACTTCTTTGCTAGAAAATAGACCCTTGTAAATATAGTGTAATCATCAACCAAAACAAATACATAATATTTCCCCCAATGCTTCCAGTTTGTGTAGGACAAAAAAGATCCATATGCACCAACTATAGTGCATCAGTTGTTGAGACTTCACCGATTGATTTAAAACTTGATATATGTTTCTTGGTATAATGACAAGGATCAAAAACTTTTGAAGAATAAAATCTAAGCACCTTTTTATCTTTAATTAAACCTTTATTAGAAAGTTTACATAATTTTTTAAAGTTACAGTGTCATAACCTTCTATGCCATAACCAAGAATGATCATCCATTTAACTAAGGCAAGGTAATTCTTGGCTCCTAAGGTCTTCTATGTTTAGTGTGTAAACATTCTGTTGGTTAGAGTGGACACACAAGAGGGGGGTGAATTGAGTTCCAATTGAAATTTCTTTTTAAAAATATTTCTATTAATATCCCCCAAATAGAATAATAAGATAATCTTTAGTGAATTTGTATTATAGTAAAGGGTCAGTTAGGTTCTCAAAGATTGATTAGTTCTCAGTTAATCTAATCTAAAGATAAATTAACTTTTGAAGCTAAAATAATACTTTAAAAAACATACAAACACTTGCTATATTAACTATCAAAGTAACTTTAAAATAGTTGTGTATTTCAAAGTAACAGCAACAGAAAATAAATTAGATATTGTATACTTTAAACTTAAACTAAAATGCATAGAAGATATAACCAAGAGGTTCTATCTCAAGTCGAGACTTAGTACTCTCAAACAAATTATATAAATTTGATCCACACCCTGGATCGGGGTTAACAACACTTTAGAAACTGTCCAGGTCCTAATATTAAGTATGAATGAGTTTAGAAAAGCTATAGTGATTGGTAGTGCAGCTCTGGACTCATTGGATTCAGTAGAAATGCTTTTGAGCCTTTTTCTGATTTTTTTTGTTGAAAAGTAGAGTGTCGTGGTTCATCTTGGTGTATTTCATGAGTGAAGATGTTCTCTAGATTCTTCGTGTGCTCTTCAGCTGAGTTGGATTGCACGCATGAATGTACTTTGATGATCTTGCAACGTGTTCTTCAGTTGTGCTCAGGATTTCTATTCTGTTTAGTACAGTGCACTCGCATGTTTCTTTTGTCGCGTGTATGTTCTATATTTGCGCGTCTGTGTGTATATTCTTCTTTGGAACACTATTCTTTATCTTCGAGTGCATGAGGTTTATCCAATAGGTTCCCATGTATTACATGCCTCGTACCTCGTACAATGTCTAGAAATAACATTAAATATTTCAGTGCATTAAAAGAATCAAATATGACCGTTAAAAAGATAAATAGAAAAATGAAAAAATGGTTAAGAAACGGTGTCACAGTGGTCATGAAAACTATGTCTCATTCATTGTATGTCCTTCACTATGTCTCCTTCACGGTGTCTCTGTTTCACAGTGTTTCCTTCACAGAATGTCCTTCATGGTGTCTGAGTCATAGTTTCTCCTTCAAGGTGTGTTCTACCCAGTGTCAGACACAAGATTTCTGGCTTCTGATGCCTTTTTCATAGTGTCTAGATTCACGGTGCCTTGATGACTGTCTCTTTCTAATTATGTTTGGCACTTAGAAAAAAATAGTATCTGTTCATAGTTTCTTGCTTCCCGGTGTCAGGCTTACTGTGTCACGATGTCTCAGGGGTCAGGGTGTCTCATCGGTCACGGTGTCTGAGACACTACTACAAATATGACCTATAGCCACAGACCTATAGCCACGGTTCTATAGGTCCATGGCTATATCTTATATACTTCCACGTTAATATCTTCATCCGTGGCTATATGCAGCAGCCCCATTTTTTTTCCCAAACCTATCGATCTACTTCTCCCCCCTCGCAATTCCTCCTCCTCGCCACGCCCTCCTCCTCCCCGAAGCCTCCTCGCCGACGCCTCCTCCGCGCCGCGCCCTCCTCACCGTGCCCTCCTCGCCGCGCTGCGCCCTCCTCGCCCCGCCCTCCTCGCACAGGTGTGTTAATTATGGGTGATTCGATTCTTCTATTTGTCACAATGTTTACTTGATAATAATTCTTCTATTCTTCTATTTGATATCCCCTTGAAGCATTTTTCCTACACTGGATACTACTCAGATGGCTGTAGCGCTTCATCTATCTTCATTTCCATGAGTTCTAATTATTGTAGAAACCATTCCATCATCTACTCTATCGAATCCAATTTCATCTCCATTATAGGATGCACTAACCATGATCCACAGACACTACCAAATCTCTAAATTAAAGCACCAAATTTTTTCTATTTTGAACTTTAAATTATATAAATTAATGTATATGTTTACACTTATAGGAGATGAAATTTTGGAAATCAAAGGTATTTAGTCAACAAGAAAATAAGGGAAATTTTTTCCAATGATCTCAAATGAATAGATCATCTACAACATAAGAGTAATAGTTTAAATTCTGTGATTTTTCTACTTAAACTTGAAAATTCACTTCTTTTTTTAGTTGAAATAAATGGTTGGAAGTTGCCTTTTAATATATTTTTTTTGCTGAAATCATCTTGTTAAATCTGTTGGTTGTTTCTTCCCTTTTTACTACCTTTGTGTATTGAAATTATGGTGTGTATGCTTATTTTAATGTTTTACTAAAAATCATTTTTGAACTTCAAATGTTAACATGCATCTACTTTAAAACCCATGAATATGTGTTGAAGTTGTTAATATAGTAACTAGTGGGTATCATTCATGCATTTTGTGTGATTATTTGAACTCTATGTTCTTCATTTATTTTGTTTTTAATATATTAGTTATATGATTTGTTTGTAATTAGATACAAAATTCATTATTGTTACATATTTATGCATATATCTAATTAATCATTTCTACCATAGGACAAGGTGGTTGGTGTTGGTTCTAATGCGGGCACGTTGGCATGCAACCGACAAGCAAGGGGGAACATCCATTCTTGGTAATGGGCATCTATGTGAACTTCACTTCTCAGTTATTGGTTTTGATTAGAGTGATATTAACATATTATTTTGTTCACATGTAGTTTTACAAACATAAAATAAAAATTCAATCATAGTTTTATGGTTGCAATTCTAAAATCTTTTTTATGAGATGAATTCTACGGTACTCAATTGTTGTGCTCGATATGATTGTATCACCTTCTTTCTTCCATAAACCTTTTACAGTTTGATGAAGATAGGATGCAACTGGTGATGACATTTTTGAAGCTCTAAGTTCTAATAGTAACTTTTCAAAACAAAACATTTTCCTCTCAAGTAAGCTTTGATTTGTGGTTCCTGCATCTACTATTTTTGCAGGATACATGTTTGTATTCAGGCACATAAACACAAATATATTTCTTATCAATTATTTATTCTCTATATAATTACTTCTGATTTATTTTGATTTTTTTTCTTTATTTCTTGTAGGTAAAATATAGGCTTAGGGTGAAAAAGAAATATGAACCTAAAGTACTCTTAAGGCACCATTTTGTATGATGGTAACATGTTGGTAAGTTCATTTATTTCTTTTTACCATACTACATCATGTATGTTGAGAGGGGTCTTTGATTTGTGGTTCTTGCATCATATATTTTGGTCTTTTGTTATATTTGTTGAAAATAGTAATTTTATGTCTTGAAGTGTTTTTGATAATATCTTCGGGATGTATTGAAGTATGATAGGGGGCTGGGTGGAGGGGGGCAGGGGGCAGGGGGCAGGGGGGAGGGGTGTCCGGGGGGAGGGGTTGTCCGGCAGGGGGGAGGGCTGTCCGGCAGGGGGGAGGGCTATCTCGCAGGGGGGAGGGCTATCCAGCAGGGGGAGGGCTGTCCAGCAGGGGGGGGGGGAGGCTTGTTCAGTAGGGGGAGGGCTATCCAGCAGAGGGGAGGGGTATCCAGCAGGGGGGAGGGGTGTCCAGGCAGGGGGAGGGGCTGTCCAGCAGGGAGGGAGGGGTGTCCAGGCAGGGGGAGGGACTGTCCAGCAGGGGGAGGGGCTGTCCAGCAGGGGGAGGGGTGTCCAGCAGGGGGGAGGGGTGTCCAATAGGGGGGAGGGGTGTCCAGCAGGGGGAGGGGTGTCCTGTAGGGGGGGTATCCAGGCAGGGGGAGGGGCTGTCCAGCAGGGGGAGGGGTGTCCAGGCAGGGGGAGGGGTTGTCCAGCAGGGGGGGTAGAGGGGTGTCCAGCAGGGGGAATTAAATAGGACTTAGACTTGGTTCATGCTATGAATTCTTCCCTTATTTATGAAATTGTGGAAAGATACCAAAACACTCTTATATATTTAACAGGGGTGAGTGGTATGTGAAAATCATCATGAAGATTCTATATACAGATGAAATAAAAAATTTTCTTGAGGAAAATGTTGGCTTAAGGAGTATGTCAACTCCTTTCACCACGAAATGAAATATAAAACCCTCTCATTATCCTACCATTTGTAGTTTGAGAGATTTAGTATGGTTTTCTTCTATAGAATCAATCTGAATTGGAACAGAAACATCCAATAGAGATCTTCCCACCCTGTAATTGATTGAGTCGATGAACCGGTGTACCCTACAAATGTTGGTCCCTATAATTTCTGTATAAAGATTTTGGGTTTCACTACTTATTTTTTAGGGGTCCCTATCATGGAATCACAACAAGACACAAAATGGGTCAGATTCTTCTTTGGGTCCCCTAAACCATTGAAAATTGGAAATGTAGTTTTTCCCAAATTTAGTGGGGAAAATTCAGATCACCCCCTTTAGGGTAAGGCTTGTTTTATAGTTGTACCAATTCCCACTATACCTCTATGGATTCAAATCAATCCATTAGAGAATCAATAGTTTTTATGATCCCTTGAAGAATTTCTAGCTGAGAATGAGCATGAATAGGTGCAACAACAGGTAGAGTAAAATGTGGCAGCCCTATTAGTATATGTCATGTGTAACCTATAGGGTGAGGTCTGTAATGATGCTCCTAGACATGTTTTGGTTGTGTAAAAAATGTTGGGAAGTCTCTATTTTCTATTTCTTGATTCATGTATGTTGGTTGTTGGTACCCCATGTTGATAGGATGTTTCATCTTAATTCTTGTTGTATTAGAGAACCCTCTTTGATATGGTGCTCAAGTTGGGAGTACAAGTTGAGGATCTGCTTATAGAATATATCCAGCAGGAACACTACCTCAGAGAAGTTATTCATTGATTCTTCTCAATTATTTCAAATCTTCTACCTATTGAGAAAATCCTTCCTCATGTGTAATGGGTTCAACAACTTCAGTATGTGGTTGTAGTGTATCCTTAATTTTACTCTTTTCCTTGGTGGATAATATCTAAGGAGGTAATCATGGAGTGGTTGAGTGAATTCCAAATTTCAGGGAAAGCATCTGAAGGTTGTAAGAATTGGATGGTCCAAGAATTATTAAACATATAGAGAATTGTTAGCTTGTCCCCCTTAGCAATGAAGGTTGTATGAATTGGATGGTGATCAGAATTGTGCTTTACTAGAGTGACACAAGAGATGGTTTTCCAACTTCCATAAAGAGAGTGATTACCAAAGGCACGGTCAATCCTACAGGCCCTACTTCTATTTAGATTCTTCCTATACCAAGTGTATTTGGCACCAATCAGATTGGTTTCAACAAGTTTTAATTCCTCAATACAAGCTCTGAAATATCTCATTGTGGTAGCATTGGAACCATGTCCAATCTTGTCATCTGCATGTAAAATAGCATTGGAATCTCCCATTATAACCGAGGGATCTAATATAACTCTTGAAATCTCATTCATGTGTTTCCAATGAGTTCTTCGACTGATGTAACAGTAGAAAGCATAAACCATTTAACAAAAATAGATCTGACCCTCGTTAAGGAAGGTTCAAGTGATAATTTGGTTTTCCACTCAAAAAATGGAAGGATTAGTAACATTATGATGGAAAACCATGAAAATTATTTCAATACTAGTGATATCTTTCACCGAACATAGAAAAGAATTACCATTTTGGGAAAAAAAGAACCAGAAGTGATGTTAATAGATTTTAGCTCAGAGATGCCAATGAAATCAGGTTTCCGTTTACTCAAAATAAGCCTAAGGCAACATAATGTTCTAGGGTTGTCTAGCCCCTAGAAATTCTAGAAGAGGATGCACATCATTGTTTCTGAATGGAGGAAAGTCCCCCTTTCTGTTATTTCTTAGTTTCACTTTTTTAATTGGAGCTTCTCAACTCTCTCTTGTTGGAATGGTTGGTAGAATAAACTTGCTTTATAGTGACCTAGATCCCCAACCTAAAATAATCTTCCCTGGTTTGTAATCCTTTCATTATAGGGTATGAATATTTTATACTGATGTTTATATGTTGAGAAGGTGTGTGCTCTGACAATTGCATAGAGAGAGAAGCCTGAGAAAATCCAGCTATAAGTCTGTCATCCATATCAACTGTTTTTAATAATTCTGAGGTAATGAACTCCAAAAGAGGGATTCAGACTGCAGATTTAAAGAAAAAGAGAGAATATAATCCGATGCCTCTTGGAAAATTAAGGATTATTTAGAAAAATCACTTAGTATTTCCGCACCATTAGAGTTACCAGTTTCAGCATGAACACATCCTTGGGATTCTTATTCCTCTACTAAGTCTTCCTAGGATTTACTAGTAGCAGAATTGTTATCCTAGGCGACCTCTTTTTAAACTTATTTGTATTTTTTTCTAACATAGTGTTTGGTATTAATATTTTTCCCTTTCAGAGCATCTTTCAATGAAGTATTAATAGAGGATGGCTTGCAGAATTTCTGTACAATTCTTCACTTATCAGGGGGTCTAGGGGGGGAGGGAGGGGTGTCTGGGGGGGGGGGGTCCATGTGGGGTGTCTAGGGGGGAGGGAGGGGTATCCAGGGGGGTTTTCTAGGGGGGAGGGAGGGGTGTTCAGGGGGGTTGTTTAGGGGGGAGGGGGGATGTGCAGGAGGTGCAATGGGGGATGTGCAGGGGGTGCAAGGGGGGATGTGCAGGGGGTGCAAGGGAAGCAATACAGGGGGGGGGGGGGTGGTAGGGGGCAGGGGGGTGATCCTTGCATTTGGCATCTCTCAAATAAAGAGTCATTAAACTCTTATTTTCTTAATCTTCACTTCCAACTAAGCATCACTGACATTCATGGATACTTTATGAAATTTCTCCAAAGCATGGATCACATTTTTAACAACATTTTCAAACACTTTTCACATAAAATCTTTGCAATAATTCATCATCTTGAAAAAATCTTTCATTGCAGGGGTGGGGGGGTGTCCAAACATGCATTCTGTTTTCATTATTTTGTTTGTTCTATTGAATTCTGTTTTTGCATTCTGTTTTTGATTAGTTATTATTTTTGTTTGTTATATTGCATTCTGTTATAGTTATTTTGTTGTTTTTAAATTTCTGTTGTTCTGGAAACATGCATTCTATTTTTTTCCATGTGCATCAACAATCCCCATTACGAGATGTCAACACAATTCATCTTGTTGATGTATACAGGTGGGGAACGATATTTCTCTACCATTTCCCAACGAATAGAGGATTCCTTGAAAATTACTAATCTCAAGTCCAGGGAAACTCCATCATCCCCAAGAAAAAATAGTGGGGGGCAGGTGTGATTGCATTTTTGATAAAAAGTTCTGGAATTTGAAACTGATGAATTATTCACATGTAAAAGCTTTATGAGTTTTCAATGGCAATCTCTACCTTAGCTACTGGTAATGTTTGTGTTTTCCTGCAGGGTCTCAAGCAGGAAGTTATTGTTGATTTAGTGGAACAGTGCCATGCATAAAAGCGAAGAGTGGTACACTTTGTTCATTTGATATATCAAATTTGGTTTTCCTGTACTTAGAATGTTATGTGTTATCTTGTGCTATTTTTAATCATGGCTGTTACTAGAATCTATTCAGACTTACTAGTTTGGTTATTTATACAGGAATCCATATCCCCTAGGAATGTATATCTTGAATATGGTATTTTATTCTCATGATTTTATTCTATGTAATTGAATCGTTTCTATATAGAATTTCATTTTTGTTGCTATGAGGTTGAGGTAGGGTCCCTCTTCAAGCCCATTTAATTCGAGAATGTTTTAAATTGCATTTAGTTGCCTTCTTAATTTTTCATGTTTATATTAAATTGAAATTATTGAATAAGTGTTAGTTTAGATAATTGTTTCGTTTGATAAATAAGTCCTGGTTTTGTAATAAAACCCCTCCAACGGAGGTGCGCTGTCTGCGAAAACTCACAGTTGTATACCTTTCTTAACATTATTGCATTGATGTTTTCCTTATACTTGATGTCATTGTTAGTCATAAATCACACATCGTACTTGACCCTTTTTATATCCATGTAGGGGGTTTACCTCTTTTTATTAAAACAGTTGTTTGAACCAAGCCAATCTTTAAGTGCCATTAGACTTTTAAGATGGGTCCCATGTTGTGTGGACATGTCACATGGCATGTGATATTTAAATCCAATTAAAAGCCTAGTTCCACAGCCCAGGGGTCCCACAGTACTAGTAATGTCAGATTACATGTTATGTAACCTGTGATTTTCCTGATCCCATGGGGTATTCCTCTAGGTATTCCTACACATTTATAGATATCCAAACCTCACCGAATTAGGTATATCAGGGGTCATCCAATCCTCTAGTCATCACAGATTATCATTCATTTCTTTAAATCTTCTGAGAAAACATCCTCTCATGCCATACATATCATCCTATTTGAAGCTAAGTGGAAGATGTTGCCCCGCGGATGTCGTTGGACCGGGCCAACACGTTGTGGTCAGGCTGCGGTCACGCCGAGGTCACACCGTGGTCACGCCGCGGTCACGCCGTGATTTGTCCCTGCTCCAGGACGACCCCTGCGGCGGTTACTCCTCCAGGATGACACCCTATGGCGGTCACGCCGCGGTCACGTCGTGATTTGGACCTACTCCAGGACGACACCCTACGACAGTTACTCCTCCAGGACGACACCCCGCGGCGGTCACGCGGCGGTCACGCGGCGGTCACGCCGCGGTCACGCCGCGGTCACGCCGTGGTCATGCCGCGGTCATGCAGCGGTCACGCCGTGATTTGGCCATACTCCAGGATGACACCCTGTGGCGGTTACTCCTCCTTAGAGAAACATTGAATGGTTAGATCTATAATTTTTTGTATTTCCTCATTCCTAAACTATATCTTCTCTCAGCGCTGCCTCTCATCCATCTTTCCACAAAACGTGCATAACAGGTGGTACAAAGGCTCAATTCAACTGAAAACATTGGTTTGGAATTGTCTATCATATTTTATTGTACACGTATCACATAATATTTGTTCGGTAATTCTTCTTTTTCCTCATCCTCTTCACATGTTGTCCGAACCAGATCATCCTCATCCTCTGCACATGTCATCTGAACTAGATCAGCCTGTTGTGATGGAAATTCAATGTCTGCTTTTGGCTGTTTTAGATGAAATTCCTTCCATAATTCCCTCATTTCATGTAGCACTCATTGGAGGAGGATGATCACTGCCAAGTTAAGTTTTAAAGGCTGCACACAATCTGTTTGATGCAATTCCAAAGAGGCTGTTCTATTCTGAGGGCCTATTTCATGCTGGAGTTCCCACATTTCCCCCACAAGCTGGAAAAGGGAGGTCTGTTTGGGCCTATGCAAACAGGGCTTGTTTGTTATGGAAAAAGATTCAACTGGAGACCTAGTTTGCTTGAAGAGTTTCCATGAAGGGTCTTCACTGTAGAGGAGACTAGATCTGGTCTGTATTTGGTAGTTTCTTCCATGATGGTTCCCACAACCATTTGACTGAATTTGACACCAAACCAAGCCCTGCTAGTGTCTATTTTTCGATGCACTATAAAAATCCCATGGCCAACCCACCAAAATCAAACCAGTTATTCCAGGGCCATTTCCACTCTGATTAAAAAAATCCAAACTCATTCCCTACTACAATTCCAAGCCCCCACTTCAATTTAGCCACTATGAACTCCTTCCCAGTCCCCCACTATTTTTCAATACACCTAGGCAACCCATCCACAACATGACCACCAATCAGGCCTACCCACCTCTCAACTTCTAAGCCACCAACCCCACATTTTCCACCAGGCATCCCACTTTAAAACCATTCCAAACCTCACCCAATTCTATCCAATTAAACCAGACCCCTTAACATTTGAAGCCCTCATCTAAATTCCTGTTCCAACTCACTTATTTTAGACCCAATCAGCCCTGCTACTTCAGAAAAACAAGAGAAGCCTACATAAAATCCAGTCTAACTTAGTTTCCTTCATGATTGACCCCATGAGCTCACAGCCTCACCTCAACCAAATTATTAACCACCTGGACACCTGGAAGCCACAAGAGGAGAGAGAAGGTTTATAGATTTTTTTGTAATATTTTATTCCGTTGGAAGAGAATTTGTTGGATGCTGCCACTTGTAATGAGGTACTTAATTTCCTCTCCCTCTTTCTTCCATTAAATATTAGACAAATCCTATATAAAAAAATCATTCTCCACCTCCGGGGAAGGAACTCTCAGCTACCGTTCTTCTGTTCTTGTTCCTGCTGATGAATAAAATTCCCCAAGTATATTGGGAAAATTTTATTCATTTTTCTTCATTTACCTCTTCTTACTTACTGCTAATTTCAGCAGCCGGATTCGATCTTTTAGCAATATCCCATGAAATCCATCCGTTGTCTAGGGGGTCTAGTGGGGGGGGGGGGGTCTGTCCTAGGGGGTTTGGGTTTGGGGGGGGGGGGGGGGTAGGTTCTGGGGGGTGTCCATGGTCTGGGGGGCTGTCCAGGTTCTGGGGGGGGGGTCTGTCCTAGGGTGTCCAGGGTCTGGGGGGGGGGGCAGGACTGGCAGGGGTGTCCTGGGTCTGGGGGGGTCTGTCCTGGGGTGGGGTCTGTCATGGGGTGTCCAGGGTCAGGGGGCAGGGGGGCAGGGGGCAGGGGGCATGGGTGTCCAGCAGGGGGAGGGGTGTCCAGTAGGGGGAGGGGCTGTCCAGGCAGGGGGGAGGGGTGTCTAGCATGGGGGAGGGGTGTCTAGGGGGTGGCTAGGGGTGTCCAGGGGTGGTGGTCCATGGGTAGGGGTGTCCAACAGTGGTGTCTATTGCTGGTATTCTTTTTTGGACTTCAACAGATTATGCAAGGACTCGACGAATGGTCCTTCAACAGATTATGCAAGGACTCAGCGAATGGTTCTTCCACTTCTTCCTCTTCTCCCCTAAACTGTAACTCTCTCTCTATTTACTACTTGCTCTCAATACAAAAATTTACCGTTGTACCTTCTTGTTTTTCTCCTCTCTCAATTTTATTCCTAACAAAATGTGTGTCCTCTATTTCTATCAACCTTCAGCACACCTTCTATACATCTTCAACTTGTATTCCTTCCACCTATTTCGCAAATAATATGTGCCAAGAAATGTATGTTCTATGTTGTTCTCAGTGGATATAGCATGGTTATACCAATTGATGAAAATTCATCCATGGCTATATGTGAGATTTGGCCAATATTCTCTCGGGCTCCAACTACGGAACCCTCCCCGACTCACTTCCCTCCCCCGACGCACTCCCCTCCCCGGATGACCGCGCCTCCCCCCTCCCCGGATGATAGCACCTCCCCCGACGCCGATGGACTCCCCTCCTCCCCCGACGCACTCCCCTCCTCTCGACGACCTATCCTCCCCGGATGATCGCACCTCCCCCGACTGACTCCCCTCCTCCGGTCACCATTAATATATTTGAGGGCTAACTTGGATTCCCCCTTCATATCCATTTGGGGGAAATAAATATCATCTGATAATTGATGACCAGTAATGAGAGCCTAATAATTTTCCTCATCATCAATGAAACCTTATAAAAATAGGAAAAAGTATGATTGGACGTCTTGTGTTGGTGTGATAAAGACAACCACCTGGACTACTCAATTAAGATTGGAATTATTAAGAATTATTTCAGTTGATCTTTGAAAATCACCATCAAAATATGTTTTCTAATACTCTTTGACATGATCCACTAAGAGGGTAGCCTCATTTGGGAAATCAACATTCAGGGGTAGTTCTTCAGGGGTGGATGTGTGTCCAGTGGGGCTGTCCAGTTGGGGCATGGGGGCTGTCCAGTGGGGTGAAGGGGGCAGGGGGCAGGGGGAAGGGGTGTCCAATAGGGGGAGGGGTGTTCAGAAGGGGGAGGGGCTGTCCAAGCAGGGGGGAGGGGTGTCCGGCAGGGGGGGAGGGCTGTCCAGGGGGTGCGGGGGGTGTCCAGTGGGGCTGTCTAGTTGGGGAATGGGGGCTATCCAGTGGGGTGCAGGGGGGAATGGGGGACTAAGGGGGGCATGGGGGGTGCAGGGGGGTGTTCAAGGGGGTTGTCCAGGGGGTTGCAAGGGGGTGCAAGAGGGCTGTCCAGGAACCTAAGCCCATGCAGGTTATGAATGTCTCTATAGAGAAAATACAGTGCTGTCCAGATCTGGAAAATATCATAAAACATCCCACAGATACTTCACATGTACCAGGTATAACTATTTCATCACCTATATATAGTGAGCACGGTGCTATAAAATCTGGTAACTCTATTTCAAATCATAATTCCAATGTTTTGTTTAATGCAGTACTACATGAAATACAACCGGGTTTTATCTGAGGATGAGCATGTGTGACCATGATTTCACCAAGCAGTTTGTTTAGTTGATAAACAGTTTTTCTGGTAATGTTTTCCAATTCAAATATGTTTTATTTTATTTCCATAAACATTTTATAGTTTATTCTGTTTTATTTTTCAGACTTATTATATGTATGTTTTCCTAGATTACTCATATATAGCTACTTCTACATTTTGTTTCCAGTGTTTCCCAAGTCCTACTAAGAACTTATAGTATCGGGTGGTCCTACCGAGAACCTATAGTATGGGGCCAGTGTCCAACAGGGGTCCAGTGTCTAGCAGGGGTAAATATGTAGGGGGAGTCCAGTGTCCAATAGGGGTAAATATGATTTGGGCATCCCAAGAACTAGTTTCCAGGGGGGAGTCCTGTGTCTAGCAGGGGTACAAGTGGGCTGGTAGGGGTGGGGGGGAGTATGGGTCCAATGTCCAGTAGGGGTCCAGTGTTTAGCAGGGGTAAATATGCAGGGGGAGTCTAGTGTCCTGGGGGGGAGGGAGGGGGGTGCTGTCCAGGGGGGGGGGGGGTGCTGTCCATGCATGGGGGGGGTGTCCAGCAGGGTGGAGGGGTGATAAACATGGTGTGTAAATCTGATGTAGTTCAGTTTGTTCCTGTCTTATCTCATGCTGCTAAACATGTCAGAATTGGTGAATTGGTACCTGTTAAACCTGAATCAGGCAGTGCTGAAGATGTTGCCATTATCAGATCAGATAAACTTGGTTATTAGATCAGGGGGCAGGGGGACTAGCAGGGGACTGACAGGGGTCCTAGCAGGGGGCCTAACAGGGGGCGTAGTAGGGGGCAGGGGGACTAGCAGGGGGCAGGGGGGCTGGCAGGGGGCTGGGGGCTGGCAGGGGGACTAGCTGGGGGGGACTGGCAGGGGGCAGGGGGGGGGGGGGGGGGCTGGCTGGCAGGGAGGCAAGCAGGGGGTGGTAGGGGGGGGACTACCAGGGGGCAGGGGGAAGGGGGGGGGGATGGCAGGGGGGTGGCAGGGGGACTAGCATGGGGCAGGGGGGGAAAGACATGGGGACAAGCAGGGGGGTGGTAGGGGGGGAGGGGTGTCCCGGCAGGGGGAGGGGTGTCCAGGCAGGGGGAGGGGCTGTCCAGCAGGGGGGAGGGGTGTCCAGGCAAGTGGAGGGGCTGTCCAGCAGGGGGGAGGGGCTGTCCAGCACGGGGGGGGGGGGGGGGCGGGCTGTCCAGTAGGGGGGGGGAGGGGTGTCCAGTAGGGGGGAGGGGTGTCCAGGCAGGGGGAGAGGGGTGTCCAGCAGGGGGGGAGGGGTGTCCAGGTAGGGGGAGGGGGGGGGGGCTGGCAGGGGGACAAGCAGGGGGCAGGGGGGGGGGGGGGCTGGCAGGGGGACAAGTAGGGGGTGGCGGGGGGGGGGGGGGACTAGTAGGGGGCAGGGGGGGCTGGCAGGGGGACAAGCATGGGGGTGGCAGGGGGGGACTAGCAGGGGGTAGTGGGGACTAGTAGGGGGCAGGGGGGACTAGCAGGGGGTGGCAGGGGGCAGGGGGGACTGGCAGGGGGGTGGCAAGGGGGACTGGCAGGGGGTGGCAGGGGGGTGGCAGGGGGGTGTCCAGGGGGGTGTCCTGGGGATGTCGAGGGGGTGTCGAGGGGGGGGGGGGGTTGGGGGGGATATTTTTTTTATGGATTTGGAAACCCTATAGCCACGGTTTAAACCGTGTCTATTGGTTTATTACCACGGCTATTAACCGTGGCTATAGACATAATGCCACAGTTTTAAACCGTGGCTCTTAAGTCTGTCCGACCTTTAGTATAGCCACAGTTGAAACCGTGGCTATAGTGTTAAAGCCACAGTTTGGAACCGTGGTGATAGTTCTAGGCTTATAGCCACGCAAAACTTAGCCACAGTTTGAGGAACCGTGGCTATTACCTATAGCCACGGTTTTAGGGCCTATATCCACGGTTTAGAACCGTGGCTATAGCCCGAATTTCCAGTAGTGAGACCTTGGCTTCACAGTGTCAGGTTTCACTATAGTAGGGTCACAGTGTCTATGTCTTTCTCAATGTGTATGTCTAATTGTGGAAAGATTCATAGTGTCTTATACTTAGGAAAATAACTTTGTTCAAACATTAAACAGTAATATGCATAAAATGGATTAAGCTTAACCATTATACCGAATAGGATAACTTGAAACATAAATGCACATGAGTAATAAGATATATGAGATTTATGACCAATGATAATATTTGTAATTATTATTAATATTGGTAAATCATAATGAGATTTGTGATCAATGATAAGATTTGTAATTCGTAATGATATTTGTGATCATTAAAACATTATTAAAACATGAGGATTCCAACAATCTCCCCCTTTTTGATGATCACAAATCATGTATAGGTAAAGTATAAATTAAATGCTACTGCAGAGAAAGTGGCATATAGAATAACATATTCTAGAATAACACATAAATTAGAATACCTTTTCTCCCCCTTTTAGGATTATCAAAAAGTTAAACAAAGAGAAGGAAAACAGTTCATATTGCATTAAAAATGATCGGAATACACCATACAGTAGAAATAAAAACAATAAACAATCAAATACATCCACATAAAAAATAAATTAGTCACTGGGCTTCTTCAGGGATTGGCCTTGTTTATTCCTTTATTTTTTTCTGATGTGAAAGAAGGCATAGAGGTGGTAGAAAAAGAAGGTAAAGGTAAACCTTCAAAGATAGAGGGAGCCAAAGATGGAGCTGTAGAAGATTGATTCTGTGGCTGATCAAGAATGACTGGCCTGATCTGAGCTAGAGCTTGGCTAACTGACATGCCTGTAGAGGCTAAACCAGGTATTCCAGGTCTAAGAGGGGCAGACACTGAAGCAAGTATTGCAGTACTTTGGACATGGAGATAGGGCTTCAGAAGTTTGACTAAGTCTATGATAATTTCTCCTCCATATTGAATTGCCTTTTCAAAATCATCTTTATTCTCCAGGAATTTGTCCAAAAATCTGGTGAACTTAGTATGATTCTGAACTTGAGTTTTGAAAGCATGAGTCACAGGAGGTATCTTAAAATTTTCCACAAGATACTTAAAGTGATTTTTCCTATCAGATTTGGAGAAAATACAAGTGAGATAGAAATATACCTTCTTAGTGATCTCCTGTTGAGCATCACTGGAAATTTTTGCATGAATTTGAATCATGTCAAGTGCTCTATCAACGTTCTTTGAAACTTCAGATAATGGAGAAAAATCAAAACTACTAAAGAAATTCTGAATTTCTTACTTGATTAAAGATCTGAGCAGATAATTATCCAAAGATGGTGTGGAGGTCTGACCAGAGGAAGGAGAAGCCTAGACAGATATGGTTAGAGCTTTGATCTGTTTCAATACCTTTTGAATACAGCCAGTGTATTCATCTGTAATCTTATTCAAGTTCTACACAAGCTCTCTCATTTGGTGCAACATCTGAGTGTGCCATTCTCCAATATTTTCATCAATGGATACGAGGTAGGGATGCAATTGGGAAACAATGTCTCGAGAAATGATTGAAACAGCTGGTTCAGGAGAAGCAATAACAGGTGGAGGATCATGAGCAATCTCTAATCTTAGAGACAGTTCTTTCTGCATGTCTACAACCATACCTTTCAATGTTGCAACATCAATACTAAGAATCTTGTTTTCAACCATTACTTCCTGAATATCATGGATCATCCTGGGTTGAATGTGCAGAATAATGTTTTCCACAAGCAGTGAGGCATCTTGCTGGCTTAGTTGAGTCACAATACGAGGTTGAAAGGACCATATCTTCTCCACTCCAGCTAATATTGTCTCTTCTAAGATTTTCAAATCTTCTTTACTAACAGAATATTGCTGATCAGGTAAGGGTTCAGATGAAGGTGGAGGTACAGGTGCAGGTTAAGGGTCTGGTTAAGGTTCAGATTCAGTTTTAGGGTCATTTTCAGATTCAGTTTCAGGTTGAGGTTCAGGGTGTGTGACTAACTTCAATTGAAATAGAGAAGAAAGATCAATCCCAGTTGCAGTAACTTATTGTGATTCACTCACATCATAAAAACTAGGGAATTCATTCTGAGTATACATAGAGTATGACATAGTGGGAGGGGGTATACCAATAGATTCAGATTCATCAGACTCAGCTATATTATGTTCAAGGTTTTGAGGTTCCTCCCCCTCAATAGGTACTTCCATTTCCGAAACTAGAGGATCAGTAGTTTGGTCAAGATCTATAGGATCAGCTCTAATCTCTTTAGCCATTTCTTACCTTGCCAACTGAAAGGAAATTTACTTCCTCTCTCCAACAGATGGTATGTACTCAGGAACAGATTTTTCCTCAGGTAGAGCTTCTAGACTTGCTTCATTTTCAGTAGGGAGTTCTTATAGATTTTCTTCTTCCATTGCAGGGATTTCTTCTACAATAGGATCAGTCTCTTCCATGGATTTCTGCTTAGATTTAGAAACAAATAACTCTCTTACAGCTTCAGATTAGGATTCCTTATTTACATGGGCAAGAGGTACTTCTTCTTCAAGCACAACAGAAGGACCAATAATCCTTTCCTTTTCAACAACATCCTCTTCTCTTGAAACTTCACCAGGAACAACAATCCTTTCTTTCTCAACATGAGATGCTTCCTCATGAGGTATTTCATCCTCTTCTCTATGAGGTACACTAGCTGACTCTTCTTCTTCTTCTTCTTTTTTTGGATACTCAGCCACCTAATCTAGTTCCAAACCAGGATCAGTAATGTTTTTAAGCCTTGTAGGACAATCCACAGTATTGAACTTTTCATAAACCATTTCATTATCTTAAACCCAATACTTCTTCTAGGGGTTTTAGTTTATCTTCATCCTTCTGATGGTAGGATTGGATAAACAGTACTCAAAATCTACAATCTTTTTTTCATTTGGTCCAACTACTCCCTTGGAAACTTACATAGCCGAAATCATCCCTAAGTAAAAAAGGGAAGTGGATTTTGAAGTAACCTTAATCAATTCACACATGTGGTGAATGATATATTTTCACAGATTTATATTATGGTCATTCTTCATCAGATGAATCATAAAGACATCATGATACTTCAAAAAAGCAGAGTCACCTTTCCTCGGGCTAATCAAATTTTGAATAAACTTAAACAACATCCTTGTATTCCCATCTAATTAAGCTGCTATGGCCCTTCTCTTGGTGCCATTTCCAGTTATAATTTCCAAGTAATTATCTAGGTCAAAGATGTCGGTTGTAGGATGAGGGTATCTTGGATAATCATCACAAATACTTTCATGAATAATCCTTAGGCATGGAGCCCACAACCTCGAAGAGAAAGCACATTTTTGACCATTGATCCAACTTGTCACCATAATACTTTCTCCAGCATCATAGGAAAACATTACATACTGATAGAACTATGCAACCACCCTCAGGTAAATAGGATTTTCATTCCTCGAGAACTATTCGATCCATCCTTGTTCTCTTAATACTTTCAGAACTAAAGAATTGCTGGACAAAATCCACTCAGGGAAAATTTCCTTCTTAGGAGAAACAATACGTCTTACTAGGTTAGGATTCAGGGGTCCTTCGGGAGCTATTTTCGGTGTCCAATTTTGTTTTTTAGAGAAACACTTCTCAGATGAGGGTGAATATGGACACTTCATCCTAGGAATCCACTAAAGATTCAGGCAAGAGAGAAGGAGAGAAGGATTGAAAGGTTGAGAGGGTTCAGAAAGAGAGGTGAGGAATAGAGTGAAACCCTTATGTTTTATCATTTGGGAATGTCAAATGTCACAAAAATAAAAACGCGGGAAAGGAAATAGTGGTGAAAAAAATTACCGCAATACAGATTAAAATAAATACATAAATAATCTTTATGGTGAGACCGTGAGTATTCTTTACAGTATGAGGATATAAGGTCGTCACTATGAGATAGTTAGTGGTCGTCTCGGTGAGAAAGTGAGTGTTCAGTTTAGTCATGGTGAGACAGTGAGTAAACTGTTCAGTCACGGTGAGACAGTGACAGACCTTGAATACAAAGTGTTAACTGTGAGACCGTAAACATGAGACAATAACCAAGAAATAGTGAGCATGAAACAGTAATGTAATTTATATCACAATATTAAACAGTAAGACCAGTAAGATCTCTATTTGTGATTGATCATGCCAAGATCTTATATGATGTAGTATAATCTCTCATAATTTAATGGTTTAGTGAATATATCATCAAGTTGATATTCAGTACCAATGAATTCCAAAGTGATATCACCTTTTTGATAATTATCCCTCAAAAAGTGATGTCTTACATCAATATGTTTTGTCCTATATTGTGAAACAAGATTTTTTGAAATGTTAATAGCACTTGTGTTGTCACAATTTATTGGTACATGTCTGAATTGATATCCATAGTCTAGTAATGTGTGTTTCATCCACAAAATATGTGCACAACAACTTACAGAAGCTATACATCCAGCTTCTGTAATAGATAATGCAATAGAATTTTGTTTCTTACTACACCATGATACCAATGACTTTCCTAAAAGGTGGCAGTTCTAGAGGTGGTTTTTCTATCTAACTTACATCCAGAAAAATTAGCATCGGAATAACTAACTTGTTCAAATGATTATACTCTTGGATAGAATAGTCCTAGATTGGGTGTATGCTTGAGGTATTTGAAAATTATATTTATATCATTTAAATCTGATTCTTTAGGGTTTTATTGAAAACGAGAACACATAAACACACTAAAAATAATATCGAGATGGCTAGTAGTTAAGTAGAGTAAACTTCCAATCATTCCTCTATATGTGGTTTGATCAAAAAATTTTCTATCTTCATCATGATCCAACATACTGGTGGTACTTATGGGAGTGTCCCTAATTTTAGTGATATCCAATCTAATAAGTTTTAGATGATCTCTAGTATATTAACTTTGCGTTAAAACAATCCCATCATTATTTTGAAAAATTTGAAATCCAAGAAAGAATTTTAGTTCACCCATTAAACTCATTTCAAATTCGTTTTGCATAATTTTAGAGAAATCAATACATAATGAATTTTTTGAAGATCTAAAAAAATATCATCTACATAAATTTGAACAAATGAAACATCTTTAGAAATTAGTTTTATATAGAGAGTAGGATCAACTATTCCTTTTGTAAAACCTTTGGAAATTAGAAAGGTTCTTAATATATCATACCATTCTCTTGGAGCTTGTTTTAAACCATATAAAGATTTTGATAATTTGAAAATATGATTTGGAAAATGAGGGTTTGAGAATCCAAGGGTTGTTCAACAAAAACATCCTCAGCTATATACCCATTCAAGAATACACTCTTGACATCAATTTGATATAGTTTGAAATTCATATTTGCAATATAAGAAAGTTGAATTCTAATGGATTCATGTCTGGCTACTGGAGAAAAATTCTCCTCATAGTCAATTCCTTATTCCCGACTATAGACTTTTGCATCTAACCTAGCCTTGTTTCTAACTATGTTTACAGCTTTATCTACTTTATTTCTAAACACCCATTTAGTGCCTATGACAAAAGAGTCCTTGGGTCTTTCTACTAGTTTCCAAACATTATTTCTTTCAAATTGATTAAGTTCTTCTTGCATAGAAATTACCCAAAATTATCATTAATATAATCATTAATGTTTTTATGTTGAATATGTGACAAGAAGGCTTGATGTTCAACCTGATTTCTAAGAGAAGCTCTAGTCTGTGTCCCTCTATCCAGATTTCCTACAACATATAAAGGATGATTATTTAGAATCCTAGTTTATATAGTAAAGGTAGGACTAGAAATTTCAGGTTCTTCTCTAGGTTCAGGTTCATTAGGAGTAGATTCTGAAATATTTCCATAACTGGTTGTCTTTACAGCAGGTTCATTGAATTTATCATTAAGGTTCAGAACAGACAAATCTTCTTCAGGATTTTCAAGAGTGGTTTTAGGCTCACGTGGATCAGTCTCATCAAATTTGACATGAACTGATTCTTCCACACATTTGGACTTCTTATTGAACACTTTATAGGCTTTACATGAGTTAGAATAACCCAGGAAAAATCCTTCATCAATTTTGGAAGCAAATTTGTCAAGATTATTTTTAGTATTAATAATAAATAATTTTCAAACAAAAAATATAAAGTAATTATCCTTAGGCTTCCTATTATTCCAAAGCTCATAAGGGTTACTTTTTAGAACAGGTCTAATTAAAACTCTATTGATAATATAATAGCCTTTATATACAGATTCATCCCAAAAATAAATAGGTATGTCATACTCATTAATCATCGTTCTAGCAATTTATTGAAGGGTTCTATTTATTCTTTCTACTACACCATTCTGATGAGGTGTCCTAGGGGCATAGAAATTGTGAGTATAGACATTTTCTAAGAAAAGGGAGTCAAACTCATGATTTTGAAACTCACGACAATGATCACTTCTCAGGGTATTAATCTTTAGTCCACTAAGGTTTTCTACAAACTTGGAGTATTTAATAAAGTAAGAACAAGCTTCACTTTTTTGATCTAAGAAGTATACCCAAGTATATCTAGAAAATTCATCCACTAAGACATAGACATAGTGCTTCCCATTTAAACTAGAAACTCTAGAAGGTACAAACAAGTTCATGTGAACCAACTCAAGAGGTTGAGAAGTTGAAACTTATTTCGTTGGTTTGAAACAGATTTTGTGTTGCTTTTTCTTTTGGCAGGGATTACAATCTTTGTTATTTGGAAACTCAAGTTTGGGTAAGTCTCTAACTAAGTACTTCCTAGTCAATTTTCTATATGAATTTATATTACAGTGTCCTAATCTTATATTCCAAATCCATGATTCTTTATGAAAATCATTTCAACAAGTAATGTCTTGTTTAGCTAAAGAATTCGAATCAACTGCATAAACATTTTCATTTCTCAGAGAAGAAAATACTAAAACATTCTTAGAATTAAAAACATTAAAAGAATAATTTTCAAACATAAAATTAAATTCATCTTCACACAACAAGATAAATACTTAACAGAATATATTTAATTCCACAAAAAATTAAAACTTTAGAAATTAGAACTGAGTTATTGTTACCAATTTGGCCTAGGCCGATGATCTTTCCTTTAGAATTATCCCCAAAGGTGACATAGCCTCCATAAACCTTTATTAAGCTCTTGAAGCATGAATAATCCCCAGACATATTCCTTGAACATCCACTATCCAAGTACCATATCTTCTTATAGGAACTCTTCAAACATGTTTCCTACAAAATAGTGTTAAACAGAGAATGATTTTGGTACCCAGATTCTCTTGGGTCCAGATAGGTTATCAAACAAAACATTAGGTACCCAGATTTGTCTTATGGGTCTCATATAATAAATAGATTCAACATATTTTGAAAGATAAACTCTATTTGATCTATAACAATGTGAGTAACTAGTTGAAGTATATGAGTTTCTAGGACTGGAACTAGCAGAATTTTGTCCAGATTTAGGAATAAATCTAGTTGTAGTGATCTGTCTTTTTCCTGGATGATACCCTAATCTAGTAGTATACTTTGGTGCAACATTCTTACCAAAAATTTGAGTAATTTTATCTTTTCCATTTGTGAATTTTTCTATGTCCTTTCTAATTTGGTCATTACACATTTTTAGTTTAGTATTTTCCTTCAACAATTGAGCATTCTTTTCCTTTTCAATATCAAAGACAGATTTAGCATTGGCAGTGAGAACATGCTATTTCTTTAAGGCATTGTACTTGTCCTTAAGTCCATTATAGTTCTCTTCTATCATGTTACAATATTCAAATATTTCTTCACTAGGCATATTTTCATATTCAGAATTAGAATCGGAATCAACTCCAGAATAGTATGAATTTAAAGCAGGAGGGTCCAATGTTACCTCATTGGTGGTTGTCATAAAACCCATGTTTTCTTTATTAGAATATTCATCATTAGCAGAATCATAATCACATTAAGTGTCTTCTAAATCACTCCAAGTTTCTTTCATTTCTTTCTTATTCTTGATGTCCTTATAGTTATTTTTCTTCTTGAACTTCAATTTTGGACAGTCATCTTTAATGTGACCTTTTCCCCTACATTCATAGCAGATAACTTCATCACTCTTATCAGCTTTCTTCCAATATTTCTTCAAGTGTCCTTTGTTTTCATATTTACCTTTGTAGTTATATTTTCTGAAGAATTTATTATTACTATAGAATTTCTTAAATCTCATGGCTATTCGAGCCATTTCTGCATCACTGTCAGATTCTGAATATTCACTTGTTGAGCTTTCAGTTTTTATGTGAAATTTTTCTTTGTCCTTTCTCTTTGAGGTAGTAGACTTAAATTCCACTAACTTCCTTTTAGGTTCATCATATTCCTCCTTATTCACCTTGAGTTCTTCCTCATACATCATAAGCTTACTAATAAGCTCTTTAACAGGAAGAGCACCAATGTCACATGATTCCATGATTGAAATAGAAGTGCTTCTCCATCGGTCCGGTAGACATCTCAATATTCTCATGATTTGTTCCTTTCCTGGAACAACCTTTCCAAGTGAGCTCATAGTGTTAAAAATCTCATTAAACCTGAGATACATTTCATAATTGTTTCATCAGTCTTCATTTTAAAATTATCATATTTAATAGTATAAGTGTTTAATCTCATTTCTTTAACATTGGTTGTTCCTTTGTGAGAAACACCCATGGTATCCAAAATTTCATAAGCAGTTTTACAAGTAGATATTATATTTAATTCCTCATCTTCTAATTCACAATATAAAGCAGTCATATCTTTATAGTTATTATTGTAAGCAGTCTTTGTAGGTTCATCCCAAGTTGTTCTTTCAGTTTCTGGAATTTTTTATTGAGTTTCTATAGCAGTCCAGATATCAAAACCCATACTTTATAAATGAATTTTCATTTTAAGTTTCCACTGAGCATAATTTGTACCATTTAAGAAAGGTGGAATATTTGTAGCATCACCTTCTAGTCTATTTTCCATAGCTATATTTTAGAAAATAAATTTAAAGAGATAAAATTTATAATTAACAGAAATTTAAGATCATTAAATATGAAACTAAAATCACAGTTGAAAAAAAACAGATTATTTTGAAAACTTTGAAAAGAAAAAACATCCTCTGATACCTAATGTTGGTCGGAGTGGACACTCAAGAGGGGGTGAATTGAGTTCCAATTAAACTTTCTTTTTAAAAATATTTCTATTAATATCCCCCAAATTGAATAACCAGATAATCTATAGTGAATTTGTACTATAGTAAAGGGTTAATTAGGTTCTCAAAGATTGATTAGTTCTCAGATAGTCTAATATGATGATTAATTAACTTTTGAAGCTAACTTAATACTTTACAAAACATACAATCACTTTCTAGATTAACTATCGAAGTATCTTTAAAATAGTTGTGTATTTCAAAATAACAGTAGCGGAATATAAATTAGATATTGTATACATTAAACATAAAATAAAATTCATAGAAGATATAACCAAGAGGTTCGGTCTCAAGTTGAGACTTAGTCCTCTCAAACAATTTATATAAATTTGATCCACACCCTAGATCAGGGTTAACAACAGTTCAGAAACTATCCAGGTCCTAAGACCTCTACCACTGTTCTTCGTGGGAAAAAAAAGACAACAACACAATGGCTATCTAGGTCCTACTTTATCTCTACCACTATCATCAGTGGGACACAAGAAGGTGTAGAAAGTTTGGAATGAGGATTTAGTATCCTCTAATTCAGCACAGTAGACATTGTGTGTGTAAAATAAAATGGGTACACACAATACTCGAATGTAAACCCAAGAATCACTAAGAGTAAGTATGAATGAGTTTAGAAAATCTCTAGTGATTGGCAGTGCAGCTCTGGACTCATTGGATTCAGCAGAAATTCTTCTGAGCCTCGTTCTGATTTTTCTATTGAAAAGCAGAGTGTCGTTGTTTAGCATGATGTCTTTCACGAGTGAAGAGGTTCCCTTGATTCGTCGTGTGTTCTTTAGTTGAATTTTATTGCACACATGAGAGTTCTTTGATGATATTTTAATGCGTTCTTCAGTTGTGCCCAAGATTTCACTTATGTTCAGTACAGTGCACTCGCATGTTTCTCTTATCATGTGTATGTTCTGTATTTGAATTTCTATGTGTATATTCTTCTTGGTCACACTATTCTTTATCGTCGAGTACATGAGGTTCAGCCGACAGGTTTCCATGTATTGTGTGCCTCATACCTCATACAATGTCTACAAATAATATTAAATATGTTAGTGCATTAAAGGCGTAAAATATGACTGTTAAAAAGTTAAATAGAAAAACGACAAAAAAGTTAAGAAATGGTGTCATAGTTATTATGAAAACGATGTCTCCTTCATTGTACATCCTTCACTATGTATCCTGCACGGTGTCTCTGTGTCACAGTGTGTCCTTCACGGTATGTCCTTCACAGTGTCTGAGTCATGGTTTCTCCTTCACGGTGTGTTCTTCATGGTGTCTGACTCATGGTTTCTGGATTCCAGTGCCTTGTTCATAGTGTATAGATTCACGGTACCTTGATTACTGTGTCTTGATAACTGTGTTTGGCACTTAGAAAAATATGGTATATGTTCTTAGTGTCTTTCTTCATGGAGTCAGGATTACTGTGTCACGGTGTCTCCTGGGTCACGGTGTCTCATTGGTCATGGTGTCTGAGACCTAGGCTTCACGGTGTCAGGTTTCACTATAGCAGGGTCACAGTGTCTGTGTCTTTCTCATTGTGTCTATCTGAATATGGAATGCTTCACGGTGTCTTGTACTTAGGCATATAATTGTGTTCAAACATTAAACAGTAATATGCATAAAATGGATGGAGCGTAAATATTATACAGTATAAGATAACTTGAAACATAAATACACATGAGTAATAATATATGTGAGATTTGTGACCAATGATAAGATTTGTAATTATTATTAAGATTGGTAAATCCAAATGAGATTTAGGATCAATGATAATATTTGTAATTAGTAATGAGTTTTTTTATCATTAAAACATGATTAATATAAGAGGAGTCCAACACATTCTATAGCATATTGGCAGAGAGAATAAATTTTTCCTTGGAATTGTGTACTAAGAACTTATCATTCCTTAAATTTACAAGGTATCCTTCATCACATAATTGAATTATGCTGATGAGGATGTGCTTAATACCCTTAACAAAAAAAAAACATTTGAAATCAAAGTTTTTCCAAGAAGAACAATGTTACATATACCAATAATTTCTCCCTGAGCATTATCTATGGATGTTACTTTTCCTCCTTTCATCTTGATAATCATTTAAAAATAGTTTTTGTTACGAGTCATTTGTCGGGAACATCCACTAACCATGTACCATGTATTTTTGTTGGTACTTTCCCTATTTTCTTGAAAATAAGAAAAAGTTAGGTTTTCAGAATCCAGACTAGCATGGATCTAAAAATTTCAGAAAGTAAAATTTTGGGTACCCACATGTTCTTAAAAAAATAAGCCTTACAAAATCCTAAATATTGGGATTTGTTTATGGAAAACTTCTTTTCCCAGTGACCACACATTGACACTTTGTGAAAAATGGGACACTTTCAAGAACAAAGTAGTTGTTACTAAAAATCGGTTTAGAATTGGTGTTACCAAAACTAGAAGTATTCCTTCGAGGTCAGATTTGTGAATACATTTTATCAAAATTTTCCTTACCATGGGTGATGTTTGAAAAACACTTCATTAAGGAAAATATTTTTGGATTTGATTTTGATAACTAAGTTCTTATATTCAAAAACATTTGAACTAGAGCTAGGCTCGAAAAAAAATTTCTTATAAATTACATTTTCAAGATATTTAGAAAGTTTATTCTTCTCAGAACTTACTTCCTCAAGATTTTTTTAAATACTTTAGAAATCAACATTTTTCTTATCAATATATTTAGAAAGATCTGATATTTTATTTATTTAGAATAGTATTCCTAGAGTTTTCTTTATCATAGTTTTTCATGAGTTTTGAGTTCTCAATCTCACGAAGTTCAGTAAACCTAGAAACTTATACATAGGTAAGTAATGTTTTTACTTCATCAGAAGAATATTTTTCATTAGAATAGATATAATATTTACTATCATTAGCCTTTAGAGAAACTTTGGTCAAGGATTCAGAATTGTGTACCTTAGACATAAAGCAAAGATTATCAATAGGACGCCTGGCTATAAGACCAAGATTATTCTATCCAGAAGATTCATAATCTGAAGATTCATCTGAAGAGTCACCACCACTGGAACTCCAGGTGTCATTAGTTTTCATAACTTTCTTTTCTTTAGACTTGTAATATTTATTTATGTTCCTTTCAGAATGCATTTCTTTTCTTTCTTTCCTCTTGAGCATAGGATAATCCAGTCTGATGTGTCCATCTCTCTTGAATTAATAACATGTGACCTCTTAATCTTTCTTATCTTTATGTTCCTTCCTCTTATACTTGGATTGGAAATTTCTCTATCCAACTATCTTGTTCATCCTTCGAGCAAGATTAACTAACTCATTTTCTGAGAATTCACTCTCACTAGATTCAGATTGAATGATAAATTTCTTAGATTTGGATCTAGTAACTCTTTCAGGAGTCTTATCATTCATATGATTTGAAGTTGTATTAAAAGAAACACTACCATTCTCATTCTTCTTCTTTATGTTTCCAGCATCTCTCTTCATTCTAGTCTCATGTTTAAGAAGAGTTACAAATAGTTCATCACGAGAAATTTGAGTAACCTTTCTGTTTTCATCGATAGCAGTTCTCTTTGATTCCCACTCATTAGGAATGATGTTAATAATCTTATCAACAAAGGCTTCATCATCTAGACCTTTCTCTCCCGTAGATTGTTAGCTATTCACAATAGTCATGAATCTCTGTTACACCTTACAAATTAGTTATCCATAAGGAAAATTAAAACCATGATACTTAGCTCTGGTCATGGATGTTCTAGTCTCAATCACATTAGATGTACCAAAATGTGTAACTTCAATTTTCTTCCATATACAATTAGCTATTTCACAAGAAGAAATTTGGCTGTATATGTTCATAGTCATTGAACAAAGAAATGTATTGTGTACCTTGTAGTTGAGTTGGTATTCATGATTTTCTTGATTAGTAAAAGCACTAACTTCCTAGTCAAGAATTTTATATCCTCCTGTAAGCATAACAAAGATATCTACCCCAATATTGATAACTAAGGTCTTCATAAGATCTCTCCAATATTCGTAATCATTACCATCAATGATAGGTTGTTTACTAGGATTTAAGTTGTCAATAGAACCAACATTTAAACCTACCATCCTTAGGAAAAACATTTTCACACAAACTTGTTATTAGTACAAGTCTGTAAATAAGAAAAAATATTTTAAGAGAGAAAAATTGTATCTCTAATAAAAAAGTGAATCCGAACTATGATTCTGAAAAATAGATTCTGAAAATTATGAATCCGAAAATATGAATCTGAATGATCAATTACTAATGTTATATAATAAATATTATGAATCTAATCATGAGATTAATTCAGATTGAACCAAGTCATTTGATACCAATTTTTAGGATGGTATGAATGAGTATGATATACTCTATAATACCAAACGTAGGATCAAATAATTACAATGAGATACAAATACAAGAGGGGGGGGTGAACTGTATACTTTAAGAAAATCCCTTAGGAAAATTTGGATAACCAAAATTCACAACACCTCTATGTTCTAAAGACTTGCATGATTCTGGAAAAGTGATTCCGGAAATGAAACTTAAGAAAAGTTTATACCAACTAAGGTTATAACTTAAGGAGTATAGAATCTAACTAAATCAGAGTACAAGTAAGGAAGTATAAGAAAGTTATACTTTCCTTAAAAATACAAAATGTAGCGGAAAAACAATGTAGTAAAACTACAAGTAACAAACATTAACTCTTTTAACCCAAAGAGAAGGGTATCCAACAACCCTGGATAAGAGGTCCCTTGATTAATACTTTAATGAAAGTCTGTCTTACCCACACCAGGTTAAGCCTTTGATATGAAGATCGGAATCTATCTTACTATCCCTGAAAGCCCTCAATTATCAGTTAGTCGGCACCTCTGTCTTCCTCAGTAAGGAAGCCCTATACTTCAAGGTGTTGGATCCTCTGTCATCCAATCCCTGGGAGCCCTCAATTGTAATCAGCAACAATTAGAGTCACACAAAGAAAGTCTGCACGAGGGAAAGTATGTACAAGATGTTCAAAAATTCTGCACGAAGCTTTGAGAGTTGATAAGAGCCTCTCTCTCTAGAAATCCCTTCAGAAAGTTCTAATCACCAAAAATTCAAAAAGTCATGAGCACTTTTAAATGAGCTCTTATTTATAGGTGAAGCTCCAACGGTCGGATCCCTCCTTGAATAGTCATATTTCTCCTTGAATTTCGGAGGCACCTATACACGTGTCACTCAACCAACGGTTAGTCAACAACTGAAATCACGACATCGTTTTATAATAAAACAAGTGTAAGAATAAGTAAAACTAAAGTTCAAAATGTATGAAAATAAATGTTTGGAGTCTAACCAAAATGAAATTTGGAGTCTATAATAAAGAGATATTTGGATTCTATTTTGTAGAAATTCGGAACCTGAATTCTGTAGAAATCCGGAGTCTAAATTTCAAGGAAATTCGGAGTTTAGTTTCATAAGAATTCAGAACCAGAAATTAAAAAGTTCAGAGTCAGTGTTGATGGGAATTCAGAGTGAGAAGTCATAAGAGTTTGGATTCTGAATTCAGAGAACTTGGATACAGTACTTAGATAAGTTCGTAATCAGAATTCGGAGTCAAACTACATGAGAGTTCGTATCCATAATCCGGAGTGGAACTTCATGAGAGTTCGTATCCAGAATTCGGAGTGGAACTTCATGAGAGTTTGTATCCAGAATTTGGAGTGGAACACCATGAGAGTTCGTATCCAGAATTCGGAGAAGAAACTCATGAGAGTTCATATCCATAATTCGGAGTGGAACTTCATTAGAGTTTGTACTCGGAATTCGGATCCTAAAATAGAATGCTTCATATCTAATATTATATGATTCCAAGGTTTTAGATATGAATCTGATTTTTATAAATTAAGAAAAATATTGATATGAACAATGAAATCATGGTAGGGTTAAATTCCTTTAGGAAGGAAATTTTCCTTATGTAATTAAAATATATATTTTCTTAAGTATAAGGTGTTTGTGATTTTCAAAACAAGAAGGAATGGAAAAATTCATAAAGAAAAACCTTGTTGACTCAACATGTTCTTGAATAAGTTTGGGGTTGTGTTAATTGATGATATTTTGGTTTATTCAAAATGTAAGGAGGAACATGAAAGTCATTTAAGGGTTGTATTGCAAACCATAAAAGAAAAGAAACTATTTTGGAAATTTAGAAAGTGTGAGTTCGTTTATAATAAATTTCTTTCCTTGGTCACATTGTTTGAAAAAATGGCATAACTGTTGATCCTACTAAAAAAAAAGTTGTTGAATAATGGCCAAGAACCACAAATAAAACCAAGATTCATATTGTTCATGGTTTGGTAGGTTATTATCAGTGGTTTATTGACATTTTTCATAGTTATCTAGTCCAATTACTAAGTTAAATCGAAAAGGATTTACGTTCATTTGGACAAAATAATGTGATGATTGTTTTTAGGAATTGAAATGAAGATTGGTGAATGCTCCAGTTTTAGAACTGCCTTCCAGAAATGGTGGGTTTGTTATCTACCATGATGCTTCATTGAATTGAATTGGTTGTGTCCTTATGCAGAATGATCGGGTAATTGCTTATGCTTCACGTCAGTTGAATCCCCATGAGTTAAATTAACTTACACATGATTTGGAATTAGCTGCTGCTGTTTTTCATTAAAAATTTAGAGGCATAATTTTTATGGAGTGAAGTGTGAAATACATACTTATCACAAAAGTTTGAAGTAAATATTCACTCAAAAATAATTGAACATGAGATAGAGGAGATGGTCGGAATTAATCAAGGATTATGATTGCACGATCCATTACCATCCAGGAAAAGAAAATAAAGTGGCCGATGCTTCGAGATGAAAAAGTAATGTCACATTATCCATGCTATGTTTGGAACGAGATCCTTTGGTTTTTTATTTGATGAAATTTGGAATAGAAGTTGTTTGTGCAAGAAATTCATCTATTTTGTTTCAGGTGTCTGTGAAATCATCTCTATCAGATAGAATAAAGCAAGCATAGAAAGAGGACAATGTGTTGCAGTAGAAGGTAGAGTTTGTTAAGATGGGTAAGTTGCCTAATTTTAATGTTGATAATGATTGTGTTTTGAGTTTGGGAAGAGATTATGTGTGCCTTGTGATTCACAGTTGATGAATGAGTTGTTATGTGAAGTTCATAGTTATTTGTTTTCAGTTCATCCAGGTAGTAGTAAGATGTACAGAGATCTTCGAGAGTATTATTGGTGGGATGGAATGAAAAGTGATATTGCTGATTTTACTATGAAGTGTTTGACTTTCCAGTAGGTTAAAACAGAGTGGTAGTTTCCAAAAGGAATGCTTCAGCCTTTACCAGTGCTAGAGTGGAAATGGGAAAATATATCCATGGGTTTCATTGTGGGATTACCGAAGACATCTCGAGGTAATAATTAAATCTGAGTTATTATTGACCGATTGACTAAATCTTCTCACTTCCTTCCTATTCAAAATAAATTGTATCCAGATCAACTTGCTAGGTTGAATGTTAAAGATATAGTCAGGTTTCAAGGAGATATCCTCTCTATTGTATCTGATCATGATCCTAGGTTTACTTCTAACTTTTCTAAAGGCCTTCAGAAGTCGTTGGGTATTGAATTCAATTTTAGAACAACTTTTCATCCGCAATCATATGGGAAGTCAAAATGAATAATTTAGACCTTGGAGGATATGCTACATTATTTATCACTAGATTACCTGGGAAGTTGGGACCAAAATCATTATTTGGCTTAATTTTCATATAATAACAGTTTTCATTCTAGTATACAGATGGCCCCATTTGAGGATTTATATGGAAAGCGTTTTCAAACTCTGGATTTTTCGGATAAAGTAGGTGAAAGATAGCTTATGGGACCAGAATCGGTAGAAGAGATGGCAGAGAAAGTACAGTTGATTCAGAAGCACATGAGAACAACTCAGAGCAGACAAAAAAGTTATACAGATAACCAGAGGAAGTATCTTTCTTTTGAGGTTGGTGATCATTTCTTTTTCAAAGTTTATCCATGGAAAAGTGTTATGTGTTTTTGTAATAAGGGAAAGTTGAGTCTGAGGTTCATTGGAAATTATGAAATTCTAGAGAAAGTTGGATCAGTTGCATATAGAGAGGATTTACCACCATGTTTATCCCAGGTACGCAATGTTTTTCATGTTTCGATGTTGAGAAAGTATATTCCAGATCCATATCATGTTTTGAGCCCAGAGGTAGTTCAGTTGGAAGAGAATATCTCTTATGAAGAACAACCAGTCCAAATTCTGGACTGTAGAGAGAAATTGTTGTGAAATAAGGTAATTCACCAGGTATAGGTTTTGTGAAAAAACCATATGGTTGAAGAGGCAATGTGGGAATCTGAAAATTCTATGAGGGATAAATACCCCCACTTATTTTGATAAGTAAAATTATGAGGACGCAATTCCCAAAAGGGGGGAAGGATGTAAAATCCCAGGTAAATAAAGAATAAGCCATATTTAATATTTATTAATATTTTTGAATTAAATTTTAGTTTTACTTTAAAGGGGTTGCAATGTTCGATAGCGTCCCTGATACGCAACAACATGTTTCTTTGAAATATTACGTTGCACACTAATAATATAATATTATTTTAAATGGATGTTAACTCCTAGCCGTTGTATTGGTGGGAATGAAAAACAATAGCTACAATATGATTATAAATGTTTGTTAAATGTATTTACACTTATATAATAAAATTTAGAGGCTTAAAATGTGAATGAATCTAATTTTAAGCATAATTTACATTAAAAGGTCGATTTACCACCTTTTAATGGAAAAACCTCTTTAAATATATTTTTTCAATTTAATGAATTCTAATTGACCAAATAAAATCCTTATTTATAATAGGGACAACAAAATTTACTTTTTTTATATTTTTGTAATTTTTCCGATAAAGTTCATTTTTTAATGAATAGTGATAATATTGTATTTTAATTCCAAACTGTGTTTTAATCTAATTTATTTATACATTGAGATTATATTTTTAATTGGTTTTAAATTGTAATTAAAATATATTTTTACCATTTAATCCAATTTTTTTCATTGGAATTAATTTCACATTGAAATTAGACATAATCAAGTATCAATCTTTTGATAGTTATTGTTTCTTAAAAACACAATATTTATTTTGATAACGAGAATTAATTTTAAAATTAATTAACTCCACTTCTATGTTTTGAATTTGGAAAAATAACCATCATTTTTTAATTCTGAATATCAAATTTAGTTTAGGCTGAATTTTTGATATTTTTCTGAAAAAATTCAATTTTTTTTGAATAGTGAAACCACTTAGTAGTAGTTAAAAATACTAACTTTTTCATTTAAATGAAATTTTACCACTTCTGTGAATTGAATTTTGAAAATCAGACTTGCATGGTTGTTATCAATAAGTACAATTTGGTTCAATAATATGAAAATAATTTTTTGGTGAATAGTATCTTTTGACTTTTATTTATCGCGGTTAAAGGTAAATAGAGTAATTCTAGGTAAAAAGAATATTTTAATATTTTAAAATTACCTTAACACATGTCCTTACATTATTGGATGAGTAATGGCCGACCATGGGAATCTTTGGGTCTATTTTGGGACCCCATGGAGCCACTTACGAAAGATAATGACACTTTAGATTAATTAATTTAATGTGACGACAAAAATGACATAAGAAAAAATATTTTTGTAAATTAATTTTTATATGGAGTTATATAAATTATATTTTCAACTATAAATATTCATTGGAAAGATAAAACGATTTCCTACATCATGGTATTTGTTTTATAATTTTTATACATAAAATAAATTAAATTTCTTTTGACACCATAATGATGCAGTATTTACCTCATTAATAAATGATTTAAATAAATATGATTATAATGATTAAAATATTATCCAAAACCTGCTCAAATACAATTGGATGATATTATTCAAACTATGAGTCATCTTATCTTAGACTTTAATGATTTTTCTACTATTGGAAACTGAATATCATTATATAATAAAATAATCTTTTCACAATTTTATAAAGAGTCCTTCATCTCCCATATAAAAGGAGACTACTTATATCCAATTCCTCACACCTTTCAAGCCTTTTGGCTCGTCCAAAATATTCCCAATTAAGCTCCCCACATCCCTCTCTTCCACCTAGAAGCCTTACCTTAGGCATAAGGCACTTCAAGAAGTCCTTTGGTTCAAACCAAAGGGAGTGACCCAAATTAAAGGTAACAGTTTCTCTTAAATTGTTTTCATTTATTTTACATATACAACCCCTAAAATATTTTTATTCCTTTATATTGTAACAAAAATAGTATCCTCAATATACTAGGAAGTTGTTATGAGAAGTATTCGAACTACAATTATACACACCTCCATCTAATTGATGAAGAACATAATGTTTCCGTGGATGGAAAACTAATGCCTCACAAAACGATGATTGTTCAAATATCTCTAACCGCCTCTCATGGTGGCCATTATGATAGCACTTTATTTTTATGTGATATATGTTTTTTTTATTTTTTCTTTATGCTTCTATAATTTCCATTTATATAATACCTTTATGGTTTTTATTATGGGTAAACCCGTTAATTTCATTTGAGGAAGTGTGGACTACCACCCTATCAAAGTGCTATGACACGTTCATACCATACTTGGTACATATAAAGGTTATATTTAATGATATTATATATAATAAAATACTGGAATTATAATAATAATATGTATCATTGTGTTTTATTTCCATTAAATATGAAATAGAACTGGAAGTAGCGTTCATGCATACGTATGGATTACCATCTCCATGAACGATGCATTTCATTTCTTACCTCTAAATGTTATGTACTATTATATGTACTTGTATATTCTGGATATATATGATATATATGATATCCAAATCGTGAATATAAGTTTGGATATAATAAACCTTTTACCACATGAAAAACGTGTGATTAAAAGTAGTCCATTTTTGACTCAAATACCAAATATCAACAAAACCAACATTATTAGCATAAATGATTACATAATGTTTATATCATGGTAATAATAGATATAAAAGGAATAATAAACTTAAAAATTGTTCTTAAGAAAGTAGAAATTATCTTTAGTTTTTTATTCAGGAGATTAAAGAACGATCGAGTCAAGTCGAACACGAGGTAAGGGACTTCGTCTCAATCTCCTTTCATTGAGACATATTTTTTTTAATACCCGACTTTATTTTATACGCTGTATAAACACCATAGAATTTTCAAATGGAATCTTTATCTATGAAGCATTTTACTAAACTACAAAAAGTAATGTTTGTTATAACATAAGAGGTGACAATGACCTTTTCCACCTCCATGAGTATTATTTGATCTTTGGATTCCTCAACAAACTGTAATGTTTTTTAAAATAAAATGAATACAATATACTCTTTTATGTATTTTGGTATTGAAAATGGTTTTGATAGTGTATTTTTTTGTGAAAATATTTAAGTGATATATTGTGATTGAAATGTGGAAATTTTTTCTTTCCTTTATATTTGTTTTATGTCATATGATTTTATAATAGTACTTGGATATTTGACAAGTGGTTTTGTGATAAACCAAATGACAGGTGGTGCTGTGAATACCAGGATAGGTGGATACGCTATAACCTCCAATGCATGGGGTATTGAAGTCGGATGTATACCTATTCCATTTAGTGATATGTGTGGAAGTTGACCGTATGGTCATTCCAATTAAGTATGTTTATGTCCCAAGTTACCTTTATATGTTATGTATTATTTATATGGGTTTTATGGTAATATTTTGGTTACAAAAGGATAAGTAATGATGTTTTATTCAGTGAAGAGTATTTACAACTTCATAAAGGTGAAAAGTATTACTTATGTGAAAGTATTCATGGTTTACTTGTTGTTTTGAAAAACTAACAATTTTCCTTCTTTGTGTATCCCTTACTTATCTTTTTATGTTCATCAAATGTTTTTGAAATGTTTTTCACAGGACATAATGTGGAATAGGGTCAAGGATGGGATCAAGGAAAATCCATCCTATCTTAAACATGGAACTAGACATGACTATTTTTTTAAAAAGTTTTTATTTTATGAAAAAAATGGATACTGGGTATAAGTGTCTACATTGTAATATTTTGAGATGTAATAGTTATGTCCTTATTCTATAAAACTCTAAACTTGAAAAGATCCTCAATTTCAATTATTAACTTAATTCAATTTTATCTATGTTTTAAGGCCGGGTCCTTAAATTTTGTAACACTTATCTTATTGTATTAGGTTGCATGTTGGAACAATATAGGTAATTGATTTCATATTAGTCTATGTAATTTCATAACAACTATACTAACTCTTCCACCCATTATATTGAGTTAGAAATGATGGTGTTTGGGTTGAAGTAGTTCAGACATTTCACTATTGGAGAGAACCTTGTAGTCTACATAGATTTCAAGAGTTTGAGGTATATGTTTTCTATGATTGATATTAATTTGGGGTTGTAGAGGTTGATGTTGTTTATTTTGGAATATGATTTTGAGATCTCCTACACATTATGAAAATAGAACATCATGGGTGATTCATTAAGAATGATTTTGTGGAAGGATGTCATTTAGGAATCTAGGAATGTTTGGAATTGAATATAGGAGTTAGAAGCACAAGAATTATATGAGTGGGTCGATAAAGGTAGAGGGTATTTTTTTTAGATGGCATTGTAGTCTTCAATTGTAACACCCTGACCACAGTTACCCTGAGTTGGTGCATTATTACATAACATATGCGTGATCACAAATGATCAAGTCTCGAATAATTGATCAGGTTAGTATCCCTGGAAACACTAGATACATTCATAAGTCTTACATTACATGATAAAAAGGAAAAAACAGCAAAATATTCTCCATAGTACACACTCATATCCCCTCAGACTATCCCTATAGGTCAGTCATAACATACTTCTTCATATCCTAGGAAAAAAATAAAACATAGAAAGGGGGGAGCTGAGATGCTCAGTAAGGATAACAATATAGCTGAAACTTTTATAAATAAGAATAAACAATTAAGGAAATGTATAACTAAAAAAATATTTTTAAACATGAACTTTAGCATAACATGGAAAAAAATGAAATAATTCCATTTACATATTCACATGGATATTCTACTAGTCAAATAATCACATGAAATATCAATATCCACTTTTATAATGATGGAATGCATAATGACAGACTATCATAACCAAATATTCAAGGCCTTGTTGCAAGAATACAAATATGATTTTGTTAAGTCCTTGTGCCAAGACACTAGTTTATCTCATGAGACTTACCGATGCATCAAGGAGCTATATCGTTCTCCACCCGTCACTTACTAAGTCCAATTCATTCCTCATATGAACAACTTTAAACATAACATAAACATTCGTATTAAAACTAGCATATGAAATGTCAATAATATCTCTATAAACCATGAATGGTATAAAAATAACACATCCACAGTCAAAAATATCACAAAACCTTTAATACAATATGGAAGTTTGGTATCATAATAAATCAACTTCAAATAAGCTTAATATCCATCAAAGGATGTTGACATAGATGAAATCAAAACTATTTGAGGAAAATATCTCTTTTTTGAAATCATTTAAAAGTCACATAATTATAAAATAAAACATTTACTTTGAAAATATTCTTATAAGCTTGTATGGTAAGCTTTGACAATTTTATAATGGCGGAAAATAGCCACACCCTCCATATATGTTAAAAAAGACATTCTTACTTTAATTTTTTGGAAATGGTTAAAAAGGACCTTGTTTGGAAAATGACGGAAAGATTACATTATAAAAATCTTATAAAAAGTCAAAAAAGGATATAAATGACTTTAACCAATATTCTATAAAATAGTAGGAATGTTTTGAAATACATTTTTAAGAAACATGGTTGTAGATGATAAAGAAGTACCAGTAGGTAATTACGTATAAACAACCTCGGATATTGAAGATATTGTGAAATAAAATCATACCTTGTACTTTTCCTTGGTCGAGGGTATGTTAAACTCATGTATAATAGTCAAATCATAGTTATTAAATTATACAATAACCATATACATAAATATGACATCATATATGATCTTCTAATATTTCCATTTAGTATTATCGTCCTTTCGGTGTTAATTGATTTGTTTCCCTTTGTATGTTTTGTTACATAAGCCATGTTTGTTATCGATTGGATGTATTTGATTAATATAGTGAATTATATTATGTTATTAATGAATTTTTTATTAATAAAATGAAAAATATTATTGAATGGTTACGATGGGGAAGGAATCTCATCACGTTTGTGGAGACATTAATCCGTACGTAAGCACGAACACCACTTCCATTTCATTTTTAATTTTTGAAAGAATAAAAAAAATGATACATAGGTATATTATTATTCCAGTATAATATAATATCTTATATATGTTACTTATGTTCATTAACACAATCCTTTATACGTTCCATGTATGGTATGAACGAGTCATATCACCTTGAGGGGGCGGTAGTCCGCACTTCGTCAAATGAAATTATCGTATATATATAGAACATGAAACGAATAATGGTATGCTATAAAATGTAATTAAAGAAGAATATATATAAAATATATATCATAAATATCATATTTAATTATAGTTACATCATAATGGCCACCATAAGAGGTGGTATAGAAGATTGAACAATCATCGTTTTGTGAGGAAGTAGTTCCCCATCCACAGAAACATTATGATCTATACCCATTAGATGTAGGTGTGTGTAAGTGTAGTTCAAATACATAACATAACAACAACCTAGAATATTGAGGATACTGGTGTTGTTATAAAAGAAATGAAAAACGAGATTTTAGGTGGTTGGAGAAACAAAATAAAAGAAAAGTACTTAAGAGAAGATGTTACCTTTATATCGGGTAACTCCGTTTGGTTTGAACGAAAAGGACCTCTTAAAGTGACTTATGCATAAGGTAAGGCTTCTATGAGGAGGATAAGGATGTAGGGAACTTGATTGGGTAGAGTTTGGACAAGCCAAGTGGCTTGAGAGGTGTGTGGAATTGGTTAGAGGAGAGGGATTTTTATATGGGGGAGGAGGGTCTCTTTAGGAAAGACTGAAAAAATTATTTTATTATATAATTATAATTGGTTTATAAAGGTCCAAAACTCATTAAAGATAAATATAAGATGACTCATGATCAAAATGAAATCATCCAATAAGAATTGGATATGTTTTGGATATAATTTTAGTCTTTATAATCATATTTATTTAAATCATATATTAATGAGGTAAACACTACATCATTATTGTGTCATAAATAATTTAGTTTATTATATGTCTAAAAATTATAAATAAAATATGATTCTGTAGTAAATATTCATATAATTTTAATTAATATTTATAGTTGAAAGGATAGTATATATAACCGTATGTAAAAATTGTTTTCCTAAAATATATATGCTTATGTCATTTTTGTATTTACTTTAACTTAATTAATATAAAGTGTCATTATCACTTACAAGTGTCTCCATGAGGTCCCAATATCAACCCAAAGATTCCCATGGTCGGAAATGTATCATAAAATAGCTTTAGGGCACGTGTTAGTGTAATTAAATATTATTATAATATTATTTTTTACCCTTATTTATAGTATTTACCCTATAACCATGGTAAATAAAATATTTACCGAAGTAATTATTCAAAATGTCTAAAAAAAGATACCTATTTACACAATTTGGACCTCTGGATTATAAATATGGAATCCATTTTTCTAAATTTAAAACACTTAAGTGTTATAAATTAATTTAAAATTAATTCCTGTTGTCAAAACAAAAAGAGTGTTTTTTAAGAAATAATAACTATCAAAAGATTGAAAATTCTTTATATCTAGTTTAAATGTAAAATTATGTCCATTGACAAACATTGTATTAAATGGTAAAAATATATTCTAACTATAATTTAAAACCACTCAATATTATAATTTATCACTATAAATTATTTGGATTAAAAAAGTTGTTTTTAATTAAAGTTTAGTATTTTTCACTATTCATCAAACATTGGAAGTTCTCAGTAAAATATAAAAAATTCACCCTAAGCTAATTTTGATATTAAAAATTCAAAAATAAAGTCAAATTTGAATAATAAAATTTATAAATTTTCAAAAAGTGGGTATTATTATTCATAACAGAAACTTTGATTGGTTGTGGTGTGTGTTAGAACCTCGAAGTTGCATACAACACACAATAATGTATTATTTAAAGAGAAGCGTACTATAGAAGCTTGGGGTGTTACATTATCCGCTCCTTCAAATACTTTTGTCCTAGAAATTTCTAGAATAATACAACATGAAAAGACTCGGATGGCTCTTCATCATAAGTTCATCAGTTTCCCACTTTGCCTCTTCAGTCTTATGGTATCCCCATAGAACTTTTACCAGACGAGTTGTCCGATTTCTCAGCACTTGTTCTCTTGTATCAAGAATCTTGACAGGATCTTCACAATAAGTCAGATCAGGTTCAAGTTTTAATTCCTCTTACATAAGTATATGCGTTGGGTCAGGCATGTATTTTCTCAACAATGATACGTGGAACACATATTAAACTTTGGAGAGAGTTGGCGGCATCTCCAACTGGTAAGTTATAGCCCCAATTCATTCTCGAATTTCGAAAGGTTCGATGTACCTAGGACACAATTTTCCCTTCTTACCATAACTTATAAAACCCTTCTAAGAAGATACCTTCTAAGAAACATGATCTTCTACCTAAAATCCCAAATTCTTATTTCGGTTATCGGTATAGCTCTTCTGCCTCCTTTGAGCTTCTTTCATGTGGTTTTGGATTAACTAGACCTTTTCCATCATTTCCTCCACTAGTTCTGGGACTATGAGTTTTCTTTCACCAACATCATCCCCATAGGTTGGTGTGCAGCATCTCTTTCCGTATAACGCTTTATATGGTTCCATATGAATACTTTAATGGAAGCTATTGTTATAGAAAAATTCTACTAGAAGTAAATATTGATCCCACATACCCTGAAAGCCAAGTGAACATGATCTCAACATTTCTTCAATGTTTTGAATAGTCTATTCTGATTGTCCAGCATTTTGGGGGTGGTAGGTCGTGCTCAAACGAGGTTCAGTATCCAAGGCCTTCTGCAGACTCTTCCAGAATCTTGATGTAAAACGTGGATCACGATCAGAAACAATTGATAGGGGTAATCCATGAAGTCTCACAACATCATTAATATATAGCCTTTCTAGACGTTCAAGTGGTAGATCTTCTCTTATAGCATGAAAATGTACAGACTTGGTAAGATGATCAATAATGACCCATATTTCATCGTTTCTTCTAGGAGTCTCTGGTAGTCCCATGACAAAGTCCATCCTGATATTATCCCATTTCCACTCAGGTATGGGATGAGGTTGGAAGACTCCTCCAGGCTATTTCCATTCAACATTCACTTTTTGAAAAACCATACATGTTGACACAAAATCAGAAATCTCTTTTTTCATTTTGTCCCACCAAAAATGTTTCTTCAAATCTATATACATTTTGGTGCTCCCATGGTGTATAGAAAAATTTGAACTATGAGCATCAGAAAAAAAATCCCTTTTTAGATCAGGTATATCGGGAACACCAAGTATCATTCCAAATTTAAAAATTCTATATTCATATGCAAAGTCACTCAATCTCCCATCATTAATAGCTTTAATCTTCTTTTGAAACTCTTCATCATCCGTCTGAGAACTCTATATCCTTTTTAGTAAATATGGTTTGGCAACCATTTGAAAAAGTATTGATGTTACACATTCAATGGTTATTCCCGTATCCATTATTACTAGATCCATGTATATAGGATACTTTTCAACTATCATCTTGTTCAAAACATCATGATATTTTCTACTCAAAGCATCTTCCACCTTATTTGCCATTCCTCGGGTGGTACTGTATAATTCAATCCTAATCCTTGAGTAGTTATAGCCATCTCCTTTGCCTCATGTTGAGTTCTTTCTATGAGAAATTATTCTATAAACTCTTGTGATCAGAATAAATCTCACATTTTCACCATATAGATTGTTTATCCATATCTTGAAAGCAAATATTACAGCTGCAAACTCAAGATCATGAGTATGATAGTTTTTCTCATGAATTTTTACATGTCATGATGCATAGGAAATAACCCTATCAATCTGCATAAGGACACAACCAAATCCTTTCATTGAAGCATCACTATAAATAACAAACCAATCATTCCTTGATGGTAGAGTCAGTATAGGAGAATTGACTAATATTCACTTCAGTTCTTCGAAACATTCTTCACAATCTTTTGTCCAAAAAAATTTATCCCCTTTACGTATGAGCATTAGTAATGGGTTAGCCAATCGGGCAAAATTCTGGATTAAACGTCGTTAATAACCAGATAAACAAATAAAACTATGTACCTCAGTTATATTAGTTGGTGTTGGCCATTATTGGATTGCTGTTATCTTAGAAGTATAAACAGAGATTCCATCCTTAATGACAATATGTCCAAGAAAAGAAATCTCTTGAAGCCATAATTCACACTTGCTAAACTTCCCATATCATTCATGTGTTCTCAGAGTCTTTTGAATAATACGCAACTGATTTTCATGATCTCAATAGATTTTGGAGTATACCATGATATCATCAGTAAATACAAATACAAATTCATCAATACATTCCTTGAAAACTCTGTTCATTAGATCCATGAAAATAGATGGTGCATTAGTCAATCGAAAAGGCATTACTATAAACTGATAATGCCCGTACTAGGTTCGAAATTCTGTTTTCAGAATGTCTTCCTTATTCACCCACAACTAATGTTATCCAGATCGAAGGCCAATCTATGAAAAATATCGAGCTCTATGAATTTGGTAGAATAAATCATCAATGCGAGGTATGAGATACTTGTTCTTTATTATTTTAGCATTGATCTCCTTGTAGTCAATGCACAACCTCATAGATACATCTTTCTTCATAACAAAATGAATAGGAAATCCCCATGGAGAATCTTCAGGGAGAAAAAATCCCTTATTATTCAATTCCTCTAGTTATTTCTTTAGTTACACTAATTCCATAGTGGCCATTCTATAAGGGGTCTTTGATATGGGCCTTGAACCAAGAATTAAATCAATGGAAAACTCAATTTCACGTTATGGATGATATCTAGGTAAATCTTCTGTAAATACATCAACATATTTTATCACAATAGGTACATCCTCTATTTGAACATTCCTTTCCTCACCCACATTCATTTCATTCTCTCCGTCCCCAATAATTGAATTTAGTTGAGCTACTAGGGGTGGATGTAGATAAGAATTAGGTGGTGACGATTCTGCTCTAAAGATAATGTGTTCTTTATCATCATCATCTAAAATAGTATCCTACTTCTTATTATAATAAATTTTTTCATCATGGTCTAAAATCCAATCCATACTGAGGATTATATCAAATTAAATCATGTGTATGATGATGAGATCAGCAGATGAAGAACATTTATATACCCTAATGGGAACAGATTCACATAAATTTGTAGCAATGATACTTCCCTTAAGAGTTTTTACTGACAAAACCCTTATTAAAACAAATTAGAAATATACAATTTTCATAGGAAACATGGAAGATATGAAACAATGTGATGATCCAGAATCAAAGAAATCATTGGCTAAACTTGAGGAAACCATTAAATTACCTACCACCACATCTTTCAGAGCTTCTACCTCAGCAGTAGTGATTTCATAAGCTTGGACTTTATCCCTTGGCCTTTTCTGAGGTACGTTCCCCTGATCCTTAGGACATTCATTTGCATAATTTCCCAACTCCTTGCAATTGTAGCATTGAACATCAGTATCTTCATTCTCCCCTTGCTATCATGAGCTTGGTGGCCTTTTTCACCACACTTGTAACAGACTCCCATTCCCTTCAAGCAAGTACCAGGGTGTTTCTTCCCACATTTACTACAATATGGATATTCAAATTTTCCCTTCTTCCTATTATTTCTATTTCCAGAGTGATCAAAAAATATCTTCTTCACTTTCTTTTCTTTAAAGTCAAATGATTTTGATAATTTTTTTTCTGCCTTGAAAGAACATGATACAATATCTTCGAACAAAGAGAAGGATTGTGAGACTAATGCTAGATAGAGAAATAGTTTTAACCCATCAATGAAACAATCAATATTTATTATTGGGTTACATATATAATCTGTAGCATGCCTCGCTATATTTGCAAAGTTATCCTCATACTTTGAGACATTCTAATCATCATTTTTCCGTAGACTCAGAAATTGCCTTTCTATATCTTCTCGATGGTCACGAGGAAAGTATTTTTCTAAGAAAATATCTTTAAACTCCCTCCATTATATTTTTGATACTTCATCAAATTCCTTTGTTTTTTGAATCAATGACCACCATTGATCAGAATCTCCTTTGAGGTTGTAAACTGCCATGACAACCTTTTCCCTTTCGCTATTCCATAAGGAATGTAATATTTTCTCTAAGGAATTTATCCATTTCTCAGAAACTAGTGGATTTATACCCCCATAGAATTTTGGTGGTTGTTTCCACGTGAAGTGATCTGACATTGATCCTCCTCACTGCAGATCAGGGTGCTCCATATGGGTACGATTATTATTCATAACCTGAGTGAGTTTTCCCAGTATGGTGATAAGATGATTAGAACTAGTTGTATCACCAGCTCCACTATAATTATCTTGAGCAGTAGGTAAATTTTTACATGGAGTGCATGCATTGATACAGTTTACATTAAATCCACAAGTCTCCATTTCTAAACAATGGAAAACACTAGATTAGTTTATGGATCGAAATACACTAATCCAAACTTGTAAAATACTTAACATAAATTGAACAGTTTATGGATATAATCCATAATAATAAATATGTTTTCTTTGAGGAAGTATAAACTAAAAAACCTTTCATAATGGTTTGTAAAGAAAATGAGAATTATCTTAAGCATATCCCGCAGGAGTGTCGTAACCAAGAGTGCAGCAAGGCCCGTTGTCGTGCACCAATTCCGGTTCGAGTCTATCTCAAATTGGTGTTTTTAGGTTTTACCCCAAGGTACATATGTGCAAGAGCAGCCTCTACCTACTCGTATCTAGACAAGGATGTATTTCTTAGAAAACTTACAAAATCTTTACAATACCAAAATTCTAGGAAGTTCTTCTATACTAATTCTCAAAGTCCATCTTAGGTCTATGTTCTCTAATCAGAGTTTATCTAAATATAGCTTCAACAGTTTATACTAAACTTCCTCTAATACCAACTGTAACGCCCTGACCCCAGTTACCCAGAGTTGGTGCATTATTACATAGCATTGGCGTGATCACAAAAGATCACGTCTCGAAAGACCGATTAGTTTAGTATCCTTGGGAACACTAGATACATTCATAAGTCTTTCAGTACATGATAAAATAGAAAACTACAACAACATAGTCTCAATAGTCCACACTCATATCCCCTCAGACTATCCCTATAGGTCAGTCATAAAATATTTCTTCAAATCCCGGGGAAAAATAAAACATAAAAATGGGTGAGCTCAGATGCTGAGTAAGGATAACAATATAGAGGAAACTTTCATAAAAAAGCATAAAAATTTAAGGCAATGTATAACTGAAACATAATATTTTTAAACATTAACTTCATCATAACATGGGAAAAATAAAATGAAATAATTCCATTTACTTATTCACATGGATATTCTACTAGTCGAATAATAACATGCAATATCAATAACCACTTTCCTAATGATGGAATGCATAATGCCAGACTATTATAACCACATAGTTAAGGCCTTGTGCCATGAATACAAATAAGATTTTGTCAAGGCCTTGTTCCAAGACACTAGTTTGTCTCATGAGACCCACCGATTCATCGAGGAGCTATAGCGGGCTCCACCCTTCACTTACTAAGTCCAATGCATCCCTCATATGAACAAGTTTAAACATAACATAAACATTCGTATTAAAACTACCATATGAAATGTCAATACTTTTACTATAAACCATTAATGGTATAAAAATGAAACATCCACAGTCAAACATATCACAAAACCTTCAATGCAATATAGAAGTTTTTTATCATAATAAATCATCTTCAAATAAGCTTAAAATCAATCAAAGGATGTTGACATAGATTAAATCAAAACTATTTGAGATAAATATCTCTTTTTATGAAATCATTTACAAGTTACATAATTATAAATGAAACAATTTACTTTGAAAATATTATTATAATCTTGTAAGGGAAGCTTTGACTATTTTATAATGATAGGAAATAGCTGCACCCGCTGTATAAGTTTAAAAAGAAATTCTTTCCTTAATTTTGTCAAAAAGGTAAAAATGACCTTGTTTGGAAAACGATAGAAATATTCCTTTATAAAAATCTTATAAAAAGTAAAAAAAGGGTATAAATAACATTAAACCATATTCTATACAATATTAAAAATGTTTGGAAATACATTTTTAAGAAACATGGAGGTGGATGATAAAGAGGTCCCAGTAGATTATTACATATAAACAACCTCGGATAATGAAGACATTGTGAAATAAAACCTTACCTTGTACTTTTACTTGGTTGAGGGTACGTTTAACTCATGTATAATAGTTAAATCATTGTTATTAAATTTTAAAAAAACCATATACATAAATATTATATCATATATTATATTCTAATATTTCCTTTTAGTATTATCGCCTTTTCGGTGTTAACTAATTCGTTTCCCTTCATATGTTTGGATACATAAGCCATGTTTGTTATGGACAGGATATATTTGATTAATATCCAGAATGATATTAATTTCTTAATCATGATTTTTAATAATAAAATGAAAAATATTCTTGAATTGTTACGATGGGGAATGGATCTCATCGCGTTCGTGGAGATGGTAATCGGTACGTACGCATGAACGCTACATCCATTTCATTTTTAATTTTAAAAGAATTAAAAACCAAATGATACATAGGTATATTTTGATTCCAGTATAATATAATATATTATATATGTTACTTATGTTCATTAACACCATCCTTTATACGTCCCATGTATGGTTTGAATGAGTCCTATCTCTTTGAGGGGCGGTAGTCCGCACTTCCTCAAATGAAATTATCATATATATATATACAACATGAAATGAATAATGGTATACTATAAAATGGAATTAAAGAAATTTATATACAAATTAAATATCATAAATATCATATTTAATTACAGTTTCATCATAATGGCCACCATAAGAGGTTGTAGTAGAAGATTGAACAATCATCGTTTCGTGAGGCAGTAGTTCACCGTCCCCAGAAACATTATGTTCTATACAAATTAGATAGAGGTGTGTGTAAGTGTAGTTAGAATCCATAACATAAAAAACCTATAATATTTTGGATACTGGTGTTGTTATAAAAGAAATGAAAAAAGTGATTTTAGGGGCTTGGAGAAACAAAATAAAAGAAAAGTACATAAGCGAAGATGTTACCATTAAATTGGGTAAATCCATTTTGTTTGAACCAAAAGAGTCTCTTGAAGTGCCTTCTGCCTAAAGTAAGGAATCTAAAAGGAGGATAGGGATGTAGGGAGCTTAATTGTGCTGATTTTGGATGAGCCAAGGGGCATGAGAGGTGTGTGAAATTGGTTAGAGTTTAGGGCTTTTTATAAGGGGAGGGGGGGCTCATTAGGAAAGATTGAAAATATTATTTTATTATATAATTATATTAGGTTTATGAAGATCCAAAACTCGTCAAAGTTGAATATAATATTTCTAATGATTGAAATGAATTCATACAATAAGAATTTTATAGGTTTTGGATAATATTTTAGTCTTTATAATCTTATTTATTTGAATCATTTATTAATGAGGTAAACACTACATCATTACTGTGTCATAAATAATTTAGTTTATTAGATGTCTAAAAATTATAAATAAAATACCATTATGTAGGTAATTTGTTTATATATATAATGAATATTTATAGTCTAAAAGATAACATATATAATTTTATGTAGAATTTTTTTTCTAAAAGATATATGCTTATGTCATTTTCGTATTTACTTATACTTAATTAATATAATGTGTCATTATCACTTACATGTGGCTCCATGGGGTCCCAAAATCAACCCAAAGATGCCCATGGTCGGAAATGTATCATCCAATAGGGTTAGGATACGTTTTAGGGTAATTTAATATTATTATAACATTATTTTTTACCCTTATTTATCGGATTTACCCTTTAACCATGGTAAATAAAATATTTACCGAAGTAATTATTCAAAATTGCTAAAAATAAAAGTTACCTATTTACACAATTTGGAACTCCTGATTCTAAATATGGAATTATGTTTTATTAATTCAAAACACATTAGTGGTAGAAATTAATTTAAAATCAATTCCCGTTGTCAAAACAAAAAGCGTATTTTTTAATAAATAATAACTATCAATAGATTGACACTTGTTTATGTCTAGTTTAAATGTGAAATTATGTCCAATTACAAAAATTGGATTAAATGGTAAAAATATATTCTAAATATACTTTAAAACAACTCAATAGTATAATTTATCACTATAAAAGTTTTAGATTAAAAAGGTTGTTTTTAATTAAAGTTTAGTATTTTTAACTATTCATCAAAAATTGGAAGTTCTCAGTAAAATACCCAAAACTCACCCAAAATTAATTTTGATATTCCGAATTCAAAAATGGAGTTCAATTTGAATAATAAAATTTATAAAATTTCAAAAAGTGGGTATTACTATTCATAACAGCTATTTGATTGGTTGTTGTGTGTCAGAACCTCGAAGTTGCGTACAACACACGCTACTATATTATTCAAAGAGAAGAGTACCGTGGAAGCTTGGGGTGTTACATAAATAATGTGGAAGGCAGAATAGTTTCATTAGGGAGATTTAGAGGTATAATATAATCAACATCGTGTTGGCCATAGTGATTCTCTAGAGTGATGGTTGTAGTATGGTTAGAACTATATATTTTTTCATAGGATTGTTGTTTGTTTTGGTAGTTATTATGAGGGAGTACAAAATGAGTTTCCTAGATCACCTTTGGTGGTACACCTAGGAGTACACAAGATGTATCATGTCTCAAGAATATAGTTATGGTGGTCCAGGATGAACCGATCGATGAATATTCCCTAGTAGAAATGTTATGAGGTCTCAATATATTTGTTCATAGGTTTTCCCTAAACATATGGAGGTTTTAATTATACCTTTGAGATCATGGGTAATGTGATGAAATTAGCTCAATTCTTAGAGATTAATTTGTCATGTGTAGTGGCTGATTTGACTAAGAGTTATATGTATGAGGTGTTGTTGTTTCATGGAGTTCCATGGTACATTTTCTTGGATCGTGGTACATGTTTTACTATCCCATCCTTGTATTGGTAAATAGATTAATTATGACCATTTATCAAATGAATTTTTAGAAAATATCTATTAATTACATTATGATACAGGATTATTTAACCCATTTCATTCCATGGGTAATTCTTTTTTATACCTTATGATTGAAAAAAATTATGTGGAAAACACGTGCCTATATATGAATTGAATGTGATGGGGGTTCCTAGAAATATAAATACTTTTAATTCATTTGGTCATGATTTAGCCAGATAAGATTTAATGTATGGGATAAGAGGGTGAACCTAATCCATTATGGGACTCTTTAAACAATGTTAGGTTGTCTTGGTAGTTAATCTTGGATTACAATTACGACATGTTTTATGTTACTATCACATTACCTATGATGCCATGATATTATGATCCCATATTCATTATGTTATGTTTCCTTGTGATTAATCAATTTCATTCCCTTTTATGATAACATGTTACACCTTTGACTCACATGGTATGCTTCTTTTTCATGTTTATTTCTTTACTAATATTTTTAAATCACCCCTTTCTTTCATGTATTGCCTAGGTTATCTTAAAAAGATTTAGGATCTAAAGTATCTTTTTGGAGATAATTTTGGAGAATAAAATAAAAATATAATTTTTTAGTTTTGTTTTATGTATTATTAACTAAGTATTCCATATACATTAGGACTTTATGATCCTTGTGTTGCATTAACAGATATTTAAATTGATGAATCATTTAATAATATTTTTAAAAGGTATTAGTTAATATAGTCGGTATCATCGGAAATTTTTGTTAAATTTTTTAAAACATTGTTAATAAAATTTCAGTGAGAACTCCTGGGACATGATAAAGGATAGGTGTAAAGTTAAGTCTACGTATATTAAAATATCATGGAATTTTGGTTATGTATAGAGAGAGTGGTTTCCAAGCAATTACATCCCTGTTAGGATACTACAGGTGTACATGGTTCTAAAATAAATATATCTAGATATAATATCTCATAAAAATAAATTTCATTATTGACTTGAGGGTCACATATTAAATGAAAATAGTCCTTACTATAGACTAGTTTTAACATTCCCTGGTGATATGTTTTGGAATATCACATAAACTTTATGAACCATCATATAAGACATGAATTGATGATAATCATGGAGGACCTAGGATAAACATAATGCTTCATTGTTAGAAACATCTAAGGTTAATAATATATTTAATGGAATAAATATACTTTTTTAATATTGTATTTTTTGGATTTCTATGATTATTAAGTATTTTTAGGAGACATTTATAGTAATATAACCCATGGGATTAGTGTGAGTTTTATTAAAAATGTCATTTATGGAAGAATTGATAATATATTATTGACATATTTTTAATGGTATTCGTACCTTTAGTGTTAAACCTATCATTAATGTTATAGTAATAATATTCAATTGTGATTATTTAATATTTAGGGAATAATATGTATAGTACACCTTAGTGGTTACAAAATAATTTGTTGATTAATGTTATCTTGAGGGTGTTCAACATATATTTGGTAGCATTATATGATTTATAATTTAAGAAAAAAATTCAACCCATGTGCAGGGAGAATACTCATCGTATCATGTAAGGCCATTGGGGTGAACTTATGACTGAAGGGTAATAGGGGTGCATCACCCACCACTATCCTATATGATGTACTAGTATGTATGAATTGTTTTTTGATTAAATTATTTGGTTGATTAATTTTAAGTCAATTTTGGGAAACATATTTTAGTGTCAAATATTTTTTATGGTTTAGGATTATAAAGTGATTAATCATATTTTGGGAAATGTTTTTTTTAGGTTAAGATATATTTAAATCATTTACGGTTAAATTAAATTATTATTTGGGAAGATTTCTATTATGTTTTAAGAGGTTTATACTCAATGTAATGTGATAAAAATTGAGGTTAAAACATTATATAATCTAGATGTTATTGAGGTAATTTGTGATATAGGGTAACATATTTAAAGAATGATCTCTGTTTACCCTTTGGATTTATTTTTAAAATTTTTATATCAATAAATGAATTTTAATTTTGGGTATTAAATTACCATGGGATAAACATTGATTATTTAATTTAATTTCTAAACAAAAGAAGAATTTATTAATTTTTTTATTTTTGATTCATGCGTTCCTTTTGAAGTTAATTTTATTTCTTGAGGAATAAAAGAATACTTTATGAATACACATTATTTAGTGAAATAAATGATATTAGGCTGAAGAATTATTAAAGGATGAAATTATACACTTAAATTAAGTATATATCTTTACTTAGTTAATTTATATTATAAATGATTCGTTAACTTTAAGAAAAGGATCTTAAAATAAAAATGATATTCATTCCAAATAAATCGATGCCATGTTCTCTCTCAAAAAATTATAATGTTATCAACTAAATGGGACTAAATTACACATCCTTGTTTCAATTTCCCACCAATGTAATCCTATTTCCAAAACTAGTTATTTTATGAAATTAATATTTCCCTTTACTTTTGTTTAAGATAAATATTTACTTTCCCCTTTCATAACAAGGGTTTTTCAAAAAGGAATTTTGAAATGTACAACCCTTGAATAGTGAGAAGAAATCCAAACTACATAGTGAAAAATTTTTAAGGGGTTGTGATGAAACACCCAAATAATTTATATAGTATTCATTATTATGTAAATATGATATCTTTTATAGCTTACATTACACACAACACCATGTTTAAATGAACTGTGATATAATATTAAAATATTAATATATTAACGTGTCTGATATAACCTTGCCATTAAATTACAAGGTATTAATTTTATAAACTAATTAATAAAAAATATATAATCTTACAACTAAATATAAATTTATTTACAAATACTTAATAAAAAATCACTCAACTTGAATAAAGATTGTTTATTTTACAGAAAAATATGTTTCCTTCGAATAAAATTTCCTTTACTATTATGAGATAATTTTATAATTAAATTTTTGAACTTGTTGAAATTTTATCTGATAAAATAATATTAACTTTTTTTAAAAAAATATTTATATTATATTTGGTTAATTTTTTTTCATAATATTTTTATTCAATTAATAATGAAAAATAACATTTTTGGTAAAAAATTCATTCTTTTTAATAAATTAAGCAGTTTAAAAGTCCCATAACACTTTAATATACTTTACATATAATATAAGTATTAGTTAGTTAAATTTAATCTAATTGATCACATTTAGGTCATCTTGATACTTTATTTTAATATATGTTTATTTTTTGGTATTAAATAATATATTTTTTTTTCGGAAAACTGTTTTAATATAAAAACTTGTTCCCCATTATAACTGATTAAAATAACCCCTAATGAGGATTATTTAACTATTATTTAGATATTTTATATAAATAATTATTATTTTAAATTAATGTAACTATTATTCAATTCTATATAGTTATTATAAGATAATTTTATTCTTGGAATGTGTATTTATTGAAACACCATTTGTAGACATGTCTGGGGGTTTAATTTAAAATTAAATTCTTCCACTTCTGTAATTTTAATTTATTAAAATGGATTTTATATTTTTAATAAGATAATTTATATTATCTAATAATGAATACATAATTTTTAGTTATAATGAATATTGAAAACAATAAATATATTTTAGCATGTTTCAGGTTAAAAAGAGTTTATTGCGAGGTTAATATAAGATTATATGACTTAAAATTGTCTAAAAACTTTTCAAAATCCTAATAGATGTACATATTTCAGCTGTAATTTCCATGATGTTTATTTTATGTGATCTTGGGAAACTTCTATAAAAGTGATGTATTTAATAATTTTTGTAAATAAAAATGAAAAATGACACTCTCTTAAATATAAATTTTAATTATATGATTACATAGTGAAAACTGACATATGTGTATCATTATTAATACCAATGTTGAGAAAATTTAATTTTTTATGAGGGAAATTTATTTTTATGTTTTGGTAATAACATAGTTTCTATAAATGATTAAGCGACACCACTATAGTAAAAATTTAATTAAAAGAGAAATAAAATAAATGATACTAAAATCATTAAAATAAAAAAATTGATTGAATTATTCAATATAATGAGTTCTTAGATAAATATAACAATATTTAAAGATGTGAAAATAATATATTTTAATTTCACGTATGTATTAATGGTTTTTATACTCATATTAAATAAATAATGTAGAAATTAAAATTAATGACATTTAATAATAAATAATATTTTATTAAATGACAAAAAAATCTGAAAAATTCTATCCTCCATCCAGAAATTATGGTATATATAATCATATGAATACAGGTCCATTCATGGTCCAATGTTCCTTATATAATAATTAATTTTTCACCATAATAGTAACTAAAATAATATGTTATAATAGAGAAGGGTCAATTAAGTTTCTTTAAATTTCATGAGATTGTGTTAAAAAATAAATATTCCACAAAAAAATTTATTCCATAAATTAGATTTGATCTTTAGAAGTAGTGGGTAAAACGTTTCTAATTAGGATCATTTTATTTACAATATTAAATGATTAATTACTAGGATAAAGAGTGTAACACCCTAAGATTTTAAAAGAGAAACGCCTTGTTCAATAATGAATATTAAATGAAATCGTAAGAATATAATTGATGTTAAAACCCCCAATTAATTATTATATATTTATTTTTAATAAATTTCAATCTCTTTGAAAGCTAGTGATGCACACAACACAAGTTTTAACCAAAGAGTGATACTTTATTTTAATATTATTATTCAAACATAGCCATTGTTACATAGCCGTTAAGTTGGTGGGTATACATATGAATAACTAAATTTTGAAAGTTATATGGTTTAAATGTGTATAAAATAAATTCAATTATTATCTTTTTATTGGAAATCAAGAATAACCATTTAAATGAAATAGAAAGGTTTTCCAAAAATAAATTTTTCTAAAATGTGGTTTAGTCATGGTTTGCACACAGAATTTGAAATTTTTTATCTTTTATAAAATGTATTTTAATTTTTTTTAAAAATATGTCAAAAATTTCTCAATGTAAATATTTGTAATTTTTTGTAAAAAAATAAAATGTTTTAACAAATACTTTAAAATAACAATTTTTATTAAAAATAGAATTTTTAAATAAATCATTTCAAAGAAACATTTTATTTTAATGTTGCTTTAAAAGATAAATTATATCAATTAAATAATAATCAATACAAATTAAGTCATTATAATCAAATTTATATTTAATTTTGATGTAAAATTGTTTTATACATTTGAATTTTTTCTTTTGGGACATTTTTTTGACATAAATGTGTGCTACATTTTTAATTAAATTCATTTAAATTTGAGTTTAATTCAGATAAATCGATTCCATATTTGGAATAATAATAATTTAAACTATATTATTTTTCCAAAATACTTATTTTAACATAATGAACAGTAATAATATTAATTTTTTTGTGGTTATGGTAAGAATGCGTTTACAAGGGGTTAAACTGAAATAAAAAATGTTAAAAATGACCAAAAAATGAAAAATTACTATATTAAGGTAATATTTAGACAATATATCTTCTACAATTTAAAAATATTCAAATTTTTAGAGTTGTTCCGTGGGAAAAATATGGGTGTAATTCTTTTATTTCAAAAATTGAAAGAGTTTCCTCTCCCCCAAATATAAAATTCCACACCACTCCTTTAATTTTTACACACCCAACCCCATTTGATTAAAAAAATACATAAAAAATATATCTCTTCATTTATACCCTCATACTAGAATATTTTTATTGATTATAAATTCAACATAGAAATGTTTTTTTGTGAAAACCAGAATAAGTTGTCTGATAAGAGTTTGCATCCTTAAATGAGTTTTTTATTTTATTTATTATGTAAAATTCTAAAATATTTTAAAAAATGGTTATATAATTAACTTATTTATATAAACATACTAATTTTTTTTATGTTAAGGTCTGGTGATAAAACCATCTCTTCTTTCCTTAAATGCTTAAAATTATTTATCATGTGTATGGAGAACTACTGCCTCAATAACTTATGTAATTCATTTTCCATTACTTTTTGTCAGGATGATTATAAAGATATATATAATATTAATATATGATATTTATGACATAAGTATTCTTATAGAATTATAATATCAATATACTTACATATCACATAATATATCATTAATCCTCCCCAAAACATGACATTTAATGCTTCAATTCATTTAATTCATTCATGGGATGTTATGATTAAAAATTTACATAACTAATAAAACTTTATGTTTCAATATAATATTAACCGATATTTATTATTTTTTAATTTCAATTGGATGAAAATATTTTATAATTTTATAATAAAACCCTTCAATTTTCATCTCCTATAGTTATTCATTATGTATTCTTGTAATAAAACCATTTACACATATTTAGAACATAAAATTATTTAGAAAAAGTTTTTAAGAAAATATGAATTTTTTTCATTGTTTGGAAAAATTATAATTATTCTTCCAAATCCATGTTTTCTAAAACATTTTTCAAAAATGTATTATTGTGGTTGTTTAATGTGATTTTTACACATAATTGGTATTTTAGAAAAAATTTAAAACAACACTTCATATCATTTTCAAAACTATATACTAGTTTACTTTTCTTATAAATATTTGAATGAAATGTTTTTTATTAAGGTATTCATCATGAACATAATCCATTCACCATCATGAACATTCAATGTTTTAATGCATCATATTTACGTATGAAAGTCTATTTTAAACTTTTTTAAATGTTTAATAATATTATTGATTCTAAATAATTGTTTTATAAATTAAAAGTATATTTTCCTCAAGAAATTTTTAAAATGATATTTCAAAATCATTTTCCAAATAATATTTCATTCTTTTATATTATTCAAAGTGAAATTGTAATTTTACTCATGACTGTTATTAATATTTTTATCAATAAATATAATATTTGATGTCATTGATTACTTTTAAATTATTTATATATTACTCAACTATATATCCCTATACAATTACCACATACATGATTGGGAAACATATGCTTCGTTATCATTTCTAAAATTATTTCATTATAAAATTTACATTGATTATGATACTAATCTTGTTTTTGAAACTCATTTTATATTTATGTGTAATTATTATGTTATGCCTTATAATTGATATCATTTAACTAGAACACATATATTATGAACATTTAATGATGTGTGTGTCTATATAACACTACAATACATTGGGTAGTGTTATTTTTTATTGAGATATCATATATGGGATCAGGGAGTAAATATAATCCAATATGAGTTTTTTCCACCATGTTATATAGTATAGTAATTTATACTAGACTCATGTTTATTTCAGGTTTTTTATTTCTATAACATTTCTTATTCTACCATGGTCTTATGATATGATATTCTTTAACTTATATTTCCATGAAATAACTCATTATCCTTATCTTTGCGATATCATGATATCAATTTAAATCAAACATTATGTTTTCTTATCATGGGTATTCTCCTACTGGGATTTTATCTCAACCCTTTTTCCTATGTATTCACAAGGTTATATAATTTATATTAGAAGCATTATAGTATTTATGAATCCATTATGGATAATAAAATAAAATATTTTAGTTTTAGTATTACTTTGATGTAATACGATCATAATCATCCCAAAAAACTATACCATTATAACCACTTTTTGTATTAATGGATAATTATGTTTATAAATCATGTAATAATATGTTTATAAGACTTGGGTCATCATAGTTGGTATAAGAAGAAATATTTACTTATCATTTGGAAGATAGGATGAAAAATATTTAGAGAGAACCCTAGGGATATGTCATTGTAAAATTGTATTTAAAAGTATAAAGATAATTTAATATATAGTATAATATTCTAAAAATATTGTAAATTTTAGAGTGAGATGTTTTTACCAATGACATAACTCTCTAGATATAGTTTACATAATGTTCGAGTAGTGGTGAGAAAGGAGTATATATGATTTTGTTTCCTATGTGTTGAGTATTGATGAACAATTTCACTATAGAATGTATCAATGGAATGAGAATATGTTTTATGTGGGGATTAAAAGGTCACAAAGTAAGTAATTTCAATGTAAAAATGAAAACAAAAATTAATGAAATACATGAGATTTTTCCATTGAAATCATCAATGACTAAATTTTTTGAATGTGTAAATTATTTGGATTATTCTAATCGGATACCTAGGGATAGTTCTCAAGATGATGGAAAATAAGGTCTTATGAGTAATGTTTTTCTTGTAAATGATAAAGATACCAAACATTTCATATTAACGTAAGGTGGTATTAAGGAATAAGATGACAAATCCCAGTTAATGATTTAATAATATAGATGGATGATTAAAATATTTATGTGATGTAGTTCACTAATTTTATCAGTCGCGGTATATATATATATATATATATATATATGAAGATTGTTATTTATAATTTATTTGTTAAGGATTTGAAAGATTTTATTAATGGTACAATTGAAAATGAACAATGATTTAATAGTAAAGTGATAATATATAGTAAAAACACATAATTGAGGAAAATATAATTTTGGAGATGTGATTTATGATGATATTATTATTTTATTTTGATAAAAAGAATGAGCTATAAAGAAAAACATAGCAGGTAAAGAATATTTATTTTAAGAATAATTTTTTTTGAAGGTGATTATTAATTTATTTTGAGAATTTTATTGGATTATGTTGAATTATTTAATATGATTATCACATTAGTTGTTCTTTATTTTAATAAAAAGGACTACTTGTAAGTTTTTTAAAAAACCATTTTATCTATTAAGGAAAAAGAGATTGAAACCCCAGGTGAAGGGAGATAAGGGTGCAATTTCTACCAATAGACCATGTGATTTACTAGTTATTATAACATTTTCCCACTTATATGGTTTGAATGTTAAATATTATGATGATTTTTAGAAATATAATATGAGATAATGTCATTTGATTTTTGTGTGACTAATGAAATTTCGAGATAATATTTATTATGTTTAATTATATATAATATTTTATATTAATATAAAAAATTCATTTTGAATAATTCTATTATGTTTTTTAGATGTGATTTGAAAGGGTATGATATATCTTTTGAGGTTAAAATCTTATTTCATTTTGTGTTTATTGAGGTTATTTGTGATATAAGGTCATTTATCTAATGATTGATATATGTTAAAACTTTGGTTTCATTATTAAATTTTTTTAGATTAATATATTCTTTTTCTGAAATATATAACCTTGTGATAACAATTTTTATTTAAATAATTATAGTAGAAAAACATGTTGCTATTTTATGGATCATATGATTTGTTAAAATATAATTTCAGTGTTTTAGTGTTAAAAAATTTCATGACGGATATTTTTCCCTTAGAGTAATAGTTAAGGGAGAAATTAATCCAAGCACAATAAAAATATGAAATTTTATTTTCCAAATTAATATATATCATGTAAATATATTTTTTGGTGTTCTTTATTTTTATATAAAAATAAACCCTGAACTCTAGGAAAATGAATTTGAAAAAAAATGTTATCATATTACCTTCATATCAAATGAATCACTGGACTCTTAATTCATTATAATTTTATTGATTTCTGATTATTTATATCTCATGATCATCAGATTTCATTTCCTAAAATATCTCAATCACTCTCCCTAAATATATATGAATTTCTTCTATGCTCTTGTTTTTACTTCAGACCAATGTTTTCCAATACGAAAAAAATAAACGTGTTATCCAAAAATGACCATTATATATCAATTTCACCCATTTTTGCAGGAATTTTTATAAATCATTTTTATGATTTTGGTATCTAACAAAGGTATCTTCTAATTACAATCCCTTTATTACCAATATCATGATTTTATTGTGAAGACAAAATTTATTTCAGGGGTAGAATGTAATCCATGAGATTTTAATAGAGGAATATCTTGTGAAGTAGAATATATGACAAGAAAAAAATAAGATTATAAGTGAATGTAACACCCAAAGATAATGAAATATATTTATTTTTTAAAAAATAAAATAGATTTGATAGCATGCTATGCATGCAACACCGAGTTTAAGAAAAACCTGAGACTTTATTTGAATACTATTTTTAAAAAAAATCCATTCTAACCAAGATGTTAGGTAAGAATGTATGAATATGACTAACTAACTTAATAAATATTTATGGTTTAAACATGCATGAAATAAATTTAATGAATAAATGTGTATGTAAATAAAATGAGATTCAATAAAAAAAAGAGAAATTTTCTATGAAAAAAATATATTTTTCGAAAAGACGACTTAGTCACACTTTAAAAAAAACTAAAATTACTTTTTACCACATTTAGAAGAATAATTTTATAAAATTAACTTTGATTCGGAAATCAGTCTATCATAATTAAATTATGGTAATTTTTGGTGATTTTTCAGAAGATTCATTTTTTGATGAACATTGAAAAATGCTTATTTTTCTTAAAAAATCCCTATTCATTTAAAAACATTGGAAGCCAAAATTTAATATAATATGTTTTAAAAAGAATTTTTTTTCAATAATATATGTTTTAATCCATAGTAGGTTACTGTAAGTAATTTCATGTAATCTTTTTATATAAATACATTTCATACTTGTGAATTGTTTTTGGAAAACTATTTCTTTTACACTACTTTAGTTATAAATATAATATAAATTCTACCAATTATGTGAGTTTAGTTTTAGAAAATGGATTGAATATTTATAATCATAATGATTTATAATATATAATAGGGTAAAATTAAATTTTTTCTATAGTGAACATTAAAATAATAAAAGTTATTTAGCATATTTGAGGTAAAAACTAGTTAACCAGGGGTTAAACTAAAATGACAAGGGTTGATAATGACCCAAAAATTTTCTAACTACTATTGTCTGGTCATATTTCATCCTTATGTCTTATAATTTTTTAAATTGGTCAAATTTTAATATTTTATTCTTGAGACAAATTTGGGTGGTATTCTTTCATTTCAAAAATTCCATGTGTGTCCACTACCCGACTTATAAAAGACCACCCCTCCTATCCAATCTGCACTTCCAAAAAAAAATTTCATTCAGATTTTTTTTCAAATATTTATCTTTAAATAATTTAATTTCTTCTTCCCCTTGCAATATATACACACTATGTTTAAAAGATCCAAGATCCACAATTAAAATATTATTTTTTAAATATGGTTGTTATAACTATGCTATTAAATTGGTGGGTATTAATAGTATTAACCAAATTATTGTTATTATTATTATATATATATATATAATGTTCTTAATTAATAATTTTTTTGATTAATTCTTATAAAATGGGTAATCAATTTTTAGTAAAGTTATTTTCTTCTTTATAAACATGTTTTCTTAAAAAATCATTCTTTTTACACTAGAAACTTTAAAATTTTATGAAAATTTGATAAACTTTATTTTAAAATTTTAATTTATTTTTTAAAAATATTGTATGGAAAAATTATCTTAGGATTATGTTTTGATAATTTTCAGAAAAGAGTAATTAATTTTTGTGAATAGTGGCATATTTTAATAAAACAATCATTTTATTTATACATTATTGTTTCTTTATTATTATAATTTTATCTAAAAGATAATAAATAAAAAATTAGTTAAATATAATATAATTAAATACATTTTAATCATCCTTACAATGTATTTTGTTATAAGTTCATGTTGGGGGTGAAAAATACACTTTTCAAGAATTTTTTTTATTGTGTGTTAGTGGATTAATTTTAAGCTACTTTTCTGCCCTTATATTTTCCAAATTTTGAAAAATGGCTTCCATATTTCGAATTAGTGCATCAAAATTTACTGAATGATTTTTTTTTTGGTTTTAGTCAAAATGAATTGTATCCCTTGTAATTTTCTCTTACCATAGTAATGGGTAAATAAAATAATTAAAGTAAAAAAACTAGAAAGGACTATCACATCACCATAAAACATCACATAATATCATTAAATGATTCCATTTCATCTTTAAAAATATATGAATTTACTTTATGGAATTTTATGTCCATTTTTATTAGATTATAATATTAACATTTTTTTATTTCAGGAAACAACAAACATGTCACACATTTTTTTATGACTATAATTTTAAATATATAGATATCTAGAGGATATTTTTATCTATAAGAAGTATTTATAGATGTAAAATATTTATATACAAACTCATAATTTGGTTTTAATTTTTATTGAAAAAATAATTATGTTAAATTCTTACACAATGCTGACGTAGTAATTATTAAATTAAAAACATAATCACATAAATTATATTTAAAATTGAAATTATTTTAATTTTAAATAAAAATGTTATCCATGAATTTTATAGTGTAGAACACATTTCTTCTTTAATTTATAAAATTCTATGTAATTAATAGTTTAAAAATGATAATAATTATATTTTATTAAAATATTATTTTATTAAATTATTTAAAAAACCAAAAAATCTTAAAAATTGAACTAGGTGGTATTTTATTTTACATAATCTAATACCATATTAATTTATAGGCCATTTAGAATCATTCTTCTTTATAATATTACTATTATAATATAATATAATGTAAAATTCCAAACCCACCCCTCGACTCAATTTTAAAAGGCCCCGCATCTCTCACTTCATTACAGCACATTGAGTCTAATAGCCTTACCTTATTTTACCAAATTATATTATTCAATTCCCTATAAACACTCTATAGGTTTTGGTATTCCGAAAATACAAACTCTGGATACTTTTAATGGAGATATTATGGAATTGTTTTGAAGAATAAGTAATCATCTTAATCGATCACATTATATTTTCTACTCATATTTAACTTATCTAAATAAAATATATATATATATATATATATTTCATAAAATAAAAAAATTATTATATTCAATATTATTTAATTTTATTATTAATATTATTAGGCCAATATACACCCGTTTTTTTAGCTAAATAGAACTGAAATTGTTTCTCATGTGTATGTATAGATTACCGTCTCCACATAATGACACAATTAATTATTCACCACAATTTTTTATAGATTGGTAGTATTATGGGATTAATATTTATATATTTTTTATTTATGAAATAATTTTACTTCTTAAATTATAATAACATGTATATCTTCTTACCACCCAATCCTTTTGAAAATTAAGACTCCACTCATGTGTTCGTATAGACTACCATCTCCATGATAAGATGTGTGTTTTTTCATTTATATGTCACTTGGATGGTAATAAGGATGAATTTTATGAAGATATATGATATATTTTAAATAATAATTAATATGTAAAATTGAATTATTATTTACATTTATATCATTTCCTTTTTTGAAAAATAGAAACATTGTTCAAGCATACGTATGACCTACTGTCTCCATGAATCATTTAATTAATTTTAAAATCTCTAGTTTTTATTAATATCATAAATATGAATATAATGGATATATATTTTTTATATAATTATTAAAATTCATGAAATTATGGTACCATGATCAATGTATTTGGACAAGGACTTCTAAACTGAATCATCCTGGGAAAATGAAGCAGTTATCTCCCAAAATAGTGTTTTTAATAATATATCATTGATAAAAATGTGATAAAATGTTGAAAATAATTCATAAATGGTATGATATATATGAATATAGTAATTTAATAAATTTATTTCAAGTCTAAATTAATTATCAATGGGATTTTAATGTGAAAAAGGAAATTTGATATATGAGGTAATGGTTAATTTTAAAATCTAATCATTACATTAAATTTTTTATGTTTATGTTTCTACTAAATAATATTTATTTGACATGAACATTTTTTTTAGTAATGTTTTATATTTTTTTTAATATTCTTCTAAAATTTCTTGAAGACATGTTTACCAATTAATACTTTTTATAAAAAGGTTTTAAAGGAATAGTTTTAAAGTTTTCCAAACAAGGAACCTTGTGAATTTTTCAATAAAAATATGGAAAGAATTTTATTTTTAAATTATATTGTATGATATGATTTTCCTTGCATCATAATACATTTATTCATTAAGGCTTCCGTTATAATTTTACAAGTTTATTTTCAATGAAGTGTTTTCCCTTTATAAGTGTGCAATTTTTTAAAAGAATTAATTTTGTAATGGAAGAGTAAATTTCATCATGAATTATTCTATGTGATCATTCAAAATCATATTGCATATAAGAAGATATAATTTGAGGATAATTGAGTTTTAATGGGTATATGATCCATGAATACCAACTTTATTCTTTTTCTGGATGGTGTATGTTTGTGATGAAAATAATGTTTTTTATAAAACTCATTTCATTTCCATGGATTATGTAATGATGAAATGTTTATGAAACATATTTCTTCTCAAGGGGTCTGATATGGTGAATTTATTATTATATTGTTGCACACACATATTGGATTTTCATTATCTGGTTGGGGGATATATCTCCCTCAAATTAATTGAGTAATGTATAATGTTATATAAGCTCACAAGGTATATAAGAGGTTTTCTCAAGCTATATCAAGGGTGAAATATAGGTTATACTAGGACCAAAGGAAGTAAAAGTGCGGTTAGGCCAACATTAACATGTTATTAATTTATTAGTGGGTATCTTTAAAAATAAGGTTTTCTATACTTATGTGTATAAGACAATAAATGTATTTCTCAAATAATATGATCTCATGGCTACTGTTATATTATTTCATTTTGAGTAATGTATTATGAAGGACCAATATTTATTCCATGAATCATGTTTATGATATATGATATTCAGTGTATAGTTTTAAAATTCAAGATCAATTTTCATTTTAACAATATTTGATTATTGATTTCCCTCTTGTTTACCTATAGTGAGTATCTAAGATCACCATTTATGACATTTTCCCCCAGTTTATGAAGTAAGGTTTTATTTATGACATGACTAAGAAGAGTTCTGGATATGAATAACTTAGTGGGAGAATATATAGATCATTTATGAACCCGTTGTTTATTTTTCTACATCTCTAAAGGAACTATAACTTTAATATTATGACATTGATCTTTGTGTTTTTTAATTAATATTAATCTACTAAGATTTAAAATCATTGTATGGAAGGTATGGATCTCTATAATTGGTTTTAGAGAAATTTTTAGTTATCCTTTGGAAACTAATTTGAGAAAACATTCTTAAGAACCCTAAGGTTATGTCTATGTATAAAATAAAATTGTATTTCTTTTCTGTCCATTGGGAATGAACTAGGTATAACCTAAGGATTCATAGAATGGGTCATAATTATAGAAATTCTATAAATTATTTTTCCTGATTCATCACTACGATTAGTGTTTTTCACACTTGGTTATTTTGTTTTTGTCAATGGTGAGAACATGTAGGAATGGTGCTAATGATTAATATGATGGAAAATGAAATGATTTTCAACCTAATTTTTATATGGTATATAGAAGGTAGAACCTTGTAGTTATTATCACTCAAATTCCTTAGGAAATAAATCATATAATGATTTCTAATAATCAAAGATAGGAAAACATATTTTGAGGCCTTTATGAGAAAACACACAACAAATTTTATCGGGTCTATTGATCAACTAGTCACATGGAAATGGATCAATACCATTGAAAATATATTTTCATTTCTTTACTATTAATAACGTGAATGTGTTATTCTAGATATTTATTATTTTGAAGGACAATCAGATCAACTGTGGAATCTTATATAAACAATTATTGAATAAATGAAATTTAAAAGTTAGAGTTGGATGAATTTAAATCTTATTTTCAAATATGTAATTTCCTTATATTTTTTATATATGAATGGATAAGGAATTTCATGAGATAAAATACAAGGATGATGAATCTGTTGATACATACGAGGGAATGTTTAAATGAGATATGAGGCATACCTCAAGTATTGTCATCCACCCGAAAGGTAATATGGATTGATTCTTAAGTGTATTAAAACCAAGTATTATAATATAATTATACATAAGGGAATTCGATAGCTATGAATAAATCATGTGATGTGATACCAATGTGGAAATAGATATTGGAGTTATCCATAAATCTCATGGTTTTTATAAAAAAATGATAGGATTGAAAGGTAATTATAAAAACAATGGGGATATGAATAGGGTACTTCAATTATTCTATATTTGTTGATATATACATAGTGGAAATTGTATTAAGGGGATTATGTGTGGATAGGAAGTCTAATGAGAGTGTTCATACTGAAATAATGGGGAAAAATATAGTATGATGCAAATAAAGAGAAATCTATATAGAATAATCCCTGAAAAATCCAGTGATTTTTAATTTTATGATTATGGTCATTAATTGTACTGGTGCCCAAATTTGAAGGTTAACTATGATGATCATCATCAAAAACCTCTAAATTATATATATATAGGAAAAATATAATATGAACAATATTTCTAATGTAGGGTTTGATAATTACTTGGTAAAATATAAAGATACTATACAGTCTAGAACTGCTAATACCCTATTTAATTTTGGATCCACATAGTCTTTTTATAATTAATTTTCCGTGGGTATCACCGTATCATATATACTATTTTTTATTGATTTAGTGTGAAAAATCTATATGAAACAATGGTCACATATCAAGTTTATAGATCATCTCTCATTGTAGTTTGTGGGAAAGTGCTTCCTAGAATTCTTCTGATTCTCCCTTTTATTTAATTATATGTGATTTTTGGAATGGATTGTATTTATCTATTCAAATATAAAATTACCTCTATTTTAATGAAAGTCAAATTTTATATTATGGATGAACCTATGATCATTTATTGATGGAAGTATGAATATGAATTTCCAATAAAAATTGCATCTAGATTCTGGGAATTAATTCTAATACAAGAAGGTTGTCTACCGTTGATGGTTGGAGATAAAATCAACTTAAAGATAAACCTATTTCATGAGATTTTAATAATGTTTTTTTAGAATAATTCTAGTGTCTTTCGCCGAATCATGATGTTGATTTATGAATATTACTCATAAATTATGGTATGCTTATTTGAAAAAATCCTTATAGATGAGCCCAAATTGAGTTAACATAATTAAAAAAGAATTTCCAAAAAAATCATGATAATGGATTCATATTCTATATTTCATCACCATTGTGCTGAGAAGATATGTTTATTATAAATAAATAAGAATCAATGAAACTCTATATTGACTATCGAGAACCATATAGGACAAAAATCAAGAATATTTATCCTTTCCACCATATTGAAGAATTATTTGATCAGTTATAAAGTCTTAAATACTTATCTAGGATTTACCTTCATGTAGGATATCATCAATTTTAGGTAAAGAAAAATGATTTACCAAAGATGAAATTTTTTTCAAGGTATGCACATCATAAATTAATAGTGATTCCTTTTTGTCTAAAATTTTTCCCAAATTTCTTCATAAACATATAGAATAGAGTCATTAGGTTCTATCTTGATCATTTTGTGGTATTATTTATAGATGATATTCATGTATATTTAAATAAAAAGGAAGAGAATAAATATCACTCAAGGATTGTGCTGAAGACCCTAATAAAGTAGGTGATTTATAGATAATTTAATATTTTGAATTTTATCTTTATAATGATTCATTGTTGGTTAATACAACCTCAGGTGAGTGTATATCAATGGATCCTTCCGTGAAATACATTGCTGGGAAATGTACTTGAGAAACCGCGGTAACTAAATTCCATTTTGTTCTCATGTTGTCTACATATTATCGCATTTTATGAAAGTTGTTTCATGATTTTCTAATAAAATCACCATATTGACTTATAGGAGAGTGAAGTTCATATATAAAAATGAATATGAATAGAATTTGAAGGATTTAAATACATAGGCCAATGCACCAATAATCACACAATCAGATAGTGGAGAATGTTTTGTGATATGTAGTTATACATCAATGAAGGTATGATGATTTTTTCTCATTAAAAATTATATGGTGATTGATTATGACTCATTCTATTTGAAGGTTTCTAAGAAAAATTATTGAAATCTATATTTGGAGTTAGCTATTATAATTATTTAATTATAAATATAGAGACATTATCTATATTGGGAAATGTTTGACATGTTTTATGATAAAAAAAGATTAATGTTTATTTTATCTCAAAAAAATATGATCATGTTGCAAATAAGATCATTGGAGTTAATTAATGATTATGACTGATTAATACATTACCACCATGAGAATTAGAATATGGAGTAAAAGGATATATGTATATGGGATCATGATAGCTTATCTAGGATGAGGATTAAAAAGATCCAATATTTATTGATTTTCTAAGGATAGATCTAGAGATCTTAAAGGAATTGGAGAAAATTATCTGGTTCAAATTAGTGTTAAACTTTATATACAAGAAAATATTCAAGAAGAGTATGAGGAATATATAAGGCTAAAAAATTAGGTTAAAAATGATCATGAGTTTTTAATTGGTTATGGTGTAATAATAAGGTTGAGAAACAATAATTTTTTAATCTTTGGTACCATACTTGAAGAAGGATCTGATGGATAAAGCTAATATGTCATAATTATCTAATAATCATGAAAAGTACAAACATTTATAGATATTTTTTATAGTATTTCTTGTGGTATGGAATGAAGATAGATATATAATATTGTGTTTCTTCGTGCTTGGTATGTCAGTATGTCAAGGAAGAGAGAAAAAATTATAAGGGGGTGTTATAAGTATTTCAAATACATGAATAGAAATGGGAAATAATACAAATGGATTTTGTTTTCAAACTCTCCATAATATCTATATCTCATAAGTCAAACAGGTTATAGATGATTTCCTTACGGTGTATGAGAAATTCATTTTTATCAAATAAGATTTCTCACTTGGTCATCATTCTAGAATATATATTAAGAAATTGGTAATATTTCATGGATTAACCCTTCTCATTCTATCTGATTGGGATCGTTGGTTTACCTTAATGTTTTCTTGAAGTCATCATTATTCTCTAGATTTAGAGTTAAGTTTCAGCACTACTTATCATCCCCAGAAAGATGGTTAGTATAAGAGGACCATTAAAATACTAGAATCCATGTTGACAGATTTCTTTATCGATTTTAAAATCGATTGTGATCAAAAACTTTCTATAGTATAATTTTCATACAATATTATATTTAACATTAGTATTAATTTATATCGTTATAAATATTTCTATAGTAAGAATTGAATAACTTCAATTTTATATAATTATTTTTGATAAATAATGATATTAGGAACTAATCTATATAAGGAAATAGTAGATAATGTTCTATTTATTAAACAACACATATCGACATCTCATAGTTGAAAAAATGTTATGTCTAAAATAGTTAGAGTAATCATGAATAATAAGTGAGTTATGAGGTATTTTTGTGCAAATAAACATGGAAGATGGTGATGAGGTTCATAATGAATGAAAATATTAACCCTATGTGTACTGGTTAATTCGAAATTATTGATCATATGTGGAAAATAAAATACTAATGGATGCTTAATCCAAATATCTTTCATGTTCATGACGTGTTCTATGTATCTATTTTGTGGAGGTACATACCTAATCTATTACATGTACAAAACTCATGGGTTATAAATCTAGAGAAAAAATTACTTTAAAGATAAACCTTTAATGATTCTAGATAATGGTGAAATGTTTTAGGAAATAAGACCACTCACATGGTTACTATTTTTGGAGAAGACACCAATTTGAGAAAGCTACTTGGGAACTTAAGGATGTAATGAAGTAGAGGAATCATCATCTATTTATAAGAAAGTGATGAATTCCTAGGGTTAAATTAATTTTAAGGGGGTATAATGTAACAATTTTTTATGAAATATTTTTCATTAAATATTTTAATTTATATTATATCTTTCATCGCTTGCAACACCGAATTTAATTAAACCCTAATAAATAACTAAAATATTATTATTCAAATATGTTCATTAGAACCATGCCATTAAACTGGAAGCTATAAATAATTTAAACCAAACAATAAAATATATATATAGTTTGTGGACATAAAAAATACATTTGAAAATTCTTATGAAATAATTACCCATTTTTTAGTAAATTTATTTTATTCTTTAGAAATAATGTTTTCTGAAAAATATGTTATCCTTATTCTAATGAGTAAATATTATAATTATTTTTTAGAAATTTCATATAACTAATTTGAATAAATTAATTCCAATTTTTAATTCATAATGTAGAAATTATCTTTTAACATTTTTTCATTTTTTGAAATACTTAATTTTTGAATGAATAGTGAAAATAAATTTTTTTATGAGTTGTTTTTTTTAGGTTAAAAATTTAATTTTAGATTTTAATTTGATCCAAAATTTAAATAAGTAATATTTAATCTAATATAATCTAATTAATCACATTTTAATCATCCTTATATCATACTATGTTATAAGTATAATCTTTGCGCAAAAAATAATAATTTTTCTATAATTATTCTGATTATGTTTTATTTGATATATATTAAATTAAATTTTTACTATTATATATTTTGAATATTAATTTTTTTTCCTCATTCTGAATAATTATGTCCAAATTTATTAATTATGTTCCTTTAAATTTTTTTCAAAATAAATGAAAACCATAGTAATTTTTGTTACCACTGTAAAGGATAAATCAGATAATTAATGTTAATAGTAAAATGATAAGAATTAAAAAATTACCCTAGTAGTTGACTTAATTTTTTTTATCGGCACAATTCCTCTATATTAATCCAATATTTTATTATATGGAATATTATGTCCATATAAATGAGTCCTTGACCTTTATAGTATTTTAATTAATGAATATTGAAACATATGACACTCTTGTTTTTAAAAACTATAATATTTTAATATGTGGTTACACAATGGATATGTTTGAATATAAATATTGTTTCAAAAATGAAAATTTAATATTAATCACAGTAATTTATTTTTAATTTTTTGTGAAGAAATATTTATATTAAATTATTTCATTACAGTGATGCATGAATTATTAAAATAATGTAAAGATAAAATAAATAACATTAAAAATTATTAAACAAATTATATTTTTAGATAGTTTATGTGATACATGAATTTTATAGATTCAAATGAAATAATAGGAATGTATTTTTTTTTTCTAATTTCAATATTTTTCATGATGTTATTAATGTAAATGTATTGTATAGTGTCAAAATTGACAATAATGAAATTTTTTGAAAATAATATTCTATTAAATTATTTAAAAATCATAAAATATTAAAAAGGGAAAAATTGAAAATATATGGTTTATAATTTCATATGATGTTAATTTATAGGTGAATTTTAAGTATTTGGATCTACTATACTCTTATTCTAATTTAATATTTTCAGAAATTCCAAAAGATCCCCTCACCTCAATTATAAAAGGCCACCAACCCCCTAACTTCATTATAGAACTATGATATTCTATCATGACCATACTACACAAAAATATCACTCAAACTTCCATATACTCATTTTAGTGGGGTTTTCCTTCCCAAAAGGCTAACCCTAGATCCCTATAGAGGATATCTACCATATTCATTTCAAAGTACAAGTAATCACCCTAACCGATCACTTATTTTCTAGTCATCTTTAACTCATAAATTTCAACTATATCATTCATAAAATAATTTTTTATCCAAAATAAAATGAAATTTTATTATAAATATGAAAACACTACTATACACCATATATCCCATCAAAAAAGAAGTGAATGTATCTACTGTTTGAAAGTATGAATTACCATCTACAAGTAGAAAAATAATTAATTTTTCCTCACCATATTTTATAGAGATGTATTATGATGGGTTTAATTTTTATATATGATAATTGGTACATAATTATAATTTTTTATAATATAATTTATACATTCTTACCATCCAAAACATTTGGAAATGACAAAGTCACTGGTGCGTATATATTGAATACCATCTCCTTAATGAGATGTTAATTGATTTTCATTTATATTTGTCTTGGATGATAATAATGATATATTTGATGAAAATATATGATATAATAATTATTATAGGATAGTTCATTATTATTTTTCTTTCTTTCATCCAATCTTTAAAAAAATGGAAACATTGTTCATGCGTACATACGATCTACTATTTCGAAGAATAGTGTATTTCATTTTTATTTTTCACTTTTAATGAATGATAATAAATATGTATATAATTAATTTATATTAATTTAATATAATTATTAATATTATTTAAACGATGTTACTATAATCAATGTATAAGGAATATTACTACTGAACCGAAACATTCTTCAAAAATGAAATAGTTACTACTCAAAATAATGTTTTTAAAAGAAAATTATTAAAAAATGGGTGAAAATGTGTCATAAATAATTCATATATGGTATTATAGATATGAATATGGTTATGTAACACAATTATAAAAAACACATATTTATTATAAGCTGGGTATGAATGTGAACAAGGAATGAATACACTTATGGTACGAGTATATTTGACAATATCATCATTATTTGAGAAATTATTTGTTTAAGTCTCTAATGGGGAGTATTTATTTTTTATGACCATGTTTTATAAAAAAATTAAAAAAATTAATATTCTTTTATAATTATATAAATCCATTTTTTTCTATTTCTGAATTTTCACAAAATTTTTTGATATACATTTTTTATTGTTTCGAAAATAAGAAATTTTCTGACTTTTTTGAAAAGAAAATACAGAACGAATGTTTTCAAAAAATGTAAAATTATTATTTTGTTTTACCACAATCATTGTGGAATTAATATTTAAATCTTAATTTAAAATATTACTTATATTTATTCAAATATAATATTTTCCTTCATATGATAAATGTAAAAACAAATTAAAATATGAATGTTATTTTCATCAATAATTAATCAATGTGATATTTCCAAATCATTTTCTAGGAAATATGAAATATGATTATGAAACATTAACTCTACTAGGAATATAATATAAGTATACCATCCCTATGTTTTTGGATGGTTTATATATATGATGAAAAGATTATATTTTTATGGAATAAAGTTCATTTACTTGGGTTTTGGTTTAATGAAATGTTTATGAAACCCATTTCATTTGATGGGTTCTAATATTAAGAATGATTTATGATAATTCGGGAAACATACATATTATTTTAATTATGTGATTGTTGGGACCCATATCTATCTCCAATTCATTGGGCAATGATAAATTTTCAATGAGCTAAAAGGGTACACAAAAGGTTATCTCGAGCCCTAAAGAGGCTACACGATATGTTGTCCTAAGCCCAATGAAGGTAAACAAGTGGTTAGACTAAGAATAACATGTTATTAATTTATTTTATGGTATCCATATCATAATATTCTATTCTTATGTGGATGCCACAATATATATCTTATTGTTATGTTATGATATCATGGATCATGTTCCTTGATTTCTTAATGATTTATATCTAATGAAATTATAATATTTATTCAATGACAAATGTTTATGTTATGTGATATGAAGGATTGAAATTCAAAATGTTAAGATCGTTCACTTATGTTAATGTAATTATTATGTGAGTATTGATATCTCCCTTGTTTTCCATTATTGGGCATCATAACTCACCAATTTTTATGTTTTTAGTCATGTTAGGAGTTAAGGTTTTATGTATGATATATCTAAGAAGGGTGATAGATATAAATAAACTAGTGGGATAAGATTTTAATCATTTAGAAAACTATTTTTTATGTTTCCAAGATTCCAAAGGCACTATATATATATGATTATTACATGAATTATAAGGATATATAATTAACATTCTTATATTTAGATATAATATATATATGTTTGAAAATTATTCTTAAATGTAATTAATTTGGCCCATTACATCCCAAATAAATTCACAAATTACTTTCCATAATACATTAATACTTGGAATGATCATAAATCCAACCTAAAATGGTTCTCTAGTTTAAACCTAAAGAATTTTTCATATGATGTGTTAACATTCTTAACTGATATTTTTATTTTATTTCATCTTCTAACTCCTTAAAATATTATTTAACTAAGATAATCTAATAACTTTAGTAAATTTTATATAGTTATATTTTTTTATATTAATGTAATGGCCTATAACCATCTCTACCTCCCTATAATGTGATACAAAACTGTTTATTTTGTATATGAAATATTACTGCCTCACGAATTGATGTAATTGTTTTCTATCACAGACTCTCATAACTAGATATAATGATGTATATAATGTTTATATATCATATTTATGATATAATTATACCTATTTAATTAAAATATAATATATAAATTATTACATTCCATTCCATTCCATTGAGAATATGAAAACATTACTCTTTTGTATGGCAGACTACCACATCGTGAAGCGATGTGATTCATTTTTCATGAATGATTTACATGAATGGTAATAAATGTTAAATTTAAGGAATATATGTAATATAACTGACACGATTTTTATTCTATAAAATAAATATTAAATATAATTCCTTACCTTTTCAACCATTAAGAAAATGATAACTTTCTCATGCGTACATACAACCTACCGTCTCTACATCGATGTGATTCATTCTCAGTGATTAAAATTCAATAATGATTATAAAAATTATCTAATGAAAAAAATATATATTTATAAAATTAATATCACTATGTATATAATGTAACTATATCCTATTCAAGGGATAAATAACATTCACTATATAACATGCATGAGAATAAAAGACAATTAAAACTCGAAACAATAGAGATAATGAGACGTTATTAACGAATGAGTAACAATATGTCATAAAATGATCATATATGATATTATAAATATTAATATGGTTCTGATATAAATTTTTAACATTTTTTAAACCACCATATAGATGTTTAATAATTTATCAACTAAAGGGAAGCATTATGTAAGGGGTTTCTTAACTGAATTTCTCTTCATTAGGTCATACGAAAACTTTACTAATTATGTTATTTTAAAATTATGTGTGAAATGGATTTTATTTTATTTACGTTTTATTATAAGTTTAATTTGTGTGGATCTAAAATTTTTACAAACAATATCTAAATTTCGTAATTCTCACCTTAATGATACATAGTTTGTAAGGTTCCATCTCAAACTTCTATATATATGACACATGTTATTTTATGAAAAAATCTATTTAATTGTGTATATACATACTATTTATGTAATATATGACAAATAATCCCTAAATGAGGATATTGTATTTTATAATACATCAAATTTATTCATGAAAAGTTATGATTCCAAGTATTTCCAAGTGATCAGGTTTTATGTTTCAATCTCATTTTATCTAAGATTTCATAGGCTTGAATATACATTGAAGGGATTTATTTGGTCATTGTCAAATAAAATACATATAATTTTATTATAAAATTTTTATTCATGATTTTTTCTTATAATATTTTAATTTTCCCTAATTTGGTACTTAAAAGGGTTGAGAAAACTTTTTTATGAATATATGACTTCATTCCCCTCTTTGGTGGAAAATCCTTCTTCTTCCAATTCCATGGTTTCTAAAAATGTTTTCCAAAATGATTTACAATTAGTGTAACTAATTTTTATATGTTATTTATTTTCAAAAAAATTTATAAGGAACCCCCTTTCCATTTTATAAACGAGGAAGTTTTTCACTCTTCTTTATAAAATATGGGAGGAATGTTTTTAATGTATTCGGCGTGAACAAAACTCTTCAACCATCATGACCACTAAATTTGTTAAATCCAAATTTTTGAACATCAATTATTTTTAAATATATTTTTTTTAATTTTTTAGATTTTAAATAATTGTTTTCAAAATGGGATGTATATTTTCATCTTGAAAATTTTAAATTGTTATTTCAAAATTATTTTTAATCTAAGATGTCTTCTTTGATGTCACTCAAAGTGAAAGTGTTATTTTCCACAATAATTTTGTAATATTTTCATCATAACAAAAACCTATGTGTTATATATGGAATTAAAATTATGTATATAAGTATATTACATATATAACGTGTTCATTGAAACATTTTTGATTAGGAAATTAATTACTTATGATCATTTATCAAATTTTTTCATTATGAAATTTTTCTATTATTATGATATGAAGATATATTATGAAACAAATTACCATCCCATGGAAATTTTTTATGTTATATGTTATGATTTATTTCCTTTATTTGGAAGATATAGACCATGACCATGTTATGAAAGGTGATCCCAGATAGTGCTTCAATGAATTAGGTAATTCTATTGGCTCATTAGAATTCACGTATGTGATTAGAGAGTAATCATAGCCCATTTGGATAATTATTACACGAATATATATAACAATTCAATTTATCATTGACTTGTGCTTTCTCATGTCTTAGTGGTGATGCCAAATTTCTATTGCTTTCCTAATCTTATGATACCATGTTCCTTATGTTATTATTTCATGATATTACTCATGATCCTTCTATTTAGGATAAGGTGATATAATTTTAAATAAAATTTTATGTTTACTTATCATGTGTATACCCATAATAGAATTTTTCTCACCCATTTATTCTATGTATTCCCCAGGTTATGCCATAAAGATTAGGATCTCAAAATTATTTCAGAGATCATTATTCATATTTAAATAAATGGATTTATTTTTAGCCCCACTTTGATTTAATATGATTAATTTCATCCAAAGACACTATAAATTTAAATTTATTTTGTTTTTTTAATTATTAATTATGTTTAAAAATCATTAATATTACATGTAAAAGGATTGGGTCATCATAAAAAGGCTAGTTACCATTGTGAAAAAAATTATAAATGTAATGAAACATAAAAGTTAATGAATATCATTTTTGAAACATGTTTTTTTATGTTGGAGGTGCGGTTCAACCCTATAATCTTTCCACTCCTTAAATAGTAAATTTTTTAGGATATGTGGATGAGATTTAATTTCCATTATTAAAATTTTTTGGGTATTTATATGAATGAAAATATTCTTCACATATAAAAGGGAACCCCATTATTATCTCCTTTACACACATTAAAAAACCTTCGTTTCAGAAAATACCTACCCAAATAATTTCCTTAATTTCAAATACTCATACAATACGTTTTTTTATTTATCATAAATTCACCGTAGAAATAATTTTGTTTTAAACTGAAAGTTATTTTTGGAAGAAGAGGTAATGCGTTTAACTGTTAATTCTATTTTATTTATTCATTATCCTTAAAATATTATCCAACAAAGATGATATAATATTAAATAAATGATCCATATGCTGGGTTGTTTTAATGTTATGTTCAAGACCTATATATTTCTCCTCCTCCCTCAAATGGGAAACAAAACTGTTTATTTTTTGCACAACAGAATTTCTCATCATGAACCGAAATAATTCATTTCTCATCACCACTTATCAGATCTTGATATAATGATATATATAATATTAATAAATAATACTTATGATGTTATTACAATTTTGTATTTATAATGTCACATCTGACTTAGTAATTTCCATTCTGTAAGGAATATTATAGTGTCACTAATGTTAAAAGTGGGCTACCACCTAAAACTGAAATGCGATTCATTTACCACAAAATATTTAGATTGATGGTAAAAATGAATTAATATGATTTTATTATATGATATTATTTACATAAAATCATTAATTTATGTAATTATATCCTTAAATTTATTACGGTAGTATCCACAGATTAAATGGTAGGGTCGTTCATGTGTACATTGAATTGCGCCTCACGAAGTGATGTGATCCATTTTTCTAAACTAATTAAATGTATGATTTGTTTAAGGGTATTTAAAGAGGTAAAATAAAAATTATTATATATTGATAAATTTTTAATGATAAAATAACAATTTCGTTATTTCAATCACGATGATTACAAAATGGGAATGTTACTCATGTGTATGTATAACTTACCGTCTCTATGATTATAAAATAGTTAATTTTTCACAACCATACTTCGTGGTTTGTATTAAAAGTATAACTTATTTATAAATATGATAGTTTTTTCATTATTAAAATTTTATATGATTTAATAACAATATGATTTTCTTTAGTCAACATACCAAAGTTATGTTTGAAATATGAGTCATTTACTATTAAAATTACTGACATGAAAATTAATTTATTATGAAATAGAATATGACCTGGAAAAAATAAAATAAAATGTGTAATAATATTGATAAGAGGTTATTAATAATTTAAATAATTAACATATTGTTATTATTCATCAGTATAATGAACAAACATGGAGATTTATGTTGGATGTAAGAGTTTCATCTCTAAACATCATTCGTTGAGGCACGTGTTCTTTTATGCAAATAATTTCAATTTTATGGTTAATATACTGACACTTTACAAATTTAACTATGATCATTCATAAATCCTGATTTTTATTTTATAATTAATAGACCTCATCCATTGTATTGATGAATGAAATTTTTTCAATGTGGTAAGGGTTTATGTTTTGATATCATTTTATTCGGGATTGTTTATGGATTGTTTTCTGTTGTAGGAAATTTTCTGATCATTCCGAATAAAATGATTTAATTATACTATCAAATAGTTATTATTGAAATTATTACGTAATAGAATAGTTTTCATATATTTTGTACTTATAATGGTTGAAAATTTATTTAATAAAATCCCACTTAATTTTTTATTTTATTTGGAAAACGTTTTTAACATTTAAATGTTTTTTAAAAATGTTTTAATCTTTTTTTACTATTATAATATCATTTAAATGTCATTTTAATCCATGTATGAATTTTCAAAAAACGGTTTAAAAAGGATATTATTATTGATATCAAAAAATTATATTTTTTAACTTTTACTAAAATTTTGAAAGAATTTTTAATTTTGACATGCACAACATGAAGTTTTTCTTCTACAATCATGACCATTTTTCTTTAATGATTATATTATTGGTTTCCATAGATATTTTCAATGAAAATAATTTCCCCATTATTTTATAAATCTTAGTTTTTAAAATTTTATTTTCAATGTTGAAATGTTATTTTTCCTCAGGAATGATTTTAATATTTCTAAATGAATGTTTATTCATCAATGAAAATGAAAGTTAATGTAATAGAATGCTTATAAATTATTCATATATATACCCCATATTTATACCAATCTTTATATCAATTCCATTGATGGTGTAATACATTCCATATGACCATTTCCATAATTATATCATTAATAAATCTATGTTTATTATATTATGAGACAAGATTATGTAACCCATTTCATTCAATGGGAAATTATTATATTTATTCCTTATGATTGAAATTCCTTTTCTAGAACACATATACATGTGTATGAAATGAATTTAATAGGTGGGAATGGAATTATATATCCCTCCAATGAATTGGGTTATGTTTTAGTCTCATGATACATCATGTATGGGATTATGGAGTGAAACTAATCAATTATGGGGCTATGTCCACAATGTGATGTTGTCTTGGATATTAGCATTGACTTATTCTTAAGTCTTGTTTTATGAATCTTCAATGTTTTTTTGATGATAGGATCATATGATACCATGTTATTTATGTTATGTTTATATATGTTTACTAATTTTAATTCCCTTTTATGAAGTCATGTTATACCATTAACTCACATTTTATGCTTCCATATCATATTTATTCCCATATTTGGATTTTTAGACCATCCATTTCTTTCATGTATTCCGTGAGTTATCCTTTCAAGAAATAGGAAATAAAATGGATTTTATAAGCTCATAATGGAAAAATAAATATGAATGACATGTTTTTGATTCCTTTTATATATTAATAACCTATTATTCCAAAGACACTGGACCTTTACGATCATTGTGTTGTTTTAATGGATATTCAGGTTTATGAATCATGTAACAATATTTGTAAAAGTAATGAGTTGATATATAGTGTGGAAATTAAACACATAGGGTGTAATTATGACTATATTTGTGGGAGAACTAAATTTAACCAGAGCACCTTGAATTCCTATAAATAAAGCATTTTTGTGCAGCTACGAGATCATTCATTTCAGAGAAAAAATATCTGGGTGAGAAGCTTAACTATACAAGGTCCTCACTAGTTTTCATCTCCATATTTTATTATTATTTCATTATCATCCATACATACCTTTACCCACTCATTATAATAATGAGTGTGTAATTCCCACCGTATGATAGGGTAATGTAGACAATGGGGGAAGGTGTGTCTGAATTGTATTTTATTTAGTTTATTCACTGTAACAGCCCAAGATTTTATAAAAAAATATTCTTTTTAATTTTATTAATGTCTTGTGTTGTACGCTACACCAAAAGGAGCTTGCACAACACGCATCCTTGTCTTTCCTTGCATTACACGCAATCGCGACCTTCCTCGATAGCGTGTGTAATACGCAATACCGAGTTTCACTAAACAACGATGCGCTATTAAAATATTATTAAAACTAGCCATTATGAATAGTAATAACCACTTTTTAAAATTCTGTAAATCTTATTTTTCAAAATGAACTTCATTCTTGGATTCGGAGTATCTAATTTAGCCTAAGGTGAAATTTTGGTACTTTTCGGATAACTTTCATATTCTGATGAATCGTGAAAATTACTAAATTATAATTAAAAACAACTTTTTTAATCGAAATAATTAATAGTGATAAATTATTAATTTGAGTGGTTTTAAAGTATATTTAGAATATATTTTTACAATTTAATACAATTTTGGTCATTGGTTGTAATTTCACATTTAAACCAGACATAATCAAGTGTCAATCTTTTGATATATATTGTTTCCTAAAAACACGCTATTTATTTTAACAGCAGGATTTAATTATAAAATTAATTAATGCAAATTCTATGTTATGAATTTGGTAAAATAGATTTCATTTTTGAATTCGGAATATGAAATATAGCTTAGGATGAAATTTTGGTATTTTTCTGAAAACTTTCAATTTTTGATGAATAGTGAAACCACTAAGTGGTAGGTTAAAAACTGAATTTTGCATAAAACTTAATTTTACCGCTTCTGTGAATGGAATTTCGAAAATCCGAGAGACACGGTTAATATCAAGGACTAAAATGTGGTTCAATGAGATGAAAATAATTTTTTGGTGAATAGTAACTTTTTACTTTTTTTACCGCGGTTAATAGTAAATAGGGTAACTAAGATATTACTATTACCCTAACACATGTCCTAATTCTATTGGACAAGTGTAATTCGACCAAAAACAAATTTAGGAATAAAATATGACCATTTAGGCCCACTTGGATTAGATTAGGACATTTATTATTAATTTATTTAAAGAAAGGTTAAAATAGTTAAAATCAAAGTTTAATAAGTAAATCATTTTTAATATGGGGTTATACATAAGATAAATTCGATTGTAAATATTCATTAGAAATCTAAAAATATTTCCTACATGATGGTATTTTATTTGTAATTTTTAGACATAAAATAATTTAATTTATTTATGACACAACGATGATGCAGTAATTATCTTATTAATGAAATATTGACATAATTGATGTTATAAACACCAAAATAAATGTAATTTGAGATTTTTTATGAATTCCACTAATTTTCTAGGTTACTATGATATATTAATGTTGATTTAATCAACTTGGTTTGAACATTTAATTCTGTTATGACTTTCACAAAAATCATATATCAAATAGTGTCAAAATTGACACAAAATAGTTTTTAAATCAAATATTATATTATTAATTGTTATTGTATTCCAAAAAATATAAGGTTCGGCCAAATGACTTAGATAAGGATATATATATTAATAATAAACAGTTTGGGGTTCGTTTGGCATGTTATAGTAAGTTTATTAACCATATAGTGAAAGAAAACAAAAAGACATGGTAAAAGTTAAATTATTTAACTTAGAGTTAAATCTAATTGATAAGGTTAAAATAATATCCTAAACTTGTCTAAATTCTATTGGTTGATAGGATTTCGACCCATCCCCACTTTAGCTTCGAAATAAGACCCTTTGGAACCATTATAAACCGATTTTGACTTTAATATAAAATAATATTTTGAGATATTCCTAAGGTGCCCCTCTCCTCCCCTATAAAAGGACACCTCCTCCCCCTCCTCCTCACACCAATTTGAGCACTCAAGCTCGGCCAACCCCTGCCAAAATCTCTTCTCCACTTCCCTAGAAACATCTTAGAGGTTCTGGTCTTCCTCAAAGACCAATTCTAGTGCCCTAAGAGGAGGTCTCAAAGAGGCACTTCAAAGAAGAGGTAATTACCGTTACCAATTCTTTCATCTTTATTTCTTCTTCCACTTCTTCTTCTTAGGTTGTTTCATTATGAAGTAATAACATCAGTATCACTCATATACTTATATGTTATTATAAGTATGAAACAACCCTATTTCACCATCTATCCATCCTACGGAAAAAGAAATCACCGCGCGTGCGTACGTACGGAATACCGTCTCCACGCCGTGGTGTAATCTATTTTCCACCACCACCTTACATGGATGGGTATAATGGTGTAAAGAATAACTATACATAGTTATATATTGATTCTGATATATTGTATAATCCACTCCAATTCAATTCAATATTTATAGAAATGATATCATCGCTCGTGCGTACGTACGGACTACCGTCTCCACGATGCGATGAGATTCATTCTCCATGTTAACCATTTAAGAATGATTATAATGTATATATAAGAAATAATAATGAAATATATGACATTATAAAGCTACTGGATTTATGTATATATATACATATGTATGTCATCTACTTACTTCCATTTCAAGACAATAAGGAAAGAAAAACAGCGTTCATGCGTACGTACGGACTACCGTCTCCATGAACGGTGTTTTTCATTTTATTTATCTATCTATTATATATATATATATACTGAATATATATGATATATAAATCATATTTTATATTCTGGAAGTAAGTAAATCATGATATAAGTAATAATGATGTCAAGAACAACAAGTCAAAACACCTACGATAAATGAAACGATTTTACCCAAAACGCTTCTTTAACATGGAATTTACAAAAGAACGGGTAATATAATGTCATAAGTGAACCATATATGATATCATAACAATGAATATGATTCTGTAATAAGTCAATGACATTATTTAAATCATTATACAGGAGGTTCGGACACATACGAAGCAAATTGGACCTAAGGTAAGGGAAATATCACAATCTCACTTTTATCCGAGATTGTTTTTACTTTGGTAATTACTGGGGTGTATTTTATCATCCATATCCATGTTCCCTCAATATGTAATATTATTTCCATCCTTCTACAATAGTTTATATCCAATTTTACCCTTCGGTGAGTTTTTAGTAAAAGATATGAAAGGAATCTTTTGTCGTTTTTTCGTACGAGGTACTTTTTTTGACTTTTCCGACAAAAGTACGAAGAATGTTTTTTTAACTTATACGGCATGAATGGATTTTTAAAACATTATTTCCAAGAAGCTTACTTTACAAGTTTTCAAGTTTATTTTTAATCAACTTATTTTATTTTAACGTTGTATGACATGTTATGAAATGAAAAATGTTTTTGAAGAAGAAAGGATATTTTCCTCAAGAATGGAGTTCAAGTGTTTTATCAAAATTATTTTCCATCTAAGATAATAAAGGGTTCTGTTTTTATCCCTATTATTACATGGATTTTATTATGTTGTGATGAAAACATTTTTATGAATTCCTTTATCTTATATGAATTGTTTTATGATGTCATGTTGTTTAAGAATCCCATTTTTATTACATGGGTTATGCGATGATGTATGATTTATGATTATGTGGAACACATAAGAAAGGATTCATTATAAGATGGGTGGGACCTATATCTCCCTCCAATGCATTGGGTAAAGATTTTATATCTCATGAGATAGACATGGCTGAAATGGTAGGTTATACCGGTTCAGTGAAACAGGACTGAAACGAGGGTTACTCGATTTAGAAAGGGACTTTGTTTACTAAGATAGTCTTGGCAATGAGTCATGACTAACAAGAAATGATTTTCCATGATTATGTGTGCATGCCACAAAGTTTCAAGTTTCATGTTATGATTATGGTGATCTCATTTTCACTTCTATGATTTGTTCCATGTTAAGATATTATGATCTCTTTTGCAGGTTATGATTTTCAAAAAGATATGATATGATTTTTATTTCTTTTGTATACCCTTACTGAGCATTTGAGCTCACCCTTTTATGTTTTCTTTTCCCCAGGATATAAATAAAGGTTTTAGGTAAAAAAAAGGGAAGATCTTTATGGGAGATATTGAAGATATTTCACCACGATTAGAAGATTACGTTCCGAGTTTCCAAAGACACTAAACTATTACGATCCTTTAGTGTGTGTTTTTGTTATGTACTAAGTATTCCGCAAAAGTAATGTAATGTCCATGTACGATATGCTTCGGGTCTCTACATTCACAATGTATTTTCACAATATGTAATTACAATTTCAAATTTTAATCTCATAAGAAATTCATGATGATTAATTTAAGAATTAAAATATAGAATCTTTTAACTTTGAAACTATTTTACTTAGAGTATAAAATGAGTGTTGGGTAATCTAAATCAAATAGGTTGAAATTCAATATCAGGATAAATTTATTGCATTAAAACCCAAAATTACAATACCAAGGGAAATATGTAATTTTTATACTAGGTATGGGATACCAAGACCACCGGAACCTATGCATCCCAACTATAACATCAATAATGAATTAAACAAATCAATTTATATATCTTGTTGAACATGAATGATTATATCTTAAAAACCTTGAAATTATTTTCCCAATTTATTTTTTAAATACCCAAATCCTACTTCATTTTTCATCAATCACTTTATTAGAAATAGATTAAAAAACTATTTTTCATCTTTATTCAAATAAAATTATTAATTTTTTCCATTACAAAATCGCAAAAACAAATAATTTATCTTTATCATGGGTTCAACCTCAACTTTCTTCACAATATGTATTAATTAATTTATTTCATTTTTTTAATTTTATACAATTTGTATTTTGGTTTTCCCCATAGGGAAATAGAGCCTCCCTGCTGTATTTTTAAAACTAGCATCAGTGCAGGGGATGTTTTCCTTTTTTATCATTATGTTTTTATTAATTATAATTTAAATATTTTATCAAAATTTTATATATTCTACATTAGGAATTTTTATTTGGTAAATTTGTTTATTTAAAATCACTAAATGATAAATAATAACCCATTGTAATATGTTAATGATCGCAAAAAATTCAATAAAAATTCTAAACCATTCCAAAATAGAAATTTCATTATGACCATGGAAGGATTGAAGAAACATATTTCTACTAGGGGAATTCACTGAATAGATCCAAGAGTACGTCAAATCACTGAATAAGAGCATCTATCGAACGTAGGATTTAATCCCTGTGTATTAGTGCCTCCCATTAGTACAATGTTTTTTGAAAAAAAACCATCAATCACAGAGATGATCTAAAACAACATGCAATTAAATGGACTTATATAACATATCTAAACACACATTTATGATTTTTTCTTATGCTCTATGATAAATTATGATTCAATAATGTTTCATAGGATGCAGTAAGACTCTGTATATTACAGTTTTCATTATGAGACTGAACATGTCAGTGTATCTAAATCCAACTACCATATTACATCACCACATGAGTTGATATTTCAAGGAACAATACATATATCTTCATCCCGTCATCAACTACAATGTACATACGAGTAAACATTTTGATTTTGATTTTCAATTTGAAGAGGAATCTATATACACTTCTTGTGGAAATTAAATAGATATAACTTAGGTATTACCTCATCATGGAATAATGCGACAACTTCTAATCAAAAAAATTTAACGGTATTATTACATAGAAATAATTCAATACTTGTTACTCCACCTGGGGGATCACTAATGAAGAAATCATCCAAGGATATCTAAAACCTAGTAGTTGAAAAGTATAAGAAAATATTGTAGTGTAATGATTTTGGGACAAAATTTAGAGGCTTCCACACGATCAATAATAATAACGACAAGATGAAAGAACAGATGGAATCCCTAACAAATAAAATCGATACATTGATCGATGAACAAAATCAACTTCTAGGTATATACAATGAAGAAGTGAATTATGATAATTATAATCATGGAAATGATTTTCATGGTTGGTGGATGAAAAAACTACAAGAATCAAGGTACCAACCAAGGGACAATGGGTAGTGGTAACAACCACCATAATGTCTTTCACTAACATTCCAATTACACATTCTAGAGAATAATTTTTATATTTTAATGAATCCCATTTGTTATATAATAATATAATTAAAAATATATTCAAAAGTCCAATTTTAATCAATAATTTAGATAAGGGATAACACAATGGGTCAAAAATATGCACTCGAGAACCTCAACTTACATGTTTTACAAATCACTGAGCAGCTTAGATTGAGTCTATAAGGAAAACTAATAAAATGCCCTAATATGAATCCATGTGTAGATTTCAAATTCAATTACCTATGTAATGGAAAATCCACATCGGATCAAATAAAACCCTGAAAGTGAGAATAATGACATGTTGAAAAGGATGTTAATGAGTTATAAATGATTAATAGAAATTATCTAAAGAGAATGAAGCTAATGGAAAACCAAAATAGTACAAGATAAGATTTTTAATATTTATAGGACTAGAGTAATTTAATATTAACATGCATAAAGCTATATTTTTTGTAATAGTATAGAAAATTTCATATTAACAACCCATTTATAAAGGATCTCTCCAAAATGATGATATATGAAAAATTTATGAAACTGATGGAAACCAACAAATGAAATTTTGAGGAAATATTCATCATTACAGTCACATAGAAGTGTAAGGTGGTGGTATCAAATAACCTACATAAGATGAAATAGAATCTGACTAGTATTTCCATCCTTATATTTATTAGCACTAATAATTTTGGAAAATATTTACATAACATGGGTGTTATTTTTAACATCATATCATATATAAAAATCATGTGGTAGGGACTGCAATGTATGAATCCCTCAAGATTTTAACTTCAATTAGTAGTTTCAACATTGAAATTTAATGGAGGACAGATTAGGATCATCCTAATTAATGTTGAAAAATTTTACTTCCTCGTTGACTTCTTAGTTATGTTCATGGAAGAGGAGAAGACACCCTTAATTTTGAAGATATATTTTGGCCACTAGGCACATACTTATATAAATACAAAGTAGAGAACATTTTCTGACATTTGATAGAAAGAAATTAATATTCATTATCTAATTATGAATGAATAATTGTGATGTGAGAGAAGACGATGAGTGTGAAGTGGAAAAAACACCAGAATTTAAAGATGTTGTTGATGTTGTTGATGTTGAGGATGTACATGATGAAGTTATTATGATAAGAGAGGATATTCAATGTAAAAGTCATGAGAATAAAAAATATAAGATAAAAATAAACATCAAAGATATTGGAAGATAGATTGATTCTATAATGATTTTGAAGGGACAAGTTGTATGGATATACATGATTGTCAATTTAGTTCTTCGGGATTAAAGAAGAAATAGTGGATGAGCATCATGGTAATCAGTAAAGTGCTTTGATTAGGAAGAATTAATTTTTCTTTAGAGGAAGTATATGGGATGACCTACATGGAAAAGTCACAAATGAGTCAATTTATAGACCTTTACCTGGTAAAAAAATTTCAACCATCTATCATGTAATATAAAGGTAAAATAGATATGTGAAATCCAACGATGTTCAATGAATGACATTTTAGGAGGTTAACATAGTTTTTAGTATTTTTAATTATGTATTTTCAGATCATAAAAATATACACGCACTCACTCAAAAATCATTCAAATTTCATTGATAATGTCCTATGATTTTTTATGATTTTTGATTCTTTAAGACTATAAAGAAATTGGTTTGAAATATTACCAGGAGAATCAAGGACAATACAAATCATGAACCAAGTGTTTGATGAACCAGTTTATATTGTGTTTGATGCATCTATAGATAGGGGATTATGTGCTTCAATTATATTAAAATAAATTTTACTCTCAATAGATAATTGTTTTAATACATTAAAATTCCAATTTAATTCCCTTCCATAATTATTGATTTAATCATCTGAACTAGGATACATAAAATATTTATAATATATTTCATTCCATGAATATAAATTTCATTATCAATAATTTTTTATGTGAAAAATATGAAAATAATTAGTACAGATAAGACTGTGGATTAGGATTTGAAAAATCGTCATTTATTTGAGAATTTTAATATTTGAAAATTAATTTTTTAGGTTATAACACACTTTGAATTTATAATATATTCCCTAATTGATTTAATAATTTTATTACAATTTCTTGAGTAGTTTTCCTAACCATTCTTCTCATTCTTGATACATCTTATAAGCCCAATATTTCCAAGTCTTTCCTTTAGTATACTTATTTATAAATTAAGTAATGTTATTCTCAAGAACATTATGTAAATCTTATCAAAGCTATGACTAGAAAAAATCATTGTTAATAGGATTATAGAACACTTTTTAACTGATAATTCATTACAAACACCTTGTATTAATCCTTTTAAGCCTATAAAGTCCTTGATCATAAATTTTAATAAATAAGATGTGTTATAATCCAATCATATCTATTCCCACCTTATACAAATTTTTATCATGATATTTGAATGAATAAGTGTGGGGGAGTGATTTTAAATGGTATGTGAGGATTTAGTTCACTGAGGATACTATGATAATGGGTTTTTGTTATGATATGGGGAGTGGCCATGTATTATTCATTTTATTTTATTATTTGCCTTTATTGGTAAAATAGGAAAAAAGTTTATATCTTAGGATGTTCAAAAATCACCATTACTAAATTGATGATATTTTGATTGTATGTGGTTAGGTAAAGGATGTGAGATTTGTTTAAGTATAGATATATAAAATTAGTAAGAGAGGTTGATTAATTTTCTATTCTTACATGTATGGTGTTCCAAATTTGATATTTTTAGAGGAAAGATAGAGATGAAATATATAGAGGGAGATTTTGACAGAAAATATTTTTTTATATCATTCATTATGATTTATATTAAACCATCCTTTATTTATTTATTTTACATCATTTAGTTATGTTACATTATCCTCAGATTCATATGAACCCTATAAAAATCCCTAATTATTAATTATGATTCTGTCTTTATGTAGAGGATATTCTAGATACAATGAAAGACTATGGTACATGAAATGTTTTTTAGGTATTTGTGGAAATTGATTTTCAACTGTACCTTTATGATAAGAAGAAAAATTAATGACTGGTATATTTTAAATGGCATGCATATTAATATAAAATTGAAAAATAAAAATAGATGAAAATTTCGAAATGGAAAAAGTAAAATACTTGACTGATTTTTTTTCATTAAAAAATTAAGCATTGTTTAATTTTCTCATGTGATGATTTAATATTTAATTTCCCATTTAATAATTTTTATATATTCCCATTGAGTTTAAAACAGGGTAATGTGAGCACCCATTGTGGTATGTTGTTATTTTATACTTGAGGAGACATATGAATTCAAGTGTGGGGGATTTTGTAATTAAATTTTATGCCTAAATTTAATGTAATTTTCATACACTAGTAAGTAAAAATATTTTATATTCTTTAAAAACAATTTACTGCTTTAATGTTTTTCTTAAATTTGGTTGGATTGAACAAATATTTATATACAAATCAATAAGTGGTGAATGTAGAATCTGGTGTACCTCAATAATTTTAAATATATGATGGAACTTAACCAAATGTGGAGAATCTATAGAGGACATATCTCAAACAATAAATAATTATTCATTTTATAAGATTCTAATATGGAAGATAATATTTTTGAATGTGTAAAAATTTAAAAACTCTTATGTGATGTTTGGATGTGAATACATACAGTGTAAAAATACTATTCATGAAATAAAAAGGTCCAAAAATACCCAGAAATAGTAAATTTGATAAGGATTTTACTGTGGGACTTTGAATTAAGACATGGGATGATCATTAAACTCATGTTTCATCATTATGAACACATTTTTGTGGGGATTAATTAAAACCCAAAAAATTTAAAGGCCTATAAAGAAAAATTTACTACTAAAAGATAATACATTTTAGAGGATAAATATTAGTGTGAGAAGCTACACTGTGAGGGTCCTCATAATTTTTATCTCATTATCTTATTATGTTTTATTTCTAATTACTCCATAAATCTTACTCCCTCACTATTATAATAAGTTGTTAATTTTGGGATTGTGCTACTGAAATACCGATAAATTAGAAAGGTGTGTTTGTATGGTATTTTATTTCTTTAGTCATGTTGGGATTCCATAATTTCTAATTTCCAATTTCTAATCTCCTTCTCTTATTAAAATCATTTACATTGATTTTTGAATTGAAAAAGGGAATATTTTAATTACACAACTAATTTCCCCAGCCTACACCATAACCAGAAAGTAATCATAAGGTAATCGGTTTGAATATGGTATCATGATAAATTGAAGGCATTAAAGACATAAATTACTATCCAAACGTTAACATGTGATTTTTACTAACATGGGGATAATAGGAACATCAGATCCTCCACACCCCAAGTCAAAAAGAAATAATTATTTAATTATATCAATTTATAAATACATTTGGACCTCAATAAAAAAATCTATAAAACCTAAAATGCATTTGTCAACTAAATTTTTAAAAAACCCAAAATCTACCAAATTTTTTTCAATACCTTTATAAAAATCTATTTTCAATAAAAAACATGATTTTATTCAAATTTATTCCAAACAAATAATTAAATTTTTCAATAAAAAACCTAAAATAACTCATTGTGTTTTCTCATTGATTTGACCTCGAATCGCTTCATACAATTTAATAATTATTAAATTATAATTTTTATGTATTATTAATTTTTAATTTTGGTTAGGTCTATAGAAAAATTAAAATGACCTAATAGACTGTCAATACTAGATCTGTTGATTGGGACAGTTTCATTTTAGTTTTTATGTATTAAATTTTTTAATTTTATTATTTTATTTAATTATATATATTTTATGATGGGTATTGTTTTCATAATTTTTAAATCATAAATCATTAAATACATACCCATAAAACTCAAGAAAAAAGGGTAAATATCCCATAGAGTTCCATCTCAATTTTTAAATAGACCAAATGTGAAACGTCATTATGGCCATGGAAGGAGAGAAGAAAAATCTTGCTATTGGGGGAATTCAACCCAACGATTTAGGGCTATGTATGCTCATTGACTACTGGAGGCCATAAAAATAGACTTGAAAAGATTATACTATCACATCTGATTGCATAAAATATTTTCAAGATCATACCTGTAATCATCCATATGATCATGAAAAACATGAATTTCACTAAACTACAACTTTAAGATCCAAACGCACAAACGAGAAGAATTATAAATCTCTCTAAAACATTTTAGTTCCATAATGTTGCATGTGATGTTACAATAATCTTCCACTTCAAATTTTATTTACAAGAGAGTGATCGGGATATGGTCCATATCATTCCAACACATTATATTACTATAGGGGATGTAATATTAAGGAACATTCTCTCTTCATTCTTTCATTCAACAATGTCAATGGACAACTAGGAAAAAATTCTGAATTATTTTTAATTTGAAGACAATTTAATCTACTCTATTTGGGATCATTATAAAGGTATGATATAAATGGTCACACATCAAATTATAGATCAAGAACTATGAATAATTTTTTTTTCAATTTATTTTAACAGGGAAAAATTTCAATTCTGTATGTTACAATTAGAGGATCACTAATAAATAAATAACTGGAGAAGAGCTTGAACATATTGGATAAAATAGAAAAAAATATCATCAACTGACAAGGTGAAGGTATGTAATAGAGACTCAACCTGATGATTGATAACAATAATGATTAGATGGAGTGTAGATGGAATTCATGACCATAAAAATGGACATGATGATGGACCAACAACAACAACCATGTGGTACATATAAAGAAGATATAAATTTTGTGAATATAATAATTATCATAAGTTATAGGTTTAGTGTCACTAAAACCACCCACATAAGTATACTAACTAAGGGAACATGGGTAATATCCACAGTGACCAAAAGAAAAAACCACTGACAAGTAAATTACATAGTCAAGAGGAGACTTTGTATAGTTTTATAACCTCCAAATATACTTATTTTAAAGAATTAACATCCTACTAAAAAGTATAAAATTTTAAATGAAGAAGCTAAATGGAAACTCAAGGGATAAAAAAGCCACACGCTAGCACCTGAAAGGATAGGTTTTTCAGATATCAATGTATCAAAAGGAGAGTTCAATAAGAAAATTTTCAAGATTCCCCAATATGCACCCCTTAGCATTATTGAAATTAATTTTCTTATGAATTTGAAAATTCACTCAGGATCATTCCAAATTAAGTAAGAAACCATAACGACAGGTTAAAAAAGAATTTTAAGAGTTTTAGAAATTTAAGAAATAATTTTATTAATAAATATAAGTTGAGTTAGAAAAACAATAGTATAATATAAAAATATCATTTCTAGAATGGCAATTTCAAGTGAATATTAACAAGAAAATAGTAAATTTTTTGAATAAATTAAAAAATTCAATAATAATAAACCATTTTCAGAACCCTTCCTATCATGTTGATTTACTCAAATGTTTTCAAAGATATCAGAACAAAAATGAAATCCTATTAAAATTGGAACTAGTGCACTGACATAGGAGTGTCAATAGTGTTATCAATAGACCTAACTGTGAAACAATGTGATCCTGATAGTTTTTACATCCCTATCTTTATTGTGGATAATATATTTGAAAAATATTTATGTGAAATAAGTGTGAGTGTCAACATCATGTCATACATTACTTTAAAGAGGCTAGGACATGCTGTCTTGAAACCCAAATTAGTTTCACGTCAATAAATAGATTCAACAGTGATGTTTTCATGAAGAATATTTTAGGGAGTCCAAATTATAGATGAAAAATTATACTTCCTAGTGAAATTATTAGCATTGGACATTGAAGAAGAGGGGAAACCCCTCAATTTGGGGAGATCATTTTTGGACACTGGGCATGCATTTATAGATGTATAATGTGGTGAACTCGATTTGGGAGTTTGTAGTGAGAATTTAAATTTCAATGTCCATATAGAAATGTTGAATTTTTATGTGATATAATATGATGATATTGTGGAGGAAAAAATTCCCATTATTGTGCATGCTGCTGAAGTTAAAGAATTACATGTGGTAGCTGATGCCAAGTGAGAAAGGATTCAATGTAAAAGTATATAGAATAATAAAGAGAAGATGAGAAGAAATAAAAATGATGATAGAAGAGTGATATATTATTCCATGTTTGAGAAGGGAGAACTGGTATATATTTTTCATAACCTTTCATGCAGGTCAACATAATTAAAGAAGAAATGGTGGATCAGAACTACAGAAATCAAGAAAATATTTTAATCATAAAATATTATTTTTTTAGAGAGGAAGGATATAGGAAGACCTATGTGGGAATGTAACAACATAGACCATTTATGGACCCTGACTAGGTAAAACCATCTAATCATTTTTCATTTGAATTGAAGAAACAAGTTGTGTTCTTGAGTGAGTAACATTAAACAAATGTACTTCTAAGAGAAAAATCCATATTTTAATTTATTTTCTTTATTTATGTTATTTTTTAAAAGGGTTTATGTAATAACCCAAAAATCACCAAAAGATTTTTGATAATGGTATATTCTTTCAACTTTTCATTTTTATTTTGGAGGATCATGAAGACATGAGAAGACAGAATGATAAGAAGAAATAAAGAAGATAGTCATTGTGAAATTGGTATAAAAAGAATCTGTTGATCTGGAGACTAGAGTATAATTATAAAAAGGATACAGTATTTCAATTTTGAAAATTTATATGCTACTCTCCAAAATTAATTTTTTTTAATGCATTACACTTCCTATTCTACACCTTATTTTGATTCTTTATTTAATCAATTGAACTATGAGAAATAAAATTGTAATAAAATTTATCATGCCAGGATTTTAAATTTATTTTTCAAAAAATTTGAATGAGTAAATTGGGGAATTAATTAGTAGAGACAATAGTTTAGATTGGTATTTCAAAAATCATTACTTATGGGAGAAAATTATCCATTTTAAATGAATATTTTCTATAGTTTGTACATGATTTATATATATGACATATTTATTACATGATTTAATTATTTTTATTAATTGGCATGAGTAGTTTTCCCATAAATTCATCTCATTCTCAAAACATCCCATAATCCCCATATATCCAGCTCTTCAATATAGTATATTTATTATTAAACATCAACATGTTCTCTTATAGAATTATATATACACATTACAAAATCTATTACTAAAAAAAACCACTTTTAATATGAGTGAGGAACATTTTTTAAACCATTATCTATTATAAACACATTACATTAATCATTTTAAATTCCATCGAATTCAGGAACATTATTTTCCGGAAATGTTTCGTGTTTCAGGAATATCTAATCTATTTCATCCTTCCTCTAAATATTTTTCATGATAAATAAATGGATATACTTCGGGTGAATGATTTTACATTTTGTAATGGGATGTAAATCATTTACGATACTATAATGAGGGTTTTTGATTGTGATATATGGAGTGTCTATATGATATTCACTACATTTTATAATTCACCACTCTTTCTAAAATAATAAATATTGAATTTTTTTCTGAGGAGGATCAAAATTCAATATTCCAGGATCGACAATATTTCAATCATATGTGGTTAGGTGGTTGATGTGATGTTTTCTTAATCATTTACTTTAAAAATAGAGAAAGAGTTTAAGATTCATTCATCAACCTTAAATATATCTTTGGTTCATAATGATATTTTTAGGGGAAGACATAGATGAAATATTTAGAGGGATATTTTCATCGGTATTATCTTTTGATATGATGCATTTTAATTCTGATTAAAACCTCCTTTTTGAGATTTAGTTTGTTTTATATAATTTATAAATCATTCATACCCCTAATGTTCATCTGTATCTAATAACTAATCCATCATGATTACTTGTGATTTTGTCTTCATGTGGTGAATATGCAATATTAATTTCATGAATATGGTAAAATACATTTAGTTAAGGCTTATGATGAATTCTATTTTCAATTGTACATTGATGATGAGAAAAAAATTTAATTTAGGGTAGATTTAAAATGAAACACAAATTAATGATGAGTTAAAAAATGAAAATGTATAAATTTAAAGGATTTTCTGTTTCAATAGATGAAAATTAAATTTTTAGATTGATATGATTTCGTTGGGAAAATTTTAACTAATGAAATTTAATTTATGATTCAAGAATATTTAAATTCCCATTTCATCAATTTAATATATTTGCATTTTGTTTAAATAATGGTAATGTGGTCATCTGTTTTTGCATGATTAGATTCCATACTTCAGGGTAAGTATGAATTAATGTGTGTAAGATTTAATACTACATTTTGTGATTTTTTTGATATTTTAATACATTGAAATGTGAAAATGAATTGATATTATTACTAATTTTCCAATCACTTATCTTTTTTTTTATTTTTTAGAGGATTTTACAAGAATTTGGAAATGGGAAAAAATATGAAAATATATAAGCTAACATGACACTATAATTTTGATGATTGGATGGAGCTTGAGAAAAGTGTTGAATATTTATAGGATATATCATACAATGTAAAAAAACATTTACATTGTAATACTATATATAGAGAAGAAAAGGTCAATGAGTGGATTATGATATAAACTCACTAACTCGTATGCTTGGCCACGAACAATCATGATGTAAAAACATTTTTCACAATGTAAAATGGTCTCAACTATTCTAGAAATATAATATTTAACAATAGATTCATCAGCGGACTTAAAATAAAATCTTGATACAACCATTTCACACCAGTAGAATGATTATTAGTTCATTTATGGGAGTTTTATTTTCAACCTGAGTAACTTGAAGGCCTAAAGAAAAAGTTGTTGTGATGCTTCCAGATCATTCATTCCGGAGACCAAAGCCTGGGGTGAGAAGCTGTACTATGAACAACCCTTACAATTTTTCATCTCCATATTTTGTTATTATTTATTTCTCATTCTTCCTTCCCAATTACTCCCTCATTATGAATGTAAGATCCCAGATCTTGGAAAGGTATGTTCTAATTTATATTTTGGTTTGAATCCATTTTTTTGGTTAATTAAGTGATTACCCTAGTTTTAGAGGATGCTCAAGGGTGTTTCAAGGGTTTAGGACATGAAAAGTTACGAAATATGGTTTTTTTGGATAGGTTGTATGGTCTAAGCATAGTTAGTGATAACATTATGGACAACACTGGTAAACCATGTAAGAGTACGTATTCTGGATAGGACCCTCCGCAGAGTTTTCCCACAATTTCCAAAACTGTGTAGCTAAACCATGTGTGGGGGATCCTTTGGATAGAATAATCTGAATGGTTTGTGCATTGTTTGGTAAACCGTGCGGGTAAACTGTGCGAGAGGATCCTTTTAGTAAAGAAGCATCTACATGGTTTGTACATGGTTTGACAAACCGTTCAACAAAACTGTGCAACCCAAAAACATCTAAAAATTTACTATTTTTCTACCCCATGATTTTTAACCCCAACTTGGGATTTCCTCCCATTTCACCCCTCTTCACCCTAGTAACAAACCAAACCACCCATGGGATCCTAGAGATCAATCTACCTTTTCTCGAAGGCATTTTTGGTGACATTGGTTACAGATTCATGCTCTATGTAAGGCTAATCCCATCCTTGCTTCTCTTTTGAGTTCAGGTTTTGTATCTTCTTCTCCTCTCCTTATAAAGCTCTAAAATCCTACCCTTTGGGTGATATTTGGGTTTAAACATCAAATTATGGTTGAATTGTAATCTAAGGGATTTATTAAGAGGTCGTTTAACCACTTAATCAAGGTATGGGGTCTACAAGTTATATCCCATGATATATTTGAGGATTTGTGCTAATGTGGTTTTGTTTTTGGGTGTCTCTTGGTATGTTTTGATCACCCATGGCATGTTTTGGTAATATGATTATTAAATAGGTAAATACAAACCCTCATGATCTACATGGGAGGTGTCGAGGGTAATGAAACTAATCTAGGGCTAGCCATGGGGTGAGCCGACTCTCCCAGGCCTAGGGATTTGGGAAGAACATGTGAAATTTTTGTGTAATCATGTAGAGCCCTTGATAACCATGTTGATGTGACTATTTGTTTTGGGTTTGAATCTAGGTGGTTCACCTAGGATTGATAATCACCTAATGGAAACTGGTTTAATATGTGGAAATGATTAAATACCATAATGGAATGGGTTATGAGAAAGGTAATGCACAAGCCTAGTGAGATAGATACATTGAATGAATGCTTAGTGAGATAAGCATAATAAAAGGGTATTGGGATAAATTTCTAAATGACGTGAAATTTGTTAAATGTCTTCATAGGTTATGGAATGGAGTTAACTATCATGTTATTTTTATGGTTTATGTTTTCCTAATGAAATGGTTGTGATGTTGTGTAAATGGTTAATGGTTACAAATATGTATAGATTGTGCACATAGATTGGTAGTTTAGTTTATTGACTGAGGTTCTACACCCATGGGTCGAGTGGGACCAAGGCTTTAAACTCCACCCCTAATGCACGAGGTAGGGATATGACTGATGCTCTATTTTTCTATTGGTTGCATCCACCCATACTAATGCTTTGAGGTGAGGGTATGGTTGTCATCAACCACTAATAATTCTTCAAGGTGAGTTTATGGTTGAAATGAGGAAGTTTTGCTAGTGAGATAGGATAACTATGTGATTTTATTCATGTTATTGATTGTGTACTTTGAGCTGTGTAACATGATGTGTAACAAACCAATGATAAATTTTTTTGGAATTGATAAGTGATGTAAAATGGAATGAAACGGTAAGTTATGGAAATTGTAATAAATTTTAGTAATAGACATAAACATTCTAATGGAACATAATCTTTTTTTGCCATTTATTATTCATTTCACTTTTTAATGCATGATTTTTTATACCAGATTTCTTGTAGACACCGTTGATGGTGGCATACTAAGTTTTACTCAGACCCTACTCGGGTCGTCGTGTGTAACTGAGCAGACATCATGCTTGGTGGTCAAGACAATGGAAAGTTCTATTGATAGGGAGTTGGGTTGGCATGGGTGTATGTGGAGGAGGACCATGAATTGGTGTTGGGACCATTTTTGGGACATTACAGTTTATCTACATTTTCAGGTTTGTTCACTTTTACACTTGTATCATGGCTTGTCATATTTAATGTTGTACGTGTTTGTAGCCTATTTGGGGGAATGGTTTTTTATACATGATCTGGTATTATGGATTGTTATTCCGCTATTTTTTTTCTTCTGTTGTGGGTTACTATGATAAAAGGGGGTATAATCTCCCCAATTTACTATTCATACCTCCAATGCTAGTAAGAAACCTTTGGCGTATGGGGATGCACACTTAAGGTTATATAACCAACTTTCCCAGTGCACTGGTTTAGTGTCTTATGGGTCGGGGACATTGAAAAGTGGTATCATAGGAGGTATTTCTTCTCCTTATCTAAAATATTGTTATTTGGGATGGTAGATTGGAGTTTGGATGTGTTAGGCCTTGGTAATGAGATCGTGCTTGGGAGTAGCTAACCCATGTATGAGGAAACAACTTGGTCCCCCATGGTGTGAATTGTTTTTATTGATTATGTGATGTTATAGTTGATGATATTTCACCATTGGGTGATGCACATGTTGTGTAACATGATTGGTTTATGATATTTGGCTCATGGACTCAATGGCATGAGGTTATGCATTCAAGTATCATTGTAGGCACCTAGAGAGGTAGGTGACATGCATCATGGTATGAAAACCCAAGTTGGGTGTGTGAGGCATGAATGATAGAATGCACCTGCCATTTTTATAATTAAAAAAGGAAAATGTGGTAAATGAAGCAATGCAAGTGGGTTAAGATAAATGAATGACAATTGACTAAAAATTAAATATGTGTAACTATGGGTTGTAATGAATTGAAATTTTGTTGTAACATGTTGTGTGAGCATTGTGGTGATGTATGGTTGTTTACCCCTTGTAAACCATATACTTCGTTAGGGATGGCCGGGGTGACATTTTTCAAATACTATGGTTTATAGGGATACTGCATGTACGATGGGTTGTTGTGGCGGGTAAAGGGCCCCCTTGTTGTGAAATTGTAAATTTTCTTTGGCATGTGTTCTAAACCTCGTGATTGGAAATTTAGAGAAATGCCACCATGAAATGAAGTGCTGGTTGGGAAACAAGTGGATTTTGATGAAAAAACACCTCCAGTAGAAGAGCAAGATAATGTGGTGATCTAGGAAAGTGGGGAAGAGTGGTTCCAAGAGAACATGGATCAATTTATTTAGATGATGGATCAGGACCCAGGGAAGGTTTCCATGAGTATGTTTGAGAAGACCAGAGAGTTCTAGCTGAATCCCCCCTGACCATTACCAAAGAGGGTGGGTGAGAGGTAGTGGAGTTCTATATAGAGTCTGTCCCGAAGATACTTGATCATCTAGAGATTCCCAATGTGAAGCGGGTTAATTTGGAAACCTATATGTTTTGGGGCCTGGAAAAGTGTTTGTGGGACATCCTAGCTCAGACTGAGTAGGTTGAGAGGTTGTTGTAGAATGATTTCCAAGAATAGTTTTTGGGTCATTTTTTCCCAGATACATTGAGTCCAGAGTGGGTTGTAGATTTCATGAGCCTAACTCAGGAATTGATGTCGGTGATGGAGTATGATGGCTGCTTCACTGAATTGCGACTCTTCGTTTGAGCATTAGCGTGGGATGAGGCAGCAGTTGTGAGGCATTTCTAGGATGGGATGAGACACGAGATCAGGTCTCAAGTAAATATCTTTCACTAGAAGATGTTTACAGAGGTAGTGGAACAAGAATTGATGTTAGAAGGGAACTAGAAGAGATTTTCAGGTAGTGGGGCTGTCATGCCAGCTAGGAAGACAAGTTTTGCAACTTCTGGATGACAGAAGAGTCATTTTGGAGGTTTTCATCAAGGAAAAAGTGTGTATGGTGGTAAAAAAAGAGGGTCAGCCTCTCTAGGTGGTGATCAGGTGTTCTGCTATTTGTTTGTGAGGCCAGGGCACATGCATGGACAGTTTCTCCAACCTCCGGTTGATTGTAGGTCATGCATAAGATTGGGACATGTGTAGTGGTTCTTTGGAACCCTCAACATGAGAGTATGAATTTTGGTGATAGACAGATGCCAAATGGAGGTAAGGGATCAATAGCACCATATCTGGCAGGTAGTTGGAGCTCCACGGGCCGTAAAGGCATGGGTGGTGGACAAGGGACTCTGGGGTAGGATCGCCCATGTCATAATGGAAGTACAGTATAGGGCACGCTGCTTGGAGCCCAGGTTAGCCGGATCGGTCAGCTTCATGCAGTCTAGTCTGCACCAGGTGATGGTGAGGTTGGGCCATCAACTGTTTGAGGTATGATCGGTGTATCTTCTATGATTTCTAGTGTGTTGTTTGACACTGCTGGGAGACACTCCATTATTTTTTCTCATGTTGTGGTAGTGTTGGGGTTTCCTGTTGATAATGTGTGTGGGGTTATGTCGATTGACACCTTGTTGGGGGTGCAGAATGATGATATCAGGCAGTGAAAAATATGTGCTCTGGAAGTCAGTGGGAATCGTTTCCTATAGAAGTTGTTTATTCTCGAGATGATGGGTTTTGACCAAATCATAGGAATAGATTGGTTACTGTTGTATCAGTTTCCCGTATAATTTTTGAATTGCAGGGTATCGATTAGGTCACTTGAGGGTGATGCTTATGTCTATCGCGAAGAGTGGTATGTTCGTGCAGGTCATGTGGGACTATTCTATTGGTAGACGGATAGGGTCATGAATCAATTAGCTTTTCTTGTTCTTTATGATGATTGAAGGGAACATTTTACCTTCCCTCTAGTAGTGTACCGGTTTCAGGATGTTTTTCCTACGGATTTATCAGGGTTTCTAGCCAATAGAGATGTTGAGTTCATGATTTAGTAGCTACCAGAAGTGGAGCTAGTTTCTTTTCTTCCATACAGAATGGAACTGGTAGAACTCTAGGAGTTAAAGTTTTAGCTTGAGGAGTTGCAACATAAGGGTTCATATGTCATAGTACATCTCATTGGGGATCTCTTGTGCTTTTTTCAAGAAGGTTGAAGGTTCATTAATGTTGTGCGTAGATTTTCAGATGTTAAATCAGATGGAAATGAAAAATCAGTACCCTCTTCATAGAATTGATGACCCGTTTGACCAGTTGAGGGTTTCATCAATGTTTTATATGATTGATTTGAGATAAGGATTTCACCAAAAGAGGGTGTGGTCTTCTTATGTACCACTGACAGCTTTCAAGTGTCGATAGGGGTAATTTGAGTTTGTGGTGATTCCTTTCAGCTTGACCAATGCAATGGTAGTGTTCATGGATTTGATGAACCAAATTGTTCATCCTTAGTAGGATCAGTTTGTGGTTTTATTTTTTGATGATATCTTTGTGTACTCAAAAACTCATGACGATCATGCCCAATATCTTAACATCGTCTTGTGTACACTAAGAGAGCATCAACTTTATGCTATGTTTTTCAAAATGTATGTTCTAGAATGGAGAAGTTATTTTTCTAGGCCACATCATCTCTGAGGCAGGTTTTTCAATGGATCCAGATAATGTGTAGGTGGTTGTGTCTTGGGAGTTTCCCAATAGTTTTTTCAGACGTTCAGAGTTTTCTGGGTTAGGCCAGATTTTACCGAAGGTTCATTTAGGATTTATCTCATTTGGTAGCACCACTATCGAGCTTGACTAAGAAGGGAATTAGGTTTGAGTGGTCAGAGTCTTATGAGATTGCTTTTCAAGTGTTTAAAAAGTGATTCATGACCGCACAGATCATGATCTTACCCAATCTAGGTAAGAAGGATGTCCTATTTTGTAAAGCATCCAGTATCGGGCATGGGGCTTTGTTGGTGCATGATGAGCGGGTTCTGGCTTATGGGTTGATGAAATTGAGACCCCATGAGCGGAATTTTCACACTCATGATCTTTAGTTGGATATAGTAGTATATTCCTTAATGTGAAGGATGCACTACTTATTAGGGGAACATTTTATGGTGTATACCGATCATAATAGTTTAAAGTATAACTTTTTGCAATGAGATTTGAATCCTCGACAGAAAAGGTGGGTTGATTATATCTAGTCCTTCAACTTTGAGTCGGCTTATACACTAGGAAAGGGGAACAATGTTTCTAATTATTTTATTAGGAAGACTCAGAACCAGGTGGTTCCAGAATCCAGCGCCGAGTGGAAGTTGATGGCCTTATTCGCAGACATACACCTAGAGGTGCAGGAAGAAAATGGTCTGTTGACTCTTTATTTCATGGTTGTTGAATCAATGATTTTGATCAGTGTTAGGGGTATTCATCTTGAAGATCATGAATGTTTTTCAGTGAAGGAAAGACTTAATGGTGGAGATCCACCTTCAGGTTGGGCCATCAGTGTGGACATAGTTTTTTTTGTTCATGATCGTGTGGTTGTGTCAGTGTGCTTTCAAGAATAGTTGATGTGTGAGTTCCTTGCGTCAAAATGGAAAGATCATCTCGGTTAGAACAAGATGTATTGTGATGTCTGTAGTCAGTATTGGTGGCCATGAATGATAAATTAAGTTACAGGTTTTTTGGCACGATTCCTTACTTGTCAGTAGGTGAAGGATGAGCATCAATGCCCTGGTCGACTGTTACATCCATTTCCCATTCTTGAATGGAAGTGGGATGAAGTGATGATATATTTTTTGATGGGTCTTCTGAATAATCCTCATAATAATTATGCAATCTAGGTGGTTTTGGATCAACTAATGAAAGTGACTCATTTCATACTGATTCAGGAGACTTATATAGTTGATCAATGGGTGAGTTGAATGTTTGGGAAATTGTATAGTTTCATGGTGTATTGTGAACTATAGTTTCAAATCATGATCCTCATTTCACATTGCATTTCTCTAAATGGTTGCAGAAGGTGTTGGGTAGTCAGGTTCATTTGAGTTCAGCTTTCTACCTGCAGACGGTTGGGCAGTTAGAGTGTAAAATCCTAGTGTGGGAAGACATGTTGAGGGCTTGTGTCTTGGATTTAGATTGTTCCTCAGATAATCACCTATCACCTATTTATTTTTCCTATAGAAACTATTTTCAATCAATGCTTCATATGTAACTGTTTGAGGATATCTAGTAGATTCCATTTAGATTATCTCTATGATGGTTGGAGGCCAGTGAAACCGAGCTATTGGGACCGAGTCTCATACAGGAGACATGAGAGAAGGTTTAGTGGATTATAAAATGGATGGAAATAGATCAGAGTAGATAGAAGTCGTATAAAGATTAGAGGCATAAACCTCTTGAGTGTGAGGTGGGTTATATTGAGTTCCTTTGGGTGTCCCCAGGGATGGGTCACCGATGGATTCAGAAGAAGCTAAAGTTGGCACCCAGTTATTTGGGGTCATTTGAGATTGTGGAGAGGATTAGTCTGATGTCATATCGACTGGCTCTTCCACAATCATATAGCAGGATGCATGATGTCTTTCATGTTTCGTAGCTTCAGTGGAATCAAGCTGACCCAACTCTAATGGTGTATGTAGAGGATGTTGTGCTTGAGGCTGATGCACCCTTTGAGAAGCATCTGTTTTCTATCATTGATCGTAGTGAGAAAGTCTTGCTGGGCAAGGTTGTTCCATTGGTGTGAGTACTATGGTAGCATGGAAATGATTAGGATTAAACTTGGGAGAGGTAATTGATACGTAGTGTTAGTGGATCAATCTACTTTCCTTAGAAGTAAAATGGAGCTTGGGTGGTTGGCTCGAAGATGGGCCATTATAACGTGGGGAGGTTGTAAGATCCCGAATCTTGGAAAGGTATGTTATCATTTAAGTTGTGGTTGGAATCCCTTTTTTTGGTCAATTAAGTACTGAACCAAGCCCTAGAAGATGAACATTGTTCTTATGAGGGTTCAAGACTTGAAATGTGCAGAAATATAGGTTTTTGGGTGGGTCACACGGTCTACGCACGATTATTTATAATCGTGTGGAAAACCCAGGTAAACTGTGTAAGAAGATGTTTCTCTGACAGTAGCCTCTACATGGGTTGGACATGGTTTGGAAATATGTGTATCTAAACCATGCAAGGGGGCTCCTTTGGATAGAAGAATCTTCATGATTTTTATATGGTTTGGGAAATCATGTGGGTAAACTGTGTGTGGAGGGGCCTTTTGGGAAAGATGTATCTGTACGGTTTGCGTATAGTTTGGAAAAACGTGCATTCCAGAAACTTCTAAAAAATTGAAAATTTTTCACCCCGAGATTTTTATCCCCAACTCAGTATTTCCTCCCATTTCATCCCTCTTCATCCTAGGAACAAACCAAACCTCTCAAGTCCTCCAATAGATTAATCACCGACATTTTTAAGGCATTTTCTGTGTCGTTGATTACATATCGAAGCTCCGAGTAATGAAAATCCCATCCTTGCTTCTCTTTTTTGTTTAGGGATTTTATCTTCTTCTCCTCTCCAAATGAATCTCTTAAACCCAACTATTTGGGTGAGATATAGGTTAAAGCTTCAAAGTATAGTTGAATTAGAATCTAGGGGCATGATTAAGAGTGTTTTCAAAAGTGGAATTGTGGTAGGTGCTTTACAATATATATCCCACCGTTTATTTGAGGATTTGTGCATGTGTGGATTTGTTCTTGGGTGTATCTTGGTATGTTTTGATCACCCATGGAATATTTTGGTAAAATGGTTATTAATAAGGTAAATGGAGACCCTCATGATCAACATGGGTTGTGTTGAGGGTAATGACACAAATATAGGCCTACCCATGTGTTGTGACGGATCTCCCTGACTAAGGGATTCTTGAAGAACAAGTGAGATTGTTGTGTAATCATGTAGATTACATGAGAAAGTTGTTGATGTGACTATTTGTGTTGGGTTAGAGTCTAGGTGATGCACCAAAGATTGATAATAATTTAAGGGATATTAGGTTTATATGTGGAAATGATTAAAGACCATAATCAAATGGGCTATGAGCAAGGTAATGAGAATTACTATTGAGATAGGCACAATGGATGAATGATTTGTGAGATAAGAATAATAAAAGTGTATTGGGATAAATGGATGAATGATGTAAAATGTGGTAATTTTTTTATGGGTTATAAAATGGTGTTAAATCTCATGTTATTGTTATGGTTTATGTTTTCCTTGGGAAATGGTTGGGATGTTTTGTAAATTGTTAATGGTCACATATATGTATTGAATGTGCGCATAGCTTGGTAGTGTTAGATGCTGAATAAGGTTCTACAGCCATGGGTTGAGTTGGACTGAGGCTCTAAAATCCACCCTTAATGCGTGGGGTAGGGATATGGCAGCTGCTTTGTATTTCTATCGTTTGCATCCACCCAGACTGATGCTTCTAGATGAGGATATGTTAAAAATCCACCCAAACTGATACTTCAAGGTTAGGTTATGGTTTACATGTGAATGTTGTTCCTATTGAGATAGGATAACTCAGTGTTTTTATCATGTTTTTGATTGGGTACTTTGAGCCATGTAACTTTTTGTGTGATAAACCCATAATAAATGTGTTGGAAATGGTAATTAATGGGAAAGTTGGATGAAATGGTAGTTTATGGAAATGGTAATAAATGTTTGTAATGTACCTAAACTTGATAATGGAACTTTATATTTTCCTTGCATTTATTATTTATTTCACTTTTGCATGAATTTTTTTTTATATCTGATATTTTGTAGACACCGTTGGTGGTGGCCTACTAAGTTTTACTCACACCCTGCTTAGGTCACCGTGGGTACCCAAGCATACATCATAATTGCAGGTCAGGACAAGGGAAAGGGATCTTTATATGGAGTTGCGTTGGCATGGTTGTAAGTGAAGGAGGACCCAAACATGGCGTCAGGGCCATTTTGGGGACTTTTTAGTTTTTCTTCATTTTGGGTTTTGTTCACTTTTTCACTTGTATCATGGAATGAAATATTTACTATTGGACATGGTTGTAAACCATTTAGGGTAATGGTTGTTTATGCATTCTCTGATATTATTGATTGTTATTCCGCTATTTTGTTTATCTTCTGTTATGTATTACTCTGATAAAATGGGGTATAGTATCCCTAATTGACTAGTCAGACCCCCGTTGTTAGTCATCATCTTTTGGCGTATGGGGAGGCATGCTTAAGGTCATGTAACCACCCAGATTGGAGCACTAGTTTAGTGGCTTCTGGGTCATGGACGTTATAATTATAATTAGTTTAATTCCATCCTTCTATTTGGTTAATATAGATAATGGGGATGGTGAATTTGAATTATATTTTATTTACTTTACTCATGGTGGTTGACATAATTTCGAATACTAATTACAAATATCTTTCTCTTCTTAATTTCATGACTATTTGTTTTTGAACCAGAAAAGAGTATAATTTAATTTTAATACTAGTTTCCATTGACTATATGAAGACCAATGAGTAATTTAATGTAATTAGATTTAAATATGTTATATGGATAAATTTATTGCATTAATGACCAATATTATTAGACAAAGAGAGATAGGGTACTTTTTCACTAAGGCGGGGATACCCAAAAAATAGATATTTTTTCATTCTAACACTAACATCAAAAATGAATTAATAAAATAAATTTCTAAATACAGTCTCACCTAAACCCTGAAATTCATACATCCTTAAAACACCATCATTGAATAATTTTTTTAAAACCCAAAGCATGATTCATTTTTCACTACTATCTTTCTTCCGAACTGCTTTCAAACCCAAAAAAAATTTCTTCATAATTTTCCAAATTTAATCATTAATTTGCATTACATAAAAAACCTACAAAATCTAATTGCACTGGCCCCTAGGTTCAACCTTGACTCAATGTATAATTAATTTTAATTACATAATTTCACATTTTACTTTTATATATTTTTTATTTAGTTTATCACAATAGGGAATTAAAATTTACCTAAATGGATTTCAAAGAAACAATAATTTTTTGAGATAATTTAATTTTTGTTATTAGGTTTTATTTTATTTTAATTTTACTATTTTTTACTAAATATATTTTACATTGGGTATTTTTGTCCTATAATTTTAATATTTTAAATAATTAAATACATAAATAGGACATTTGTGAAAAATTAAAATATCCCATTGAGTTCAATACCAATTCTAAAAAACACCCAAAGAGTATATTCATTACAACCATAGAGGGAGTGAGGCAACATATTAAAATTGGGGGAATTCGACCCCATGATCTAGGGTTGTGTATTCTTAGTAACTATATGAAAACATTGAGCAGGGGACTACAATTGAATCTCATAGAACCTCTCATTTTTTAAATAATTTGATGGTGAATCCTTTAAATTATTAAGATGGTCTTGAACTACATTATATTCTTCAGACTACCACATGATGTTCCAAAGGAACACATGAGATGATTTCTTGAGAACTGTGAAGATTTTATATTCTATAATCATTCATGTGACACTGTATGACTCTGTATATTCTAATTTCATTTACAAGAGAGAGGGAGGTCATGAGTGGATCCCAATCCCCTAAGAAAATTACAACACTTCAGGGTATGACCTACCAAGAAACATTCATTATCGCGTCTTCCCACCATTAATGTTGATGGACATTTGAGTAAAAAGTATTAAGTTTTGTCAATTTGACAATGAGACACTCTACACTATATGTTAATGTTACAAAAATATGACTCAAAATTGAAATAATCATGGTATAGATCTATGTATACTAATCCTCAATTTTTCCAAGGGATTACCATATTGAAACAGGTAAATTCTGGATGCTTCAGCTAGAGGTTCACTGATGAAAAAAATAACTTGAGGGGAGCTAAAACCTACTATATGAAATGGAGTACAATAAAATCTAGTGGTAAAGTGAAGGAACAAAATGGAGAGGCTTTGACATGATCAAAAAAATAATGATTGGATGGTAGTATTGACAGAACCCCTAAGCATTAAAATGGATACAATGAAGGGCTAACAAAAAAACACCAAATATTGTATACAGAAAAGTAAATTATATTGATTAAAATCATGGTAATAATTTTTAGGGATATAAAACACAATAATCGCAAGCTAAAGGGTACCAATGAAGGTATCATGGGATTTAGTAAAAAATCCAAAGGTCAATCACTAAGAATCAATGTCCACATGATGTAGGTGAGTTTGGATACTTTCTTGACTTACATTGGTAATGCTATCAATGAAGTGAGAGAATATTCAAGATACCAACATATCTCAAGAATGTAGTTAAACTAAAATGAAAGGATCAAAAATATGAACTCCTAAAAATAAAAATTGAATTTATCAAGACCATTGAGAAACTTAGTGAGTGTCCAAGAGGAGTACTTCATAAATTACACTATATAAAACCTCGAGAAGAGTAAAAATTCATTGCCTTAAGATGTGGAAAAGTAACTCTAAATCAAGAGATAAATGATAAGGACAATTTAAAAATTGAAATATCAGAGTTATAAAGTAATAAGGAACTAGTAGTTTAAGGTAAATAATCTTAATAATAACCACCATAGTAAAATTTACTATAATTAATAGAATATAGAGATATTTTAAAGGTTAACGCACAAAAATGGAAACTTTCCCAAACAATTTTAAAAAAGAAATATTAACATCACATTTTTTGTTGAACTCGCAAAAATTTTGATGTAAGTAAAATGTAAGAATGAGTTGGTAACCAAAAAATTAATGTAGGAGGAAATTGGAAGTGTTCCAATCACAATGGATTGTTTACCTACATTATCAAAGTTGAAACCTATGAAGATACATGAACCTGGAAGTTTTTCCATCCCAATCATTATTGGGGATAAAAAAATTTGGTGATATTTTTTGAATTTGTTTACAATTTCAACATCATGTAAAACACATTATTCATGTTCTTGGGATTGGAATTCCAAAAGCCAATAATAGTTGTAATTTAATTAAGAGATTAAAAAATGGAATTTCCTTGAGGAATGATTGAATAAATCCTATTTAACTTGAAATATTATACATCTTAGTCATCTTCTTAGTCATAAAAATTTTAGTGGAAGGGATATACCTCATTTAATTGAGACCATTTCTACCCCCATGTGATCTTTGATTGATGTATAATGTGAATAACACTATCTGAGAGTTATTGGAGAGAATGTATGTTTTAATATCCTATCATAAATAAATATTTGGGATGTAAGATAATATGATGATACTTGAGAGGAAAAAAACCCCGAAGGTGAGGATTCTACGGAGGTTAAAAAATTACAGGAAGAAGATACTCTCATATGAGAATATTTTCCATGTAAAACTAATAAGATGAAGAAAGTGAATTTTTGATGCAAGACCAAATAAAGTTTATGGGTGATAGATTACAATGAGTTTGATAAAGGCTAAAAGGTACAGATAATATATGACGATCCATTTAGTTCTTTACATTTAAGGAAGAACGGTTAGTTCTTCCTGATAAGAAACAATAATGTGATGCTATCAGGTATAATTAAGTTGTTTATATATTAATGATAGGTGATGACCTATATGGACAGTTCACAATTGAGAGAATTTTTTCATCGTAATGAAGAAAAAACATTTCATTCATCAATAATTTTATATAAATATCAAATTTACTAGGATGTACGAATATAATTAGTTGTATTACTGGTGGGATGGAATGAAAATATATATTGCTAACTTTACTATGAAGTGTTTGATTTTTCAGTAAGTTAAAGCAGAGAGGTAGTTACCAAAAGCGATGCTTCATTCATTACCGGTGCCAGAGTGGAAATGGGAAAATATATCTATGGACGTTATTGTTGGATTATCGAAGAAATATTGAGATAATAAGGCAATCAGGGTTATTATTGATCGATTGACTAAATATGCTCATTTTCTTCCTATTCGAGATAATTTTCATCTAGATCAACATTCTTAGTGGTATGTTAAAGAGATAGCCAGGTTGCATGGAGTTCCCATCTCCATTGTATTTGATTGTGATTTGAGGTTCACTTATAACTTTTTGAAAGGCCTTCAAAAGTCAGTGGTTACTAAATTATTTTTTTTATAGATTTTCATCTACAATCTGATAGGTATTTAGAATGAACAATTCAAACCATGAAGGATATGTTATGTTCATGCACAATGGATTATCAGGGAAGTTGGGACCAACATCTTACTTCGATTGAATTTTATTTTAATAATTTTTTTCATTACAATATACAGATGGATCCATTTGAAAAATTATATGGGAAGTGGTGTCGCACTCTAGATTTTTGGGATGATGTATATGAAAGGAAACTGTTGGGACCATAATTGGTAGAAGAGATAGCAGAAAAATTTCAGTTGATTCAAAAGCACATGAGAATATCTCAGAGCAGGAAGAAGATTTTTGTAGGTAACTAGAGGAAGGATCTTTCATTTGAGGTAGGCAATCATTTATTTCTCAATGTTTCTCCAGGGAAATGTGTGATGCTTTTTGGTAAGAAGTGAAAGTTGATTCTAAGGATCATTGGACCGTATGAAATTCTGGAAAAGTTGGATCAGTTGTATACATAGTGGATTTACCGCCAGGTTTATACCAGCTACACCATTTTTATTATTATCAATGTTGTGAATTTATATACCAGACTTATCTCATGTTTTGAGCCCAGAGGTAGTTTAGTTGTAAGAGAATCTCTCTTTTGAGGAACAACCAGTCCTGATTCTTGATCGAAGAGAGAAAGTGTTGCGGAATAAGTTAATTTATCAGGTAATGGTTTTTTGAAAAAACCATATGGTCGAAGAGGAAATGTGGGAATCTGAAAATTCCATTTAGGATAAATACCCCCACATATTTTATAAGTTAATATAAATTGTGACGACACAATTTCCCAAAGGGGTGAAGGATGTAACTTCCACGGTAAATAAAGAATTAGAAATTTTCATATTTTATAATATTTGTGAATTAAATATTAATTTTAATTTAAATGGGCTTCTATGTTCGATAACATACCCAAAAATCAATAATGGGTTTCTTTGAAATCTTTTGTTCCACACAATGTAGGGTCATACTAAAAACTAATAAAATAATATTATTTTAAATGGTAGTTAATGCCTAGTCGTTGTATTTTCGACAATGGACAGAACAAATTAAAAAATTAATATACATGTTCATTAAATGTTTTTTCATTTATCCAATAAATTTTAGAGGCTTAAAATAAGAAAGAATCCGATTTTAAGCATAAATACTCAAATATTCATTTAAATGTTGATTTACAGCCTTTTAATGGAAAACATTATTTAAATATAGTTTTGGTCACTTTTATATATTTTATTTGACAAAATGAATTTCTTATTTATAATCGGGGCGTCAAAATTCACTTTGGGTAAATTTTGGTTATTTTTCTTATAAAATTCAATTATTAATGAATAGTGAAAATACTTTATTTTAATTCAAAACATGCTTATAATATAATTTATTTATTTGGTAAGATCATCTTTTTTAATGGTTTTAAACTGTAATTACATTATATTTTTACTATTTAATCAAATGTTGGTCATTGGAAAAAATTTCACATTGAAATTAAACATAAACAACTGTCAATATTTTGATAGTAATTATTACCTAAAAACACGCTTATTATGTTGACCATAGGAATTAATTTTAAACTAATTAATGCAACTTATATGATTTTTATTTCATAAAATAGACATAAATTTTGAATTTAGAATATCAAATATATCTTGGGCTTATTTTTTGGTATTTTTCTGAAAAACATCAAATTTTGATGAATAGTGAAAACACTGAGTATTAGTTAAAAAACTGACTTTTTCATTTAAATTAAATTTAACTGCTTATATGAAATGAATTATGAAAATTCAATATACATGGTTGTTATTATAATGTAAAATGTGGTTCAATAAGATGAATATAATTTTTGGTGAATAGTAACTTTTGACTTTTATTTACCGCGGTTAAAGATAAATAGAGTAATTAAAGGTAAAAACAATATTTTATTAATATAAAATTACCTTAAAACTTGTCCTAACAATATTTCATGGGTAATTTCTGACCACAACAATCCTTGGTTGAGACTTTTGGCATTTGAATGCCACTTGGGTAAGATAATGATATTAATAATTTTTTATTTAATGTAAAAATAAAATTGTCATAAACATATATTGTTTTGATAAACAATTTTAATGTGGTGTTATATAATTGATATATTTGAATATAAATATTCTTCAGAAATCTAAAATAATTTCTTACATCATGGTATTTTTTTATAATTGTTAGACATCATATAGAAAAAATTATTTATGACACAATAATGATGCAGTGTTTACCTCATTAATGAATGATTTAAATAAATTTGATATTTAAGATTAAAAAAATATACACAACCTTTCAAAATCTTATAGGATGATATTATTTCAAAAAATAGTCAACGTATCTTCGTCTTTAATGAGTATTGGACCTTTATTAACTGAGAATCATTATATAATAAAATGATATTTTCAAACATTCTTAATGAGACCCTCCTCCCCCTTATAAAAATCTCTCACTTCTAACTCATTACCCACACCTCTCAAGCCCCTTGGCTCGTCAAAATTCTACCCAATTAAGTCCAAAACATACCTATATTAGTCCTAGAAGCATTACCTTAGGCATAAGTCACTTCAAGAAATCCTTTTGGTTCAAGCCAATGGAAGTTACCCGATTTAAAGGTAACGTCTTCTTTAAAGTTATTATCTTTTATTTTACTCTCAAACACCCTAAAACCTTTTTAATCCATTATTTTATACCAAAACCAGAATCCTCAATATACTTGGTTGTTTTATGATATGAATTAGAACTACACTTACACACACCTCCATCTAATGTGTAAAGAACATACTGTTTTTTGTAGACGGTGAACTAATACCTCACGAAACGATGATTGTTCAATTATCTCCAACCACCTATCCGGGTGGAAATTATGATGGAAAATTTTTTATATGTGAAATATATTATATTTATATTGTTTATATTCTTCTTTATTTTTCATTTATGGAATACCTTTATGGTTTCCATAGAGGGTAAATACAATAATTTCATTTGAGCGTATGGGGACTACCACCCCCTCAATGTGATATGACTCGTTCATGCCATATGTGGAACGTATAGAAAATGAAGTTACTGAAATTATATATATTATATTATACTATAATTATAATATTTATATGTATAATTAAGTTTTCATTCCATTAAAATAAGAAATATAAATGAAAGTAGTGTTCATGTGTACGTAAGGTTTACCATCTCCATGATCTGTACATTTCATTTCTTATCTCCAAATTTTATGTACTATTATAAATACATATATATACTAGATATATATGATATATATGATATTATAAAAAATTAGTATAATTTTATTCATAATTGAATTTTGACCACATTGAGAATTTATAATTATAACAAGTTCATTTTTTAATTCAAGTTCCGAACATCGACAATATGTCAGATATGGACTCAAATAATTATAAAATTGTTATAGAAAGGTAATAAGAGATATAAATGAATAATAAACTTGTAAAATGTTCTTATGAAAATATAAATTAACTTATGTTTATTATTCATGAGATTAAATAACAAACGGGTCAAGTCGGACACGAGGTAAGGGACTTCGTCTGAATCTACTTTCATTGAGGCATACTTTGATTTATAAACGAATTTCTTGTATACATTATATAATAAAACCCTTTGACTATTAATTTCATTAAAAGGGAATCATTTTTCTATGAAGTGTTTTACTAAATGACAAAAGGAATATTTTTAACATTTACAATGACAACAACCTCGCCACCGTCGTAATCGTTAGTTGGCTTCCTCTATAAGCCTTAATGTTTTTCAAATAAAAAATGAACCCATTATTCTGTTTTTGGGCGTTTTGGTATTGAAAATGTTATTTTAAATTGTTTTATTATTTCAATATCATGAAATTATTTCAAATGAAATTTTATTAGTGAAATATTTATATTTTTAATATTTTATGTTGTACTTGGAAATTTGATGGGTGGTTATGTGATAAACCAAATGGAAAGTGGTACTGTGATAAACTAGGATAGGTGGTTAAGTTATATCCTTCAATGAAATGGGTATTGAAGTCAGTTTTATGGGTCGTCCATTTAGTGACATGTGTGGTAGTCGACCATATTGTTATTCCATTTTGTATGTTTATGTCCCAAGATACCTATATATGTTATGTGTTCTTTATATGGGTTTTATTGTAATATTTTGGTAAAAAATTGGTAAGCAATGATATTTTATTAATTGATGATTATTTATTACTTCATAAAGGTGAACATTATTAGTTATGAGAAGGTATTAATGGTTTACTTGTTGTTTTAAAAAACTAACAATTTTCCTTATTTGTGTATCCCTTACTAAAATTTTTATGCTCATCCCAAATTTTAGAAATGTCTTTCATAGGACATACAATGGAATAGGGTCAAGGATGGGATCAAGGAAAAGTCACGATGTCTAAAAAATTGAACTAGACATGACTCTTTTTTTCAAAGAGTATTTATTTTATGAAAAAATGGATACTTAGTAGAAGTGTCTACTTATAATATTCAAGTTGTTATGTATATGTTATGAAATAATTATCTAAAGCTCTAAACATGACAATCTCCTAAAAGTGAATCATTAAATTAATTCAAGATTATGTAATTTTTATGGTCAGTGCCTTATAGTTGGTATCATAGGTTGGTTTAGACAGCATTAGGGGTTATAATATTGTTAAAATAGTTTATGGTAAGATTGAAATGATATAGAATTTACCTATTACCATGTTTCTTTGTCTATGATATTTCTATATTCAGAATGGTTTTTAATAGAGGAAATAGGGCAGTTGTGTAGTGAAGGAATACAGAGGGAAATGACCTTCCAAATCAGCATCCTAAGAAGGTCGGAATGGTAATTGAACAGTTTGTTGTAGTGATGGCGATGCTGATTAGTTGATAAATGGTGGTTGTGTTTATAGATAATATTTTGGTTTATTAAAAAATTAATGAGGAGCAAGAAGGTCATTTAAGGGGTTTTTTAACAACATTAAAAGAAAAGATACTATTTGTGAAATTCAACATGTTAGAGTTTAGGTTACAAAAAATTTTATTCCTTGGTCACATTGTTTCAAAAAATGGCATAAATATTGATCATGCTAAAACAGGTTGTTAAAGAATGGCCAAGAGCCACAAATATTACTGAGATCCATAGTTTTCTTAGTTTAACATGTTCTTACTGGAGGTTTATTGAAAATGTTTCACAGTTATCTAGCCCAATGACTAAGTTAACATGAAAAGGTGTTAAGATAATTTGGACAAAAGAATGCGATGATTATTTTCAGGAATTGAAAAAAAGATTGGTGAATGCTCTAGTTTGGGCATTACCTTCCAGAAATGGTGAGTTTGTTATCTACACTGGTGCTTCATTGAAAGGAATTGGGTGTTCCCTTATGTAGAATGATTAGGTAATTGCTTATGCATCACGTCATTTGAAACCTCATGAGTTAAATTTCCCTACCCATGATTTGAATTTAGATTCTGTTGTTTTTGCTTTAAAATTTTTGAGGCATAATTTGTATGGAGTAAAATGTGAAATATATACCAACTACAAAAGTTTAATGTATATATTCACTCAGAAATAATTAAAGAGAATAAAAAGTAGATGGTTTGAATTAATCAAGGATTATGATTACATGATCCATTACTATCCGAGATAAGTAAATAAAGTGGTTGATTCTTTGAGTCAAAAAAAAAACAATGCTTCATTAACCTTTTTACATTTGGAACAAGATCCTTTGGTTAAAGAATTGACGAGCTTTGGCATCGAATTTGTTAGTTCCAGAAATTCCTCTATTTTCCTTCAGTTGTCAGTGAAATCATCTCTATCAGGCATAACTAAGAAAGCACAGTTAAAGGAGAGTGGTCATTAATGAATGAGATTAATTAGTCTTTATCATTGTCTGAGTTGAAATTGGAAAATATATCCATGCACTTCATTGAGGGATTACCGAATACATCTCGAGGTAATAATGCCATCTAGGTTACTGTTGATCGATTGACTAAATCTTGTCATTTCTTTCCTATTCAGGAAACTTTATGTCTAGATCTACTTTATCAATTGTATGCTAAAGAGAGAGTTCCTGTAACACCCCAGGTAAATAAATAATATGACATTTTTATTTTTATCCATATTTGTGAATAAAATATTGATATGACTTTAAAGGGGACGCTATGCTCGATGTCGTACCCAACACGCAACAAAGAGTTTCATTGAAATCTTACGTTGCACTCTAATAATAAAATAATATTATTTTAAATGGTAGTTAACATGTAGCCATTATAATGGTGGGAATGGATATAAATAACTAAAATATGATTATATATGTTTTTAAACGTTTTTACATTTATCCAATAAAGGATAGAGGCTTAAAATACGGAAAGAATTCAATTTTAGGCGTATATGCCCTAGTTTTCACTAAAGGTTCACTTATCACCTTTTGATGGTGAACCGTCATTAAATATAGTTTTGATCACTCTTATACATTATTTTGGACCAAATAAAACTCTTATTAAGAATTGGGACATCAAATTTTAATTTGTGTAATTTTTTGGTATTTTTCCGATAAAGTTCATTTTTTAATGAATAGTGTAAAATGTTGTGTTTTAATTCAAAACCTCTTTTTAATCTAATTTATTTATATGATTAGATAATATTTTGAATTGGTTTTAAAGTGAAATTAGAAAATATTTTTACCATTAAATCCAATAGTGGTCGTTGGAATTAATTTCACTTTGAAATCAGACTTAAACTAGTGTCAATCTTTTGATACTTATTGTTTTATAAAAACACGCTATTTGTGCTGACAGCGGGAATTAATTAATAAATTAATTAATGTGACTAATATGTTTTGAATTTTGTAAAACGGACTTAATTTTTGAATTTGTAATATCAAATATAGCTTAGGGTGAATTTTTGGGATTTTTCTGAAAAACTTCAATTTTTGATGAATAGTGAAACCACTAAGTGGTACTTATAAGAACTAATTTTCCGTTTAAATGAAATTTTGCCATCATTGTGTTTTGATTTTAAAAAATCCGACATACATGGTTGTCATTAAGAAGTAAAATGTGGTTCAATGAGATTAAAATAATTTTTTGGTGAATAGTAACTTATTAAGTTTTTAATCGCGATTAGTGGTAATTAGTGTAGTTTAAGGTAAAAATAATATTATAAAAATGTGAAAACACCATGACACTTGTCCTACACCTATTGGGTGAGTCATGGCCGACCAAGACAAGCCATGGGCAAACTTGGGGACCCCATGGAGCCACTTTAGTTGGAAAATGACAATAATATATTTTTATTTAATGTTAAAATTAAATTGACACAAACATGAGTTGTTTTACTAAAACAGTTTTTAAGTAGGGTTACACAAGTCCAAATTTTGATTATAAATAGTCATTAGAAAGAAAAAAATATTTCCTACATCATAGTATTTGTTTCATAATTTTTAGACATTAAATAAGTTAAATTATATATGACATAATAATGATGCAGCGATGACATCATTATTTGACGATTTAATTAAAATGGAAAGATAATATAAACTCTACAACCTACACATGGCCAAAACTAATTGGATGAGTGTATTTCGAAGCCTTATCACCTTATCCACGAATTATATCATTGTGGTACCTTTTAAAACCGAAACACATTTTCAAATAAAGTAATATTTCTTACTTTCCAAAAGTGCCCCTCCTCTCCTCTTATAAAAGGCCCCCACCTCTATCTCTTCTCCCACACTCCTCAAGCCTTTGGCTCGGCCAAACCCTTCCCATTTACTCTCTCCGCATACCTCTCCTCATCCTAGAGGATTCCCTTTGGGAATAATTCTTTCAAAGGAAGTCTTTAGGCTCAAATCAAAAGGAGTTACACTTTTAAAGGTAATTCATTCTCTCATATTCATTTGTTTTATTTTGCTTATCCACCCCCCTAAAATCTTTTTATTTACTTCTATTGTAACAACAACAATATCTTCAATATACTAGGATGTTGTTATACGATTTATTCATGCTACACTATCACACAACTACATCAAATGGTTAAAGAACATACAGAATCCGTGGATGGCGAAATTCTGCCTCCCGAAACGATGATTGTTCAATACTCATTTAACACCTTCAAAGGTGGCCATTATGATGTAACTATTTTTATATATGATATATAATATGTTTATGTTTTACTTATGCTTCTGTATTTTTCATTTGTGTCTTACATTTATGGCTTCCATTATGGGTATACGCGATATCTTCATTTTAGGAAGTGCGGACTACCACTCCCTCAAAGTGATGTGATTCGTTAATGCCATACGTGGGATGTATAAAGGATGGATTTAATGTTATTATATATTATGTTATACTGGAATTATTATATACCTCTATTTCATTATTATTTCTTTCCATTAAAGTATGAGATAGAAATGAAAGTAGCGTTCATGCGTACGTACGGCTTACCGTCTCCATGAACGGTGCATTTCATTTCTTATCCCCAAATGTAATGTACTATTAAAAGTAAATTTATATAATTGATATATATATAATGAATGATATATATAAATGATGAATATAATTCTGGAATTAAAATATACATACCTCTCATTTAGTTTTAGTTCCATTAACATGACAACGAAATGAAAGTAGCGTTCATGCGTACGTACGGCTTACCGTCTCCATGAACGGTGCATTTCATTTCTTACCTCGAAATGATTATGTAATATTATAAATGCATGAATTTACTGGATATATATGAAATATATGATATCTACATCATGAATACAATTCTTGATATAATAAACATTTTGCCACACAAACAACATGTAATTGTAAGAAGTCTACTTTCGACTTAAGAACCAAATATCGACAAAACAAACATTATTAACTTAAATGATTAAATAATGTTTATAACATTGAAATAAGTGATCTAAAAGGAATAATGAACTATAAAAAGGGTTCTTAATAAAGTGGAAATTAACTCAAGTTTATTATTCAGGACGTTAAAGAACGATCGAGTCAAGTCGGACCCGAGGTAAGGGATCCTACTCCTCTCTTTCTTTTTTAAGTACACACTTTTATGTCATTCCTTTTAAAGCTCATATTTCTTGTTATTGGGATGATATTTTAAATTACACTTACTGTAATTTTTATGTTCATGTGATGAGATACCCTATTCTCTCTCATCAATCCATTTTGGAAGTTTTGAGTGGCGCCATTAGGCTGCCAAACTTTCATAAGAGATCTAACCTCTCTCTTTCTTTTTTTAAGTACTCTCCTTTATGTCACTTATTTTAAGCTCCTGTTTGTAATGTTGGGGGATATTCTTTTATATTCCTCTTTCTGTACATTTTATTGTAATGTGATGAGATACCCTATTTGATCTCATCAATCCATATTCGGAAGTTTTATGTGGCGCCGTTAGGCTGCCGAATTTTCGTAAGGGATTTTTCATCTCACTTTTATTCCCGTGAGATTTATGCTACATTTGCCACAAATTCCATTGAGTGGTGTATGTACTGCCCATTATTATACTCTTTGTGTAATATAATTTCGTTTATGAGTATTTACATCAATGATCTATTGTCCTTCTTTCATGGGGTGTATGTTTTGAAAGATACCCAAGTCGGTAAGGGAACCTTTCACCCTTCTCTTTTTTAAAAGACTTCTTTTGTTGGGTCTTTTAATTTACATATTTTTATGTTGGTATATGTTCTCATATATCCTTATTTATGTAAATTTTATTTCCAAGTGATGAGATACACTTTTTATCTCTCATCAACTCATTTTGATGTGATGCCATTAGGCTGTCAAGGGAACTTGTTAACCCAATTTCGATTTCTTTGGGTTCAACATGTAGTCATTGAATATGTCATCTATTGAATATGTTTGAATGAAATTTTATTGTTTTAAACTTAATATCCAATTATATTGGGTGTATTTATATTTGTCACACATATTTTTGAGATTGATTTGTCCTAAATTTAAGGATACCTTCTTTATAAGGGATTTCATCACATTTGACATTTCTATTGAGGGATCATTGTTGTTATGCACCAATTCACTCTTATATGGTGTATATACTGTCCTTTGGAGTATTTTATCATGAATCCATTTATTCTCATGATATTATAAAGTTCTTACTAAATGTTATTCCTCAATTATTGTATTCAAGTGTCTCTAATTTTGGTAAAACCCCTTTAACCAAAATATCATTTTAAATATTTTAATTATTTGTTCTTGTTAATATCCATGTTTTCAAAATGGTTTTAAGGATTTATTTATATGGATATTAATGGTTTAAAATTTTAAGATTCAAGGTGGTATGGGACACTTTGATTCAAAAATCTCTTTATTAAATGTTTTAAATGGATTTGGAAATGGTTTCTTTTTGTATGGATTCATTATTTCAAAATACTAAAATGTTATATTGTGATTGAAATGTGGAAATGTTTTGTTTCCTTTATGCATGTTTTATGTGATACGTTTATGTTATGGTTCTTGGGCATTGTTATGAAAACGGGTGGTTCCGTGATAAACTAAGGGCGGGTGAGCCCGATATAGCTCTCCAATGCATTGGGTAACGCGAAGGAGTGAAACGTTAAGGTTTCTCCGAAGAGATTTTAGGGAATATACTGTGATTGGTATTCCAAACGTAACCAAGAGGGTTACTCCCTACGTAAGAATGTTATGAATGCCTCAAGTTACCTTTATGTCTTATGATTTCTATGATTTATTCATGATTTAATGAGGTAGGTTAAAGTGCCTATGTTTTATGGGTAAATTATGATTTCATTCTTATGTATAAATGAACTCATGTTTCCTTTCCATATTTTTATATCCCTTACTGAGCTTTTTATGCTCATCCCAAGTTTTTGAAATGTTTTTCAGGTCAAGTGAAAGGTACATGATAAGATGATAGAGTCAAGGATGTGTTAAGAAAGAATCCATGTTTTATTTCAATATGTTTCCGTTGATGGGAAGAATGAATACAGCCTTTTATGTAACCACTTTGTTTAAATGTGGAATGTAATGCAAGTTTCATGATCTAATTCTCTAAAACTCTAAACCTGAAAAGATCCTCAATGTGTAATCTTGTAATAACTCAAGATTAAGTAAGGTTTAAGGCTGGGTCCTTATAGTTGGTATCAGAGGTCGGTTTAGATAACTTTAGAGGTTAGGGTATTCTCTAAGCACAAGTGACATTACCATAATGGTTAGGATTTCAGAAAGAGTCCTAGTTTTAGATAAAGTGAATTAGTAAGTATATCTTAGTGTTTATCTTACTCATTAGTACATGATGGTTTTGTTGATATACCCACACTGACATTTCTATTTTTAGTGAATGGATGGATCTAGCAGGCACCAAATAGACAACAGGTTTGAAGGAAACTGTGGTGGTTCTCTGACTAAGATACTAGATAAAATGGAGGATTCGATGAGGAAACTTGTGGTTGTTCTAAACCAAATATCAAGGAGTCATGATCAACCACTTGAACCTTGGTATGATCTTTAATGCATCATGTACGAGATGACCAATCCATGTGGAAGTTCAGGTAATAATTATAAAGGTAACCATTAGAGTTTATATGATCCTTACTTTTGAGGTAATTATGGGTTATTATATGATACGCTGGAAAATGAAAGGCATGAGAAAAGCTTGAGGTTAAAATATGTTATGATCATTTTTGATGATTTTATCTCTTTTTGGGGAATGATTTAAGAATTATATATTTTTTGAAAAAGGACAACACGCAGACCGTGTGACAACCCGTCGTGTTGGACAAAGCTGCGGGAATCGAACCCACAACTAAAGTGCGACTGGTATTTATCGCCTACCACTGGACTACGTGAAGTCCCTGGTTAGTTTGACTGATACTTTATAGTTATATGATTTTATGAATTAAGAGTAAGTTGATTTTGGGTTATTTATGAAAATGATTAACCTATCATGGAGGATATGTGATTAGGTTAATTACCTTTCAATACAAGACTTTAGGAGCAGCAGATGTTGTTTGGAGATAAATGTTACGATTTAATTTGGAAGACTATGTGACTAAATACTTAAAATATTTGGGTTTCAATCTTATATTGGTTTACTTTGAAGAATTTTATGGAAAAATTGGTTATCGAATGGTCCTCGTTGAATTTTGGGTTTTGTTGGACAAATTTTGGAGGTTAAGAATAGATTTTCTTTTTTATAAAGGGTTATCATTTTCTGGATTATCTGATCTTGTAATAACCTTTTTGGTTTTGGTTAAAGTCTAAAGACATGGGAAGTATATAGATCTATTTTGTGGATTAGGTGATTCTCTAGAAGTTGATTATAGTACTCTTAATTCAAACAAGTCTCCCTAAATACTCACCTTTTGGAAAAAAATATGAGTTTGACTAAGGAATCTAGTAAAAGATGAAAGTCAACATGATAAGTGATTATGTTTCCTTATGAATAAATTCCTCAACAAAAAGTAACTTAAAACAAAAATGTTGTCTATTAACTTTTCCTACTGGGGAATCAAATACCGTTTAACCCATCACAAGTTTGTGAATTTCTCGTTGTTAACTTTCTCCTAAAAATGTTTTCTATCACTCTCCGTCAGAACATGACACTTTGTTTTTTTCCTCCATGTCCATATTTTCATACTTGGAATCCTAGTATGAGATAACTCAGGTGACTTTTGTACTTATCTTTCTTTATTTTAAAGTGTTTGTTTTATCGACTCTTGTTCCGATGTGGGACTTTCAAGGATGTTTCCAAGCGCAATTTTAAAATTGCGAGGACGCAATTCCCAAAAGGGGGGAATGATGTAACACCCCAGGTAAATAAAGAATATGACATTTTTATTTTTATCCATATTTGTGAATAAAATATTGATATGACTTTAAAGGGGACGCTATGCTCGATGGCGTACCCAACACGCAACAAAGAGTTTCATTGAAATCTTACGTTGCACTCTAATAATAAAATAATATTATTTTAAATGGTAGTTAACATGTAGCCGTTATAATGGTGGTAATGGATATAAATAACTAAAATATGATTATATATGTTTTTAAATGTTTTTACATTTATCCAATAAAGGATAGAGGCTTAAAATACGGAAAGAATTCAATTTTAGGCGTATATGCCCTAGTTTTCACTAAAGGTTCACTTATCACCTTTTGATGGCGAACCATCATTAAATATAGTTTTGATCCCTCTTATAAATTATTTTGGACCAAATAAAACTCTTATTAAGAATCGGGACATCAAATTTTAATTTGTGTAATTTTTTGGTATTTTTCCGATAAAGTTCATTTTTTAATGAATAGTGTAAAATGTTGTGTTTTAATTCAAAACCTATTTTTAATCTAATTTATTTATATGATTAGATAATATTTTGAATTGTTTTTAAAGTGAAATTAGAAAATATTTTTACCATTAAATCCAATAGTGGTCGTTGGAATTAATTTCACTTTGAAATCAGACTTAAACTAGTGTCAATCTTTTGATACTTATTGTTTTATAAAAACACGCCATTTGCGCTGACAGCGGGAATTAATTATTAAATTAATTAATGTGACTAATATGTTTTGAATTTTGTAAAACGGACTTAATTTTTGAATTCGTAATATCAAATATAGATTAGGGTGAATTTTTGGGATTTTTCAGAAAAACTTCAATTTTTGATGAATAGTGAAACCACTAAGTGGTACTTATAAGAACTGATTTTCCGTTTAAATGAAATTTTAACATCATTGTGTTTTTATTTTCAAAAATCCGACATACATGGTTGTCATTAAGAAGTAAAATGTGGTTCAATGAGATTAAAATAATTTTTTGGTGAATAGTAACTTTTTATGTTTTTAATCACGATTAGTGGTAATTAGTGTAGTTTAATGTAAAAATGATATTACAAAAATGTGAAAACACCATGACACTTGTCCTACACCTATTGGGTGAGTCATGGCCGACCAAGACAAGCCATGGGCCAACTTGGGGACCCCATGGAGCCACTTTAGTTGGAAAATGACAATAATATATTTTTATTTAATGTAAAAATTAAATTGACACAAACATGAGTTGTTTTACTAAAACAGTTTTTAAGTAGGGTTAAACAAGTCAAAATTTTGATTATAAATAGTCATTGGAAATCTAAAAAGATTTCCTACATCATAGTATTTTTTTCATAATTTTTAGACATTAAATAATTTAAATTATTTATGACATAATAATGATGCAGTGATGACATCATTATTTGACGATTTAATTAAAATGGAAAGATAATGTAAAATCTACAACCTACACATGTCCAAAACCAATTGGATGAGTGGATTTCGAAGCATTATCACCTTATCCACGAATTATATCATTGTGGGACCTTTTAAAACCGAAACACATTTTCAAATAAAGTAATATTTCTTACTTTCCAAAAGTGCCCCTCCTCTCCTCTTATAAAAGGCCCCCACCTCTACCTCTTTTCCCACACACCTCAAGCCTTTGGCTCGGCCAAACCCTGCCCATTTACTATCTCCACATCCCTACCCTCATACTAGAGGATTACCTTTGGGCAGAATTCTTTCAAAGGAAGCCTTTAGGCTCAAATCAAAAGGAGTTACACTTTTAAAGGTAATTCATTCTCTCATATTCATTTGTTTTATTTTGCTTCTCCACCCCCCTAAAATCTTTTTATTTACTTCTCTTGTAACAAAAACAGTGTCTTCAATATACTAGGATGTTGTTATAAGATTTATTCATGCTACACTATCACACAACTACATCAAATGGTTAAAGAACATACGGTTTCTGTGGATGGCGAAATTCTGCCTCCCGAAACGATGATTGTTCAATACTCATTTAACACCTTCAAAGATGGCCATTATGATGTCACTATTTTTATATATGATATATAATATGTTTATGTTTTACTTATTCTTCTGTATTTTTCATTTGTGTCTTACCTTTATGGCTTCCATTATGGGTATACGCGATATCTTCATTTTAGGAAGTGCGAACTACCGCCCCCTCAAAGTGATGTGATTCGTTAATGCCATACGTGGGACGTATAAAGGATGGATTTACTGTTATTATATATTATGTTATAATGGAATTATTATATACCTCTATATAATTATTATTTATTTCCATTAAAGTATGAGATAGAAATGAAAGTAGCGTTCATGCGTACGTACGGCTTACCGTCTCCATGAACGGTGCATTTCATTTCTTATCCCCAAATGTAATGTACTATTAAAAGTCAATGTATATAATTGATATATATATAATGAATGATATATATAAATGATGAATATAATTCTGGAATTAAAATATACATACCTCTCATTTTGTTTTAATTCCATTAATATGACAAAGAAATGAAAGTAGCGTTCATGCGTACGTACGGCTTACCGTCTCCATGAACGGTGCATTTCATTTCTTACCTCTAAATGATTATGTAATGTTATAAATGCATGCATGTACTGGATATATATGACATATATGATATCTACATCATGAATACAATTCTTTATATAATAAACATTTGGCCACACGAACAACATGTAATTGTAAGAAGTCCACTTTCGACTTAAGAACCAAATATCGACAAAACAAACATTATTAACTTAAATGATTAAATAATGTTTATAACATTGAAATAAGTGATCTAAAAGGAATAATGAACTATAAAAAGGGTTCTTAATAAAGTGGAAATTAACTCAAGTTTATTATTCAGGACGTTAAAGAACGATCCAGTCAAGTCGGACCCGAGGTAAGGGATCCTACTCCTCTCTTTCTTTTTTAAGTACACACTTTTATGTCATTCCTTTTAAAGCTCATCTTTCTTGTTATTGGGATTATCTTTTATATTACACTTACTGTAATTTTTATGTTCATGTGATGAGAGACCCTATTCTCTCTCATCAATCCATTTTGGAAGTTTTGAGTGGCGCCATTAGGCTGCCAAACTTTCATAAGAGATCTAACCTCTCTCTTTATTTTTTTAAGTACTCTCCTTTATGCCACTTATTTTAAGATCCTATTTGTAATGTTGGGGGATATTATTTTATATTCCTATTGCTGTACATTTTATTGTAATGTGATGAGATACCCTATTTGATCTCATCAATCCATATTCGGAAGTTTTATGTGGCACCGTTAGGCTGCCGAATTTTCGTAAGGGATTTTTCATCTCACTTTTATTCCCGTGATATTTATGCTACATTTGCCACAAATTCCATTGAGTGGTGTATGTACTGCCCATTATTATACTCTTTGTGTAATATAATTTCATTTATTAGTATTTACATCAATGATCTATTGTCCTTCTTTCATGGGGTGTATGTTTTGAAAGATACCTAAGTCGGTAAGGGAACCTTTCACCCTCCTCTTTTTTAAAAGACTTATTTTGTTGGGTCTTTTAATTTACATATTGTTTTGTTGGGATATGTTCTCATATATCCTTATTGATGTAAATTTTATGTCCAAGTGATGAGATACACTTTTTATCTCTCATCAACTCATTTTGATGTGATGCCATTAGGCTGTCAAGGGAACTTTTTAACCCAATTTCGATTTCTTTGGGTTCAACATGTAGTCATTGAATATGTCATCTATTGAATATGTGTGAATGACATTTTATTGTTTTACACTTAATATCCACTTATATTGGGTGTATTTATATTTGTCACACATATTTTTGAGATTTATTTGTCCTTAATTTAAGGATACCTTCTTTATAAGGGATTTCATCACATTTGACATTTCTATTGAGGGTTCATTGTTGTTATGCACCAATTAACTCTTATATGATTTATATACTGTCCTTTGGAGTATTATATCATGAATCAATTTATTCTCATGATATTATAAAGTTCTTAATAAATGTTATTCCTCAATTATTTTATTCAAGTGTCTCTAATTTTGGTAAAACCCCTTTAACCAAAATATCATTTTAAATATTTTAATTATTTGTTCTTGTTAATATCCATGTTTTCAAAATGGTTTTAAGGATTTATTTATATGGATATTAATGGTTTAAAATTTTAAGCTTCAAGGTGGTATGGGACACTTTGATTCAAAAATCTCTTTATTAAATGTTTTAAATGGTTTTGGAAATGGTTTCTTTTTGTATGGATTCATTATTTCAAAATACTAAAATGTTATATTGTGATTGAAATGTGGAAATGTTTTGTTTCCTTTATGCATGTTTTATGTGATACGTTTATGTTATGGTTCTTGGGCATTGTTATGAAAACGGGTGGTTCCGTGATAAACTAAGGGCGGGTGAGCCCGATATAGCTCTCCAATGCATTGGGTAACGCGAAGGAGTGAAACGTTAAGGTTTCTCCGAAGAGATTTTAGGGAATATACTATGATGGGTATTCCAAACGTAACCAAGAGGGTTACTCCCTACGTAAGAATGTTATGAATGCCTCAAGTTACCTTTATGTCTTATGATTTCTATGATTTATTCATGATTTGATGAGGTAGGTTAAAGTGCCTATGTTTTATGGGTAAATTATGATTTCATTCTTATGTATAAATGAACTCATGTTTCCTTTCCATATTTTTATATCCCTTACTGAGCTTTTTATGATCATCCCAAGTTTTTGAAATGTTTTTCAGGTCAAGGGAAAGGTACATGATAAGATGATAGAGTCAAGGATGTGTTAAGAAAGAATCCATGTTTTATTTTCAATATGTTTCCGTTGATGGGAAGAATGAATACGGTCTTTTATGTAACCACTTTGTTTAAATGTGGAATGTAATTCAAGTTTCATGATCTAATTCTCTAAAAATATAAACTTGATAAGATCCTCAATGTGTAATCTTGTAATAACTCAAGATTAAGTAAGGTTTAAGGCTGGGGCCTTATAGTTCCCCTATCCATTGTATCTGATCTTGATATGAGGATCACTTCTAACTTTTGGAAAGGACTTTAGAATTTGATGGGTTCTGAATTAAATTGTAGTACAACATTTCATCCTCAATCTGATGGGTAGTCAGAATGAACAATTCATACCATGGAGGATATGTTACGTGTTCTCTTAATGGATTACCAGGGAAGTTGATATCAACATATTTTTGTGGTTGAGTTTTATTATAATAACAGTATTCATTCTAGTCTAGAGATGGATCCATTTGAGGAATTATATGGGAACCAGTGTTGCACTCCATATTTTTGGGATGAAGTAGGTGAAAGGAAATTGATGGGATTAGAATTGGTAGAATATATGGTAGAAAAATTTTAGTTGATTTTGAAGCACATGAGAATAGCTTAGAGAAGGCATAAAAGTTATGCAGATAACTGTAGGAAGGATCATTCATTTGAGGTAGGTGATCATGTTCTTCTCAATGTTTCTCCATGGAAAAGATTGATTCGTTTTGCTAAGAAGGTAAAAGTGAGTCTTAGTTTTATTAGACCTTATGAAATTATATAGAAAGTTGTATTAGTTGAATATGGAGTAGAATTAACTCCTGGTTTATCCCAAGTACACAAATTTTTTATGTTTCAATGTGGACAAACTATATGCTAGATTCATCTCATGTTTTCAGCCAAGAGGTAGTTCAGTTGGAAGAGAATCTCTCTTTTGAGGAACAACAAGTACATATTCGTTAATGAAGAGACAAAGTATTGTGGATTAAGGTCATTAATTAAGAATTTTTTTTTGGAAAAACCATATGGTCGAAGAGGCAACATGTGAATCTGAAAATGCTATGATGGATAAATACATCCACTTATTTGGTAATTTAATAAAAATTGTGAGGACGTAATGTCTAAAAGGGGGGAAGGATGTAACATCCCAGATAAATAAAGAATAAGACATTTTCAAATTTATTATATTTGTGAATTGAATATTAATTTTACTTTAAAACAGATTCTATGTTCGATGGTGTACTTGATACGCAACAATTGGTTTCTTTGAAATCTTACATTGAACACAACATTGGGTCATATTGAAAAATAATAATATAATATTATTCTAAATCGTAGTTATCGCCTAGCTGTTTTATTGGTAGGAAGGGAATGAAATCACTATAAAATGAATATATATGTTTCTTAAATGTTTTTACATTTATCAAATAAATTTTTTTTTCTTAAAATAAGATATAATCTGATTTTAATTATAAACACTCTAATATTAATTAAAATGTCGATTTACTGCCTTTTCATTGAGAACCCTCTTTAAATATAGTTCTGGTCACATTTATATGTTGTATACAAAAAAAATTCAATTCTTCTTTAGAATCAGGACTTCAAAATTTAGTTTGGTTAAATTTTTTTTATTTTCCTAATAAAATTTATTTTTTAATGAATAGTTAGAAATACTGTATTTTAATTCAAAACTACCTTTTAATCAAATTTATTTTTATGGATATATTTTCTTTTTAATTGGTTTTAAAATTTAATTAGATTAAAGTTTTACCATTTAATCCTGTTGGGTCGGAAGAATACCCCAAGGAGGGAATGATGGCAAGAGGGGGGGTGAATTGCCTTTTAAAAAATTGATAGACAAATTAAAAATCAAAGTAAAGTGCAGCGGAAATAAAGAAGGCAAGACACACGAAATTGATAACGGAGTTCGGCCAAAACCCGGCCTACGTCTCCGCTCCCAACTCAACCGTTGAGAGATTCTACCGCTTGCTTTTCAATGGTTGTAGCAAGAAACCCACTAGGCTTTGAGGTAGCACTAGGACCTATTACAGCTTGCTTTTGATGGTTGAGCAAGAACCCAATGCTTTTAATGGTTAAGCAATAACCCACTAGTCTTTTTACGGGTGAAGACTAGCTCACCGATCTCAAGCCTTTTTACAAGGTAAGGCTTGACAACCTCTTCACACCTTAGTGGTGGTGTGAGAACCCAAAGAAAGGGAGGTTGAGAAAAGGGTTGGGGTTTGTAGGCACAAACCCAAATTTAAAGCTCAATAAAAAGTAAAACAATAAAACCCGTATTTGGGAAGACTTGGGCGCCTTTGATTGGATGGAGATGTTGAAGGCCGCTTCCAAGCTTCTTTGAAGGAGCTCCTTGGATGTGGAAGTTGTTGGAGCACTTGGGGTTCCCTTGGAGGAAGTCGCCGGAAGATGGCCAATTGATGCAAAATATGTCCGTGGGCTTCACAATAGTTCCGGTTAGTGTCCAGGGCTTCCTTGGCCTTTATTTATAGGCATGGAACCCTTGGGGAGGCTTCGGAGCCGTTGGAGAGGCTAAAAGAGCCGTTGGGAGCCAAGTGGGCCAGCCTGGTCAAACTGCAACGGCTAGTTTGACTGGCTCCACCGGCTGGCCGGTGCTTGAGGAAATTGGGAGATTTCGAGACTTGGCTCCACCGGCTGACCGGTAGATGGGCCACCGGTTGGCCGGTGCCTTGGATGTTGAGAAGGAGGTTGGTCCAGGCCCCACCGGTCGACCGGTGGAGGAGCCACCGGCTGGCCGGTGGAAAGACAGTAGGTCTCACTATTTGTGCTGGGTGCCACAGGTCGACCGGTGGCAGAGCCACCGGTCGACCGGTGGGGAGGCAGTAGCTTCCCTTTGAGTGCAGGTGCCACCGGCTGGCCGCTGGTGTTCCACCGGTTGGCCGGTGGACTGAATTTCAGTCCATTTCTTGTCCATTCTTGGGCCAATCCTTTGGCAATCTTTTGCCTATCATCCACAACACTTAAAAACAATGTTAAACACATATGAAAGTGATTGTGATCATGAAAATCAAAGAGTGTGGGGTACAACAATCTCCCCCTATTTTGATGATCACAATCACTTATCTAAGCAAAGTAAAAACTTAAATGAAAGGCATGCTTTAAATGAAAAATTGAAAATAGATACTAAGCATGAGAGAAAAGATTCTCCCCCAATCAATCAAGAAATTTCTCCCCCTTTGTGATTATCAAAATAGAATGGGGCATAAAACTTGATTGAGGGAAATTGAGAAAAAACAAGATTTGAGATTTGAAAATCAATTGAGATTTTTGAAATTGAAATGAAAATTTGAATAACAGTTTGAATTGAAAGTTTTGAAACAAAAACAAATTCGATACCAACTGTTGGAAACCAATTGAAAATTGAAAGTTCTAAATTGAATAAGAATTGAAAATTGAAATTTGAAACCAAATGTAATTTTTGAATTTTGAGATTTTGAATCAAAAAAGAGAAAGTTCTCCCCCTAAATAAAAATAATGAATCACCGGGGAGTGGGATTTTGAAAAGAAACAATTTTAGGCCCGGAGAGACTCGCAAGGAGGGATTTTTCAATCCAAACTTGTCTCATGGCGGGTCTTCTCCTATAAAACTCGTCACTATAGAAAATAGACTTGGGTTGGCCATACCGGGCGTTTTTACAATTACACTCATAAATGAGATGCCCGGGTTTTTTGCAATAATTACAAAATTTAAAATCGGAGCTCCCCCTTACAAAAATAGTGGGTGCATGGGAGGAGGAAGCTCGGTTGGTATAGCCAAGTCCATTGGTGGTTCGGGATATACGTTGGGAACCAAGTATATTTTTCAAATTTTGTTCACCTTGGGTGAACTTGGCTAAGGTCTCTCTAAGGTCTTTGATGGTTGATTCCATGGAATCAACATTTGGAAAATTTTGGATTTTTAGGGTCAACTCCTCCTTCTCTTTGAGAAGTTGTTCTTTTTCGGAGGAGAGTTTTTTGAAAGACTTTTTCAAAGCAACAAATTTTGAAGATAGTTCATGAAAACCTTTTTCTAGTTGATCTCTAGCATGTGAGAGTTCTTCATAAGATAGATGATTTAAAGAATTGGAATTTGAAGAACATGAGGTGGAGTCGGAAGATGTTACCTCATGGAATGCCATTAGGCATTTTGTACCGTTGTCGCTCGAGGAAGAGGAGGAGGATGATGAAGAGGAGGTGTCACTCCATGTGGCCTTGAGGACCTTCTTCTTTCCTTTTTCCTTTGGCGTGGCCCGTTTCTTGTTGAGTGGGCAATCGGGCTTGTAATGGCCCTTTTCGCCGCACCCGTAGCATTTCACCTTGGGCTCGGATCTTGCGGTGGGTTCTTGCTTTCGCGCCTTGCGAGATTTCTTCTTCTTCTTGTGCTTCTTCATGAATTTTTGCATTTGGCGGGCTAGATTCTCCATTTCAGAATCGCCGCTTGAAGATGAAGGAGATGAGGAAGATGAGGATGATGAGGAGGAGCTTACCTCTTTTTGTACATTGAGGGCAATGTTCTTTGGAGCTTTGATAGGTGTGCCCTCCTTTTGTGCTTTCCTCCTCATCGTGATCTCATAAGTCATGAGAGATCCGATGAGCTCCTCTACCGGCATATTTTTGACGTCCTTAGCTTCTTGGATCGCCGTCACCTTTGGTGCCCATGAGCTCGGAAGGACCCATAAGATCTTCTTGACCATCGTCTCGGCTGAAACATCATCACCAAGAGATTTCCTTCCATTGCAAATGTCAGTGAAGCGTGTAAACATATCGGTAATAGATTCGGAAGAATGCATAGTAAAGCTTTCAAAATCTTGTCTATACATGTCTAACCGAGTGTCCTTAACTTTGTTAGTGCCCTCATGAGTTACTTCTAAAAGTTTCCAAATTTCATGTGAGGAGGTGCAAGTAGACACTCGATTGAACTCATTTCTATCTAAGCCGCAATGGAGAGCGTTCATGGCTTTGCCATCAAGCTCAAAATTCCTAATATCGGCGGGGGTCCATTTGGATTCATCGGGGGTAGACAAAGTGTAACCTTGCATGACAATTTTATATATGGGATATCCTATGCTTCTAAGAAAGGTAGTCATGCGGGTTTTCCAATAATTATAGTCGGACCCATCAAAAAATGGAGCCCGACCCAATGAGTAGCCCTCGGGGGCGAAAGAGGTAGATGCCATCTAAAAAGATCTTTAATTTGAAACCGGGTAAGGGTATTACTCAAAGGTCCCTCTGATACCAATTGTTGGGTCGGAAGAATACCCCAAGGAGGGAATGATGGCAAGAGGGGGGGTGAATTGCCTTTTAAAAAATTGATAGACAAATTAAAAATCAAAGTAAAGTGCAGCGGAAATAAAGAAGGCAAGACACACGAAATTGATAACGGAGTTCGGCCAAAACCCGGCCTACGTCTCCGCTCCCAACTCAACCGTTGAGAGATTCTACCGCTTGCTTTTCAATGGTTGTAGCAAGAAACCCACTAGGCTTTGAGGTAGCACTAGGACCTATTACAGCTTGCTTTTGATGGTTGAGCAAGAACCCAATGCTTTTAATGGTTAAGCAATAACCCACTAGTCTTTTTACGGGTGAAGACTAGCTCACCGATCTCAAGCCTTTTTACAAGGTAAGGCTTGACAACCTCTTCACACCTTAGTGGTGGTGTGAGAACCCAAAGAAAGGGAGGTTGAGAAAAGGGTTGGGGTTTGTAGGCACAAACCCAAATTTAAAGCTCAATAAAAAGTAAAACAATAAAACCCGTATTTGGGAAGACTTGGGCGCCTTTGATTGGATGGAGATGTTGAAGGCCGCTTCCAAGCTTCTTTGAAGGAGCTCCTTGGATGTGGAAGTTGTTGGAGCACTTGGGGTTCCCTTGGAGGAAGTCGCCGGAAGATGGCCAATTGATGCAAAATATGTCCGTGGGCTTCACAATAGTTCCGGTTAGTGTCCAGGGCTTCCTTGGCCTTTATTTATAGGCATGGAACCCTTGGGGAGGCTTCGGAGCCGTTGGAGAGGCTAAAAGAGCCGTTGGGAGCCAAGTGGGCCAGCCTGGTCAAACTGCAACGGCTAGTTTGACTGGCTCCACCGGCTGGCCGGTACAGTCCCACCGGCTGGCCGGTGCTTGAGGAAATTGGGAGATTTCGAGACTTGGCTCCACCGGCTGACCGGTGGATGGGCCACCGGTTGGCCGGTGCCTTGGATGTTGAGAAGGAGGTTGGTCCAGGCCCCACCGGTCGACCGGTGGAGGAGCCACCGGCTGGCCGGTGGAAAGACAGTAGGTCTCACTATTTGTGCTGGGTGCCACAGGTCGACCGGTGGCAGAGCCACCGGTCGACCGGTGGGGAGGCAGTAGCTTCCCTTTGAGTGCAGGTGCCACCGGCTGGCCGCTGGTGTTCCACCGGTTGGCCGGTGGACTGAATTTCAGTCCATTTCTTGTCCATTCTTGGGCCAATCCTTTGGCAATCTTTTGCCTATCATCCACAACACTTAAAAACAATGTTAAACACATATGAAAGTGATTGTGATCATGAAAATCAAAGAGTGTGGGGTACAACAAATCCAATTTTGGTCATTGGATAAAATTTTACTTTGAAATTGGACACAAAAAACTTTTGATCTTTTGATAGTTATTATTTCTTAAGAATACACTTTTTTGTTTCAACAATGGGAATTTATTTTAAACTAATTAAATCAAATTATATGTTATTAATTTCTTAAAATGGACATCATTTTTAATTCATAATATCAAGTATATCTCATACTGAATTTTGGGTATTTTTTTGAAAAACATCTATTTATGATGAATAGTGAAAACACATAGTAATAGTAAAAAAATCGACATTTTCATTAAAATAAAATTTACCACTTCTGTGAATTGAATTTTAAAAATCTAATATACATGGTTGTTATTAGTTAGTAAAATATGGTTCAATATGATGAAAATAATTTTTGGTGAATAGGGTCTTTTGACATTTATTTACCGCGGTGAAAGATTAATTGGGTAATTCAAGGTAAAAACAATATTATAATAATATAAAATTACCTTAATACTTGTCCTAACCATAATCTATGGGTAATGGCCGACCCATAAAATCCATGGGTGAGACGGTTGGCCTTTTAATGCCACATGGGTAAGATAATGATATAAATAACTTTTTATTTAAAGTAAAAATAAAAATATCATAAACACATATTGTTTCGCTAAAACAATTTTAATGTTGGTTAATATAATTGATATATTTTACTATAAATATTTATTATAAAGATAAAAAATTTCTTATATTATGGTATTTGTTTTATAATTTTTAGAAATCAATTAAATAAAAAAAATTATGACACATTAAGGATGCAGTGTTTACCTCAATAAAGAATGATTTAAATAAATAAGATTACAAAGATTAAATAAATATTATAAACTTGCCCAATTATTATTGGATGATTTTATATCAAACATGAGTCATCTTATATTTGTCTTTAATGAGTTTTGGAGCTTTTGAAACCGAAAATCATTATATAATAAAATAAAATTTCCAAACATTCCTAAAAAGACCCCCTCCCTCTTACAAAAAAGACCTCACCTATAACACATTACTCACACCTCTAAAACCCCTTGTCCTATCCAACCTCTTCCCAATTAAGCTCCCTACATACTTCTCTTCTACCTAGAAGCCTTACCTTAGGCATAAGGCACTTACAAAAATCATTTTGGTTCAAACAAAAGGGAGTTTCTTAATTTAACAGTAATGACTTATTTTAAGTTCTTTTATTTTTATTTTACATCTCAAAACCCCTAAAATAATTTTATTCCTTTATTTAGTGGGAAATAAATATCCTAAATATATTAGTTTGTTTTTATTAGAATGGTTCTAACTACACTTACACACACCTCCATCAAATGGGTAAAGAACATACTATTTCTGTGGATGGTGAACTACTACCTCACGAAACGATGATTGTTCAATTATCTCCAACCGCCACTCATTTGGCCATTTTGATGGAAATATATTTATATTTGATATATATTATATTTATATTGTTTCTTTTCTTCTGTATTTTTCATTTACATAATACATTTATGGTTTCCATAGTGGGTAATTACGATAATTTTATTTGAGAAAGTGTGAACTACCACCCCCTCAATGTGATATTACTCATTAATTCCATACGTATAATGTTTAAAATATAGAGTTAATGAAATTATATATATGATATTATACTGGAATGATAATATATTTATGTATAATTAAATTTTCATTCCATTAAAATAAGAAGTATAACGAAAGTAGTGCACATGTGTACGTACGACTTACCGTCTCCATGAACAGTGCATTTCATTTATTATCTCCAAATTTAATGTACTGTTATAAATACATATATATACTATATATATATGATATATATTATATCTCAATCGTGAATATAATTCTGGAGATAACATACTTTTGACCACATGGAATATTTATAATTATACCAAGTTCATTTTTAACTCAAGTTCCAAACATCAACAAAATGTCTGATATGAACTCAAATAATTAACCAATTGTTATAGAAAGGTAATAATTGATATAAAAATAATAATAACCTTGAAAACTTTTCCAAATCATGTATAAATTAAATTAAATTTATTATTTATGAGATTAAAGAACGAACGGTTCAAGTCGAACACGATGTAAGGGTCTTCGTTTCAATCTCTTTTCACTAATGCATTCATTGATTTATACATGACATTATTTTATATGGAATATAATAAAACCCTTTGAATTTTAATTTCATTAAAAGGGAATATTTTTTCTATTAATAGTTTTACTAAATGACAATATAAATGTTTGTAATGTTTGCGGCGACAATGATATCTCCACTGCCATAATCATTAGTTGGCTTCCTCTATAAGACTTAATGTTTTTAAAATATAAATTAAACCCCTTATTTTATTTTTTTGGGTGTTTTGGTATTGAAAATGCTTCTTGAAATTGAATTATTATTTTAATACATTCAAATTATTGCAAATGAAATGTTATTAGTGAAATATTTATATTTGAAATATTTTATGTGGTACTTGGACATTTGACGGGTGGTTATGTGATAAACCAAATGGCAGGTGATGCCATGATAAAACAGGATGGGTGGTTACATTATAACCTCCAATGTGTTGGGTATGGAAGTCGGCCATATGGCTATTCCATTTAGGGACATGTATGGAAGTCGACCGTATGGTTATTCCATTTAAGTACGTTTATGTCCCAAGTTACCTATATATGTTATGTGTGCTTTATATGGGTTTTATGGTAATGTTTTGGTTACAAATGGGTAAGAAATAATCTTTTATTCTATGAAGAGTATTTACTTATTCATAAATGTGACAATTATTACTTATGATTAGGTATTCATTGTTTACTTGCTGTTTTGAAAAACTATCTATTTTCCTTCTTTGTGTATCCCTTACTGAGCTTTTTATGCTCATCCAAAGTTTTTGAAATGTTTTTTACTGGATAGAAAGTGGAATAGGGTCATGTATGGGATCCAACCAATTTCATGCTATCTAAAACATGGAACTAGACAAGGTACATTTTTTTAGAGAGTATTCATTTTATGAAAAAATGGATACTGAGTAGAAGTGTCTACATGTAATAATCAAGTTGTTATGTATATTTTATTACCTAATTCTCTAAATCTATATACATGAAATGATCCTCAATGTGAATTATTAATGTAATTATAGATTATGTAATTTTTATGGTTAGGGTATTATAGATGGTATTAGAGGTCAGTCTTGACAAATTTTGGGATTAGAATATTTTTAAATTAATTTATGGTAAGATTGAAATGATATATAATTTAAAGATTACCATGTTGTTTCGCCTATGATATTTCTATGTTTAGAGTGATTTTTCATAGAGGAAATAGGGAAATTGTGTAGTGAAGGAATACAGAGGGAAATGACCTTCTATATTAGCATCCTAAGACGGTCATAATCAGAATTAAACAGTTTTTTAGAGTGATGGATTAGTTTCCTGAGGTGATAAATGGTGGTTGTGGTATAGATAATATTTTAGTTTATTCTAAAAAAAAAGAGAAGCATGAAGGTCATTTAAGTGTTGTCTTGAAAGACATAAAACAAAAGAGACTGTTTGGGAAATTCAGCAAGTGTGAGTTTTAGTTACAAAAAAATCATTTCCTGGTCACATTGTTTCAAAAAATGGAATAACTATTGTTCCTTCTAAGAAACGTTGTTGAAGAATGGCGAATACAGGAAAATAAAACTGAGATCCAGAGTTTTCTTGGTTTAGCAGGTTATTACTATAGGTTTGTTGAATAATTTTCATGATTATCTATCCCAATGACTATGTTAACTCGAAAATGTGTTATGTTTATTTGGAAAAAATAATGTGATGATTGTTTTCAGGAATGTAATAGATAATTGGTGAATGCTCCAGTTTTGGTATTACCATCTAGAAATAGTGAGTCAATTATCTACAATGATGCTTCATTGAAAGGAAATGGCTGTTTCCATATATAGAATGATTAGGTAATTGATTAAGCTTCACGTCAGTTGAAACTTCATGAGTTTAATGACCATAAAATTTTTTGGAATTAGATTTTGCTATTTTTGATTTAAACTTTTGGTGGCATCATTTGTATAGAGTGAAATGTGAAATATGTACCAACCCTAAAAGTTTAAAGTATACATTCACCCAGTAATAATTAACCATGGTATAGAGGAGATTATTGGAATTAATCAGGGATTATGATTGCATGATCCATTACGATCCGAGAAAAGAAAATAAAGTAGATGATGCTTTGAGACACAAAATTATTTCTTCATTAACCTTATTACATTTGGAACAAGTTCATTTGATTAAAGACTTGATGAAATTTGGTATAATGTTTTTGGTGCATGAAATTCCTCTCTTTTGATTTAGGTGTCATTCAAATCATCTCTATTTGACATAATTATGAAAGTGCAGAAGGAAGACAGTGAGTTTCTGAAAAAGGAAGAGTTGGTTCAGAAGGGTAAGTTTCCTGATTTTAACATTGGTATTGATTGCATTTTGAGGTTTGGAAAATGATTATGTGTGCCTTATGACTCACATTTGAAGAATGAGTTGTTATGTGAAGCTCATAGTTATCCATTTTTAGTTCATCATGGATGTACAAATATGTATAGAGATCTTTGAGAGTATTATTAGTGGGATGGATTGAAAAGCAATATTGCTGACTTTACTGTGAAGTGTTTGAATTATCTGCAGATTAAAGAAAATAGGTAGTTACCCAAAGGGATGCTTCAGTATTTACTGGTGCCATAGTTGAAATGGGAAAATATATCCATGGATTTCATTGGGGGATTACCGAAGACATCTCGATGTAATAATACAATCTAGGTCATTGTTGATCGATTGACTAAATCTTCCCATTTCCTTCATCTTCAAGATAATTTGTCTTTAGATCAACTTTCTAAGTTATATGTTAAAGAGATAGTCAGGTTTCATGGAGTTCCCATCTCTATTTAATTTGATCATGATTTTATGTTTACTTATAACTTCTATAATTTAATAGAATATTGATGAATGCTCTAGTTTTTAGATTACCTTCAAGAAATCGTGTGTTTTTTAACTACACTGATTCTTCTTTTAAAGGACATTACTATGTCATTATGCAGAATGATCAGGTAATTTCTTATGCCTCACATCAGTTGAAGCCTCATGAGTTAAATTACCCTATACATGATTTGGAATTAGTTGCTGTTGTTTTTGCTAAAAAATTCAGAATCATCATTTGTATGGAGTAAAATGTGAAATATATACTAACCACAAAAGTTTAGAGTATATTTTCTCTCAGAAATAAATAAACATGAGATAGAAAAGATGGTTGGAATTAACCAAGTATTATGATCGAATGATCCATTACCATCCGAGAAAATCAAATAAAGCAGATGATGCTCTGAGTCAAAAAGTTAACGCTTCATTAACCATGTTCTGTTTGGAACAAGATATTTTGATTAAAGACTAGATGATCTTTTGGAAAGAAGTGGTTGGTGTAGTAAATTTCTATATTTTTTTTCAGGTGTTGGTGAAATCATCTCTATCGGACAGAATTAAGAAAGCACCGACAAAAGATAGTGAGGTGCAGAAAAAGGTACAGTTGGTTCATAAGGGTATGTTTCCTGATTATAACATTGATAATAACTTTATTTAGAGGTTTAGGAAGAGATTATGTGTGCCTTGTGATTCACAGTTGAAGAATGAGTTGTTATATGAAGCTCGTAGTTCTCCATTTTTAGTTAATACTGGCAGTACGAAGATGTACAAAGATCTTCAAAAGTATTACAGGTGGGATGGAATAGAAAGAGATATTGTTGAATTTAGTTTGAAGTGTTTGACTTGTCAGTAAGTTAAAGCAGAGTGGCAATTACTAATAGGGATGCTTCAGTCATTACCAGTGCCAAATTGGAAATGTGAAATATATCCATGGACTTTGTTGTGCGATTACAGAAGACATATCGAGGTAATAATGCAATCTGGGTTATTATTGATGGATTAACAAAATCTACTCATTTATTTCCTATTCAAAAAACATTGTATCTAGATCAACATTCTCAGTTGAATGTTAAAGAGAATGTGAGGTTTCATGGAGTTACCCTCCCCATTGTATATAATCATGATCTGAGGATCACTTTTAACTTTTGGAGAGGCCTTTAAAAGTCGTTGGGTACTGAATTAAATTTTAGTACAACTTTTCATCCTCAATCTGATGGGAAGTTAGAATGAACAATTTAGACCACGGATGATATGTTACGTGCATGCTCAATGGATTACTAGGGAATTTGGGACCAACATCATTCTTTGGATGATTTTTTTATAATAATAGTTTTCATTCCAGTATACCGATGGTTCCATTTGAGGAATTATATGTGAATTGGTGGTGCAATACATCTTTTTGGGATGAAGTAGGTGAATGGAAACTGATGGGAGAAGAATTGGTAAAAGTGATGGAAAAAAACGTACCATTGATTCAGAAGCACATGAGAACATATCAGAGTAGGTAGAGAAGTTAGGCGGATAACTGGAGGAAGGATCTTTTATTTGTGGTAGGTGATCATGTCTCTCTAAAATTTTCTCCATGGAAAAGTGTGATGCATTTTGGTAAAAAGGGAATGTTGAGTCTGAGGTTCATTGGACCTTATTAAATTCTAGAGAAAGTTGGATCAATTGTGTACCAAATGGAATTACATCCATGTTTATACCAAATACACAATGTTTTTCATGTTTCAATTTTGAGAAAGTATATGCCAGATTCATCTCATTATTTTAGCCTAGAGGTAGTTCAGTTGGAAGAGAATCTATATTATGAGGAACAACAAGTCCATATTCATGAATGAAGAGAGATACTATTTCAGAATAAGGTTATTAATTGGGAAAATATTTTTTGGAGAACCATATTTTCGAAGAGGTGACATGGGAATCTGAAAATGCTACAAGGGATGAATATCCTCACTTATTTGGTAAGTGAATAAAAATTGAGAGGACACAATTTCTAAAAGGGGGAAGGATGTCACATCCCAGGTAAATAATGAATTATACATTTTCATAATTATTAATATTTTTTAAAAAAATAATAATTTTACATTAAAGGGGATTCTATGTTCGATTGTGTACCCAATACACAACAACAGGTTTCTTTGAAATCTTACGTTGCACACAATGTTGGGTCATACTGAAAAATAATAGTATAATATTATTTTAAATGGTAGTTAACGACTAAGAGTTTTATTGGTTGTAATGGACATAACTTACTAAAAAATGAATATTCATGATTGTTAAATTTTTTACAATTATCCAATAAATTTTAGAGACTTAAAATAATAAATAACTTGATTTAAAGAATAAATACTCCAATATTCATTAAAAGGTCGATTTAATACCTTTTAATGGTGAACCCTCTTTAAATATAATATTGTTCAATTTTATATGTTCTATTTCACAAAATAAAATCCTTTTTTAGAATCAGGACTTCAAATTTTACTTTGGGTAAATTTTTGTAATTTTTTGATAAAATTCATTTTTTAATGTATAGTGAAAAATACTGTAATTTAATTCAAAATAGCCTTTTAATATAATTTAGTTATATGGTTATAATATATTTCTAATTTATTTAAAATTTTAATTTGATTATATTTTAACAATTTAATCCAATGTTGGTCATTGGAAGAAATTTCACTTTGAAATTGGACCTAAACAACAACCGATCTTTAGATAGTTATTATTTCTTAAAAATATGTTTTTTGTATTAACAATTAGAATTAATTTTAAACTAATTATTGAAACTTCTATGTTTTAAATTTTTTAAAATATGAATCATTTTTTAATTCAGAATATCAAATATAGAATATGCAGAATGTTTTGTATTTTTCAGAGAAACATAAGTTTTTTAGGAAAACTGAAAACACTTTGTAGTCGATAAAAACCCGGCCTTTTCATTTAAATGAAATATTACCAATTATATGAATTAAATTTTGAAAATATTAAATACATGGTTGTTATTAGTAAGTTAAATTTGGTTCAGTAATATGAGAATAATTTTTAGTTAATAGTAATGTTTGACTTTTATTTACCGCAGTTAAAGGTAAATAGAGCAATTAAAGGTAAAACAATATTATAATAATATAAAATTACCTTAAAACTTGTCCAACCTTGTTGTATGGGTAATTTATGACCATTAATATTCTTGTGTGAGACTTGTGGCCTTTTAAAGATAGTTGTGTAAGATAATCACATTAATAGCTTTTTATTTAAAGTAAAAATAATATTATCAAAAACATGTATTGTTTTGCTAAAACTATTTTAATATGGGGATATATAGTTTATATATTAGACTATAAATATTTATTATAAAGGTAAAAAAATTCATACATCATGGTATTTTTTTTTAATTTTTAAAAATCAAATAAATAAAATTATTTACGACACAATAATGATGCAGTGTTTACCTCATTTATGAATTATTTAAATAAATAAGATTATAAATATTAAAACAATATAAAAACCTATCCAATTATTATTAGATGGATTTATTTATAACATGAGTCATCATATATTCATCTTTAATGTGTTTTAGACCTTTATAAACTGAAAATAATTTTATACTAAAATAATATTTTCAAACTTTTCTAAAGAGACCCCTCCCCCTTATAAAAAGCCCCCATCTCTAAATCATTACTAACACCTCCCAACACCCTTGGATCATCCAAAATCTGAACAATTAATCTCCATACCATCCAATATTCCACCTAGAATCCTTACCCTAGGTATAAGGCACTTCAAGAAATCCTTTGGTTCAGACCAGAGGGAGTTACCCGAATTAATTGTTACGTCATCTTTTAAGTACTTTTCTTTCATTTTACTTCTCCAAAACCCTAAAATATTTTTATACATTTATTTTATATAAAAACCATTATCCTCAATATACTTGGTTGTTTTATGATAATTATTCGAAACGCACTTAATACACCTCCATCTAATGGGTAAATAACATATCGTTTCTGTGCATGGCGAATAAGAGCCTCACGAAACAATTATTGTTCAATTATATTCAACCACCACTCATGGTGGCCATTATGATGGAAATATATTTATATGTGATATTTATTATATTTATATTGTTTCTATTCTTTGGTATATTTCATTTATAGAATACCTTTATGGATTCCATAGTGGGTAAATATGAAAATTTCATTTGAGGAAGTGCAGACTACCCCCCCCCCTCAAAGTGATATGACTCATTCATGCAATACGTGGAATTTATAAAGTATGGTGTTAATGAAATTATATATATGATATTATAATGTATTTATAACATACCTATGTATACTTATGTTTTCATTCCATTAAAATACTAAATAGAAATGAAAGTAGTGTTAATGCGTATATACGTCTTACCATGTCTTTGAACGGTACATTTGATTTATTATCTCCAAATTTTATGTACTATTATGAATACATATATATACTTGATGTATTTGAAATATATTATATCTAAATCATTAATATAATTCTAGAGATAATGGAATTTTGACCACATGGAAAATTTTAATTATAATAAGTTCTTTTTTAAACTCAAGTTATAAACATCTTCAAAATATCGGATATAAACTCAAATAATAAACCAATTGTTATTGAAAAGTAATAAGTGATATAAAAGGAATAATAAAATAAAAAAATGTTCTTAATCATTTATAAATTAACATAATTTTATTATTTAGTAGATTAAATAATGAACATGTCAAGTTGGACACGAGGTAAGGGACTTCGTCTCAATCTTCATTCATTGAGGCATACATTGATTTATACCCACCTTTATTTTATATTGTATATAATAAAGCCCTTTAACATTTAATTTCATTCCAAAGGAATCATTTTTCTATGAACCATTTTTCTAAATATCAAAAGAATGTTTTTAATGTTTGCAGAGACAATGACCTCTCCGTCACCCTTATCATTAGTTGGCTTCCTCTGTAAGCCTTAATGTTATTATAATGAAAAAGAAACCTCGTATCCTGTTTGTAGGGTGTTTTAGTATTGAAAATGGTATTTGAAATTGATTTTTTATTTAAATATTTGTAAATGATTTCAAATGAAATTTTATAAGTGAATTATTTATATTTGCAATGGTTTACGCCGTACTTAGTCATTTGACGGGTGGTTACGCGATAAAACAAATGACCAGTGGTGCCGTGATAAACCATGCCGGGTGGTTAGGTTATAACCTTCAATGCATTGGGTAAGGATTTTGGTCATATGATTATTCCATTTAGTTACATGTGTTGAAGTCTACTGTATGGTTATTCCATTAAAGTATGTTAATGTCCCAAGTTGCCTATATATATTATGGTGGGTTTTATGGTAATAATTTGTTTACAAATGGGTAATAAATGACCTTTTATTCACTGAATAGTATTTAATACTTCATAATGGTGAAAATTATTACTTATGATAAGGTATTCATGGTTTACTTGTTGTTTTAAAAAACTGATAGTTTTCCTTCTTTGTGTATCCATTACTGAACTTTTTGTGCTGATCCCAAGTTTTTGAAATGTTTTTCACATGACATATAGTTACATAAGGTCAAGGATGGGATCAAGGAAAATTCATTCTCTCTAAAACATGGAACTAGACATGAATATTTTTTTCAAAGATTATTTATTTTATAAAAGAATGGATACTGAGTAGAAGTGTCTACATTTAATATTCATGTTATTATGTATATGTTATGACCTAATTCTATAAATCCCTAATATTGTAAAGAACATCAATGTGAATTATTAACTTAATTAAATACTATGTAATGTTTAAGTTCAGGTCCTTATGGTTGGTATCAGAGGTCGGTTTAGACAACATTAGGGGTTAGAGTATTGTTAAATTAATTTATGGTAAGATTGAAATGATATAGCATTTACAGATTTTCTTGTTGCTTCGCATATGATATTTCTATGTTCAGAATGTTTTTTCATAGAGGAAATATGGCAGTTGTGTAGTGAAAGAATATATATGGAAATGACCTTCCAAATTAGCATCCTAAGATGGTTGGAATAAGAATTGAACAGTTTCTTACAATGTTGGATCAATTGAATTAGGTGATAAATTATTGTTGTGTTTATAGATAATATTTTAGTTTATTCTAAAAATAAATATGATCATGATGATCATTTAAGGTTTGTCTTTCAAAACTTAAAAGAAAAAAGGCTGTTTGGAAAATTCAGCAAGGGGGAGTTTTGGTTATAGAAAATTTCATTCTTTGGTTACATTGTTTTAAAAAATGCGATAACTGTTGATCCTGCTGAAACAAAAGTTATTGAAGAATGGCCAAGACCCAAAAATATTACTGAGATATGTAGTTTACTTGGATTAGAATGTTATTACTAGAGGTTTTTAGAAAACGTTTCATAGATATCTTTCCCAATGATTAAGTTAACACAAAAAGGTGTTAAGTTCATTTGGACAAAAGAATGTGATTATTGTTTTCAAGAATTGAAGAGAGGATTGGTGAATTCTCTTGTTTTGGCATTACCTTCATGAAATGGTCTTCTTATTATCTACACTGATGCTTCGTTTAAAGTACATGACTATGTCCTTATGTAGAATGATTAGGTAATTTCTTATGTTTCAAGTCAGTTGAAACCTCATGAGTTAAGTTACCCTACACAGGATTTTGAATTAGAGGTTTTTTTTATGATTTAAAAATTTGGAGGAATCATTTGTATGGATTAAAATGTGAAATATTTACAAACCACAAAAGTTTAATGTATATATTCACAAAAAAATAACTAAAAATGAGATAGAATATATGGTTGGAATTAACCAAGGATTATGATTTAATGATAAATTACCATCCATGAAAATCAATAAAAGTGGGTGATGCTTTGACTCAAAAAATTAATGCTTTATTAACCTTGTTACATTTGGAACAAGATATTTTGATTAAATACTATATTAACTTTGGCATAGAAGTCGTTTTTGTAGTATATTCATCTGGTTTTATCAGGTGTTAGTGAAATCATCTCTAGTAGATAGAATTAAGAAAGCACAGAAGGAAGACAGTGAGTTGCAGAAAATGGTACAGTTGGTTCATAAGGGTATGTTTCCTGATTTTATCATTGATAATGACTGTCTTTTGAGGTTTGGGGAGAGATTATGTTTGCCTTGGGATTCATAGTTCAGGAATGCGTTGTTAGGTGAATCTCATAGTTCTCTATTTTTAGATAATCCTTGAAGTATGAAGATGTACATAGATCTTTGAGAGTATTAATAGTGGGATGGAATAAAAAGAGATATTGTTGAATTTTTTGTAAAGATTTTGACTTGTCAGTAGGTTAAAGAAGATCAGCATTTACAGATACGGATGCTTCAGTCATTACCAGTTCCAAAGTGGAAATTTGAAAATATATCCATGGACTTATTTGTGCAATTATACAAGACATCTCGAGGTAATTATGCAACATGGGTTGTTGTTGATCAAATAAAAAAATCAGCTCATTTCTATCCTATTCAAAATACTTTGACTCAAGAACAACTTTCTCAGTTGAATTTTAAAGAGATAGTGAAGTTTCATGAAGTTAACCTCTCTATTGTATCTGATCATGATCTGAGGTTTACTTATAACTTTTGGAGAGGCCTTCAGAATTCGTTGGGTATTGAATTAAATTTTAGTACACCTTTTCATCCTCAATCTGATTGGCAGTCAGAATGATGAATTAAAACCATGGGGGATATGTTACGTGCATTCTCAATGGAATAAAAAGGATGTTGGGACTAACATATTTCTTTGGTTGAATTTTCTTATAATAATAGCTTGCATTTCAGTATATAGATGGCTCCATTTTAGGCATTATATATGAAGAGGTGTCACACTCTAGCTTTTTGGGATGAAGTAGGTTAAAATAAAACTGAGGGGACCAGAATCGGTAGAATAGATGGAAGAAAAAGTTTAGTTGAATCAAAAGCACATGAGAACAGCTCAAAGTAAGAAGAAATGTTATGCAGATAACCAGAAGAAGGATCTTTCATTGGAGGTAGGTGATCATGTGTTTCTCAAGGATTATCCATGGAAAAGTGTGATGTGTTTTGGTAAGAAGAGAAAGTTGATTCTGAGGTTTATTGGACCATATTAAATTCTGGTGAATATTGGATCAGTTGCATAAAGAGTGTAATTACCTCCAATTTTATCCCATGTACAAAATGTTTTCATTTTTCAATGTTGATAAAGTATATGCCGGATTCAACTCATGTTTTGAGCCAAAAGGTAGTTCAGTTTGAAGAAAATATCTCTGATGAGGAACTAATTTTCTATATTCTTGACCAAAGATAGCCAGTGTTGCAGAATAAGGTAATTAATCAGTCAAAGGTTTTGTGAAAAAACTATATGGTCATAGAGGCAATGTGGAAATATGAAAATTCTATGAGAGATAAATACCCCCACTTATTTGATAAGTGGATAAAATTTTTGAGAATACAATTTCAAAAAGGGGGGAAGGATGTCACATCCCAAGTAAATAATGAATAATATATTTTCATATTTATTAATATATGTGAATTAAATATTAATTTTACTTTAAAAGGGATTCTATGTTCGATAGTGTACCTAATCTGCAACAATGAGTTTTTTTTGAAATATTTCATTAAACACAATGTTGGGTCATACTGAAAAATAATAATAATATAAATGATTGTTAATGCCTAACTGTTGTATTAGAGGAAAGGGACTGAACTAACTAGAAATTTTATAGACATTCTTTTTAAATTTTTTTACATTTATCCAATAAATATTAGTGTCTTAAAATAAGAATGAATCTCATTTTAAGCTAAATACTCTAATATTAATTAAATGGACAATTTAATTATTTTTTATAGTTAAAACTCTTTAAATATTGTTTTAGTCACTTTTATATGTTCTATTTTACTAAATAAAATTTTCTTTAGAATTGGGACATAAAAATTTACTTTGGAGAAAAAATCATTTCTGATAAAATTTATTTTTAATGAATATTGATAACTACTCTATTTTAATTAAAAATAATTTTTAGAATAAATTATTTTTATGGTTATATTATATTTTTAATTGGTTTTAAAGTGTAATTAGATTATATTTTTCCCATTTAAACCAATGTTGGTCATTAGATAAAATTTACTTTAATATTAGACTTAAACAACTATCGATCTTTTGATAGTAATTATTTCTTGAAAACAATCTTTTTGTTTTTCCAATGAGAATTAATTTTAAACTAATAGATTAAAATTCCATGTTTTTAATTTAGTAAAATAGACATCATTTTTGAATTCATAATATCAAATATATCTTAGGCTGAATTTTCAGTATTTTTCTCAAAAACTTCAATAATTGATTAATAGTGAGAACATTTAGTATTAGTTAAAAAACTAACTTTTTCATTTAAATGAAATTTTACTACTTATGTAAATTAAATTTGGAAAATATGACATACATGGTTTTAATTAGTAAGTAAAATGTGGTTTTATAAGATGAAAATAATTTTTGTTGAATAGTAAATTTTGACTTTTTTACTACGGCTAAAGGTAAATAGGGTAATTCGAGGTAAAATCAATATAATAATAATATAAATTTACCTTAACACTTGTCCTAACCTTATTGGATGGGTAATTTCTGGCCAAGAAAATACTTTGGTGAGTCTTTTGGCCTTTGAATTCCACTTGGGTATGATAATGATATTAATAACTTTTTATTTAATGTAAAAATAAAAATATCATAAACATTTATTGTTTTCTTAAAACAATTATTATATGGGGTTATATAATAGAAATATTTTCTTATAATAATTTATATGAAATCTAAAAAAAATTTCTACATCATGATTTTTTGTTTAAATTTTTAGACATCAAATAAATAAAATTATTAATGACACAATGATGATGGTGTGTTTACCTCATTAATGAATGAATTAAATAAATTAGATTAAAAAGACTAGAAAATTATCCAAAATTATTCCAATTAATATTGGATGATTCTATTTCAATCATGAGTAATTTTATATTCGACTTTAATGAGTTTTGGACCTTTAGAAACTGAAAATAATTATTTAATAAAATAATATTTTCAAGCTTTCTTAAAGAGATCCTCCCCCCCTTATAAAAAGCCCCCACCTCTTACTCGTTACTCACACCTCTCAATCCCCTTGGATCATCCAACCACTACCCAATTAATCTCCCTAATTCCCCATCTTCGACCTAGAAGCCTTACCTTAGCCATAAGGAACATCAAGAAATCCTTTTGCTCCAAACGAAAAAGAGTTACCTGGTTTAAAGGTAACATCTTCTTTTAAGATCTTTTCATTTATTTTACTTTTCCAACCCCATAAAATATTTTTATTACTTTATTTTATATAAACACTAGTATCCTCAATATACTAGGTTGTTTTTATGATATGGATTTGAACTACACTTACACACACCTCCATCTAATGGGTAAAAAACTTACTATTTCTATGGATAGTGAACTACTGCCTCACGAGACGATGACTGTTCAATTATCTCCAACCACCTCTCATAGTGGAAATTATGATTGCACTATATTTATATGTGATATATATTATATTTATATTGTTTTTATTCTTCTGTGATTTTCATTTATAGAATACGATTATAGTTTCCACAGTTGTTAAATATGACAATTTCATTTGAGAAAGTGTGGACTACTGCCCCATCAAAGTGATATGACTCGTTCATGCCGTATGTGGAATGTATAAAGGATTGAGTTTCTGAAATTATATATATGATATTATAGTATAATTATAATATACCTATGTATAATTGTGTTTTCCATTAATATACGAAATATAAATGAATGTCGCGTTCATGAGTACGTACAGCTTACTGTCTCCATGAATGGTGCATTTCATTTCTTATCTCCAAAATATATGTACTATTATAAAAAAATATACTGGATATATATGATATATATGATATCTAAATCATGAATTTAATTTTGGATATAATGGACTTTTAACCACATGGATAATTTATAATTATAAAAAGTTCATTTTTAACTCAAGTTCTGAACATCTACAAAATGTCTGATATGAACTCAAATAATTAACCAATTGTTAAATAAAGGCTACACGTGATATAAAAGGAATAATAAAATTGAAAAATATTCTTAATCAAGTTTAAATTAACTTAAGTTTATTATTATAGATATTAAAGAAAGTACGGGTCATGTCGGACATGAGGTAAGGGAATTGGTCTCAATCTCCTTTAATTGATGCATACATTGATATATACACGACTTTATTTTATATGGTATATAATAAAAGCCTTTGACTTTTAATTTTAGTCAAAGGGAATTATTTTTTCTATTATGTGTTTTAATAAAAGTCAAAAATAAATGTTTTTGACATTTACGGCAATAAATAACTCTCTATCACCGTAATCATTAGTTGGATTCCTTTGTAAGCCTTAATGTTATTATAATGAAAAAGAATCCACTTATTCTATTTATTGGGTGTTTTGGTATTGAAAATCATATTTGAAATTGAATTATGATTTCAATATCTTGAAATGATTGCAAATGGAATGTTATTTTTGAAATATTTATATTTTCAATATTTTATGTGGTACTTGTACATTTGACAGGCTGTTATATGATACACCAAATGATGGGTGGTGTCATGATAAACCTGGTCTGGTTGTTATGTTATAGCCTTCAATGCATTGGGTATGGAAGTCGTCTGTATGGCTATTCTATTTATTTTCATGTGTGGAATTAGATCGTATGGTTTTTCCATTTAAGTACGTTTATGTCCCAAGTAATGTATATATGTTATGTGTGATTTCTATAGGTTTTATGGCAATATTTTAGTTAAAAATGGGTAAGCAATGATCTTTGATTCAATGAAGAGTATTTACTACTTCATAAAGGTGAAAATTATTAAATATGATAAGGAATTCACGGTTTACTTGTTTTTTAAAAAAACTAACAGTTTTCATTCTTTGTGTATACCTAATTGAGATTTTTAGGATCATACCATGTTTTTGAAATGTTTTCAACATGAAATTAAGTGTAATAGGGTCAAGAATGTGATCAAAGAAAAGTCATGCTGCCAAAACCATGGAACTAGAGATGACTCTTTTTTTCAAGGAGTATTTATTTTTGGAAAAAATGGATACTGAGTAGAAGTGTCTACATGTAATATTAAAGTTGTTATGTATATGTTATGACATAATTCTCTAAATATAAAAACTTAAAAAGATCCTTAATGTGATTTGTTAACTAAATTCAATATTATGTAATGTTTAATGTCAGGGTCTTATAGTTGGAATTTGAGGTCGGTTTAGACAACATTAGGGGTTATAATATTGTTAAATTATTTTATGGTAAGATTGAAATGATATATCTTTTACCGATTACCATCTTTCTTCACCTATGATATTTATATGTTTAGAATGGTTTTTCATAGAGGAAATAGTTCAGTTGTGCAGTGAAGGAATACAGAGGGAAATTACCTTCCAAATCAACAACCTAAGATGGTCAGAATTAGAATTGAACAGTTTTTTGTAGTGATGGCTCACTTGACTCACGTGATAAATAGTGGTTGTGTTTATATATAATATATTGGTTTATTCTTAAAGTAAATAGGAGGATGAAGGTCATTTAAAGGTTTTCTTGGAAACTATAAAAGAAAAGAGATTGTTTAGGAAATTCAGAAACTGTGAGTTTTGGTAAAAAAAATTCATTCCTTGGTCACATTACTTCAAAAAATGGCAAAACAATAAATTCTGAAAAAAAAGTTTTTGAAGAATAGCCAATACCCACAAGTATAACAGAGATCAGTAGTTTTCTTGTTCTAGTTGGTTATTAGAGGATTGTTGAAACTTTATCACGGTTATCTAGCACTATGACTCAATTAACTTGAAAAGGTGTTATGTTCATTTGGACAGAAGAATGTGATTATTGTTTTTAGGAATTTAAATGAAGATTGGTGAATTATCCAATTATGGAATTACCTTCCAGAAATGGTGACTTTGTTATCTACAGTGATGTTTCGTTAAAAGGACATGGTTGTGTCCTTTTGAAGAATGATCAGGTAATTTCTTATGATTCACGTAAGTTGAAATCTCATTAGTTAAATTTACCTACACATGATTTGAAATTAGCTGTTTTTGTTTTTTCTTTAACAATTAGGAGGCATTATATGTATGTTTTAGAATGTTAAATATATATCGACCCAAAAAGTCTAAAGTATATATTCACTTAGAAATAATTAAACACGAGACAAATAAGATTGTTGGAATTAATCGAGGATTATGATTGCACGATCTATTACTATATGGGAAAGTAAAATAATGTGGCTAATGATTTGAGTAAAAAATTAATGCTTCATTAACATTGCTACATTTTGAACAAGATACTTTTAATAAAGACTTGATGAACATTTTCATAGAAGTTGTTGGTGCAGGAAATTTTTCTGTTTTGATTTTGGGGTTAGTGAAATCATCTCTATCATACAGAATTAAACAAGAATAGAAGGAAGATAATGAGTTGCATAAAAATGTAGAGTTGATTAAGAAGGGTATGTTTCTATATTTTAACATTCATAATGATTTTTTAGGTCTGAGAAGAGATTATGTGTGCCATGCGATTCAAAATTGAACAATGAGTTGTAATGTAAAGCTCAATGTTCTCCATTTTTAGTTCATCCTTGTGGTACTAAGATGTATAGATATATTTGAGAGTATCAATGGTGGAATGAAATGTAAATAGTTATTATTGACTTTACTGTGAAGTGTTTTACTTTTCAGCATGTTAAGTAAGAATGACACTTACCAAAAGGGATTCTTCAGTCTTTTCCGGTGGGAGAGTGTAAATGGGAAAATATATCTATGGAATTTTTTGGAGGATTACTAAAAAAATCTCTAGGTAATAATGAAATATTTGTTATTGTTAATCGATTGAATAAATCTGGTCATTTCCATCCTATTTGAGATACTAAGTCTCTAGATCAACTTTCTCGCCTTTATGTTAAAGAGATAGTCTGGTTGCATGGAGCTCCCCTCTCCATTGTATCTAATCGTTATCTAAGGTTCGCTTCTATATTTCGGAAAGGCCTTCAGATTCCATTGGCTAATGAATTATATTTTAGCACACCTTTTCATCCTCAATCTGATGGGTAGTCAGATCGAAATATTCAGACCATGGAGGATATCTTACGTTCTTGATCAATGGATTTCCAGGAATGTTGGGACCAAAATCTTTCTTTGGTTGAATTTTCTTATAATAATAGTTTTCATTCCAATATAAAGATGGATACATTTGAGGCATTACATGGGAAGCGGTGTTGAACTCCATCTTTTTTGGATGAAGTAGGTGAAAAGAAACTAATGGGGCTATAATTAGTAGAAGAGAAATCCAAAAAAGATCATTTGATTTTGAAGCACATTAGAATAGCTCAGAGGAGACATAAAAGTTATATAGATAACTGGAGGAAGGATCTTTCATTTGAGGTAGGTGATCATGTCTTTTTCATAGTTTTCCATGGAAAAGTGTGATGTGTTTTGGTAATAAGGTAAAGTTGAGTCCAAGGATCATTGAAACTAATGAAATTCTAGAGAAAGTTGGATCAGTTGCATATAGAGTGTCTTTACCTCAAATTTTATCCTAGGTGCACAATGATTTTCATGTTTCAATGTTGAGAAAGTATATGAAAAATTCATCTCATGTTTTGATCCTAAAGGTAGTTCATTTGGAAGAGAATCTCTCTTATGAGAAACAAGTACTCCAGATTCTTGATCGAAGAGATAAAGTGTTGTGGAATAAGGTAATTAATTAGGCAAGGGTTTTTTTGGAAAACCATATGGTCGAAGAGGCAACATGGGAATCTGAAAATGCTAGGCCGGATAAATTCCCCTACTTATTTGATAAGTGAATAAAAATTGCGGGGATGAAATTTCAAAAGGGAGGAAGGATGTAACATCCCAGGTAAATAAATAATAATACAATTTCATAATTATTAATATTTGTGAAAGAAATATAAATTTTTCTTTATAGGGGATTCTATGATTGATGGCATACCTGATACAAAACAACGAGTTTCTTTGAAATCTTACGTTGCACACAAAGTTGGGTCATACTAAAAAATAATAATATAATATTATTTTAAATGGTATTTAATGTCTATCCATTTTATTGGTGGTAATTGAAAACATTCACTACAAAATGAATATACATGTTTGTTAAATGTTTTTCCATTTATCCAAAAAAATTTAGAGGCTTAAAATAAGAAATAAATCGATTTTAATCTCAAACATTCTTTAATATTCATTGAAAGATTAATGTACTACCTTTTGATGGAGAACCATATTTTAAATATTGTTGTGGTCACATTTATATGTTATATTTGACAAAAAAAGTCTTTTTTAGAATCAGTACATCAAAATTTTCTTTGGTTAAATGCTTGTTAATTTTCTGATAAGATTCATTTTTTAATTAATAGTGAAAAATACTGTATTTTAATTCAAAAATGACTTTTAATATAATTTATTTATATGGTTATATTGTCTTATTAATTGGATTTAAAATATAGTTAGATTATATTTTTACCATTTAATCCAATTTTTGACATTGGATGAAATTTCACTTTGAAATTCGATATGAACAACTGTTGATCTTTTGATAGTTATTATTTCGTAAAAACGCGCTTCTTTGTTTTTAGAATGAGAATTGATTTTAAAAAAATTAATGCAATTCTATGATTTTTATTTGGTAAAATAGACATAATTTTTGAATTCATAATATCAAATACAGATTAGGCTTATTTTTTTGGCATTTTTCTGAAAAACTTAAATATTTGATAAATAGAGAAAACAGTAAGTAATAGTTAAAAAACTGCCCTTTTCATTTAAATGAAATTTTACTTCTTCTTTTAATTGAATTTTGAAAATCCAACTTAAATGAGTTTAATTTGGAAGTAAAATTTTGTTCAATAAGATGAAAATAATTTTTGGTGAATAATAAATTTTGACTTTTATTTTCCGCAGTTAAAGGTAAGTAGGGTAATTCAAGTGAAAACAATATTATAATAACATATAATTAACTTAACACTTGCCATAACCATATTTTATGGGTAATGGCTGACCCAAAAATCCTTGGGTGAGACTTTTGGCCTTTTGAAATCCACTTGGGTAAGATAATGATATTAATAACTTCTTATTTAAAGTAAAAATAAGAATATCATAAACATGTATTGTTTTGCTAAAACAATTTTACTATGGGGTTATATAATTGATATATTTATCTATAAATATTCATTAGAAATATAAAAAAATTACTATATCATGGTAGTTTTTTTATAATAAATTGGCATCAAATAAATAAAATTATTTAAGACCCAATAATGATGCAGTGCTTACCACATTAATGAATGCTTTAAAACAAATAAGATTATAATGATTAAAACAATATCCAAAACCTCTACAATTAATATTGGATGATTTTATTTAGAATATGAGTTATATTACATTGTAATTTAATGTGTTTTGGTCCTTTAGAAACAAAAAATCCTTATTTAATAAAATAATATTTTCAAACATTCTTAATGAGACCCTCCTACCCCTTATAAAAATCCCTAACCTCTAACTCAATACTCACACCTCTAAAGCCTCTGGGAAAATACGAAATCTTTCAAATTACGCTCCATACATCTCTATATTCCACCTAGAAGCCTTACCTTTTTCATAAGGCACTTAAAGATATCATTTTGGTTCAAAACAAATGGAGTTACCCAATTTATAGGCAACTCCTTCTTTTAAGTTATTTTATTTTATTTTATTTCTACAACCAACTAAACTCATTTTATTAATTTTTTATAGGAACATCAGTTTCCTCTATAAAATAGGTTATTTTTATGAGAATTAATCGAACTATACTTACACACACCTCTATCTAATTGGTACATTACATATTGTTTCTGTTGATGGTGAACTAGTGCATCACGAAAAATGATTGTTCATTTATCTCCAACCACCTATCATGGTGGCCATAATGATGGAACTATATTTATATGTGATATATAATATATTCATATTTATTCTATGATTCAGGTTTTTTCATTTATATAATACCTTTATGGTTTAAATAGCGGGTAAATATGATAATTACATTTGAGGATGTGCGGAATACCGCCCCCTCAATGTGATATAACTCGTTCATCCCATACGTGGAATGTATAAATGATGTAGTTAAAGAAATTATATATACTATATTATAATGGAATTATAATAAATATATGTATAATTAAAATTTCCTTCCATTAAAATACAAAATAGATATGAAAGTAGCGTTCATGCATACGTATGGCTTACCGTATCCATGAACTGTGCAATTCATTTATTATCTACAAATTTTTTGTACTATTATAAGTACATATATATACTAGATATATATTATATATATGATATCAAAATCACGAATATAATTCTAGAGATAATGGACTTTTGACCACATGAAAAATTTATAATTATAACAAGTTCATTTGTTAACTTATGTTCCTAACATTTGATAAAATGTCCGATATGAACTCAAAAAACTAACCAATTGTTATAGAATTGTAATAAGTGATTAAAAATGAATAATAAACAATAAAAAGATTCTTAAGAAATTATAAATTAACTTAAGTTTATTATTTAAGAGATTAAAGAATGAACGTGTCAATTTAGACATGAGGTAAGGGACTTCAACTCAATCTCCTTTCATTGAAGCATACTTTGATGAATACATGACTTTCATTTATATGGTATATAATAAAACCATTTTAAAATTAATTTAATTAAACAAGAATATTTTTTCTATGAAGAATTTTACTAAATGACAAAAGGAATGTTTTTAATGGTGGTGGTGACAACGACCTCTCCGCTGCTGTAATCCTTAGTTGACTTCCTCTATAAGAATAATAGTTTTCAAAAAGAAAACGAAAACCCTTATTCTATTTTTTGGGTGTTTTGGTATTGAATTTTTTTTTGAAATTAATTTTTTATTTCAATATCATTAAATGATTGAAAATGATATGTTATTAGTGAAATATTTATTTTTGCAATGTTTTATGTGGTACTTGGACATTTGACGAGTGGTTACATGATAAACCAAGTGACGGGTGGTGCTGTGATAAACCAGGATGGGTGGTTACGTTATAACCTCCAATGCATTGGGTATATAAGATGACCATATGGTAATTCCATGTAGTGACATGTGTATAAGTCGACCTTATGATTATTCCATTTATGTAGGTTTATATACCAAGTTACCTGTAAATGTTATGTGTTTTTTCTATGGGTTTATAATAATATTTTGGTTACAAATGTGTAAGAAATGATCTTTTATTCAATGAAGAGTATTTACTACTTCATAAAGGTGAAAATTATTACTTATGATAAGGTATTTATGGTTTACTTGTTGTTTTAAAAAACTAACAGTTTTCATTCTTTGTGTATCCCTTACTGAGCTTTTTATGATCATCTCATGTTTTTTAAAAAAATTTCACAGGACATAAAGTGGAATAGGATCAAGGATGGGATCGAGGAAAAGTCATGATTTCTAAAACATAGAACTAGAAATGACTCTTTTTTTCATTGAGTATTTATTTTATGAAAAAATGGATACCGAGTAGAAGTGTCTACCTATAATATTCAAGTTGTTATATATATTTTATGACCTAATTCTCTAAATCTATAAACCTTAAAATATCCTCGATGTTAATTATTAAATTAATTCAATATTATGTAATGCTTAAGGTCACAACCTTATAGTTGGTATCAATGGTCGGTTTAGACAACTTTTGGGGTTAGAATATTTTTAAATTAAGTCATTGTAAGATAGAAATGATATAGCATTTACAGATTACAATGTTGCTTCAACTATGATATTTTATGTTCAAAATGGTTTTTCATAGAGGAAATAGGTAAGTTGTACAGTGACAGAATAAAAAGGGAAATGAACTTCCAAATCAGCATCATAAGACCATCGAAATCAGAATTGAACAGTTTCCGATAGTGATGGATCAGTTGACTCAGGTGATAAATGTTTGTTGTGTTTATAGGTAATGTTTTGGTTTATTATAAAAGTAAATATGTGCATGAAGGCCATTTAAGGGTTGTCTAGAAAACCGTAAATGAAAAGAGACTTTTTGGGAAATTCATCAAGTGTGAGTTTTGGTTACAAAAAAATTCATTCATTGGTCACATTGTTTAAAAAAATGGCATAAATTTTCATTCAACTAAAACCAATGTTGTTGTAAAATTGCCAAGACCCTCAAATATAACTGAGATCTATAGTTTACTTGGTTTAACAGGTTATTACTAGAGGTTTTTTTGAAAAAAATGCATGGTTATCTAGCCCAATGAGTTAGTTAAATTGAAAAGGTGTAAAGTTCATTTGGAAAAAATAATGTGATGATTGTTTTTAGGAATTGAAAAGATGATTAGTGAATGCTCCAATTTTTCCATTACCTTCTAGAAATGGTGAGTCTGTTATATAAAGTGATACATTGTTGAAATGACTAGGCTATGTCTTTATATAGAACGATCAGTTAATTTCTTATGATTCACATCACTTTAAATCTCAAGAGTTAAATTACCCTACAACTGATTTGGAATTAGCTGTTGTTGTTTTTGCTTAAAAAATTGGGAGGCATCATTTGTATAGAGTAAAATGTAACATTTATACTAACCACAAATATTTAATGTATATATTCACTCAGAAAGAATTAAACATGGGATATAGGAGATGATTGGAATTAATCAAGGATTATGATTTCTCGATCCATTACCATCCAAGAAAATCAAATAAAGTTGTTGAAGCTTGGAGTCAAAAAATTAATTCTTCATTACCCTTGTTATGTTTGGAACAAGATCCATTGATTAAAGACTGTATGAGATTTGGCATAGAATTTGTTGATAATGGAAATTCCTCAGTTTTTCTTTCATGTGTTAGTGAAATCAACTCTATCAGATAGAATTAAGAAAGCGTAGAAGAAAGACTGCGAGTTGTAGAAAAATGTAGTGTTGGATCAGAAGGGTATGTTTCCTGATTTTATCATTGATAATGATTGTGTTTTTTGGTTTTGGAAATGATTATGTGTGCCTTGTGATTCACAATTGAATAATGAGTTGTTATGTGATGCTCATAGTACTCTATTGTTTTGTTCATCCTAGTAGTACTAAGATGTACAAAGATCTTCGAGAGAATTACATCTAGTATGGGATGAAAAGAGATATTTGTCGACTTTACAATCATGTATTTGGATTTCCAGCAGATTAAAGGAGAGAGAAAGTTTCCAAAAGGGATGCTTCATTCTTTACCAGTTTAAGAGTGGAAATGGGAAAATATATCAGTGGACTTCATTGTGGGATTATAGAAGACATCTTGATGTAATAATGCAATCCGGGTTATTTTTAATCAATTGACTAAATCTGATCATTTCATTCATATTCGAGATACTTTGTCTCTAGATCCACTTTCATAGTTGTATGTTAAAGACATAGTCAGGTTCCATGGAGTTCCCCTATGCATTGTATCTGATCGTCATTTGAGGTTCACTTATAACTTATGGAATATCCTTCAAAATTAATTCATTAGAGAATTAAATTTTGTTTCAACTTTTCATAATCAATATGATGGGTAGTCAGAACGAACAATTCATACCATAGAGTATATGTTATGTGCCTTCTCAATGGATTACCCGAGAATTTGGGACAAACATATTTCATTGGTTGAATTTTCTTATAATAATACTTTTTATTCATGTATACATATGGCTCCATTTGAGGCATTATATGCGAAGCAATGTCATACTCCAGCTTTCTTGAGATGAAGTAGGTTTAAGGAAACTAATGGGACCATAATTGGTAGAAGAGATGGTAGAAAACGTTCAGTTGATTCAGAAGCACATGATAAAATCTTAGAGAAGGCAAAAAAGTTATGTGGATAACCAGTAGAAGGATCTTTCATTAAAGGTTAGTGATCATGTCTTTTTCAAAGTTTATCCATGGAAAAGTGTGATGTGTTTTTGTAAGAAGGAAAAGTTGATTCTGATGTTCATTGGACATTATGAAATTCAGGAGAAATTTGGATCATTTGCGTACAGAGTGGATTTACCTCCATGTTTATCCCTAATACACAATTTTTTAATGTTTCAATATTGATATTGTATATGTCAGATTCATCTCATGTTATGAGCCCAGAGGTAGTTCGGCTGGAAGATAATATCTCTTATGAGGAACAACCACTCTAGATTTTTGACTGAAGAGAGAATGTGTTGCCGAATAAGGAAATTAATCAGGTAACAGTTGTGTGGGAAAACCATATAATCTAAGAGTCAACATGGGAATCTGAAAAATGCTATGATGGATAAATACCCCCACTTATTTGATAAGAGAATAAAAATTGCGAGGACATAATTTAACAAAAGGGGGAATGATGTAACATCCAAGGTAAATAGATAATAATACATTTTCTTATTTTTTAATACCTTTTAATTAAATATTAATTTTACATTATAGGGGATTCTTTTTTTAGGGTGTACATGATACGCAACTATGTGTTTCTTGGAAATATTACGTTTCACACAACGTTGTGTCATACTAAAAAATAATAAAATAATAAAATTTTAAATAGTAGTTTACTCCTAGATATTGTATTGAAGGGAATGGACAGAACTCACTAAAAAAATTAATATATATGTTTCCTAAATTATTTGAAATCTTTCCAATAAATTTTCGAGGCGTAAAATAATAAAGAATCTGATTTTAATCATAAATACTATAATATTCATTAAAAGGTCGATTTACTACCTTTTGATGGAAAACTCTCTTTAAATCACGTTTCGGCCACTTTTATATGATCTATTTGATATAATAAAATTCTTCTTTACAATCTGGTAATCAAAATTTACTTTGGGTAAATTTTTGTTATTTTTATGATAATATTCATTTTTAATAAATAGTGAAAAATACTCTATTTTAATTCAAAACTACCTTTTAATATAATTTATTTATATGGTGAGACTAACTTTGAAATTGGTTTTAATGTGAAATTAAATTATATTTCTACCATTTAATCCAATGTTGGTCATTTTATGAAATTTCACTATCAATTTGGACATAAACAACTGTCGATCTTTTAATAATAATTATTTATTAAAAACAAGATTTTTGTTTTGACAACATGAATTAATTTTTAACTAATTAATGCAACTTATATGTTTTAAATTTGGTAAAAAAGTCATAATTTTTGAATTTATAATATCAAATATATCTTAGGTTTATTTTTTGTTATTATACAAAAAATGATTCAATTTCTGATGATCAGTGAAAGCACTGAGTAGTAGTTAAAAAATCGACCTTTTCATTTAAATGACCTTTTTACCACTTCTATAAATTTAATTTTAAAAATATGACAAACATGGTTTTTATTAGAACCTAAAATATGGTTCAATGAGATGAATATAATTTTTGATTATTAGTAACTTTTTATTTTTATTTACCGCAATTAAAGTTATATTGGGTAATTCAAGGTAAAAACAATATTATAATAATATAAAATTACATTAACACTTTTCCTAACCTAATTGGATGGGTAACGGAAAACCAAGTCAATTGTTGGGTGATACTTTTGGCCTTTGAATGCTACATGGGTAAGATAATGATATTAATAATTTTTTAATTATTATAAAAATAAAAATATCATAAACATTCATTCTTTTGATAAAACAATTATAATGTGAAGTTATATAATTAAAATAGTTTACTATAAGTATTCATTTAAAAGATAAATGAATTTACTATATCCTGGTATTTTTTTTAATAATTTTTAGTCATCAAATAAATAAAATTATTAATGACAAAATAATGATGCAGTGTTTACCTCATTAATGAATGGATAAAGTAAATAAGATTATGAAGATTAAAAAAATATCCAAAACATATCCAATTATTATTGGATGATTTTATTTTTAACATGAGTCATCTTATAATCTACTTTAATGAGTTTTAGACCTTTAGAAAACGAAAATAATTATATAATAAAATAATACTTTCAAACTTTCCTAAAGAGACCCTCCACCGCCTTATAAAAATCCCTCAACTCTAACTCATTACTCACTCCTCTCAAGCCACTTGGCACGTCCAAACTCTACACAACTAAGATCCCTACATCCCTATCTTCCAACTAGATTCCTTACCTTAGGCGTAAGATACTTCAATAAATTATTTGGGTTAGAAACAAAGGGAGTTACATGATTTAAAGGCAACTTCTTCTTTTTAGTTCTTTTATTTTATTTTTCTTCTCCAACCCCCTTAACTATTTATATTCCTTTATTTTATATTTACAACAATATACTAAATATACTAGGTAGTTTTTATGACAATTATTTTTACTACACATACAAAAACCTCTATCTAATTGTTAAAGAACACACTGTTTCTGTGGACGGTGAACTACTGCCTCACGAAACAATGATTGATCAATTATCTACAACTACCTCTAATGGTGGACGTTATGATGGAACTGTATTTATATGTGATATATATTATATTTGTGTTGTTTATATTCTTCTAATTTTTTCATTTATATAATACCTTTTTGGTTTCCATAGAGGGTAAATACAATAATTACGTATGAAGAAGTACGGACTACCGCCCCTCAAAGTGATACCACTCGTTCATGCCATACGTGGAACGTATAAAAGATGGAGTCAATAAAATTATATTTACGATATTATACTGGAATTATAACATACCTTTGTATAATTATGTTTTCATTCCATTATAATACAAAATATAAATGATAGTAGCATTAATGCATACGTACAACTTACCGTCTCCATGAACGGTGCATTTCATTTCTTACCTCCAAATTTTATGAACTGTTATAAATACATATATATAAATGATATGTATGATATATATGATATCTAAATCATGAATATAAAATTAAAGATAATTTAATTTTGAACCTCTGCTAAATTTATAATTATAAAAATTCATTTTTTAACTCAATATTCGAACATCGAGAAAATGTCTAATATGAACTCCAATAATTAACCAATAGTTTTAGAAAGGTAATATGTGATATAAAATGAATAATATAATTGAAAATGGTTCTTAAGGAAGTAAAAATTAACATAAAATTATTATTGAGGAGATTAAAGAATGAATGGTTCAAGTCGGACATGAGGTAAGGAACTTTGCCTCAATCTCCTTTCACTGAGGTGTACATTGATTTATACATGACATTATTTTATACGGTATATAATAAAACCCTTTAAATTTTATTTTCATTATAAGGGAATCTTTTTCCAATGAATAATTTTATTAAACAACAAAATGAAATATTTTAACGTTTGCAGCGACAATGACCTCTCTGCTGTGGTTATCGTTAGTTAGATTTCTTTATAAGCATTAATGTTATTAAAATGAAAAACAAACCCATTATTCTATTTTTTGGGTGTTTTGGTATTGAAAATGGTTTTTGAAATTTATTTTTCATTTTAATATCTTGAAATGATTTAAAATGAAATGTTATTAGTGAAATTTTTATATTTGAAATATTTTATGTGGTACTTGGACATTTGACAGGTGGTTACATGATAAACCAAATGGCGAGTGGTGTTTTGATAATCCAGGACGGGTGGTTATGTTATAACCTCTAATGCATTGGGTATGGAAGTTAGCCGTATGGCTATTACATTTAGTGACATGTGTGGAAGTCCACCATTTGGTAATTCCATTTAAGTACATTTATGTCCCATGTTACCTATATATATTATGTGTGCTTTCTATGGGTATTATGGTAATATTTTGGTTACAAATGGATAATTCATGATCTTTCATCCAGTGAATATTATTTACTACTTCATAATGGTGAAAATTATTACTTATTATAAGGTATTCATGGTTTACTTTTGTTTTGAAAATCTAATAGTTTTCCTTCTTTTTGTTTTCCTTATTGAGATTTTTATGCTCATCCCAGGTTTTTGAAATGTTTTTCAGATGACATAAAGTTCTATAGGGTCAATGATGGGATCAAGGAAAAGACATGAAGTCAACAAAATGGAACTAGACATGACTCTTTTTTTCAAAGAGTATTTATTTTATGAAAATAATGGATACAGAGTGGAAGTGTCTACATGTATTATTCAAGTTGTTATATATATTTTATAACCTAATTCTCTAAAGCTCTAAACCTGAAAAGATCCTCAACGTGAATTATTAACTAAATTCAATATTATGTAATGTTTATGGTCAGAACCTTATAGTTGGTATCAAAGGTTGGTTTAGACAACTTTAGGGTTTAGAATATTGTTGAATTAATTTATGGTATGATTGAAATGATATAGAATTTACAAATTCCCATGTTGCTTTTCCTATGATATTTCTATGTTCAGAATGGTTTTTCTTAGAAGAAAAAGGGTATTTGTGAAGTGAATGAATATAGAGGTAAATGACCTCCCAAATCAGCATCCTAAGACGGTCAAAATTAGAATTGAACTGTTTGTTGGAGTGATGGCTCAGTTGACTCAGGTGATAAATGGTGGTTGTGTTTACAGATAAAATTTTGGTTTATTGTAAAAGTAAAGAGGAGCATTCTGGTCATTTAAGTGTTGTCTTACAAACCATGAAATAAAAGAGACTGTTTGAGAAATTCAGCAAGTGTGAGTTTTGGTTTAACAAAATTTCATTCCATTGTCACATTGTTTCAAAAACTGGTATAATAATTGATCCTATTCAAACAAAAGATGTTGAAGAATGGCCTATAACCATAAATATAACTGAGGTCTGTATTTTTCTTGGTTTACCAGGTTATTACTAGTGGTTTGTTGAAAATTTCTCATGGTTATCTAGCCAAATGACAATGTTTACTTGAAAAAGTGCTAAGTTTATTTAGACAGAAGAATTTGATGATTGTTTTAAAGAATTGAAATAAATATTGGTGAATGCTCTAGTTTTTGCATTAATATCCAGAAATGGTGAGTTTATTATCTATAGTGATTCTTCATTGAAAATACATGGATGTGTCATTATGAAGAATGATTTTTTAGTTGCTTATCCTTCAGGTCAGTTGAAACCTCATGATTTAAATTACCGTACACATGATTTGTAATTAGCTACTGTTGTTTTTGAATTAAAAATTTGGAGGCATCATTTGTTTGGAGTAAAATGTGAAATATATACTAACAAAAAAAGTTTAAAGTATATACTCACTCAGAAATAATTAAACATGACACAAAGGAGAAGGTTGGAATTAATCAAGAAATAAGATTACACGATCCATTACTATCTGAGAAAAGGAAATAAAGTGGCTGATGCTTTGAGTTGAAAAATTAATTCTTTATTAACTTTATTATGTTTGGAATAATATCATTTGATTAAATACATGATGAACCTTGGAATATAATTTGTTACAGTAAGAAATTTCTTTGTATTGTTTCAGGTGTTAGTGAAATCATCTCTAGGAGACAGAATTAAGAAGCACAGAAGGATGACATTGAATTGCAGAAAAATGTATAGTTGGTTTAGAATGGAATGTTTCCTAATTTTAATATTTATAATGATTTTGTTTTGAGGTTTGGAAGAGATTATGTGTGCCTTATGATTTAAAATTGAAGAATGATTTGTTATATGAAGCTGATAGTTCTCTGTTTTCACCTCATCCTGGCAGTACTAAGATGTATGGAGATTTTTGGGAGTATTACTAGTGGGATGGAATGAAAAAGGATATTGATGACTTTACTGTGATGTGTTTGACTTGTCAACAGGATAATGCAGAGCGATAGCTACCAAAAGGGATGCTTCAGTCTTTACCATTTCTAGAGTGGAAATGAGAAAATATATCCATCGACTTCGTTGTGGGATTATCGAAGACATCTTGAGGTAATAATGAAATCTGTGTTATTATTGATCGATTGAAAAATTCTGCTCATTTCCATCCAATTCGAGATACTTTGACTCTAGATAAGCTTTATCGGTTTTATATTATAGAGATAGTTAGGTTATAAGGAGTTCCCTTCTCAATTGTATATGACCATGATCCAAGGTTTACTTATAACTTTTGAAACGTCCTTCAAGAGTCGTTGGGTTCTGAATTAAATTTTAGTTCAGCTGTTTATCTTCAATATGATTGGTAGTCAGAATGAACAATTCATACCATGGGGGATATGTTACGTTCTTGCACTACTGAAATTTGTGATATTTGAAACAGGCTATTTGCGACGTGATCCTTTCAAAAATAAGCTTTAGAGACGGGGTCACATCGCAAATATCCCGTTATAGAAAATAGCATCGCAAAAAATGTTTTTTGTGATTAGAAACTTCTCCACCGCAAATAACTCTCCGATTATATACATTATATATAAATAAACTTATTGTGATGGGCCCGTCACAAATTCAATTTAAAAATATATTTTTAAAATATTTGCACCGGGATCCCATCGCAAAAGTCCCAATCACAAATAATAACCAAAATAAGATAATATTTTTATTAAAATTATAATTAATGAAAAAATAATTTTAAAAATATATAAATAATAAAAAAATTAAATAAAATTAAAATTCTCAATATTCTGAAAAAAAATATTAAAATTAATAAAATATTATTATCATTATTTCTAAAATAAACAAACATTAAAAAATATGATACTTAAAAATTTATTTATTAAAATTTTGATTAATGAAAAAAAAGTTAATATTATTAAAATAATAAAAAATATCCAAATATTCAATTTTCTCAAAAACAATATAAAAAGTTCATAAAATATTATTATTATTATTATTATTATTTATAAAATAAAAAAATTAAAAAATATAATACAAAAAAATTTATTTAATAAAATTATGATTAATAAAAAAATAATATAAATATTATTAAAATAATAAAAAAATATTGAAATTCTCAATATTAATAAAAAAATATAAACAAACTCATAAAATATTTTTATTATTATTAGTAAAATAAACAAAAATTAAAAAATATAATAGTAATTATAAATAATAAAATATTAAAATAAAAATAATTAAATTATGAAATATTCGCACCAATATAAAAGATAGAAATAGAAAATAGTTCATATTACAACAAATCTTGAGTCAAAATGTTTTTAACATAAAAAAATTCACTGAGGGGGACCTCTTCTGGAAGAGGTTGTTGAGCCATAGGAGATGGTGGAGTGAACTCCATCCCTAAACTATGAGTCAGGTAGTACATGTACTCCATCTGCTCACGATGTTGCTGCTACTGCTGCTACTGCCGCCGAAACATTTCTTCATGTTTCCTCTGAAAACTATCTATAAGCTCAGCCTGAGTTCACAACTGCTCCGGATACGATGAGGTAGAAGATGATGCCTCTCCACAAGCTCCTCTTAAGCTAGACATCAACCTCACATTAGTACCATAATAAGTACACGGAGTCACATGAGATCTGGTACCAACTACTCGACCCTTCTCAAAGCCATACCGAGTCTCCTACATCCATACCGCCTCATCAAAATGGTCTAAACTGGTCTGATTAGTTCCCTCGTCCTGACTCCCAGCCTGTGTTTGAGAGGTCGCAGCCTCATATGACTGCTTTAATTACAATTTGAAATTAAAATTGTGAAAATATTATATGTAGTTAATTTTCAAACTCTAAACAATAATACTAAGAACAATCTCCAAATCATTTTTTTGTTATTTTATAAAATCCACTTTGAGGGTGAAGTGGGAACCGTGGGAAACCATTTAAATTTCAAAATCATGCCACAAAAAACCAAATTCAAATGCTAAGGCCATGTTGTGGGCCAATGCAACATTGAAGATCACGCTGCCGCTGTAAATTCATCGAGTACCACGCCATCACTTTGGTCATCACGTCAATAGCACCATCCACGTTGATGCTGCCATCAACACCTCATCATAATCATGACTCATCCACTTCATCGTCATCGGATCACCATTGATATCCCGCCGACCAACGCCCCATCGCATTAGAAAACTGCCATCACACTTCACACTTCTTCTTCACCACATGACCTGTAATCAAAATCCACCAGAAGGAAATCTATCTCCATTGTTGAAAACCAAAAACCTTCAAACCACCATCACCGGAGCTTCAAACCACCATCACCAGAGACATATTCAACCTCGTCAATGACATATCATGATTTCACCCACGAATCGAACCAAAAAACAAAACCAGATCCTCATCGTAGAGTTTTGGAACATCATCGACTTCATAAAGATTGAAAACCAGGAGGCAGTCCACACCTCAAACCTCAAACATCGAATGTCGAACCAATTCAAACATTAGTAATAAAGAACCATCATAAAAACAATATAGAGAGATGAATATCACGACACCAGGATTCCATCGACCGCCCAAACAACACCTCTCAAATCCTCCTACAGGACCACCGTGCCAAACCGAACAGAGTAGGAACGACGGAGGAGGATAGAGAAGAGTTCAGGGAGGGTTAGGGCCCCAGAATCAAACCTAAATCTAAACCAGAAACAAGCATCACCACAAAGAGAACCGCAAAAAAGAGAAGGGACAACAACATGCCGCTCTTATGTGACACCAATGATCTCTTTTCTAGCACAACCCAAACCACACCGAAGGAACCAGCATACCAGACCACGATGGGGTCAAAAACGTGTTAATAAGCCAATAAGAGCAGATGAAGAAACAGCGAGGGAATCAACTTAGAGCGGCAACTGCAGAAGAAATCCAAATGCAAGATGCAGGCAAACCGAGGAAAAGAAAGGGAACTAGAGAGGAAAGTCCATCAGAAGGGAGGAACTAGGTGGGGAGAGGGAGGAAGGGGGGGGGATGGTGCCGAGCACAACGCAGAGACCTCCACCCTTCTATTCACCACTGGAGAAGAAACCCTAACCCGAGTTCATATTTAAGTTTATATAAAATATTTAAAAAAGATACTTACCAGATGCTCTTTCTATGAATTGAATGTACGATTACCAGCTCGATGTGTCACCTCTTGTCTCCCCTAGTTCTTCTGACCCACCGAATACCTCCACTGAAATCCACCACTCAACCACTGTAAAAACGATCCATCCCAAATGTTAGATGAAATGTATTCTGGTCGGTGCTCTCTACACGACTCATCAAAATCTGTCACTCCTGCTTTCTTAATGGCTGTCTACCTAAAATTGTGAAAATATTGATGGAAATTGTCACCCATAGATGCATACTATGCCATGTGGATAGAATCATACATTCTATCATCAATGGGATACCATAAAACCAATAAATAATTTAGAATATCAAGTTATTTATAAAATAAATTACCAATTAAATATTATTTATTTATGTAAACGCCATTGATAGAACATGTCAGGCCGCACATCAACGGGAATCTGTTCCCATGTGATCTATATATGAGAAAAATAATTGCGCAAGATAGAGCTCCCCTGTCCAATAGATAAATGTGAAAAATTATGATAAAAGAATAAATAATCAATCAATTAGTGTATATATAAATTAATTAGTGAAAGTTAACTAAAATATACAGGTTACCATACCTCCGTGTGCGTGGACTGAAGCCATGATGTGGACGTCCCTTAGGGATATGGTCATGAATCATCAGTCATAGAAGACCACACCCCCTCCACATACCCCCTATACCACAAGTAGGCTGAGGGTCAGATGATCCCAAATCCCCCTCACGTAAAGGTAGCTCAGCCTCCTGTAACTCAAGAAACAAATCAGGGTCCGTCTAAAACACAAAATTATTATTGTTTGAAGATAGTTAAAAATAACTATTATATATAGATATATATTAGTTATTATTATAACCATCATTTAACTATGACAATATTGACCTTCATCATCATCTTCACAGCTGACGATGTCAATGTCTTCATATTCCTCCACGGCATCATCAATATCCTTATGAGTTTCAGTTTCATCAAATCTTGTCATTTCAAATTCATTTTTAACATAATTAACATCTTCATCATCATCGACCCATAATTGTGAGGTGTCATCATCAATATTCACATATCTTTTTGAAGAAGATATATTTTTAGTAGTCTCTTGAAATATTTTAATTCCTTCCACTTCAGGAGAACCACATTCAGTTTGAGTAAACTAATTTTCCTGAGATGTCATTTTTATTATGCTCCACCAATCACTCAAGTATCTTTAGTGGAACATTACTTTGCTTAATAAATTTGATGTTTATGTTTAGCCAATAAAATGGTTCATTTGTTGCATGAAGACTTTTATATTTAATATCAATGATTCAGTGAGTCGGATGAACACAAAAGCCTCTCTCAGAATCCAACCACCTTCATTTAAACATCATTTTGTAATTCTGTACTAGATAACATCGCTCAATAATTTCATCCAGAATTCCGTAATAGTCAACTTCTATTTCTATGTGATGAAATACTCTCAAACAAACTCAACTGTTCATTTTTTTATTCCCCATATGCACGTGTATGAAATTGAAAACCATTCACCACATATTCATTACAATATTTAACCATTTTGGATGGTGGGTTACACAATATACATAGCTGATTATCAATTTTATCAGCATGTTGAGACACTAGATAATTTGTAAAACAATTATCAATAAAATAAATAGTAAAATTAATTGATATTAAACCATCAATAATTAATGTTACCAGTTTTTAAAACCATTGGTAATTCTTTTTTGTCTGCATTATTCAAGAGCAGCTGCTGTAATTTGTGGAATTTGTTTCTTGATATTATTCTCATATAACCTACAAATAAAATAATTTTACATTATTTAACATAAATTATTGAATAAGTGATAGAATCACTCACAGTAAAATGATGTATTTTCTTCACTGTTGAACAGAACATATGCATAAGATCTGTGATGTTCATTATCTGAAATCCATCGTTCTTGAACTCCACTGAACAATGATTTGGAAGATTAAAACTGATAATTGATTTCCAATTTCATCATTAACATTTCTCTCATTCTGTCCCATTCTAATGTGTTTTGAGGGATATTAAAATTCAAAAAATTGAGAGAATAAAAAAGCAATTACTTCTTGAAAATAAGATTCAGCAATTGAGCCTTCAAGAGATGCTTTGTTGCATAATTTTTTCTTCAATTTTGGCATGCATCTCTCGAATGGGTATGTCCATCAAAACTGTGTTGGACCTCTCCATTTAGCATCATGTGGAAAATGTAATATCAGAAGTTCTATTGAGTTAAAGAAAGCTGGCAGAAAGATTTTTTCCAGTTTACATATAATTATAGAAACATATTCATCCTATTTTATTAGCACATCATGGTCTGTTATCGCTGCCCAACTGTCTCAAAAATATATGATATGCATGTTATTGAATCCTAAATCATAGAATTCAACAAACCTCTAAATCGAATCGGCATAAGTCTTTCCATTATAACTTGAAAATCATGAGTTTTTAATCTGTTTATATGACCATTCATAACACATCTACCCAAATTGGAAGTGTAGCCATCGGGAAGTCTCAAATATGAAATCCATTGAACAAATAATAAGACACTCTCTTTGGACAGTGTATAAGCTACATCTGGATTCATTAACCACTGTGATCTGACATTTTCCAACAGTTCAAGTTCTGGTTGCCTATAAATTTGGGCAAGATCTAATCGTGCTTTTACAGTATCTTTGGTCTTACCTGGTGTATCCATATTTGAATGAAATAAATTATCAAAACGGTTTTTTCTCAATATGCATGACATCCAACATGTGGCAGACCAACAAATCAGTCCAATATGGAATATCCCAAAAAAGATCCATTTTATCCAATTATGTTCTCTTCCAAAGCCATGAATTTTCTTTTTGTTTACTATTTGACAGAATGTGATGTGAGTTGATGAAAATAGAACTAATTTTAACTCTGTACATGATATAATATTTGGATGTTCATCCCTTTCCATTGTGCCTTTTATGAAATGAGATTTGTTCCTTGGAAAAGGATGATCGGTTGGAATAAATCTGCGATGACCATCAAAATAGCAAGGTTTCTTTCCTTTGATGAGAAAAAAGGCTTTGTTGTCTTTCATACAGTATGTACATGATTTCAGACTATGTGTACTCCAAATAGAAAACATGACATATGCCGGAAAGTCACTAATTGTCCACATCAATGCAGCTTTTAATATGAAAATTTTTTTCGCAGCAAAATCATATGTACTCACACCATTACTCCACAATTCATTTAACTCATCAATCAATGGTTTCAAATAAAAATTAATATTCTTTTTCGGATGTCCTAGGATTAATAAAGTCAAAAAGATATAGGGCTTCATCATCAATATCAATTGAGGTAAATTTTATGGAGTGGTAAAAATAGGTCAACATGAATACTGACAACCATAAGAACCAAATGGACAGAAACCGTCAGTAGAAATACCCAATCGCACGTTTCAGGCTTCTAAATCAAAAGACAGATGCAGACGGTCAAAATGTATCATGAATCACCATCAGATGGATGATTCATTATTTTATCGGTTGAAATATCTATTTTTTTACCAAGTCATCATTGATTCTATGTTCTGAGACAAAAATAAACGGTGCAGCCTGGGTGTAAGGGGAAAATATCTCAACTATTTTATAGGAATCAATCCATACTTCCTTGGTTGGGTTATTTTATACCTCGATTTTCCACATGTTGGAAAACTATCCATTGACTCATTTTAACAAGAATTTATGATGCAATCATTTTCACATGCATGAATCTTCCAATAACTAAGGCCCAGATTACAAACCAACCACTTTCTGTAATAGTAATGTGTAGGCAACACATTTTCTTGAGGTTAAAGTTTTTTAACCAAAGAAAATATTTGATCAAAACAGTTATTTGACATTGCATTATCTGATTTAATAGCCATAAATTTTGAAACTGCTGTTAATTTTCTTATCTTGTAAACCAATATATCATGCATCCTTAGTAGACCTCAAATACTCATAAAATTCAGATGGTGCCAACTCAGGAGTTAAATCGATATCATCTTGAGTTTCATTTTGTTGAACAGATAGACCTGCAACATCATGTACTAAATTTTGAAATTGTGATGGATCTAGAATCAAATTATTAGTATCTTCCCTGGAAAAACATTCACTGTATTGATACCAAAATTGTTTCTCCTATTAAAAAAATATGATGGATTGATATTCCTTTTAATATAATATTATAATGGTTATATTCTCATCCAAAAGTGCATAAATGTTCTCATAACCAATCCGTTAATTTTTGGGAATAAAATAAATCTTTCAATAAAATTTATTTAACTGTTAGGGAAATTTTATAATATTTATAATATAATTTTTACCCTTAATTAACTGTATTACTCTTAATTGTGATAATAATTTTTTTTACAAAAGATATAATTAATAATGTCCACAAATAAAAGGGACATATTAACTAAATATTTGCATTTATATTCTATGTGTGGAAAAAAATTCACAGTTATAAAAACATAAATTTCATAAATTAATAAAAAATTAACCCTATTCATGGAACTATAAAACATGTTTTTAATATAAAAATGAACAAAATAATGAAATGTTTTTATATCCAAATTTCTTTTTAATTTATTCCAAATGTCCAAAATTATGTCTAATGAGAAAAAATTTATCTATTTTTACTTTTATACCATTCATATATATAATTCTATACTATAAATTATTTAGATGAAAACATTGATTTCAATTAAAAATTCAATATTCTTTTACTATTCATCGAAATATGAATCGTATCATAAAAGTACCATAAATTCAACTAAAGTTAATTATGATATGTATATTTCAAATAAAATGTTTATTTTGTCAAAAATAATTTACTAGAGGTTCAAAAATAATATTTCAAACTAGTGCCCCATCAAAAGACCACAAAACTACCTTTAGAACAATAAACCTTATATGCCTAAATTTGGATGTATTCTTATATTAAGAATATAAAACATATTGGATGATTTTAAAATCAATTTTTGGATTATATAAAATTTATATTTAATTAAAATCTTTTATTAATACTGATTATTTTTATTTATTATAATAAATTTCTAGTGTGGGACTGAAAATGCCTTTTTAATAAAAACACATTCTAAATATTCAATTGGTTTTAATTCTAATTTATAATTACTTTTTAATAAATTAATTGATTTTGTAAACATATATAAAGTATATTCTCATTATATATTTAATTCTATTCACAACTACCAACATAATGGCTAGTGTTACAATAATAATATTTAATAGTATATCATAATTCGTTTAAGCCCTGTTTTTTATTTTCAACGTATACTATTTAAGAGATTGAATTAATTTTAGAATAGATGTTCTATAAATTATTGGTGGGGGTTTATATTATCCCATCCATCAATAAATTTTATCCACATAATTTTACGTTTATCATTGAAATTTACTGGCTGATACTTAAAAATTATTTTATTTGAAATACACAATGTAAATATGGTCAATGAAAGAACCCTTTAATAAGAGAGAAATGGTAATGCAAAGGTATCCAAAAAATTTGGATTTTGAATAGGCTAAAATTATTGGGGAGTGAAAACATATACATTGAAGATATATATAAACATCATGTTCTGGTGGAGTTTTTTAGCGATCATTTTCCTTAGAAAGACTACCATCAAAAAACCAAGAATCTATGATTAGTTAAAGAGGACATCAATTTCTGAGAAATAAAATTAAATGAATACAATTTTATTTCAAAAATTATTTTTCCCTGGAGATGATAGATTCAATTAATATTCATATAATAACTAGGTAAAATAAACATAGTTGATTAAATTTCATGTTATAAGTAAAATATCATGTCTTGGTTGTGATTCGATCAATTTTTGCTTCATCCCTTACACATGGAAATGAATGTTAATGGTGATTTTTAATCCCTAAAGAAATTTTATGAATCATAAGATCCACAATTCATTTCTTTTACTTTTGAATTTTCATAGAAATTTAAATGGTTAGAACATGTTATCAAATATGTTAAATCATACATTAAACTCAAACAATAAAAATTTCCACAGGTCAACATAATCTATTCCAACCATAGGACACATACCAAATAATAATGTCTAAATTCATTATCTAAAAATTTATTAATATGGTTAATAATTTTCCAAATTCAACGTAACTTCATATTCCACAAACAATGTAATGTAGATCTTATTTTTACATACCCATAGATATGAATACCATGACCACCAAAAAAAATAATTAAATGTTCATGACTCAAAATCCTTAATGAAGAAATAATGTATTAAAATATTTATATATCTTATGATTATTATAACCAAAACACCATTAATGAAAAAATTCTTGAATCTAAATATTTATGAAATTTAATCATTTTACATCATTAAATAACTATATCTATGCTTCATAATCTTATTCATTAATAAGTCATTCATTTTATTTTTATTTTTTCCTCTCTTTATCATAAATAATATAACCATTACTTTTATAGTCTTGATGATTCCCACTATTGACCCAAACCTAAAGCACAATGTGAGAAACACTAGTCATCGTGATTTAGTGAGGAAGAATCATTTATAGGATGTCTAAATAATATCATCTACTTATAAATTTATGAGTCCATAGATTTATCATAGATTTTCCATTTTCCATACCAAACAAATATGATATTATCTTATACTAACATATATCATTAATGTCAGTCATAGTGTTATGTTTTCTTATCAAAGATTTACTAAATCCAGTTCCTAAGGTTTCTACTGAATTTCAGTTGATACCAACTGTAAGGCCCCAACCCTAGAAGCCTAGAGTTGGTGCATTACTTTATTACATTGTCATGATTACAAGGACCCAAATCTTAAAATCTTAAAGGACCAAATAGTTTATTATTCATGGTAAACTAGAAATGTAGTTGAAATCCCCATTACATTTGAAAACATAAAATACATAATGAGTTTAATTGATTCTTTAATTATTAAAGTTTTTAGTAACCCTGCATATCAATCACTATATAAATATTAGAATACTGGGGAACACTAAGAAATATGAAAGTGGTGACCACAAATTCTCACTAAGGGTTTGTATATAGTAGGAAATATTTTTAAATATGGAGTAAACATTATAGAATGAAAAATAACCGAAAATTACTCTATTTAAATAATCAAAAGAATTATAAAGGTTAACCATGGTTATAATAAAAATTGAATAATCACATGGAATATCAATAAAGAATCTCATAATTATTGATGGAAGAATTTTGGTCATGTAAAACATGGCGTCTATGTTACAAATAAGATATTTAAAAATAAGTGGTTTTGGCCTCATTCAAATCTACATTAGAAAATAAATGTTCAAGGCCTCAACCAAGTCAATATTTGATTTGTTTCATGAGACATAACGATGCATCGATGGGATATAGAGTATCCTTCCTATTAATTATAAATTATAATACATTCCTCATACAATAAAGGTGAAACATAAATAGTATGGACATTTTTATTGAAACTTCAACATTTTAAATGTGAATACATTTACCAAAAACTATGAATGGTATCAAAACAACATATACAAAGTCAAAATGATCATAAATGATTCCAACAAATTTAATTGATGGTATAATAAGAGTTAAAAATAAATGGTTTACAAGATTCAACAAATGATGTTAACATATATGGAGATACTTTTAAATGCTACCACTAAAAATATCTAGAGGAAAACAAATTTTAAACATTCTAAAGTGTCCCATACCACTATGAATCATTTAAAAAAATACCATAGAAGAAATAAAATTAAATGAATATTGTAAAACTAATATAATAAGTAGAATCCTTATATTAATTATTGAATTGAATTACATATAGAACACACAAGGAATAAGTGGTGAACAAGGCATATATCTAACAGAAGTAAAAGTTTGACGAGAAAAACCTCACCTTGAGTATGATTCACTAGGTATTTCTTTATCTTTCTAAATAATAAACCTTTTTTATTATTTCCTTTATTGAGAAACTTTTTAATGTTAATTATAATTTTTATATCACTTAATATCATGTTATAATAATTACTTAATTATACATGTTCTTGTTTCATGTTTTGACGATATTTGATACATGTGTCCAAAAGGACATTGTTATGTTGTATAAAGTCAAAGTAGTATTAGTCCATTATCTTAAGATAAATATTTATGAAATAATAATAAAAGTTAGACATAAATAATACTTTTAAATCCATACAATAAATACGGATATGAAAAATAAACTATGTTTCAATCATGGGGATAGTAAGCTGTATTTACGCATGAGTAACATTTCCAATTTCCAATGATCATTATAATAAAAAGGAAATGATTATTTTACCTTAATATATTTATAATAATTTCATTAATATCATATTAAAAATTTATATATTATATATATATATATATCATTCATGTCATGTGGTGATGAAAAACAAATCACATAACTTTGTGGAGGTGATTGTTCACATGTACGCACGAATGACGTTATCATTCTTATGTGCATCGAATGGTATAAAAATTATTTTCTATAATTATAATTTAAAAATAATATCATATATAAAATTTAATTCTATAATTATTTCAAGCCATTAGATATAGTGATGGAAAATGAATTATATTGGTTCCTGAGGCGGTAGTTTACCCTACAGAAAAATTATAATTATTTTCACATTTTATGGATGTGGAGATGGATTTTGGTGCTGATATTAACATAACAAAATATAATTATAATTTTTATAATTGAGTTATTTCATCACAGAGGTATAATAATTTAAGTAATTAGAAAAAGAAATAATATAGAATCACTTAATTAAACACGACACATCTTCTTTAACGATCTCCTTTTATTAACACCTTAACACTTATAAAGAGGGTGGTGTGACTAAAAAAATTCCTCTATAATTTGGTTACAGATTCTATAAATTTTTTTATTTTTGATCTCAGAAGAATAAAATAGTTTTCAATGGTGATGAAATTTGAGGAATGGGTTCAATTTTAGAGGATAAGGGAGAGACACTCCTGGAATTCTTCAAATTATTAAATTATTAGAAATTAATTTTATAATTCAAATGCCTTTAAACATATTACATTATAAGATAGGATGCGTTGGGGTATAAATAAATTAATTAAGTGAAGGCTAAATAATTTTTTATTTTATTTTATTCCCTATCAATTTTATTTAAAACTTATTTAATTTTTCTAATTCTTAGTGAGATATTAAGAAATTTAAAATTTTAGGGTTAATATATTTAGTATAAATTGAAAAACTCCCAATAAATTAGTGAATTATGATATTTTAAGACTTATAACAATCTATTGGATGATTTTTTTATTTTAATAAATTTTATATCATTTAATAAAATATTTTTTTTAAAATATCGATAATTTCAAATTTTACACTATTAATTACTTGACTCTTTAAAAATTTCATAAAAACATGATATCATCAAACCAAATATTTTATCTCATATATAATATGTATATGTAATCTATAAAAATTGGTGATGAAATGAATTATATAATATTATATTTGCATTAATATTTTTAACATCATCTATTTGATTATTCCATTAATTAAACAATTACGGCATCATCATTGGGTCACCAATTAAGTTAATTATATTATCAAAAAAAAATGTAAAATAAATTGACACAATATATATAAACAAAATATATTTATTAATACTATTTATAGTCAATAATACACCTTATATAACCCCATATTAAATAAATTATCTTGTTAAAAAAATAATGACAAAATTGAGTTTCCTTAGAATATAATATTATAAAGGTTATATTCACTTTCCAAAATCCATAAATGGTCTCATAAATAATGCATTAATTCTTAGGGAAAAATATTCATTATAAAACAAAATTAGTATAAGTTTTAGGATAATTTTTTAATATTGATAATATTATTTAAACCCTTAATTAACCGATTTATAGTCAAAAGTAGTTATATTTTATTTTACTAAAGTTACTATTAATAATGTAAAAAAACAAAATGGATATATTTTATAAACGTTTTACATTATGAATATAAATACGGAAAAAAATTTTCAAATTAAGAAACACATAAATTACATAATTAATATAAAATTAATCACATTGACAGAAAAAAAAATGAATTATTAAAGTAAAAACATTCCAATGAATGAATTTTTTTGTATCCAAATTCAATGTGAAATTAATTCCAATGACATAAATTATATTATCTAAGGAAAACTATATATAATTATAATTTAATACAGTTAAAATATATAATTTAAAACATTAAATTATTTAGATGAATTTTTTTTCAATTAAAAATGAAATATTTTTTTCTCTTAATCAAAAAATAAATCTTATCCGTTATTTAAAAAAAATAAAACCAAAATAAATTTTGATATTAATATATCAAATAATAATATTTTTTTGTCCAAAAAAATTTATAATAGTGTGAAAAAATTGATTTCAAACAAGTACGCCATCAAAAGGATACAAAACTACCTTAAAGAGAATATAATGTTTTATGCTTATATTATTTTATAACTATTTTGAGACTATATGTTTTATTAGATGAATTTAACTTTTTTGAATAGATAAATTAAAAAGTTAAGTAATTTCTTTCACAAATAATGATTAATTTGATTTTTTATGGTAAATTTATATTATGTCAATAAAAATAGTTTTAAAATACACATCCTTTATATTAAATGGGTTTTAATTTTCATTGAAAATTAATTAGTAATAATTGAATACATTTTATAAACATTTGTCAACTATATTCTCATAATTTATTTAATTTTATTCACAACCACCAACATAACATCTGTTGTTAAATTAATAATATTTAATAGTATAGCATGGTTTGTTTATGTTTTGTGTCGGGTGCAATATGTAAGATTGATGGGATTGAATTTATTTTAAAAGATACATAATTTAAAATCATATGGTGTTACATGTTACATATAATTTAAGAGGATAATTAATAACAAATTACGTCGCTTCACGAGACGGTAGTCCACCGTACATAAGGGTGACATTATCATATTTTAAAATTAATTATTGGTAAGAAGTTCTATGTGATATTGAAATAAAATAATTAAAATTATATAAAATATATATATATTCATTTAATTCATCATTATATCCAATCATGAGTGGTTTTGATGGAAAATGAGTTTCATCGATGAAGGAGGCAGTAGTTCTATGTACTCACGATCGACAATTTCACTTACAATTTAGTTTAATAGGATATAGATATATGTTTTCACATTAAAATAATAATATATAAGTATATAGTAATTTCTAGGGTCACTATATAAAAATTATTGAATAATATTTTATTGATTAGGATGTAGAAATAAAAAAAAACACATTATTAAGAATGTTTCCTCTTCTTCAGATTATTTCTTTAAGTTTGTGTCAAAAGTGTTTATTTGAGGGATATCAAATCAAAATATGGAAACTAATATGATGGTAGGGGAGAATAGAATGGATATTTTTAGTTAATGGTCAATAAAAATTGGGTTTTATGTTTTCAAAGAGGAGGAGAGTGGGTGACCTTTTATAAGAGAGGGTGGGGACACAAATGAAAAATTTGAAACGAATTACATGTACCATGTTTTAACAAGGAAAATGGTTTAAAAATGGGTAATATTTTAACCGTAAATGTTATATGTTCAGAATATGGATATATAATGGGTTTTGACTATGGTTTTGGACATTTTCGCTCATATCTTATTAGTTTATCCCCAAATAAACCAATTTTTACCTTAATTGCAATAGTTAATCCCTATAATTTTCGATATTCATTATGATTAAACATTATGTTGAACTTATTATATAATATAAATTAATCTTATTTAAAATATACAATCTATTTATCTGATATAAATTCTAATAATTGGGAAAATTGAATTTTAAATTAACCTTTTTCATTCGTCAAAACAACGAATTTTACAAAAAAAACTTCAAAAGATTAAAATATTTTTATATCGTAGTTCAATATGAATTTGATAATATTAATAATAATTAGTTAAATTTTAATATAAATGAATAAATTTTATCTTACAAAAAATCTAAAATTTAATTCAAAATTTTAAATAAATTAATAAAAATGAATATTATTTAATAAAACACAATATTGTCATTATTTATAAAAAATGAAACTTTTAAAAAAATATCAAAAAATCATAAAATAATACACCTTTCATTTAGAATGAAAAAATATGTTTATTTTTTAAAAAATATTTTCTAAAATGGTAAATATTAATTACAATTTTTGTGTCTAAAGTGTGAGTAAACCACTTTATATAATAACATATTTTTTAAAAAAACATTTCTTTTTCTTTATAAGTATTCTTATTCTAAATATAATAAATATATAACCATTGAATATATTTTATACATGTGAAAACTATAGTGTTTTCATAATTTTGATTATTCTATTCATTCCCAACAACTTAATGGCTAGGTTATATTTTTCATCTTTAAATATAAAAATTTTTATAGTGTATCATGTTTTGTTTAAACCCAGTGTTTTGTGCATAAATAACTACACAATTTATTGAATTTATATATATATATATATGTATATATAAAATAAATTATCCAGGTGTTACGTAAATTTTTGAAATTTGTTGATATGTTATGATATATTTTTTAAGTAAATAATGAATCTATTTATTTATATTTTTTGTGTTTATAATAAAATTGATGAAATTCATTTATCATGAAGTTAAGTATTAATAAAACATTCTTAATGATTTTTTAAAGGATTATTTTTTTGTGAACTTTTCATATATAATTTTGTGAATTTTTTGAATGGTGAGGAATATATAGAGTACAGTTTGAGGAGAATTATTTCTGATATAAAAATAAAAATATTATGGATACCTTTATTCCATGATGTTTTCTAATAGTGTAGGCTTTTATAATTGATGGAGTAAATGAAAGATATCATTACTAGTAATTATTTAATATATATTACATTGTGGTTTTATAGGCTCATCTATAACTGTAAATATTATATTTTAATTTATTGTGGGGTTGGGGAGATTTTTTTATCATTAAAGTTTTTTTTGTAGAAATAATATAATTTTGTGGTCTCTAGATATTGTTATTATGATAATAATTAATTATTACATGGTATTTTCCACTAGAACAAGTTAATTTATAGGTGGGTGTGAATTTAAATAGAATACGAATATTTTTTATGTAGTAGATTTTGGTATAATTTCAGATCTTTTTTTGACTGATAATAATATATTGTAATGACCTACATTACACAAATATTATTTGATAAAAAATAATTTTAAAATTCGTTGTTTTTGATATTTAATGAGAGATAAGGTAGTTTCCTATCATGAATTATAGTTTTAAAGTTAGAAAACCCATTTTAAACCATATCACATTATATTTGCCTTTAATTTCTAATTTCATTTTTTATTTATAAATTTATTTTTTCTATTATTTGGATTCTTCTATTATTATTTGAATTTTATTTAGGTAGCTAATCTTATAGGTATTATTGAGAATTATATTAGTAATTTTTTATTTTATTCTCCCAAGAGCTCATATGCACTCTAATCATGGAAATTTCCATCAATTTACCCTTATATTACATATTGTATATAATTAAGGCTTTCAGTGGTATTGGATGATGTTGTATTGATATTGGATTATTGATAATTTATTTATTGTAGGGTTTTATGAGAGTATAAAGATTTGAAATTTTATCTTTTATGAAATACTGAATTAAGCATTGATTGAGTTAAGTCTTTGTACATCACTCTATCACTTATTATTTTTGATGTTCAAATTCCATGATTTAGGATCCCTTTATTGCACTCTTTCCTAAGGAAACTCATATTTATGTTTCTTCTATACCATGAAGTGATTTTATGGGATATATATTTATTTTTATTATTTATTTGAAATGTTCCTCTCCATATGTGTGGTGGATTTTCCCATCTAGCCTACCTTTATAAGCCATTTAATTTAACCACCTTTATCCTCCTCATTATTACTATCACTCATGTTCTCCAACTATTGTCGGCCCCCTGGGGATGGTTCTATACTACTATATGTCATGGTGGATTCCCACACAAAGTGTTATTTCTAGCTCACAATAATATGGTTTCCCTATTTTGAGTCATATTTTAGTTATATATCTGCATAAACTATCCTACAATAGAATTTAAAATACCAAGAATCTTATTAATATATATCTCATAAGTTATTACGTCAAATTTTGAGGGTTTTGGTTTCAATGATGCAGTAACAATAGTATGTAATTGTTTGGGATTCTGCTTTTAGTTCCCTCATTTTTTTTATCAATTTTACACTACCTTCTTCATTTGAATCCTCTTTTTTATCCTTTCCCGTGGTGTTCCAATTTCTTTAATTACATGCTACTACACATAGTTTCCATTCCCTTTTCCCCATAGCTCTATCTCCCCATTATACTTTTATGGTTGTGGCTGAATAGTACTAGTCTAGGATGGTATAGTAATAATATTCATGTATAAACACAATGTAGAAATTCTTTTTTTTATAAATAACATGCTCAAGGAAAGGGTTGTAACTATTTAGGTAATTCTTGTATGGAATTAAACCATTTTTCTAAATATAATATTGCTAAAAATCCAAAGTATAAATTTGGAAAGGATTTTATAACAAATAATGTTCAATAAATTAGTGAAAAAATTGCATTTATAACATAGATATCTCTTGGAATGTATTATTTAATAAAAAATGGTTATTTTAACAATGGTATACAAAATAATAATATAATCCACAAAATCAACATATTGAAAAATAGATACATTATTTAGGGGATTGAATTTACATGATGTAAATAAGATCATTATTAGATTTTTTTAATATGACCATTGGGTATTGTAACCATTGGTAATGTAACAATTATAATATTACAGTTAGGGTTAGTGTATATTAATGGTATTGAAAAGAGATAATTATCAAATATTACAGGAACCATGAATTTCAATAGATGGAAAATTTATATTAAATTTTATTTATCAGAGCTTTAGATAGAGGTAACACCACTAGGGTTTCCCATTAACCGACCTAAGTAGAAAGTCAACAAATGATGTTTTGGTGGAATTATTTATAGGAGAATTTTATGTTATTAGAGATCACTACTAAGTAAATGTTGGGTGAAATAGCCCATAAAAGTACAACCATTGTACACCTCACCCATAGGAATTATATTGATGTGATAAGGGGTTATTTCTATATTTGATAATACGAATTAATGTATAAATGATTTTGGAAATGAAATAATAGTTTGTGAGTTTATTATTGAATGTATCACAATTTTTAATGAACATTTTCAAAACCAATATTCTACTATAATAAGTAAACACTTCAATTAGAAATTCATACATATTTAATTATTATATTATACCATTAATAAAACTTACAATACAATCAAACAATAATGAATTAAATTTCTAATAACAACAAAAACTAATACAAAAAACAAGAAAAGGTACGGGGAATACTTTAATAGTTATCTAGAAAAGATTATACATGAAAAATAATAAGTATATGACAAATTTTTTTCTTATGAATACTAAATAATCATAGAAATTGGAATGGATGTTATGGAAAATATATGATTGAATTTATATACTAAAATGAAGTGTTATTTGACTTTTGGAATCTGATTGGAGGAATATGACAGTTGGGAGTCTGACTATTGTAATTGTGATATTACCTTTATATGTACATGTGTACAATAAAAAATATAAAATATTTTGGAAAAAATAAATTTATAAATAATTCATAATATATTTATTTTAAAAAATAAAAATGGATCTATATACTTATGAATTGGAAGTGAATCATATTTTATCCCAAAATCTGCGATTTCAAAATACATAAATATATAATTAAATAATTAAATTTCATATAGATGATTTTTTTTAAATGGCCTCAAAATATGGAGTCAATATGTTCCAATTACACTATAGAGAGTTTTTAATTATTTAATTATGTAGTGAAATTATTTAACAATTAATATAAGTGAAAATGACCCTAATTTATTAATTTTGTTAATATTTCATGCTTTAATTAATTATACTGATTTTCCAAAACATAAAAATAAAATTTAAATTTATAGAATATAAATTTTGGTTTTAAAAAGAGTATATCATGGAAAAATTATATTCCTACATCTATAGTTATATAAAATAATGGATTTACATAATGAAACATAAAAATAACAAAATCAATGTCTTAAATTTCAAAAAAAAATACAAGAATTAAAACTGATGTTAAATAAATGTTTTTAATTTACCAGTTCTTATATTTCCAAGTCATGTTATTTAATATAATAATAAAAATTCCCCTAATTTTAAATAAATACTATCCCATTGTGACATTATTTTTCAATACAAATCATTTAATAATGAATCTCTTATAACCTTCTCTCTCAAAATATGATCCATTGAGTTGCATGGTTAACATGTTCTTGTGTCAATCTTTTTAAAGATACCAAAATAGGAAAGGGGAATTTATCGTCCTTCTATTCCAATTGTATTACCTTTTTAGTGATATATATATATTTTTATATATATGTGATATTAATTCCACGTAATTATTTTTATTTTTATATATTTTTATAAAGTTATTACATATCCCTACTATGATGAAGTTAGGGGTACTCAATCCTAATCTATTTTTTTCAATTGTAATCCCTTTTCTTATAATGACAATTAAATTTATTTTTTATATACTTATATTCTTCTAATTCCATTCTACTATATCTATTTGAAATATTTTTAATGATAGACTATATGTTCCCTCTCACTATAGGCTTTTCCAAAGCTGTTATTATGCTGAAGTAAGGGTTCTTAACCTCTTCTTCTCATTTATTATCTAAGAATTTTTCATATTAATTATTTTAAATGATAAATGTGGTTATAACTTATTACCATAAAATCTATATTATTTTAAAAATGACATATCATCATTCCATATCATTATACAACTTCCATAAACTATTATTATCATAAAACACTCTTATATCCATAAAACCATTCTGAAATTTTTGTAAGGTTAGGTGGGTGTGGGTTTTCTAGAAATGAAATCTATATCATCATAAAAACATGTGGATTCAATACTAATGTGAATTAACCATGTGTGATATCCATGAAAATTGATGTTTGGCTGTTAACACAATATTCTACTGGAGTGCATATGTAGTAGTTCTAACTCCAAATCGGTTTTAACACCTTTAAGAGATATGAATGGGATTATTTACATGTTATTTCAAAACGATTAAAAATGATTTATCTATCATTTCTTCAGAAACTTATTTTCAAAAGTAAATGATCAGACACACATGGGTCAAACATAACAATGATTTTACTATATATCATAAGGTGTAAGGTCCTGAACTTTTCAAGGGATGTCTCAAGCAATTTAATAAGACCATTTTTTCCTTTTATTGATTAAATTATGTTTGGGTCATATCATTGATTACATTGGGTGAATATTGGATAATTTTAATGAAAGTGGGGTTTGGCATGGTTGGTGCATGGTTTTCCCAAACAATGCGCCCATCTCACAAAAACCTGAAAACCCAAAAAGTGAGGATTTACATGGCAGACACACAGGTTGTCAAAACCGTGTGACCAAATAGGATTAACTATTCTCCCCCATAAATAGGGGCATAGTTAAGTTGCATGTGTTGGAAAATTGTTCACCCCTGCCCTGAAAATTGTGTACATAGTTTTAATTTACACAAAAATTAGATTTTCAATTTCTGAACCTATAATACATCACTCTAATATGAACCAATTTAATGCTAATAATTTTATATAATTTTTTGACTATATAATAATGATTCCAATTCCTTATGACCTTTTTTATTTAACATTCTAATCCTTGAATAAAGATCTACACCTTTCCGGGTAAGATAATCTCATCATAATTGGTTTCCCACATTCTTCTATATTTCACTCATCCTTGTAAGGAATATTTTACTCTATTGATGGGGATATATATCAAGTTCTTAATAGATATAATCAATTTGATCTTAGAACTATTATTAATATCTAGATATTGTTCACTAACACATTCCTAAACAATTCGATTCAATTAACAATTTCCATTATCAAGTGTCATCAACATTTTCGAGGTGGCAGTCTATTATTAAAATCACATATTTTTTATTTCAATTTTGAGTTATATTTTCTATTGAATGTTTTGAAATATAATTTCACCAATTTAATTAATTAATTTTTTAATTAATTAATTAATATATATTGAAATTTATTTAATTAATTGTTTAATTATTTAATGGAATCTTTTGATTTAGAAATAAATGGGGTATTGTGATTTTGAAATGGGATTAAATAATAATTGAATTAATTAATGGATGAAATGTTATGATTTTGAAATAAGGTTAATTATTTAAGGATCTAATTAATATATGTACATTTATGATGTGTGATTTGGATTAATGTATTGGTGAATTAATTAATTTAATGAATTTTTTGATAGATAAATTATTGAATTGGATTAATTATTTTTTTAGTTAAGTAATTGGATGTTATGATTATGAAATTTTTTTATTTTATTGATTAATTAAGGAATATATTAACATAATTTTTTGATACATGTGATATTGTGTTACATGTGATATTATGACACATATGATATTGTGGTACATGTGATTATGTGATATACGTGTGTCGTAAATGATCAATTGCATCAAAATACCATAGTGATAAATTAGTGATGGACATGGTCTGTTGCATCAAAATCCAATAGTGAGAAGTGATTATAGGAATCATACTTCTACTACAAAATCCCACTTGTGTGATTATTTGATAAATGATTTATGGGTCATATATTACTTCTTCAAACAACCGTGTTTTCTTAGGTGTGATGATCTACGACTATAATGTTGTCATTGGACTATGGTTCAAATTTTATGTAATATGAATTGAGATGAAATGATAATTGATAACCATAGTATTTTTATAGGTGATATACCTTAGAAATTGGTAAATACTAATAATGGTCCAAAGAATGTATTTTTCTTCGAGTTTCCTCGGGAATCCAGAGGGGAGTTATGGGGTTAAATAAAAAGTAATTTAATAAATTTAAATAATTTCCATTATTTCATGTATTTTATTATTCTACAGCAGTACACACTGTTACTAACGAGATCTTGTTTTAGAAACTATTTTTGGTGTCTTTCTGATTTGTACCTACATCATACTTGGGCTTCCTGATCGGTATTCGAATAGAATTCATGTTTGTAATACAAGATAACGAACATTGAACAATTTTATATGGATAAGAAGGGATGGAGGATGGATGAGGTAACAAGGCATGATTCCTAACTCGGTTAGGATTTTTCAATGCCTTTATTTAATTTTGGGTTTTTATATTGAAACTAGACATGTATTTACCTCACATATCTACTATTTGGATTGTATATTGTATCTCCATTTATGGTCACCATGTGATACTTGTTTTATTTTGTTATCGGTTACATCATTTGGATATTATTATTTATATATTAATTCATTCCACTTTGATAAATAGGGTATAGTCTTCCCATGATCGATATTTTAACCCTTCTATAAGTCAGATGCCTTTGTCGTATGAGGAGGTTCACTTGAGGTCACATAGAAATCCTTCTCAGGGCACCGGTGTCTGGAACCATGTTGGGAAGTTAAAAGGTGGCATCAGTGGAGTTTTATTTTATTTTTATTATGTCTTGCTATTTGGAAAATGTAGACTTGTTAATATGGGAGTAGTGAATTGGTTAAGAGATGATTCATGGTAGTATCTACCCCATGTATAAGGATAAAATCCATGTTCCTAGTGTGTGATTTTTTATTGATGTATTTTCTTATATTTGGATTCTAATTCACCTTGAGTGATTCACTTTTTGTGTGATTTGTTTATTTTTTTTAAATTTTTATGAGATTTGAAATGTCTCCTGTAATTTCATGTGATTTGAGCATGCATCTGTCATTCTAGGAACTCGGGATTTTATTATATGCATTGTTTTAGGAACTTATGGGAAACAGGTTTCAAGTTAGTTCATGACAGTTGAAATGTTTTTCCTATAAAGTGTGGTGAAATTAACTGTTGAGAATTTTTTTACTGTGTATATAGATTTAAGGATCATAAATTATATGTTTCCAAAGGGTAATTTTAATATCTGATAGTGGAGGTTGGTTGAGTATATCCCATCATTGAGATTTGATTTAGCATATATGCCTAGGAAGGGAAATAGTTTTGTTGACACATTAAGTTGTAAAACTCAGACCTAAGTAGTTCAAGAGTCTAGTGATTTATGGAAAATGAAGACTTTTCTTTTTGAGATACATTTTTTGGTTCACAAAATTTTTAAGAGGTTGAAACTTGTATTACATAAAATGGAGTGTACAAATTTGAGTTATATTAGAGACAAATAGTGTGGAGATCTGGAATGTTTTTCCTTAAGGTAAGTTGTTTATGGTGGGGAGTGTCCATCATATCTAACTACATATAAGGATGAGATAATCTATGTCAAGAATCTAGTTGTTGTGCCTATGAGTACAAAGGAAGAGCTAATGCATGAGTTTCATGCCTTAAAGATGTTGGTACATCCAGGTGTGACCAAAATTCACCGTGACCTATGATGAATATTTTGGTGGTCATGCATGAAAAATGAGATACCAGGGTTTTTGAAATTATTCTACACATGCCTATAGGTGAAGTATTTGCATCAAATCCCTAGTGGGTTACTACAGTCATTCCCCATTCATTAATGTATGTGGGATGAAATTTTCCTAGACTTTGTTGTAGGTCTCCCGATGATTCCTCAAATGAATGACAATATTTGGGTGGTTATGTACTAGTTGACTAAGGTAGTGTATTTCATTCATATATAGAAGACTTTATCAGTGGATTAGTAGGGAGACATATATGTTCAAGAGATATTCCTTCTTCACGAGGATCCACATAACATTTTTTAAGACGGGGACTCATGATTTACATTGTTCTTCTAGTTGGTATTACCGAAGGAACATGGTAAATAGGTTTTATTAAGTATGTATTTCCACCTCTAGATAGAGGATTAGTCCGAGAATACTATACATTTTCCTAAAGATATTCTTTAATCATGTGTCCAAGACAACTGTGTGTCTTTGGATAAGAACCTAAATTTGTAGGAGATCACAAATAAAAGTAGTTTTTAGGTGATTATACATATGTCACCATATGAGTCACATTATGGTAGTCCATTAAAATTACCTCTATGTTGGATAGAGGCTGGTGAAATAGAGTTATTGGGAATGAGTCTAATGTAGGAGACATTATAACTTGTTCAGTTGATTCAGAAACATATGGATATTACTCAATGTTCATAGAAGTCGTTTACTGATAGATACTAATGACTCCTAGCGTTTTCATAGGATGATCGTGTATTCCTTATGTTGTCACCTAGGTTGTGTCACCACTGGATATAGAGATAGAGAAATTTTTCACATAGGTTTGTTGGGTTGTTTGAGTTTGTGGAGAGAATCTGGTTGATGGAATATCGATTGACTCTTCCAAAGAGGTACAACACTATGCATTGACTTTTTCACATGTCACAACTTTAGAGATATCACCCTAATCCTTCACCTGTGGATGATGCGGCTAATGTTGTGCTTGAGACAAATTGTTCCTTTAATAAGCATCTGATATGCCTGTTGGATTTGAGTGAAAACATGTTTTAGGAAAAGATCATGTTGATATTTATTGTATTTTGGAAAAACAGTTGTGTTTAGGTGAATACAATGGAGAAAAAAGTAGATATGCGGTCTCGTTGGCCCTATGTTTTTGACTCATAATTTTAGAGATTCATGGGAGTTGAAATCAAGGATGAGATGTAATAAGGCGGGGATATTATAAGATCCCAAACCAAATCTAGAGATGTATCGAGCTTGTTTATGGGTACAAGTTTTTATATTATTTTGAGTATTTTTTTGGGTTGTATCTTAAGTGTGTTTGGGTGGGAATTGGAGAATTTTGAAGAATGTAGGGTTGTGCACAGTTGGTGTATGATTTCCTCAAACTACATTCCTAGCTTAGAAACTAGTGAAAACCCAAATAGAGGGTACTCACATGAAATGTGTATGGTTTTTTAGGATGTGATCCCTCTTAGAAGTAACTATAAACCCATGGAATTGGTGTATGATTTGGAAAAATGTGTTCCCCTTCACAGGAAACTATGCTAACTGTTTTAATTAACCATAAAATATGATTTCGAAATTCAAAAACACCAAACATCACCCTAAGTCAACCCAATTAAACCCTAATCAATTTCTATTATTTTTGGATGCTCCCATATATTTGTTAAGCCTTTGACACCTCTGTACATGATGATTTGAAATCTAGATTGAATATTTGCATCCATCAATGTAATAGAATATCATCTTCATCAGTTTCTCATTATCTCCCATCATTCACTCGTACTAGGCAGGGTCGTTTTTTATATTGTTGTGGATATAGATCAGGGTTTTAGTAGGACTATTTAATTGTATTTTGGATCTAGGATTCAGATATTGAACTTGTTCTTCGAAGAATTCTTGAACATTATGTATCATTTTTGGATTTCCATTGGCAAGAATCATCCACAATTTCAATATAAATGGTATGTTATTCAAATAGAAATGTCTAGGTTTAAATTAAATTCATGTAATGTAGAATTTATATTTAACATTTAGAAATTTAAGATATTAATAATTTTCCTAAATAATTAATTTAGGTATTATGAAATTGAATTAATCATTCAGTGAATTAATTAATGGATTCTTCTGATTGTGAAATAGCTAGTATATTGGAATTATAAAGTTGGAATATTTTATTAGTGCATTAATGAATGTATAGAATTATATGTTTTTTGAATTAGCTTAATTAATTTATGAATTAATTAATAGATGGAATGTAGTGATTGATGAATTCGATTAATTAATTGGTGGATTAATTAATTAATGAATATGGGGTTTGTGCAACTGTTGAATTGGATTAATTCATTTGTGAATTAATTATGGGAATGTTGTGATTTCAATTTTTTGAAATGGATTAATTAATTGGAGAATTAATTAATTCAATGTTTAGATAAATGTCATATTGTTGTACAGGTGATATTGTGATACATGTGAAATTTTGATATATATGATTATGTGAAATACATGTGCGAGACATGGTCTGCTACATTAAAATTCTATAGTGACAAATGACTATGGTGCACGGTCTGCTGCATCAAAATACAATTGTGATAAATGAGTGTGGGACATAGACTATTTCTTCAAAATACCACCAATGTGATTGTTTAATAAATGATGTGTCGGTCACTGACTTCTACATCAAATAACCACGAGGTCCTAAGCAAGTCAATCGAGTCCCAACATGTTTTCATTGGACTATGGTTCCATTTTTTTGAATTTTTTAATTGAAATGAAATTATAATTGATAACCGTAGTATTGTGATATGTGATATCCTTTGGGAAGAGGCCTAATCATGTATTGTGATTCAAGTGTCCTTGGTAACTTAAGGGGGGACTTTTATTGTCAAATAAAGAGTAATTGAGTAAATGTAAACTATTTCCTATTTTTTAATTTTAATCTTTATACTACTGTATAATCATTCATTGAATGTGTGTTGTTTTAAACATCATTGGTGGTGGACTACTGATTTGTAATCAAACCCTAGTCAGAGTTCCTAATCGGTACCCAAATGGACTTAATGTTTTTATTATCGGATAATGGAATATGGTTTAGTTTGGATGAAGTGTGGATCATTAAACTAGAAATTATTTGGAACCCTCTTAGGATTTTGAATCTTATTAATTATTTTGGGGGTTTCATATTGAAACATGAAAAGTATTTGTAATGACATATTTTCTATTTTGTTTAGATATTGAATTTCATATTTTGGTCATCATGTGATACTATTTTTATTTGTTTGTTACTGGTATCATTTGAATATTCTTATTTATTTCTGTGGTTGTGTGACTTTGATAAAAAGGGTACAGTCTCCCCATGATTGAAATTAGACCCTCACTGTATGTCGACAACCTTGGGTGTGTAGAGAGACATGTTGGAGGTCATTTAGATGAACCTTATAGGGGAATTTGTGTGTTTCCCATGGGTCGGGTTGTTACAAAAGTATATAACTAATAATGTAAGATATAATTTCTACAATAATATAAGGAAGTATAATTGATACAATCAATCACTAGCTCAAAATATGCTACATCAATAACTAATTAAAATATATAATGTGTCATGGGTATACCTTGGATACATATCACATGGAAATTCTACATATTTAAGAATTTTCACACTCTCAGACTAGATGTTTTCTTAAACAAAAAAAAACTACTATTTATATGACAATCCGAAACAAGTATCATTGAAATTAATCCCCAATACCTTGTTCTTTGAAGGAATGGATGGAACATAGTGGAAAGTAAACCATCTAGAGCAATATAAATATATATCCACCACTCAGTAACTAGGTAATAATTTCAAATAAATAAGTGAGGTTAAGGAAAACAAAAGTCTAGCTTAACACACATGGAATAAGAACTGAATAACCCTCACCTCCAACATCGTCACAATAAAGATCCCAACATATATACCTTTCAACCATGATGAAAAAAATTCCACATATGAGGAGAAACAATGTGACATAGTGATAAACATCCTTGACAAGGGGTAAAAAATTCAAGGGGTAATCAACAGATGTCTTTCATGTCAACAAATTTAAAATGAGGTTCTAAACAATCCACTATCTTCATAACACATTTCATAATATAAATACATGTTATTATTTTTTTAAATTCCACTTTAAACATTTTTAAAGGTTCTATGAAATCACTCACAATGTTCAATCATTTAAATACACCACAAAAACATTTATCATCTTATTGGAAATAAAAAATAATAAAGGCCTACCATTTCAAATGAACACATTTTTAAAGAGATATTTATGTATTTACTATCCTTGGGAAACCAAAAATTCAATTAAAATAAAATTTAAAACTCATAAAACCCCATATACAAATATATTAGAGGCAAAACATTCACTATAAAATAAATCTATATTTTATATCAAAGTTTTATATCATTAATATCAAAAAATTCATAAAAATATGATACATTGATAAAACCTAACCAACAAGACACATAAGAGTTTCATAAGATCATATGGAATGAAAAAATTCCATTTTTAAAAAGAAAATTTAAAATTTAAAAGAAATCCCACCATGCAATGCTCGAAACAAAATAAAACATTTTTAAATAATCACATGGATATCATATATTGCAACACATTCACGAAAATAAATTTAGAAAACACAGGCATACATAGAACCCAAAAAAGAAACCATTTTCCCAATAAAAATAAAATTATAGTGGAGGAAAATTAGCTGAAACCATTCTTAACATGTCTCCTTCAATGATAAAAAAACCGAAAAGGGATAGAGATGATGTTTTATAACCCTATACAACATAAAATACATCATTATATCAACATTGAACCCAAAAAGAAGACACTATAGTTCTATGTTTCATGGGGGAAACCATTTATAATTAATGATAGTCATAGAAGGGGAAATAGATAAAGTGTGGAATATTTTCCTCAAAATATCTTCAATATATGAAAAGAAAGTACATGAATCGAAGGGGCGATGGTTGGAACTATACCTTGGCTCCCAAGGGGGTGCCTAAAATGTGTGGGTAATAAGAGGGGTGAATACACTTTATAATTGACAATAACCATTTGGGAAATAACATAAATTTTAACACATGTTAAATCTATATAGTTTGGCCATCCTGTCTTCCAAACCATGCACTAATCATGATCATGAAACTCTCAAGGCCAAGAAAACCTGCATGGTTTATAGGGATATCGTCATGTTGTTTTCAAACTATGAAAAGGTCATAAAACAAAATATAAAACCTTTACAAAATCCATTGCATGAAAACCACATGGATACATCTAACCATTCTCCCTGGATAAACCATCTAAAAACATATAATTCCAACCAAAAAACACAATAATCCCAAAAAACATTTTGAGATAAAATAGAGAAACATAATATTTGATGTTGCATTGGGGTACCATTGGCACCCCTTACTAATAATATGATATCACCCATTTATATTGTTTCCCATTTCTATAGAAAACCAATGATATTACTACGTGTGACATATATACTAAGACGGATAAATATATAAAAATTCACGACTTTTGTTGATGTATCTTAACCATTTAGGTTTAAAAAATATTCATTTCTATATCTTAATATTGAGGTGCCAGAACTTTTGGATCATGTTTATTATGATATATGTTTTTTAATTAAATTGTTATAAATTAACAATTACATATGGGTTATGAGATTTAGGGTGTTACATCGATGGGTTCTAGAATTCATCATCTCTTATTAGGTAGTACTTTGTCTCTCTAGAGTAGCTACATGGAGGTTCTTATATTTTATATGGATATAATATATTTATTAATGTTTTTAATTAATCATTAGTTGGTAATATACTATTTTTACATTTCCCTCATTAGTATAAATTCATGGCATTGGTGATGGTGTATTGGTTTTTTGTATGGATTAATGATGGTGTCGAGCTTCGTTGATGGTTACTCAATAATTAGTGATAGTGGTGGTTTCCAATTAATATTTCCACTAATGTGGTGTCATGAGTTGATTATTTGTACGTTAATTGGGTGCATGGATAAATTTTTTTGGTTAGGTTACTTGTATCTCTAGGAAGAGATGATTTTTCTGGGAATTATATGCTAAGGTGGAATTGCAAGGATTTTTTTTATTTTACTTATATTTTTCATAGTGTATTGAATTCTTTATTTTCTAATTTGTAGTTCCATCAATACAATGGTTTTTAGTTTTTGATCCATGATAATTTTTAAGGTTAATACTTAATCTAAAAATTTATAATAAAAAATAAAAAAATATTATTTGGAGGAAATAAATTTATTATGGATATTAAGAGAATGTAGTTTCTATGATTCCATGTTATTTATTTATTTTGGGATTGATTTGAAATATTTTTTGGTATTACATGTATGAAATAATGGGAATGTGGAAATAAAAAATGGAAGAGGTAGTGTAGTGAAGTTATATGTCCACTGGATAAGGATGTGAAATGAATTAGTAAAGTGAAATTGGATGGGACATACTACTAATTATAAAATTTAATTAACAGAATTAATAAAATAGTATTCTTAATGGATCTTAGTATGTAGTATAAAATATATTGATAAAACAGAAATTTAAACTCTTAAAAGTGGAAGAAAAATGATGTGAAATGATATAATGGATTATTAAGCATTACTAGTATAAATATTTTCTATAGACATAGTTTAAGAAAACTGTGTCTATATCCAACCCAATCCATGGACCAAGAGATTCCCATGTAAGTACGCTCCCCCTCATGATTAATCCTCCACATCCATCCTCCTCCCTCATGATTCATCCTCCCTTATGACTACACCCTCAGTATTCCCCCTCATACCTCACTATTCCTCTTCCACATATTTCTCCCTTGGGGTTCCTCCTCTACACCTCCTCCCCACACAATTTATCATCCAGCTCCAGCTCTGATGCTGCTAGACCACCTCCCCAATGAAAATTCCCCAATGAAGCCTCCCCACCTCCCATAAAATGTTTCTACCGCATATAAAACCCACCTTACTATCGACATATCCCCTACTTACATTTAGATGATGTTTCGATACCCCCCACTGAAACCGTCATCTAATGTGGCTCGCCACTGCTTAACACGGATTGGACGGAGCCACTCCACCATATATGGTCATTATATGAGGCATAAACCCGCTAAACTAGATCATTTTCCTCTTATGTTTCCTCTCCACCTTTCTAATTCCTCACCCAAACCCATCCCTACCCTTGTGATCCACATCCTTAGGACATTTTTAACTAAAACCATTTTCCAACACTTGGTAAATCCATCCTTTATTGATTTCTCAAGAGAAAACCATACCTTACACTCTTCTATTGAATTTAATCTATATAAATAGATAGGTTTTCCATCATAGTTCATTTTTATGGGATTATAGGTAACAATATACTGTATTTAAATTATCTAATTCAATCTTCCACTTTAAATGAATATTTATTTATAGGTTTCTATCTACCCAATCTCATATCCTAGATAAACATTAATATCCTGACCTTTTCTTAATATTTAATGTGATTTATTTTAGGTTCTATTTTACCCTCATTTTATTATATATTAATTGGGATTTCTGTTTAGGATATTTTTGTTGAATTTGGATAATTTTGGAGGGTTTTTCGTAGTGTGTGGTTGGTGCACAGTTTTCTCAAACCATGCGCCCTACCCCCATCATATCATGAAGCCTAAGACAAATGGAGTTTGAATGGTTAATGCAAATTTTGTAAATTTTTTTTCCCTTTTGTTATAAAAAATTTACCCTAATGTGTATGCACATGTTTATGGTGTCCAGTTTTGGAAAACTATGCACCCCATATAAGAAACCATTCTTGTAGAATCGGTGTGTGGCACCTCGGTCAGGACATCACAATGTGGTATCAAATGAGTTTTCTTTTCTTTTATTTTGTTTTACTATTTGGTAAGGGTTTATTAGAGAATAGAATGAGTCAGGGGTTAGTTACTAGGATGATAATGGAAGTAGCTAACCCATGTGCGGGGGTAAAATCTAAGTACCAAGGGTGGGATAGTGGTTATTGATGTGTGTTGTTACATTTAGAATTTATTTCACCTCCAATGATGCACATGTTATGGGATGCGATTATTGTTTCTGGTATTTTATCATGATTTTATAATAGACTAGAATGAAATGATTTTTGAGTATGCATGAATCATTCTAGTAACTGTGGATTAATATTAGACATGGATCATTTTAGGAATGCACAAGATAATCATATTTTGGGTTAGTTATAAAATGGAAATTCTTTTTTTCCATGTTTAATTAATTGGAAAAAGTGCATATTATGAAATTAAAAATTGTAAAGGATAAAAAACTGTAAAATTTATAAATTAGTGTCTAATGATAAGCTTGAAAAATGATAATGTTTTTACCCCTTTTTGACCTAGCCATAGATTGGTGGTTGTTGATGTTAGTTATAGTGACTTGGTTTTGACCATATGGTTGGGTATGAGGTACTAATTGTTATAAATTATGTGAATATATCATTCATAAATGTGTAAATGTTTTTTAGTGTTTCCCATGATTTCTAATTTTAATTATATATAAATGTGTCAATGAAGACTCTTGTTGAGTGGATGACTCACAATAATTAATGGAAATGATCCTCAAGTAGTGGATCCTGAAGCTCTGATAATGTCAGGTGAGGAATCTGGAGAGTAGTGAAATGATAATTAATATCAATTTATATAGTTTAGGGAAGTGGACCCAGGTTGGGTGATGTATATTATGTCCTAAATGACATGGGAGTTTTAGTTGCATCATTCTCCATCTTTCATCAGAGAGGGAAGCCTTAAGGAAGCTGAGTTTTTTATTGACTCTTTCCTAAAAATCCTTTACCACATAGAGACTCTTATTAATATGAGATCCATGATGGATACTAATATATTACATGGTGAAAAAAATAATTGGTGGTACATCAATACATGGGATGGATAACTGGATAATATGGAGTGAAAGGGATTTTAGAAGAAGTTCTTGGATTAATGTTACCCTTAAAAAGTTAGGAATGTGATAAAAACTGAGTCTATGTGGATGAAACAGGGGAACATGACCATAATGAACTATACTATATTCTTCAATGATTTTCATCACATGGTTCCAAAATTTTATGTATATGATACAATTGAAGTGAAACATTTTCAGGATATTCTTAAGTGTGAAATTAAGTCAATGTTTAACATATTCAGACTGAATTTTTTTCATAAGTGGTAATTTAGGCTCTCATATCTATAGTAAGACTGAAGAGGTATCCAATATAATACAAGAGGATTCTAATGGATGATAAGTAGATACATATTTTGAGTTTAAGAATCATATGAATGAGAATATGGACCTAGGAAGTTGAAAGAAGAGTGGCTAGGGTGAAGGGTCAGTTACTCAAGACCTTACCTGAGTAATCATCCACTTGTGTGCTGGGTTGGGGAACATTTGTATGCATTTCCAATGACCACCAGTTGAGTGGATACCATGATAAAAAATGGGACATCTACAATTATTCGTTAATAATCCATGATAGATGGGTAGTGAGGGAGCTTCTATGTTGAACCAGAGTATGGGAATGCAGTTTTCCACATAACACCAGATTGGATGTTATAGTTCTACAAGTCATGGATTTTGAGGTAGTTCACAAGGTACATCTTGTAAAGAGAGATCATATTTCTATATTGGTGCATTTCATGAGAAATATATTGTATGATAGGGAAGAGGTATAAGATAATTTAATGCATTACATCCTACACTTATGGATAGAAAGGTTGAACCATCGATAGTTAGAGGTAGTATACTTATATCTTAAAACCATTTTATTGTGTTATGTGATATAAAATCCACTCATTATTTTATATCTACAAAATTTGTTAATGTTTTGATTATGGATGTGTAGTTTATTAGTGGGGTTACGGTGACTGATACACCTTTGGGGTATGATTAAGGGGAATTTTCATGTGCAAGGCGTGTTATCTTGGGGTTGTGGAGTATCATTTTATTTTAGGATCTATACATTATTGATATGTTAGGCTTTGAAATAATTTTTTAAATATAATTTTTGGTTATATACTGATACCACAATGATTCTTACTGCAAGTTGGTGATGTTTACGTCTTACAAGGTTGGAAGATACATTCATCATGGGGAGTGGGATATCATGTAATTTTGTACAAGGCCAGTTCATTAGATACTATGGGAGCTTACTGACTATGTTTCCATTAATTTTCTAGATGATGGGTCTGTGAATAAGGATTTACTTCCATCCATATTTGTCTATTTTTTAAATTTCATTCTTGAATAATATTTATGGCCTCCACCTAAGAGAGATGTGGAATTTTCAATTGAACCTATGCTGGGAGTTGAGCCAATTTCTATTACATTGTATAGAATAGAAAAAAGAAGGTTTCAAAAGTTAATGAATCAAATAGAATATTTTATGTATATGGTAATAATTGATCTAATTATGCTATATTGGGGTTCTCTAATTTTTTTTCTATGAAGGCTAATTGGACATTACACTTTTGTTTTGACTACTGGAGGTTGAATCAGATGACACTAGAATACCAACATCCCCTTCCGTGCATGTAATATATTTATGAAAAGTTGAGGGGATCTTGTGTCATTTTAAAAAATTATTTTAGATCAAGGTATCATTAGTTTTGAATTTGACCTTTTAATATATCTCCAATTAATTTTAAAAGTAGGTATAGACTATATGTGTTCATCATGAGGTCATTTTAGTTAAAGAAAAATCCTACTATATTTATGGACTTGTTCAATGTAATATTCTAGCAATGCCTAGATTAGTTTGTGGATGTGTTTTTGGATGAAGTATTAGTGTTCATCAAGAATCATGATGATCATTCCCAATATCTTGATATCATCTTCATTACACTAAGAGAGCATCTCCTATACTCCCAGCTATCTATGTTTTAATTATTCATTGACATGGTACATTTCTTTCATCACGTCATCTTAAGGGATGGTGTGCCAGTGATCATATATAATGAATAGGTAGTGTTTTCTTGGGAGGAGAATAAGAATGTATTCGATATCCATAATTTTATGGGAATATAAATCTATTATCAGAAGTTCATCGAGGACTTTTCTCGCATGGAAGGAACACTTCTGGGCTTGGCCAAGATGGGAATAATTTTTGAATGTTATAGATCTTGAGATAATTCTTTCCAGGATCTGAAGAAGTGGTTGATAATGACACCGATCTTCAGCCTAACTGAACCAAGGGAAGATTATACGGTGTTTTTTGATGCATCTATGATCATGATTGGTGCTATGATTTTGTAGGGAGATCTATGATTAGTGTATGGGACAAATAAGTTGATCACACATAAATGGATCTACCCTACACATGACCTTTAGTTGGCGGATGTAGTTTATGATTTGATGTGTTTGTGGTATCACTTATTGGGTGAATGTTTTTCTATGTATACCAATCACATTATATTAATTTCAGTCGTTCCACAATGAGATTTTAATCTCTTATAGGAGAGATTGGTTTTTTATATGAAGTATTTTTGAGTTTTATCTAGAATATTCCCTCGGGAAGGGAAAAAGTGTCACAGACACAATAAAAGGATTTTATAGGCTTTGTTAGTTCAACATCTAATTATGAGTGGGAGATGTTGAATTTAATGGCTGAGCTGAATGTTGTGGATCAGGAGGGCCAGAAAAGATGACCCTGATAATAGATTCAGTGGAGTATACCCATTTGATCCCGATTATAGATAATATTTTTTAGGATACATAGTGTTTATCCCATAGGTATATTTATGAATGTGGGGAATCACCTTCATATTAGACCATATATGATGATGATATAATCTATTTCCAATCCCATGTAGTCATGCCTACGTGTATTCAAGTGGATTTGATGAATGAATTTCATGTGTCGAACTAGGGGTACATTTAGGGTTGACCAAAATGTACCACAGCCTACCTTGAAAATATTAATGGTTAGGCATGAAAAGTAAATTTTAGGGTTTGTGAAATGATGCTACACCTGTCAATAGGGGATGATTGATCTTCATTGACCTGGTGGTTTACTACATCCATTTCCCATTAAGGGATTGAAGTGGGGGAATGATACTATGTATTTAGTCATAGGTTTTCATAGGATGCCACAAAATAATGATGTTATTTGGGTGTTTTTAGACAAAATGATGAGGGTAGAATATTTCTTTCATATCATGTATAAGTTATCAGTGGATTAGTTGGGAGGTTTATAAAGTTTTGAGATATTATATCTACATGTGGTTTCATTTTTTATAGTTTTAGAGAATGACTCATGATTTACTTTGAACATTTGTTAGGGATTATAGAAGGATATTGGTAAAAAGTATTACTGAGTAAAACATTCATGCCACATATAAATGGGATTTCATAATATTCTATTAGTTTACTTGAGGATTTTCTATGAGCATGTGTTCTTGACTTTTGTGTGTCTTGGTTGAATCACTTAGAATTCATTGAGTAATCCAATAACAATAGTAAGTTAGAAACTATTAATGTGACACCATATAATGAACATTATGGAAGACCGTGCATATCATCTCTATGTTGGAGGGTGGTAGGTGAGTCAAAGTTATTGGAATTGAGTCTCGTGCAATGGAAATCGGAGAAGGCACATCTGATTCGTAAATTTATGGCTATGGATCACTGTAGGAAGACATTGTATACTAATATACGTAGAACAACCATTCAGTTTACAGTGGTTGATCATGTTTTCATTTGTCTATTTTCTATATTTTTCCATAATAGGACTCAAATATATGGAAAATTAGTTTATAGGTTAGTTGTACCCTTTGAGGTTGTGGAGAGAATCAGGCATGTCATGTACTAATTAGTTCTGTAAAAGAGGTACAATGCTATGAATTACAAGTTTCTTCTCTCAAATATTTTTTTGGTATCACCCAAACCCTTCTTATATGATATATGTGGATAATATTAATGATGATACTGATTCAAACATGGAGGAGCATCTAATATATTTTATGTATCATAGAGAGAATTTGTCTATGGGAAATAATGTGCTAATAGATCATGTGTTGTGGAAACATGGAAATGTTTTGGAGAAAAAAGGGGATAAATACATGTATATTTGAGATAAGTGGACTAGTATTTTGACCTCATATTCATTGAGATACTTGGGAATATAGCTCGAGGAGGAGTTGTTATAAGGTTGGGTGATTTTAAGATCTCTACAATTTATGGATATGTGTCAAGTTAATTTTTAGGTATTATTTTACACTCATATGTTTATATATTTCTGGGGGTTAATATTTGGGGATATTCTCGGTGGATTTGGATATTTTGGAGGGGTTTTCTGTAAGGACCCGACGGTAGTTTCCTAGCTCCAGTGCCTTATTTGATTATATTGGCATAAAAAATGAATGTTAATCCCAAAGGACTGAGTAGTATCGTATTATTGGAAACACGATTCATATATAAGTTAAATATTAAAACTTGAAAAGAAATACAACATAGAAACTCTTTTGACAAAATCCATAACAACTACATTATTTCAGCATGTCATTAATAATAAAATTCTTTATGTCTAAAGAAAATAAATCATAATAAAAGGGTGGGCTCAAATTCACATTAAGGGTAAGCAATACAGCAAAAGATAACATAAACATTAGACTTGGTGAATAATTTAAAACACATGCCTCTAAAAATAAACTTGACCATAATTTTCCAGAAAAATTAGCTGAGTAAATATTTCCATAACATAACATAATCATGGGTATTACACTAGTCGAATAGAAAAATGAAACATCAATTATATTTTCCTAATTTGGGAATTAATAATATAGGACAACATAACAACACCGTCAAGGCCTCATTCCAATACCATAAGTAATAATTATGTCAAGGCCTGGTGACATGATCTTAGTTTGTCTCATTTAACCTACCGATGCACTAAGAGGATACAACGGGCCCTACCTGACAATTAATATGTCCAATTCATTCCTCATATGAACTTGAATAAAAATAAAAAACATATACATTCATATTAAAATTAATATATTAAATGAAAATAACATTCCCCAAACATTAAGCATAAACACTAATCTTTTAGAGTAAATTTGGGAATGGATTTAAGATAGAACATCGACATCAAAAGTAATCATAGACTATTAAATTAAATATGGCAGATGATAACATGGAATACTAATCCAAATAATACATAATAATCAACAACAATGTTTAAATATATGAAGATAGTGTTATAAAATCTTCTTGTAAATCTTGAGATTAATACTCTTTTACTTGGAAAAGATAACTTCTTTTGGAAAATTATTTGAAAAAAAATAGAAGTGATGTAAGATAGTATTTTCATAATAAAATTGGTTATTTTATAGACAATGGTTTCCAAAAACATATTATAGAGTGCCCTTGAAAATAGGTAAGAATTTGGGAAATTCCCTTGGATTTGGCTTGTATTTCAGAAACAATTTTGAAAGTTCATTTTAAATAGTGTATCCATCCATAAAATAAGGAAATATTCTGGTTTGTAAACATATATATAACCCAAAAACAAAATATTTTAAGAGTACATAATTATACACAATATTTTCATTGATTTAATAGACAATAAAAGTAACTCGAATTAAAATATAAGTTCAGGTTGAAAAATCCTTACCATAAATCCGAATGTGTTCTGCCTTTGAACATAAGCTCCTGAAATATGAAATTATACATAATAATAAACTATTTAAGAACCTATTAGGAATGTATTTAGTTTATCATATCTTTGTTTAGTTCATTTACTCCCTTATTGATAAGTTATTATATTGAATTTCGTCGTTCAACAATGTTCGTTTCATTATATTCCTAATTGGTTCACTTGGTCTTAAGTAAGGGAGTTCATGTGGAATGGATGTAATTATCCAGAATTGATTTTTCATATTATTTATGACAATACATTGGTTTTATGGGTTATTTATATAACTTGCTTACATGGAATGATGATGAATTATTATATAGAACCATAATGATAATTGTTTCAGTTAATTTGTGGGTCTTGATTACAACAAACTCATATTTCATTATAACTTAATACCATTTGTACAAAGGGATTACAAAACCTCAAATATGGTATATTAAATATATAATAATCTGTTTCAATAATAATAATAATGGTTTCATGACCAGAATTGATAATGATAATAGAAATCAAAATCCCATTATCCTTGAATGTGGTAAATTGACAAACCTCAGATGGTGTTTTTGCTACTAGTATAAATAAAGGTAAAAGGAAGAGATGGTGATAACTTATTCCACTATAATGATAAAATTTCAGTACATGTATGGTACAAGAGGCATCACAACATCTGGATAAGGAGATGTAATAATATAAAAACAAGACAAATGAACTTGAAAGGAAAGACAAATAAATAAAAAAGAGGAATTTTCCTCTTGAACCAAACATCCTTGACAACCTCCCTAAGGGAGAGGTTTTGGACTTTTTATGAGACCTAGGATTTCTGGACTTGGGATAAGAGGTTGGGAGGATATTTGGACAGAATTTGGAGAAGGCACAAGGCATGAGAGGAGTGAAGAGAAGGGGGAGTGAGAGGGGGTTTTATAGTGGAACAGAGGAGAGTTATCATAATTTTGTAATCATTAGTTTATTAATTACCTTCAAGACTAGAAATAGTGATTATTCCTCAACCAAGAATAGTAATAAATTAATGTTAGTTTTATCTATATGGGGTTACATAAGATGTGATGTCATGAATAGTTTATTTAACCAATAAATTGAATATACGGCATTTTACCGTATTTCACTATTCATAAAAAATTTGAGTTTTTTCAGAAAAATACCAAAAATTCACCCTAACCATTTTTCAATGTGTAGAATCCAAAAAATGATTTCCATATTTAAATAATAATTTTAAAAATATAATTAATTTAGTTTTTAATTAAAATCACATTTTATTCTAAAAACAACAGTTTTAAAACTTTTATTTAATTATTCTAAAGCTTATGTATATCGTACTTCCACTTGAATACTATTTATATACCATCATAGGTAAGGTTAATATTCATCAGGGGATATAACTATTCAAAAGGGTATGTTACTATTCAAAAGGGTAGGTTACTATTTAACAAAAATTTTGTTTATCTTATCGGACTCCAAATAACTTACTGATACCCACTATGTATGTATATGATTTTCAAAATTGACATCATAGGAGTGACAAAATTATGTTTTAAGGGTCACATAACAATTATTAGTTCATTATGACATATTTATAAGAATTGAATTTCAATTGAAAAATATTGGGTCATTACATTCTCCCCTCCTGACAAAAATTTCATCCTCGAAATTCACAAAGATGTTACCTAAAATGATTTGGGTATGTCATCAATATAAGTTCCTCATGCTCCCATGTTTCCTCTTCCATCTTATGGTTCCTCCAAAAACCTTTACCAGATGAGTCATTCGATTTCTCAATACTTGTTTTATAGTGTCATGAATCCAGATAGGCTCTTCACAATAAGACAGATTGGGCTCAAGTTCTATTTCCTCATTGGAGAGTACATGTGTTGGGTTTGTCATGTATTTCCTTAACATTGGATCATGGAACACACTGTGAACTTTGGAATGACTTGCCAGTATTTCCAAACAGAAAGCTACGACTGTAATTCAATCCAGAATTTCAAAAGGTCTGATATACCTGAGACTTATTTTTCCTTTCTTACTAAATCATATAATACCCTTTCATGAAGATACCTTTAAGAAACCATGATCTCCTACATCAAAATACAAATCCATCATTCAGTTGTCAGCATAGTCCTTTTAATACTTTGAGCTATTTTGATATGGGATTCAATAATCATAATCTTTCCAATTGTTTCCTCAATAAGTTCTGGGCCTACGAGCTTTGTTTCACCAACATCACCCCAGCAAGTTGTTATACAACATCTCTTTCCGTACAACTCTTCATATGGTTCCATAAAAATAATTGAATGGAATATATTTTTATAGGAAAATTAAACGAGAGGTAAATACTAATCCCACATTCCTTGAAAGTCAAGTGTAAATGACATTAACATGTCTTCCAAAGTTTGAATAGTCTGTTCTGATTGTCCATCAGTTTGTGGGTGGTAGATATTGATAAAAAAATGATCAATATCTAGGGCCTTATGAAGGCTTTTCCATAATTTCGATGTGAAATGGGGATCATGATCTGAAAAAATTGATAAGGGTACAACATGGAGTCTTACAACATCATTAATATATAGTCACACTAAACGTTCAAGGGGTTAAATCTTCTCTTATAGCAAGAAAATGTGTTGATTTTGTAGGATGATCAATAATGACCCATATCACATCATTATTTCTTGGATTCTTTGGATGTCCCATGAAATATTCCACTATAATATAATCCCATTTCCACTGAGGAATAGGAAGGTGTTGCATGACTCCTCCAGGACGTTGTCTTCTAGCCTCGACATGTTGACAAACCAAACATATTGACACATAATCTACAATATCCCTCTTCATGTTTTTCCTCCAAAAAAGATCCTTTAGATGTCTATACATATTGGTGATACCAGGACGTATAGAGAAATTAGAGCTATGAGCATCATCCTATAGTTCCCACTTTACCTCGAGAATAACGGGAAAACAAAGCCTCTTTCCAAATTTCAAAATACTAACTTCATATGGGAATTCCATCAAATTCCCATCATTAATAGAGTTAATTTTATTTTTAAGCTCCTCATCTCCAGCATGAGAACTTTTTATCCTTTCCAGTAAAGAACTTTTGGGAACCATTTGGAAATGTAGTGATGTGTTACCTTCCTTGATAATTCTGATATACATCTTTACTAGATCCATGAACAATGGATCCCTTTCAACTCTAATCTTATTCATAACTCCATGATTCATTCTACTCAAAGCATATACTACCTTATTTTTCATCCCCGGGCGGTAGTGTATTATGAAATCATAATATTTGAGTAGCTCATTCCATCTCCTTTGTCTCATGTTGATTTCTTTATCTGAGAATATATATTTCAAACTCTTATGATCTGTATATATCTCACATTTTTCGCCACAGTGGTAATGTCTCCAAATCATTAGAGCAATTATTACTACTGCTAACTTAAGATCAAGAGTTGAATAGTTTGGTTAATGAATTTTTAGCTTCCTAGATTCATAGGCAATCACTCAATCATTTCACATAAAGATGCAACCAAGTCCTTTCTTTGATGCATCTCTATAAATAAAAAACCCATCATTCCTCGATGGTATGGTTAATATAGAAGAATTCACTAACCTACTCTTTTATTATTCAAAACATTCTTACCATTCCTTGGTACATACAAAATAAACACCTAATCATGTGATCATGGTCATTGGGTCGGCTAAAAGGGTGATGTTCTGAACAAAAGGCCGATAATAACCTAATAATTCAATAAATCTACATACCTCAGTTACGTTCATTGGTGTAGGAAATTCTTTCAAAACCATTGTTTTCATAGGATCTACTGATATTCGATCCATAGAGACAATTTGGTAAATAAAGAAAACTGACTGGATCCAAAAATTGCACCAGCTTAACATCCCATATAATTTATTTCTTCTAAGAGTCTTCAGAATAGTGTGCAAGTGATTTGCATGAACTTCGTGGATTTTATAGTATAATAGGATATCATCAATGAACACCACCACAAATTCATCAATATATTCATTGAAAGCACTATTTATCAGATACATAAAAATAGATGGTGCATTAGTAAGTCCAAAATGCATTAATGTAAACTCATAATGCCCGTACCTAGATTAGAATGTTGTTTTTGGATTGTCTTCCTTTCTAAAAAAAACTAATGATATCCAGATCGAAGATCAATCTTCGAAAAATATTGGGCCTTATGAAGTTGATCCAATAAATAATCAATTTGTGGTAGATGATACTGAATTTTTTTTGTAAACGTATTGATTTCCCTGTAATCAGTGCACATCATCAAGTATCCATCTTTCTTATTGGGAAAGAGGATAGGGGATCCCCATGGGGAAACTCCAGGTTAAATAAATCCTTTATCATTCAATTCCTCTAGTTGTTTATTTAGTTCAACAAACTCCACAGTGTCCATTATATAAGGGGTCTTTGATATGGGCCTTGAACCAAGAATTTAGTCAATAGAAAACTCAATTTCCCACTCTTGAGGATGTCCAGGTAAATTCTATAGAAAGATGTCAACATATTCTTGTACAATAGGTACATCTTCTATATGTACATTCATCTCCTTTCCCATATTTATTTCATTCCCTTCCCCATCAATAATTGAATTTAGTGGAGATATTGGGTTTGGATCTAGATGAGAATCAAATGGTGAGGTTACTTCTCCAAAAATAAGGGATTCTACACCATTGTCTAATATTTTAACTTCCTTCTTCTTGAAATATATCTTCACATCATAATTTGATAGCCAATTCATATCAAGAATTATATCATAGTTAACAATTAATATGATGATAAGGTTAGCAACTAAAGCATGTTAATGTTTCATTAGGGTGACTAATTGATACACCTTTGTTGCAATGATACATCCCCTAGGGGTTTTGGCTGACAACTCCACTAAATCAAATTGTACAAATCTAATTTTTTCAGAAAACTGGGAAGATATAAATGTATGCGATGATTTAGAATCATATAAAGTATTGGATATGTTGGATGAAAAAATAAATATACCTGACACCACTTTGTTTGGAACTTCAACCTATATGGTTGTGACCGCATAAGCTTGTCCTTGATACCTTGGCCTTCTTTGGTGAATTTTTCCCTAACACTTAGGAAATTCATGTGCATAATGTCCCATCTCCCTAAAATTGTAGCACACAACATTGGTAGCTTCTTTCTTCCCCTTAAAATAATGATCTTGGTGGCCTTTTTCGTCAGACTTGTAATAGAATCTCATTCCCTTCAGGCAAGTTCCATGTTGTTTCTTCTCACAATTACGACAGGATGGAAATAAACTATTCCCTTCTTCCACATTTACTTATTTCATTTTTGGGATTTTTTTATCCCCATTATTTTCATGTTTTCCATTAAAGTCATAAGTCGTAGAAATTTTTTTCTGTCTTGATAGCACTTAAGACTACATATTTATATAATGAGAATATTTGAGAGACTATATCCCTTTGGAGGAATGGTTTTAAAACATCAAATAATCAATAAATTTTTCTTCCTTGGATTACATATGTCATCTATACCATGTCTCGCCAGACTTGTAAATTTGGCTTCATACTAAGAAACATTTTCCTCCTCCTTCTACCTCAGATTCAAGAATTGCCTCTCCATATCTGATTATTTTTCACAAGGGAAATATTTTTCTAGGAATATTTCCTTAAAATACCTCAATTACAACTAATATATTTAATCCTATTTGTCTTTGTTTTGGATTAACTACCACCACTGCTCCGCATCTCCAGATAGATGATAAACTGCAAGGACAAATTTCTCTCTTTCTTTACATCCCAAAGTGAGAATTATCTTCTCTAGGGAACATATACTCTACTCTAATACAAATTGGTATGTAGTCCCATTGAACAATGGAGTATGTTGTCACATAAAGTGATCTAACATAGCTCTTCTATGTGGTGGATCCAGATGCTCCAAAAGGGTAAGGTGATTGTTCATAACCTATGTATGTTTTCCAAGTATATTTTTGAGTATCTCAACACCTATCACAACACCAGATACAACATCATTATCTTGCATCAGAGGAAAATCCCTATAGAGGACGTGTTCTTTCGTGTGGTTTCAATTCCTTCCACTAGGAACCATCATTAGGTGAGGAAATAGACTAGATTAGGTTATGAATCATAATGTATAATCTTAACTTAACAAAATACTTAGTATAAATTGTGATCAATCACTTGACTAATCCCATAATCAAAAAAAGTTTTCTTTGAGTAAATATTAACATTTAAGTCATTTATAACGGCTTGTAATGAAAAATATGAATTATCTTAAGCATATCCCCCAGGAGTGTCATAACCAAGAGTGCATGAAGGCCCATTGTCATGTACCAAGATTCCCTAGGTCAAGCCCGAAACTCCTTATCAGGGCTTTCACTCTTAGGTACATAGGTTCCAGAGCATCCTCTATCTTCTCTTATCCAGATAGGGATTATTTCTTTAAATATCCACACAATCTATTCTTTACCAAAATCCCCATATGTTCTTGTATGTTTATCCTCAAATACTATCCTAAGGACTCTTCCCTAGTCTACATTTTCTAAATCTGGTTACTATGTTTTCTAATAAACATCTTCTGATACCAACTGTAAGGACCCTACCCCAGTTGCCCAGAGCTGGTGCCTTATTTGATTACATTGGCATACTTACAAGGAATAAGGATCCCAAAGGACTTATTAGTTTTGTATTATTGTAAACGAGATTTATACAGTAGTTCAATATTACAACGTGAAAAAAATACAACAAATAAACTCATAAGACAACATATATTAATCGTAGGTTATTTCAGCATGTCATTCATAATAAACATCTACATGTCCTGAGAAAATGAATCATAATAAAGGGGTCAGCTCAAATTCTCATTAAGGGTAATAAATACAACAGAAGATAATATAAACAATAGACATGGTGAATAATTGAAAACACACGCCTCTTAAAATAAACATGAACATAATACAATAGAAAAATGATATGAGTAAATATTTTCATAACATAACATAATCATTGGTATTATAATAGTCAAATAACCACAAGAACCATCAATTCTGTTTTCATAATGAGGGAATTCATAATGCAGGACAACATAACTATAACATCAAGGCCTTGTGCCAATACCATAAGTAATCATTTTGTCAAGGCCTTATGCCATGACTATAGTTTGTCTCATTAGACATACCGATGAACATATGGGCTAAAAATGGCCCCACCTGACACTAAATATGTCCACTTAATTCTTTATATGTATGTGAAAAAACATAAAAAACATATACATTTATATTGAAATTAATATATGAAATAAAAATAAATTTCCCCGAACATTAAGCCTAAATACTAACCATTTAGAGTAAATTGAGGAATGGATTTAAGATAGGACATCCACATCCAAAGAAATAATAAACCATTAAATAAAATAATGTTGATGATTGCATGGAATAATAATACCAATAATACATAAGAATTAGCATGAGTGTTGAAATAGATGAAGATACTCTTACAAAATCTTTGAGTAAATCTAGAGATAAATATTCTTTTTCTTGAAAAAAAAGTGTAATTTTGGAAAATAATTTCCTAAAACCTGATGTTAAGTAAGATAGTATTTTCATAATAAAATTCTTGATTTTGAAAATTTAATGGTTTCAAAAAACAGATTATAGAGTGCCTTTGAAAATTGGTACGTATTAGAGAAATTCCCTTGGATCAGGCATGTATTTTAGAAACAATTTCAAATGTTCATTTTAAAACATGTAACATATGATAAAATAAGGAAATATTCTAGTTGGTAAACATATATATAACACAAAAACATAAATTTTAATTTCTACATAATAATACACAAAAATTTAATTGAGTTAATAGACAATAAAAGTAACCCGAAGAAAATGGAAGTTCGGGCGGAAAACCCTTAACATAAATCCAAACATGTTCTACTCTTGAACATAAGCTCCTAGAATATGAAATTATACTAATTAATAACCTATTTAAGAACCTATTATAAATTATTTTAGTTTATCATAATTTATTTTAGTTCATTTACTCTTTTATTGATAGGCTATATTAATGAATTTCGTTGTTTCGCAGTGTTCGTTTGCTTTATTTTCATAATCGGTTCACTTGTTCTTATGTAATGGAGTTCATGTGGAATAGATGTAAATATCTATAATTGAAATAAAAAATTATTTATGATCATATATATCTATTATAAGTCACTTATATAACTTGGTTACATTGTATGAGGATCAATTATTACATAGATCTTTAATGATAACTGTTTTAGTAAATTTGTGGGTTTTGATTACAACTAACTAAATTTTATTAATAACTTATTACCATTTTTACTAAGGGATAACAGAACATTAAATAGTGTATATAAAATATATAATAATCTTTTTAAACCATAAAAATAATGGTTTCATGACAAGAATTCAGAATGATAATTGAAACCCAGAGCCCATCGTCCTTCAATGTGGTAAATTGACACATCTTGGATTAGTTCTTACTACTAGTATAAAAGAGGGTAAAATGAATAGATGATGATAAATTATTGCACTATTATGATAATATTATAGTACATATACTATAATGGAGTCATCACAACATTTTTATAAAGATAGGTATTAATAGAAAAAGAAAACAAATGAACTTGAATGGAAAGATAACGAATTAAAAAAAGAGGAATTTACCGCTTGAACCAAGCATCCTTGAGAGCCTCATTAAGGGAGAGGTTTATGCCTTTTTATGAGACCAAGGTATGATGGACGTGGTGTAGGAGGTTGGCAGAATATTTGGATATAATTCGGAGAAGGCACAAGTCTTGAGAGGAGTGAAGAGAAGGGGGAGTGAGAGGGGGTTTTTATAGTGGAGGAGAGGAGAGTTTTCATAATTTTTTAATCATTAGATTATTAATTTACCCCACGACCAGAAATTGTGATGATTCCATGACCATGAATAGTAATAAGTGCATGTGAGTTCTAGAAAAGTTGGCTTACATTATTGTGATTTCAGGAATAGTATATTTAACTGATAATTTGTATATATGTTATTTTCCTGTATTTCATTATTCATCAAAAATTCGTGTTTTTTAGAAAAATACCAAAAATTCACCCAAACCATTTTTCAATGTGTAGAATAAAATATTGAATTCAATTATTCAAAAATAATTTTATAAATATGATTAATTTAATATTTAATTAAAATCATAATTTATTCTAAAAACAACAGTTTTAAAACATTTATTTATATATTCCAAAGTTTAGGTATATCGTACTTCCAATAGAATAATATTCATATACTATCATAGGTAAGGTTAATATTCATTATGTAATATAATTATTTATAAGGTTATGATATTATTCATAACGGTCAGTTACTATTCACGGAAAAAATAATTCTTTCTTATCGGACTCCAAATAACTTACTGATCGCAACCATGTGTGTCAGATTTTTCGAACTTCATATCACAAAAATAAAAAACATACATTTTAAGGGTCACATAGATCTTACTAGTGCATTATGAAATATTTATATGAATGTAATTTTCATTGAAAAATATTGGTTCATTACATTTTGGGATGTGCATGTTTGGTGCACAGTTTTCCATAACAGTTCACATTTCCCCAATAAAGCAGGTAACCCCAGATAGAGGGGGATTCTAGGTATGGGGTATAGGTTTTCAAACTATTAACATTATTAGTATGATATTTTCATCCTTATCAGGTGGTTTATGATTAAAGAGAATGGTTTGGGAAAACTATGTTCCCCATATAGGAAACCGTTCATGTGGGAAATGAAACCCCCAAAAATTTTCAAAAATTTTCCCAAACCCCCAATTTATATCTATGAACTCCATGAAAAGAACCTAACAATTTTCAATTGAATTTGGAGGCTCATGGATTTATTATATGGGATTATGATCTCTATTCTTGGAAAATTTGTGGCCTGATTGATTGATCTACACCTCTCCCTATAAGAAATATCTCCCCATTAAAATTCCTTTCTCAGTTGTCTCTCTTTCCAGAAAAAGAAGAATGGATTATTTACAATTAAAAATGAATTTAATCATGGGTCTTTTTGTTTTTTCCATTTTATATTGATTCTAGTATTTGGTTCTAGATCTGAGTATTCACCATGTTCTTGATTGTTTTACGTCAATTAAGGAATTCCATTACTGAATGATCATCAAAGATCTCAAAGTAGTTGGTATAAAATGAATTTCCCATTGTCTTGAATTATAATTATGTTTAGTATTGTTTATTTTCAATTTCCTCACTATGAATTTAAATCATGATTTAGATTAATCAATTACATAATTTGTTAATAGAACCATGGAATTTATAAATTTATTTTTCATGTGATAATGAAATGGGTAGAACATGGAAAATTGAATTTATTCAATTAATGGGAGGTTAAATTGATTTAATAATGGGATGTTTGATATGGTTTTATTAACCATGATTTTATAATTGTTTGAATAATTGAATATTGATAAATGGTTTAATATGGAATTGTTCATATTATTCGATGTGAATTAAAGTAATAATCCATTTATAAATTGTAATGTTCTACCATGATTTGAATTATTGATAAGAAGTTAATGTTTATTGACCATGTCGAATGTGATATATGTGATATATTTTGATTGATTGAAAAATGGTTTTTGGAACACAAAATGATGTTTCAAATACCCATAGGGTTATAAAAATTTTGTTTTTGACCCAAATACATACATGTGATAATGAGTGTGGGATTTTGATTGATGCTTCAACATCTGAATTCTGATTGATTGATAAACATGTTTTGGGACATGGAATTATGATTCAAATACCCATGGGATAATATCCATGGAATTATAGGCCCAAAATTTTAGCATTGGATTATGGATCCAAGTAGTAGTAATAGGAATTGAAAATAATTTATTGATAAATGAAGACACACATGAAATAATAAATTGAGATTATTCATGTGATATCTCTTGGGGATAGATCTAATTCTAACGGGGTATGAGGAAGGTATTTAGGGTTTGAGTGTCAACATTAACCTAGGAATATATATTTTTAAATTAAAACATAATTGAATTCTTAAACTACATATTTTATCACTTGTACTTTATTAGTTATACAAATGAATACAATAATACTGACTGGATATTATTATATATGTCAGTAAGGATGGCCTACTAAGTTGTCCACAAATCCTACATGGGTTACCTGATCAGTACGTGAATAGACTTCATGTATGTAGGAATGGATATGGGAAAGATAAATATGTGAGATGGATGAGTTGGGATGGAGAATGGACTTATGATTCAAATACCCACGAGATCATATCCATGGAAATATAGGCCCAAAATGTTGGCATTGTTCTATGGATCCAAGTAGTAGTAACATGAATTGAAACTAATTTATTGGTAAATGAAGAAACACATGAAATATAAAATTGTGATTATTCAAATGATATCCCTTGGGTATAGATCAAATTATAACTCGGTTTAAAGAAGGTATTTAGGGTTTGAGTTTCGTCGTGAACCTGAGAATATATTTTTCTTAATTAAAACATAATTTAATTCCAAAACTTCATATTTTATCACTTGTACTTTTTTATTTATTCAAATTTATACACTATTACTGTAACACCCCAGGTAAATAAAGAATATGACATTTTCATATTTATCCATATTTGTGAATAAAATATTAATATGACTTTAAAGGGGACGCTATGCTCGATGGCGTACCCAACACGCAACAACGAGTTTCTTGGGAATCTTACATTGCACTCTAATAATAAAATAATATTATTTAAAATGGTAGTTAACATGTAGCCGTTATAATGGCGGGAATGGATATAAATAACTAAAATATGATTATATATGTTTTTTAATGTTTTTACATTTATCCAATAAAAGCTAAAGGCTTAAAATACGGAAAGAATTAAATTTTAGGTGTATATGCCCTAGTTTTCACTAAAGGTTCACTTATCGCCTTTTAATGGAGAATTGTCATTAAATATAGTTTTTATCACTCTTATACATTCTTTTGGACCAAATAAAACTCTTATTAAGAATCGTGACATCAAATTTTACTTTGTGTAATTTTTTGGTATTTTTTCCGATAAAGTTCATTTTTTAATGAATAGTATAGAATGTTGTGTTTTAATTCAAAACCTCTTTTTAATATAATTTATTTATATGATTAGATAATATTTTGAATTGGTTTTAAAGTGAAATTAGAAAATATTTTTACCATTAAATCCAATAGTGGTCATTGGAATTAATTTCACATTGAAATCAAACTTAAACTAGTGTCAATCTTTTGATACTTATTGTTTTATAAAAACACACTATTTGCTCTGACAGTGGGAATTAATTATTAAATTAATTAATGTGACTAATATGTTTTGAATTTTGTAAAATGGACTTCATTTTTGAGTTTGTAATATCAAATATAGCTTAGGGTGAATTTTTGGTAATTTTCTGAAAAACTTCAATTTTTGATGAATAGTGAAACCACTAAGTGGTACTTATAAAAGCTGATTTTTCGTTTAAATGAAATTTTACCACTTTTGTGTTTTGAATTTCAAAAATCCGACATACATGGTTGTCATTAAGAAGTAAAATGTGGTTCAATGGGATAAAAATAATTTTTTTGGTGAATAGTAACTTATTAAGTTTTTAATCGTGATTAGTGGTAATTAGTGTAGTTTAAGGTAAAAATGATATTATAAGTGTGTGAAAACACCATGACACTTGTCCTACACCTATTGGGTGAGTCATGGACGACCAAGACAAGCCATGGGCCAACTTGGGGACCCCATGGATCCACTTTAGTTGGAAAATGACAATAATATATTTTTATTTGATGTTAAAATTTAAAATGACACAAACATGATATGTTTTACTAAAACAATTTTTAAGTGGGGTTATACAAGTCCTATTTTTGATTATAAATATTCATTGTAAAGATAAAAAGATTTCCTACATAATATAATTTTTTTATAATTTTTAGACATTAAATAAATTAAATTATTTATGACATCATAATGATGCAGTGATGACATCATTATTTAACGATTAAAATAAAATGGAAAGATAATGTAAACTCTGTGAACTAAACATGTCCAAAACTTATTGGATGGGTGTATTTAGAACCTTTATAACCTTATCCACGAATTATATCAATGTGGGACCTTTTAAAACCGAAACACATTTTCAAATAAAGTAATATTTCTTTACTTTCCAAAAGTGCCCCTCCTCTCTTCTTATAAAAGGCCCCCACCTCTACCTCATTTCACACACTCCTCAAGCCTTTGGCTCGGCCAAACACTGACCATTTACTCTCTCCACATCCCTCTCCTCATCCTAGAGGATTCCCTTTGGGCAGAATCCTTTCAAAGGAACCATTTAGGCTCAAATCAAAAGGAGTTACACTTTTAAAGGTAATTCTTTCTCTCATGTTCATTTGTTTTATTTTGCTTCTCCAACCCCCTACACTCTTTTTATTTACTTTTTTTGTAACAACACCAGTATCTTCAATATACTAGGATGTTGTTATAATATTTATTCGAGCTACACTCTCACACAACTACATCAAATGGTTAAAGAACATACGGTTTCCGTGGATGGCGAAATTCTACCTCCCGAAATGATGATTGTTCAATACTCATTTAACACCTTCAAAGGTCGCCATTATGATGTCACTATTTTTATATATGATATAAAATATGTTTATGTTTTACTTATGCTTCTATGTTTTTTATTTGTGTCTTACCTTTATGGCATCCATTATGGGTATACGCGATATCTTCATTTTAGGAAGTGCGGACTACCGCCCCCTCAAAGTGATGTGATTCATTAATGGCATACGTGGGATGTATAACGGATGGATTTAATGATATTATATATGATATTATACTGGAATTATAATATACCTTTATATCATTATTATTCCATTCTATAAAATATGAAATAGAAATGAAAGTAGCGTTCATGCGTACGTACGGCTTACCATCTCCATGAACGGTGCACTTCATTTCTTACCTCTACATGATTATGTAATGTTATAAATGCATGCATGTACTGGATATATATTACATATATTATATCTACATCATGAATACAATTCTGGATATAATAAACATTTGGCCACACGATCAACATGTAATTGTAAGAAGTCCACTTTCGACTTAAGAACCAAATATCGGCAAAACAAATATTATTAACTTAAATGATTACATAATGTTTATGACATGGTAATAAGTGATATAAAAGGAATAATTAACTTTAAAAAGGTTCTTAAGGAAGTAGAAATTAACTCAAGTTTATTATTCAGGAGATTAAAGAACGATCGAGTCAAGTCGGACCCGAGGTAAGGGATCCTACTCCTCTCTTTCTTTTTAAGTATACACTTTTATGTCATTCCTTTTAAAGCTCATATTTCTTATTATTGGGATGATCTTTTATATTACACTTACTGTAATTTTTATGTTCATGTGATGAGAGACCCTATTCTCTCTCATCAATCCATTTTGGAAGTTTTGAGTGGCGCCGTTAGGCTGCCGAATTTTCGTAAGGGATTTTTCATCTCACTTTTATTCTCGTGAGATTTATGCTACATTTTCCACAAATACCATTGAGTGGTGTATGTACTGCCCATTATTCTACTCTTTGTGTAATATAATTTCATTTATGAGTATTTACATCAATGATCTATTGTCCTTCTTTCATGGGGTGTATGTTTTGAAAGATACCCAAGTCGGTAAGGGAACCTTTCACCCTCCTCTTTTTTAAAAGACTTCTTTGGTTGGGTCTTTTAATTTACATATTGTTATGTTGGGATATGTTCTCATATATCCTTATTGATGTAAATTTTATGTCCAAGTGATGAGATACACTTTTTATCTCTCATCAACTCATTTTGATGTGATGCCGTTAGGCTGTCAAGGGAACTTTTTAACCCAATTTCGATTTCTTTGGGTTGAACATGTAGTCATTGAATATGTCATCCATTGAATATGTGTGAATGTAATTTTATTGTTCTACACTTAATATCCACTTATATTGGGTGTATTTATATTTGTCACACATATTTTTGAGATTGAGTTGTCCTTAATTTAAGGATACCTTCTTTATAAGGGATTTCATCACATTTGACATTTCTATTGAGGGTTCATTGTTGTTATGCACCAATTCACTCTTATATGGTGTATATACTGTCCTTTGGAGTATTATATCATGAATCCATTTATTCTCATGATATTATAATGTTCTGACTAAATGTTATTCCTCAATTATTGTATTCAAGTGTCTCTAATTTTGGTAAAACCCCTTTAACCAAAATGTCATTTTAAATGTTTTAATTATTTGTTCTTATTAATATCCATGTTTTCAAAATGGTTTTAAGGATTTATTTATATGGATATTAATGGTTTAAAATTTTAAGCTTCAAGGTGGTATGGGACACTTTGATTCAAAATCTCTTTATTAAATGTTTTAAATGGTTTTGAAAATGGTTTTGATAAAGGATTCTATTATGATATATTGTGATGTGGAAATGTTATCATTCCTTTATATTGGTTTCATGTTTTATGATTTTATATTGGTACTTGGACATTTTAACGGGTGGTTACGTTATAAACCATATGACGGGTGGTGCCGTGAATACCAGGACGGGTGGTTACGTTATAACCTCCAATGCATTGGGTATGGAAGTCGGCCGTATGGCTATTCCATTAAGTATGTATGGAAATTGGCCATATGGCTATTCCATTAAGTGATATGTGTGGGAGTCGACCGTATGGTTATTCCACTTAAGTATGTTAATGTCCAATGTTACCTTTATATATGTTATGTGTTCTTTATATGGGTTTTATGGTAATCCTTTGGTTACAAAAAGGTAAGTAATGATATTTTATTCAGTGAAGAGTTTTTACTACTTCATAAAGGAGAAAAGTATTACCTTGTTAAAGTATACATGGATTACTTTTTGTTTTGATAAACTAACAGTTTTTATTCATTGTGTATCCCTTACTGAGTTTTTATGCTCATCCCAAGTTTTTGAAATGTTTTTCAGGTCAAGGGAAAGGTAATGATAAGATGATAGAGTCAATGATGTGTTAAGAAAGAATCCATGTTTTATTTTCAATATGTTTCCGTTGATGGGAAGAATGAATACTATCTTTTATGTAACCACTTTGTTTAAATGTAGAATGTAATGCAAGTTTCATGATCTAATTCTCTAAAACTCTAAACCTGAAAAGATCCTCAATGTGTAATCTTGTAATAACTCAAGATTAAGTAAGGTTTAAGGCTGGGGCCTTATAATTACTGACTAGATATTATTATAAATGTCATTAGGGATGGCCTACTGAGTTTTCCACACAACCTAAATGGGTTACCTAATCAGTACTTGAATAGACTTCATATATATATGAATGGATAAGGGAAAGATAAATATGTGAGATGGATGAGTTGGGATGGAGCATGGGTGAGGGAACTAAACATGGTGTCAGATCTATCTTAGAGTTTTCAGTTTCTTTATTTTGGGCTTTTCATTTTGACAATTGGAACAAATATAACATGAAATATCTAGCATTTTGGTTTTGATATTGTATTCTGGTTTTTTTATAATATAATGTTGGTATTATTCGAGTAATGATTTTACCATTTGGCTATTTTTTATTTATTTCTTCTTTTTTGATGCATTTGTAAATAGGGTATAGTCTTCCCATGTTATATATATTGACCATAGCTGCAATTATGTAGCCTTTTTATTATGGGGATGCATGATTGAGGTCATATTGCTAATTGGATTGGGGCCGCAGTGTATGAAACCTAGGTTAGGATGTCCCATAAACTATTTTATTCTTTCAGAATATGTGTCTTATAAGACAGCTAACACTTTTTTTTATTCATTAACTTTCAATATTATACTTTAATCCCTACATTAATAACTTATTCAGATCCATTTATATTTTTTTACCATAATGTTAGTTTTATAATATTAATACATGCATAGAAAATGTTCTATGTATGACGTGGTTATATTTAATATTGTTTTTTTTGCATGAAAATTTTAATTATTTCAATATTTTTTTTATTTTTAGAAGAGTTTCATTAATTTTTTCACGTTTTAATAGTGGATACTTTTAATGGATAAGTTATTGTAGGTTTTTTTATTTTTTATTGTTTATTAAACTTCCATGTACATTTCAATTGAAATTGTATTCTATTATTTAGTATTGTAATTATATTTTAATATATAATGGTTGTTGAAGAAAGTGTATGTGTAGATTCATTTTATTTGCAGAGTTTACTCATTTGAAATTCACCTATACTAAGAAGGTCAGTAAATGTAATTATATTTTTTAATCTTTTTGTATTAGTTTTAAAATGTTTTGACTATTATTTTGTTATTATTAGGTTAATTTATTCCATATGCCTTGTTCAAATTAAATCCTTTCTTTTTTATATTTATGTAACTTTATACCAATGATGACAAATTATTGCCATCTCACTCGAGACACTATTGTCGAGTAATCATTGAAAACTATCAATAGCACGTATCACATATGATAGGTGTTTTTTTATAAATTTATCACATTGAAAAAAATCATTTCAACCAATTCTTTAAATAATAAATGTAACAAAACCACTATTTTATGTGATTTATATATTATTAAAGACATTTTATTGATATAGTACTATGAAAAATGAAATATAGTATATATTTTCATGAAAAAACTATTTTTATGTTATCTATAAACTCAAGTAGGCAGGTTCTTGATTAAATACTATTATTGATCAGAGAAGGTATATATTCAAAATGGTGATTCTGTTATTGTCATGGTATATGTCCATGCATAAAGAGTATTTTTCTATAACATATACATTTGATAAAGTATTATTTTCCATTTAGGTATCTATTCATGAAAAATAATACTTATTTTAAAAAACCATTCTATGTTATTTTTATATTCAAGCATGTATGATAATGATAAATTACTATGACAAAAGAAAGAAGATACATTTTTTCATGGAAAAATATTATTTATTATTATTTATATAATCATGAAATATGGGAAAATATTCTTGGCTCCACAAATAGGTACTCTTGGCCGGAAGGTCATTAACTCTATCGTTTAATGTTGTCCTTGATTTTGTGGAATGCTCGATGGTTGGGGTCACCCGAAAAGGGGGCATTCAAGGATTCTAAAGTCCAGAAGCATAATGTATCTGTCGTTGTTATTTTGGATCCCAAACAACATCCCACCATGATCAATATTTTTTCCAAGAAAATAGGATTTTAGAGTTATATGAATGCTTTCCATGAGAAAAAAATATGGATTTGCTGGAAAAAAAGAGGTGCATGTAGATGTGGTCTGGGCTTTGGATAATTTTATGGAAGTTAGGATCTCTTTGAATGAAGCTATTGTCCTATTTTATTTAATTTATGTGAGTTGTGATGTGAAAGGTAGAAGGCCTCTATGGGATTATTTGGAGTCTTTTAATTCACTCGGTCTGCCTTGGTTTGTAGGTGGCGATTTCAACTCGATTGTAGATTATTCCGAGAAAAAAGGTGGGATAAGTACTGATAACATTGGAATGAAGGATTTTAGAGAATGTATTGCTTGCACAGGGCTTCTGGACTTGGGTTTTAAGGGCTGAAAATACACGTGGCGCAACAACCGTAAGGGCACCAGCCGCATTTGTAGCCATATGGACAAATGTTATTCCAACATTAAAGAATTAGACTCATTCTAGAAGGTTACTATTTCACATCTGTCTCAAATTCATTTGGATCATGATATGTTACTGGTTGATTTGGAAAGATTTTATCTTCATAATATTCTTTTTTTAAACTCATTGAACTGGCACCAGGCAGAAAAATTATTATAAATGATGAGAGAATCATGGGATAAGGAAGAAATTGAGAGAGCATGGGTTGGCCTCTCGGGGAGTCTTAGGTGTCTTAAGTAGGAAATAAAAGGATGGTTGAGGAACAAGCCATTTGTTGATATCTCGGTTGAATACATGCATTAATATATTGATACATTGGAGGAGGAGCTATAGAAAACTAGGATGAGGGTATGTTTTTGAGACATTGTGATAAACATAATCTTCTGACGACATATTTGTTGGAAATCGAGAGATCCAGCAAGAAATGATCTCGAATTCGATGGCTCAAGGAAGGTGACCATAACAATGCTTACTCCTATGCCTTCTTTAAGGATTGTAAAAACATGAAAATCAATATCAGGCTTGAAGATGGGTCTTATACTTCTGATTTGAATGTGGTAGGGAGGTTGGATCTACAAAAATTTGAGAGTTCACTTGTTGGGGAGGCACTTATTTACAATCATGGATCCTCAGAGGAAGAGATGGATTTTATTGGATCTTTACCAAGACTGATCATTGAGGAGGACAACCTGGATCTTATGGCTATGCCTTCTAGGGAGGAGATTTGGGGAATAATTCACAGCATGCATCCTGACAGTGCACCAGGACCTGACAGATTCCTAGGAGCTTTTTATGTCGTAGCTTTGGACTTTGTCGGGAATGACGTCAGGGAGGTGATCCAATATTTTTTCGGAGGTGTATCTATCAATCAAAGGTCATTCTCTTCTAGGGTGGTCCTTATCCCAAAAGTGAAGGACCCATCATGTATTAATCACTATAGAGCCATTTACATATGCAATGTATCTTACAAAATTATGGATAGTTTGATTGAGGAGAGATTGAATGGGGTGATTCCACGTATCGTGTCTCAAGAACAACATGGATTTGTTAATGGTAAAAGTATTCAAGGTGAGATCAGAACATCTAAAGAGCATTTGTAGGATATTAACAAAAAGACTATTGGTTACAATATCATCATTCACATGGATATGAAAAAAGCCTATGATAAACTGGAATGTGACTTTGTCATTCGGTCCATGAGTAGTTTTGGATTCCATGAGTGGGTCATTGATCTATGTTTCAGATGCTACTCATCATCAATATATTTTGATTATGGGAAAGGGATATGGTTTCTTCAAAAGCTTACGGGGTGTGCAGTAAGGGGACCATTTGTCGCCCATTATTTTGATTCCATCTCAAGTTGCCTTATCTCAAAACCTCCATAGAAGTATGGATGAAATAAGAATCCTACCTTATAAGTAGACTAGGGAAGGTTTTATTTCTCATATCATATTTACTAATGATATTCTATTCTTCATTAATTGTAGGATGAGCTCACTACAAAACCTCTTGAAGATCATGGTGGTGTACGGTGATCTAAGCAGACAAAGAATCAATGCAAGAAAGAGTAGTGTTTATATTTCAAATTAGTGTACTTCTATAAGAATCATGGGCATTCAAGACATTATTGGAATGAAAAGGAAACATTTTCCTATGATTTATCTTGGGGCACCGATCTCTTTTGGTCGGATTGAAAAGTCATTATTTGATGAGAGTTTAAACAAAATTTTGGGGAGAATTGTTAATTGGAAAAGCATATTTTTGTCTTGTGGTGGGTGGGTTATTCTGATTAATAGTGTGATAACCTCCATTACGATTCATGTTTTTTCAAAAATAATTCCTCTGAAAGGAACCACATATAATATGGAGAAGATCATTAATAGGTTTTTACAGGATGAACACTCTACAAGCTGCTATCATTGCGATTCCTGGAAACGTATGGCTAAACTAGTGGAAGAGGGATGTATTGGATTAAGGGAAATTAAAGATGTCATGTAATACTTAGAAGCATGAAAGTTATGGTATTTTATAGTGGGTGAATCCTTATGGGACTACTTTCATAGAAATAGTTATGGAATGAAGTTGGAAGATTGGGAAAACCGTTGTGGCAAGTTGTTGAAGTTGGCTAAATGTGTTTTACATCATTTGGAAGAGCTGAAGAAGGTTACCCAATGGGTGGTTGGAAGAGAAAATATCAATTTATGGAGGGATAACTAGGTGGGAGAGAAACTTTTTTGTTCAGGATGTTTAACGCCTGACTTATTAGTGAAGGAGACATACCCTCCCTGTTGGAGGCCATTCTAAGCAAGTAACAGATGGGTATTTTTTATTCAATTACATTCATAGAAGAGGAAGATAGATGCTGCTTCACCAATTCATCCTCGAGTATCTTCAATGGTAGGGATTACAGAGGGATATTACATGAGATACCTGCCCGATATGAGTGGCATTCACGTTTATGGTGTACGGATATTCCCACGAAGATGAATTTTCTGGTGAGGAGGATTCAGAATCGAGTAGTTCAAACGAATGATAATATCCAAACAAAGGGTATTTAACTGGATTCTTGCGGTTTTTACAGTAGTAGTCCACACATGGAGTCTTCTTTGAATTTAATATGCTTGAGTGAGTGGGCTACTGGCTTTTGTTTTGTGATCGATGTTTGAATGGATACTTGGAGAGAATTTGAGTCACTGCAGGACTTCATTGGGTCCTGTTTTATGGGGTCGGACCACTGTGATATGGAGAGAAGGATTCACAAAATTGTGTTCAGTGCCATTTGCTGAATTTTATGGGACGTGTAGAATTTGATTGGAATGGATAAATAGCCTTCGATGTCCTATATTCAGGTAAGATCTAAGACTCTCATACAGAAAGGTAGACACCGATTCCAGGTGGTTCACTATTTCTTGAGTAATCCTAGTGTGGTTAATAATCTGCAAAGCTGATGATTTAGATGGCACCCTCCTGTTAATGTTTTGAATCTTAATGTTGATTTTTTATTTAGGAAGGGTTACACGTGAGGGGGTGGTTTTCTTAGTGACACAAATGGGTCAGTTTTGATGGCTTTCAGTGATTTTTATGGTTCGAGGAACTGCTTGTGTGTGGAGGCAAAAGCCTTTGTCACAGGTATATCTATTTACAGAAAATTTGGCTTGCAGGTTTGGGAGGCTTAATTAGATTCTGATATTCTGGGACTGTCCATCCAAGGGCAAGAAAATATTCCATGGAATTTGATTTATCTTATTAGAAGTTGTGTGAAGGAAATAAATAAAGGGTGCAAGGTTCATCATTTTTGAAGAGAAGCCAATTTTGCTGTGGATGCCCTTGTTCGAGCAGGAAGTGAAGAGGAGCCACTTATTATCTATTCCAGTTTAGGTTCACTTCCTCAGGATTGTAAAGAGGGGGTCTGGGGGGATGCCCTCGGACATCATCACATCAGACCACCGTGAATGTTCATATATGCTTTTTATGGGGGTTTCACCCATTCTTTAATAAAAAATTAATTTTCGATCGATTAAATAATATAACATATCTGAGAAGGTATATATTGAAGTTGATGTATATGTTTTAGTGTCAATATTTTTCCTCTCATAATTAATGTTTCTTAATAACTCATTATTGTATGTTCTAGATAGTTTTTTATTTTATATGTGATAGAAAATATATAACACATTCCAATATTTTTTTGTAAAAATGTAGTCTAATTGTAAATTCTTAGTTAAATATATAATAATAACATTTTATATTTGTATATATCCTCAAATGTATAATGTTATTGAAATATTATTTACATATTAGAAAAAAAAATTTATCTGTTTTTTGCTATAAAAAAATCCAGAAAATCCTTGAACTATGTTTTTTATTGAAAAAACATTGGACATTGGATTAAATATACTATGTCTCTTCCATTATAGGTAATATTATCATTCTTATTTTAAATGTCTCACCATACCGACTAAATATATTTTTCTTCATGTTAAGGTTTTTTTATCAATATCCAAATTGTACTTGGTTTCTACTTCTTTGGTGTATTTTTGGTATTTAGAAATATTTTTCATGTGTCTCAAGTGTCCATAATCATATTCTTGAGGTTAGTTTCTACATGTGAAGATATTTACACTCATAATTTCATAAAAATATAATATTTATACATAATTTAATTGTGTTTACCAACCACCTGCATGTACTTCCTCTACTATTAACATATTTTAGTTCCTAAAACACTAATAAAATTATTCCAATTACTATTTTATAACAAAACCATTTAGATCTACCAAAGATATGACATATGTTTTCGGGGGACATGATAATTTTTTAGTCCACCTAAATGTTTCATTATTACAAATATATTAGGTTTTCTAGAATTTTATTTTTGTTCTTCATCACTAATTTTATAATGATTTAAAAAACTCACCTTTTAAAAACCGCATGTAGATAAGATATTTCAAGTTATTTTAGTAAGTAATTGATAATTTAAAAATTTAATATATTGATCACTACATGTAAAAAATACTCATGGTCACTCCTATAATAGCTCACTTATTTACGAATATCTATAAACAAGAAAACTAACACCCCTTTGTCTCATTACATTTTTAGTATTACATTAAACTTCATTTAGAGATGATATTTTATGTTATTTTGGAACATATATTATTAAAGGGGAACTAAAAAAATATCCTTTTTTATATTTATACTATTTACCATGGGATTGAATTTATACAAAATTTTATGTAATAATTAATGAATTTTATTATTTTGGTTATTATAAGATATTAGAAATGTTTTATTATATTTAATTTATTAATAATTTTATTTTTTATATTTAATATAAATTCTTAGTTTATATTATAGTTAAATATATTCAATATGGTTTATATTGTAGATTTATTATTATAGGTCCATCAGTGAATAAATCTTATGTTTTTTGTCTGTCATCTTGGTCTAAAAAACAAATCCATTTCCAATAAAATCTGGAATTTTGGAGAGAAAATATTCTTTATTTATATCCTGATTAGGTTCCCAATGATGTTGAGTAATATTTGAGTGGTTTCAGATAGGTTACTTACTCAGGACAATGATTTTAGTAGTGACATGGGAAATTTTCGTTCGGAAATCTCAATTAATAGTTCCATAGGGTTTTATTTCAATCAATATAGAAAAGGAACCCAACCAAAGGTCTTGTTGTTGATGTATTCCTATATAAGGTTTTCAATAATTTTATGACTTATATGAGTTTTGAGCTTAATTTTAATATCATATTTTTATGTTGGTATATGAAACATATTGTGACAAATTAATTACATTTTTTCTTTAAATTTTTTAATTGTGGGATATTTTGGGATAGAGAGTAAGGATATTTTAATCAAATAACCTAAAATTATCAATATATTATATTACAAAACTCTCATGAATTATAAATTTCATCTAAATGTTAAACATTATTTTTTTATACTTCACTACAAAGGTAGTATTTGTGTGTGAAAACATCTACACCTATTAATGTTCCTATTTATATTGACATTGATTATGGTTTTATATTCATATATTAACACTAGCATTCAGACCCACAACTACTTCCATATCAAGGAATGATCCCCTAAATTTCATGAAAATACCATTTTAATTCATATAGAATATTATTTTTTCACATTATGCTACTTATGTCCTAGAGTGAGATTTATTCAAGGTTAAAGGGCCTTGGTAGGGTTATATTGATTGTACAGGTCATGCATAGTGGAATTATATATCTTTTTGGATTATTATTATTTTTATGTAACCACACTGATGGTTTAGAGATGGAAAATATCAATATTTTAGTAATTTTTTTGGGTATATTTTAATAGGGTTTATAAATTTTATAATCATACAATTATTTTCACTATTTGTGGTGGCTGGTAGATTATAGGAGATTTATAATAGTTTATCCAAAAACATATTCAATACAATACTGCACCTTGATTCCTTTATGATGAACCAAAAATTTTATGTTATTTTGAATATTCTAATATTTAAAATGCAATATATTTCTATATATATGTTATTTTGTGGTAAAAATGAATCATTTGTGTCTTTATAATGATATTGCATGTTTTCATGGTCGAATAAACACTTTGGAAAAGTTTTAGAGAATAAATGGATACAATAGAGTGTGTAATTAATTAGAACATACTACGAATTTTAGAACGATACTTGAATATGATGTTTAGATATATTCATAGGTTTTTGATCAAGGAGATCCTTCTATATTTAATATTGTTCATTCCATGTATAAATATTATACAAGTGGTCTATTGAGAAAATATAACTACACAAAAAGTATATCAGTGTTACAAGACTTGTAATTCTAGTAAAAAATAAATATTATATACAGATTCAATAGCTGGTATGAATGTTCATTTGTTAATTCAGAAACATAAAATAATGATTTTGCTGGATTATATAGCATATACTTTGGTATAATCTATGTAATTTTCATTTTTCTATAAATAAATTCTTTTCCTAGTATTTTGGAACTATTAATAGAATGTGTAATGTCTAAAAAATTCATTTTTGTCTTTTCATAAAAAATTCTATTATCATATTAAAGGATCGATATCATTTTGAAGGAAAATTTTCTCTTTATGGGTTTGAACATGATTTTTTTTAAGATTATGAGAAATAATTACATGTATCAAAATTTAGATTTATAGTTGTGGGTTGGCTTATTTAGGTCACCCAAAATTTATAGTAATCATAAAAAAGAATTTAATTTGTTTTCTTCATCATGTTTTACATTAAATTGATCAACCTTTAACAATGTATTGTCAATTTTATTACATGTTAAACGTATGGGTACTGGAAAACAACTCGGGCATTTAATGGAAATTCAATGAAGAAGAGAAAATTAAAATGGATTTTTATCCATGAACTGAATCTTTATCTATCCTAATTTTGGTTTAGATAATCAAAAATAATATTCAAAATACTGAGGAAAATATTTTAATAGATATTTGAAAAATGACTGGTCATATCATTTAAGATGAAAATAGAAATATCTTTAGACATCAGCCCAAAATTTATCACATATCTGATGTTGATCAACCACTACATACACTTAACTATCCCTAATTTTAGTTTCATAGATCAATATAGATAATGAGATACAAATGTAAACATAATTTTACATAAACTACCCTCCACATGTCTGTGAATTGTCTCCAATGGTACACCTCCTGAATAAGTTGTTAATTCCTAAGAAATTAGATGTTGAATCCCTTATAATAGAATATAAAAAAAATTAATTCCCTGAATAATATATAGTATAAATTAATACTCTACATTGATTAATTCATATGGAATTTCCAATAATATTGTCTATAATTCGTTAATAAGAAATATATAGATTTGGATTGGTGCTTTGAAGTGTTAGAAAAATTATTGGAGTGGTATGTTTGTATACAGGTGGGATATTTTGAAATATAATTTCAGAGTTAGGATAATGGAATAGACTTGTTTTACATTTTATATAGTCAAACTGGTGGGATTTAGAGAGATATGATATTATCCAGAACTCTGTTTTAGGATAGACCGAGAAAAAATGTTAATTGGTTCTTGTTCATAGATGATTTTAATTAAAAAACTAGTGAATGAATTAAGATAAATTATCATTTTAATGGTATGTGATAATGGTTTAGACCATTTATAATATTGATAGATATTTATATATATCATAAAAATTTCAATGAGTTGTGCTTATGAAGATTTATTGGTGTCTTATCAACCTTCAGTGATCAAATAGATGCTTCAAATTAGAAGGAGGAAGCCTGGATCATGTTCCCAAGGAACTAGTGGTGTATAAAAGTTTTTGTGCTTCTTAATGTGATTTTAGACATCATGGTTGGTGTAATTACATGTTTTTTATATGTAAATTGAAGATTTAGTCTTCAATATGGATATGCTTGGGCACCAAAGGTGAAGATACTGTCTTTTGAATGGTTTACAACATATATGTAGACAGGCACTGCACATTCCTAATATCATAGGAGTTGGGAGAAATTGTTAAGGATCAAGGATTATTTAAGAAAACTAGGACCATAATCATGTATGTTGGATATTTATTCAATGTTAATCGTGTTTCTATATAGGGGTGAATAGATTAAACACTTGGTTAATACTCATATCTAAATTTTTGTAGAGGTTTTGACCAATGGAATTAAAACAGTTTATTTATGTGGTGTGATAGTAGATCATATGGGGAGATTGTATCATGAATGAAATACATAACTTATAGATATATATCCTTATATTGATGAATAGGTTTATTCAAGTACTAATTCTAATACCTATAAGAATACTGTCATATAAAATATTTTTCAGTCTCAAATTTACTCTTCTTATGATCTAATTTATTATAAAACAAATACAAAATGATACACATTAATAACAATTATATACATCCAAATAGATATTAAAAATACACATATTTATAGTGCTTCGGACTATGCCTAATTAATACTTTAAAAATTGTATAGTTCTGTCATATTTATTTTGGATAAAGTACTTCACCTTTTTATGATAATTCTTATAAAAATATGGAATACATACATATATATTCATATGTATATGCCTACGATAATGATATTCTAGACCCAATTACTGTAATACACACATTTTTATATTTGTAGTTTATATGTTTACACTTCATAAAAACTTAATACAATCCATTCATATTATGAAATTAAAAGTGTGAATTCCTATGATTATGTTTATAACCATGCTTATACAAATATATAATATGTACATAATTTAAAATATTATAATATGAATGTATTTTAAGAAATATGATAATATATAAATCATAACAAATGAATTTCCTTTGGCTTAATCATATAAATAATATTTATTATTTACATACAAAAGCATATGTTTATGGTCACTATTACACTAATGTGTATATTGAAAGATTAATAATACACATTTTCATGTTGTTAGTGCATATGAATTCTTATTTTTTAAATCTATAAAATATTGAAAATTTTAAGTATATAGTAATATTATTATTCTTATGATTGTAAAAATACTAAAATATATACACATTGTCATATACTGTAAAATAATTTTTTTAACATTTATGTGTTACATTATATTAATGTTATTAGCATGAAAAATGTAGAGACATGGGTATACAACAATCACCATGATATTTATATATAAATAATTTGTGTAATTGAAAAATATTTTATCTATTAATGACATTATTTTTTTCTTGCAGATAGAGTTGTTGCTAGAATTCAATGATAAGTTTTGGGAAAATATACACGTCTGAGTAATTTTGTTTATCATATCAATATTGTTTTCCATATTTTTTAGGCATGTTACATGCATGGAATTATATATTTAACAAAAATCATAATAATGTTTGACCAATATTAAAGAAAATATTCATTCCCCATCATGTCTTCTATATAAATTCAATTTTGTAAATTCACGTGGTACAAACTTAAGAAAATATTTCATTAACATGTATATATTTACTCATAGGTTCTACTAAATTCAATGAATAACACTTTTAATTCAATGAAACTCATTATCATTATTTAAATTTTTTCCTTTAGAGTTTATGGAATATAATTTTTCTTCTCCACATAATTTACAAGAATAATTAAGATCTTTATGAATGGATGAAAAATTATTTGTTTTTCTCATGTTCCACAATCAATAAATACTCATCCTCAATATTTTTGATCACATAAGAAACTATTTTGTGTAGACATACTTCTAAAAATTAAAATAATCCCTATTATTTTTATGATGATGTTATGATAATAAATTTTCTAGCATCATCATTTAATAATGAAATCCATTTTAATTATTATGACCTAAATTCATAAAACTGCAACAATCCAAAGTTTATAGTAGACAAAATTAATAACCTCCCTCTAAATTATAAATTATCACCCACCATTAATGATTATGATCCTTTGGATTATAGTGATTAAAATTGTGTTCATAGTGGTCATTTATCTTATGAAACATCATTTTGTAAAAAAACTATAAGAATATATTCATACCACAATCCAAACACTTGTTAATAGTATTCATATATATTTTACCATTAAAAATTATCAATACAATTTTTTTTACAAAATAGATTATTCCTAATCAATTAAATTAAATAAATACAATATTTTTTACGGTAATTACACATTTATTTTGATTCCATATCGAAAAAACATTTTTAATTAATAATTTTATGATACTGTTTTCCATGGAAACCCATTGTGAAATATTAGTTTTAAATAAAAATTATTTATATCAAATATTTATATAAATAAAAGTTCATTTATATAAAAAGTATTTATTTTATGTATTTTTAGAACATTTATGTGTATATAATTTTAATTTTTTAATTAATTAAATGTTTTCTCAATTTTTTATGTTTTTTATGATGATTCTTATTCTCCTACCACTAATTTAAGTGCATATTACAATGAAGATATAGATGATGATACTGGTTTTCATAGTGGAGGTGGTAATGATGTTGGGGTTTTTGTAATAGATTATTAGGTTCATGATGGTTCTCGTGATATTGATATTGTGGTAAATTTCATATGTAAATTTTATTCTTGGTTTATACATTCAATTTTATCATATAGTTTTGTTTTATTCTGATGATATTGTTATTTATTTTTTTATTATTATTTGTAGGGAATGTGGATTAAATTCATAAAATATATATTGTATCATGTTTGAGTTTGTGTTATGTTATATTAATGATTTTTTTATTCCATTAAGAAATAATACATGAGTTGTGTTTGAATATTTCTAGCACGGTTGGGATTCAAGTGTAGTATGTTAGTTTATAGATTATTTTCATTGTAAATATTTTTTGTTTCAATTATCTTGATATATATTTTATTATGTTTCGTCTTTTACATTGTTTTTTTGTTTTTTTGTAAGTAGATGGCTTTTTGAGTGTTCTTGGCTAGTATGAGAGTTCCTGACTAGTAAGAGTGCTATTATATTACATCAATTATGAGAGGGGGAAGAAAAAAATGGAAACATATTCATAAAATCTAATGAGGTGTTGGAGGTGGTCTCAAAATTCTCCAAATGCATTGCAACATCCACAACTACATTGGGGATTAACTACCATTCCTTTCTCTCTTATATGCTAGTTTTATTTTATAACTAAAATCATTTTATCTGAAGGTTATGTTCATTATTTTGAGGGTACATAATGAGAAAATTCTAGTTGAGTGAAATTTAAAATTTGATGGATGAATAGATATTCTACTAATAAGAAATCACACATGAATTTCAGTAGAGTAATTAATTTTCATTACTTCTATAGAACCCTTATTTCATATTCATACTCATTATAATAACTTTAAATACATTATTTAATGGTGTTCTGTTTCTCTACTTTTTTTTCATAAACTTTTAAATGCATTGGATATTGATTGCACTAAATGTATTTGTGTTCTAGTTATTGTATCTCTTAATGTTGAGTGTTATGTTTTTGAAAATACTACTGTTGTAGTGGCCTGAATATTACATGTTTTATTCTAAAAATCAGTTAAGAGATGGTGAGGATTATGATGGTTTTGGTAATATTAATATTGAGGAACAATAATGAAGTAAATATTTTTATAGTTTTATACATTTAATTTTATGATGTTTATTCCTGATGTTATTAATATTGAAATTTTATATTGATTAGCTAAGATATAATTTGAATTATGTTTATGTATATTTTATTCTATTTCAGTTTTGATTATATAGTGGAAGAGTTTTTTTTATTTTAAAGATGTTGCTGTATTTCTCTAGAGCGACCTCATTATCATTTTTTCATTTCATTGGATTCATTTTCATTTTTTCAGTTCATTTTTAGTAGTCTCATTAGGGGTAGAGGTTATAATGGGGGAGACAAGTTTCCATAGTTTGTAGGGATTTGAATGGACTTTTCTATTATTTTCTCAATGTTGGATTAATTTATTCTATAGTGGAACACATATTAATAAAATATACATGATAATAGGTTCACATTATTTCAATTATTGGATATCATCAGCTCTTTTTTATTTTATTTTTATGGAATATTATTTTAATTGAATGGATCAAACATTTGTCATTAAATAGATAAAATTGAATATAAATACCACTGGAGGTCTATATAAGTATACTATAGTTCTAGGAAATGATATGTTTTTATTCTATCTAATTATAGGAAAATTATTGTCGGATAGTGAGTATGATTGTTTTTCAGATCTTCTAAAATTTTCATTCAATTGCACTAAAAATATAATGAGATCTATGCTTTATTTTGAAAGGACCATCATGTTATATAGGAACATCATTTTTAATTCATGGGATAACATTGATTGAGACTAAACATGTCTCCATGGGTCATTATAGTTCAACTGATACTCATATAGGGTAACATTTCAGATGTATATTTTATTATTGATCTATACATTGAATATTATCATATTGCTTTGATTTATTATGATGATACTAATATTTAAGTTTTATATTTTTTATCTTGGTTTTTCATCTATAGGTGGTTTCAACTAAGGTATCACAATATTTCTGAAATGAACACTCACCAATTATATTTTTATACAATTAATCGAAAAATAAAATCCACCACAGCTAATATGATATATTAAAGAAGTAAAAGGGAGAAAAAAATTCTGCTTTTTCCAAAACTATCATAATACAAATTAAATTAAAAAACATATCATGAACCAAAAACAACTACAAAAATTGATTCTTTATTAAAATTTAGAAGGATCCAACATGGCCTCTATGTTTATAACCAACATATAAATAACAATCTATCTACTCTCAATAATTAAAATTTATCATTCCATCAATGAGTGTTTTTGTCTTTATATTTATGAATATAGAGTGAGTTCACACCAATATTGTGTGTACCATATATATTTCACATGACCAAATAAAAAATTTCATGGATATTACTTCATAATAAAATGTTTACCTACACATCACGAAATAAAATATGGATAATCATCGCATAATTCATCTCAATAAAAAATTTCACTCATAATACCCAATAAAATGAAATCATTTTTATATCAAATTCATCCTTTGATCCAAAATAATATCTATATCTATGACCATGGTACATGGGAATTCTATAATCCTATTTTAGAAAATCATTTATAAGTCCCACAAAAAAATATAAACACCTATTATGAGCCTTAAAAATTCCAATAGGGATTATTAAAATCCATTATGGTATCTAACATCATAATCTACCCATTATTTTTTCTATTTAACTAATATAATCAAATAATATAATTACATTTATGCCGATATTTTTTTTTCAATTCCCTAAAATATATTACATATATTATGAATGTTTATCCATATTCCATTATTTAATTCAATACATCAACCCCAACCAGGGATTCCAAATTTGACATGTCTCTAGTCCTTGATATGAAAAGGTATTCTTCCAATTGAAAACTAATCCATGTTTTGATACCACCATAGCATGGTTCTATATTGCATGGTTTGGTCTTCCAGTTAAATAATGTTACTTACATATATTATAAACAACACATACAAAATAATAATCCATTAAATACGTTGGAATATTCCTTTTTCACTTCATGTAAAACAATAATAATGGTGTATAGATGAACAGTACAACATAGAACATGTGTAAGATGAATAAAATTCTCGTATACCCTTATGCATACTACAACCCTTATCATTCTTTTCTGATGACCTAATAAGATTCTTAATAAGATATCAAACATCCCATTAAATCAATTCTCTTACTATGTTGGGTAATAATATCACTTTTTGGGTTTCATTACAAACCATCCAACAGAGAATCAATGCATTTTAAGTTTAAAACATGAAAAAAAAATCTACACTATAGTTTTAATTATATGACATACGATATCTTCTAAAATTTTATTTCAATTACACTACATACTTAATGAGATATGTAATTTCTTTTTAATGTATTGTCATGTCATGTAGGAACATCAATGTGAATTCATGGGATAAAATTGATCAAAACTGCTCTTACTTCCATATCGAGTATTGATATCAATAGTTTCTCGGACATATCATGTTGGTGATATGTTTGATCTATTTTAGGGGGATTATTTGAGGGTAAATGTTACCTCGTGTTATTTCCTTCAATTTTTGGACCTCTATCACTACTAGAATTTTTTTTCATGGGATACATTTTTACCATTAATTGATGTTTGGTCTCTCTTTGATTGTCCAATTTGACATATTTATGGTAGTGAATGTTTTTTTATAACTCTTAGAACAACATTTATTTGAAAATTTTTATATTCATTATATGATCATGATTTTTCATGTAATACCAGTTTGGATATAAACAATAAGTGAGATGAAAAATGAGGTTTGCGAGACTCCAATGAGTTGTGGGAGGTAGTGGTGTTTCACAAATGGTAGGAAATATTTGAATCTAAATGAATTCCCCCACGGGACATATTATTTTTTAAACAAATTATATTTTAATTGGGATAATTATAGGTAACTCATAATATGCAATTAGTTATGTGTTTCTATCAGGTATAGAATAGACCTTCTCATAGGCTATGACTTGACTATGTATTCGATAGAATACCTACATTATTATTTATATTTTGTGTTATTTTTATTTTATAAGCTATGAGGGTTGTTTGAGATGTAGCGTAGGAGTTCTTTTTGTACAGGAATATAGAGGAAATGAAGGATATTTTGTAGATATAATTTCTATAACCATCATGGGTGTTTTTTTCAGTAATATAAATGATATATCTATTGTTCAAACTGTTGTAGTAGATTTTTTCACATTATGAATTGGATATATCCATAATTACAAAACATCAATACATGAATAGTTATATGGTTCCAACCATGTCTATAGTCTTAATTATACTGTTTCAACCATTTATATAAGTCTACAGTGACAGTTCCAACTATAGTAGTAGGTCTACATCCACAGTTTAAAACTATGTCTATAAGTGGGAATGGAAATATTTATATCTATTACTAGAAATAGTGTCAAGGGACCTACTACCAGGGTTTCAACCTTGGATGTATACTTTACCTCTTCCAAGCCATTTTTTTATATTTTCCAAAAAGAAGGTTTTAGGGTTACCGATAACCGAACAAACAGGTTGTGGAACTCAAAAATCAAACATCGCATCATGGTACTTGAGTATTCCAAAAAAAATTTCAAATATTCAAATCACAAAGATCGATCAAAATCAAACCGCGCCTCGGTCCATGCAACGTCGCATGCCACTCAAACCCTCATGACACACAACTACATCAAGCTGGGAACCCTAAAATCGCGCGCCTCCATCGTCACATAAAAGCATGTTGCTGGCAAGACCATCCACCAAAAATCATCATCGTCGTCCCATTATCAACCCACCAAAACTCTCCCTGATCGTACTTATCAGATCGACACACCACCATCGACAATGTAAACAAACATTGACGCACGTCATCGCTGGGAAAGCCACCACCCTTCCGACTCACAAAACAACCCATCAGAGAACCAAAATCACACACTGCATTCCAAAGATGATGAACCACTGTTGAAACCAAACTAACCCCGCCACACCCAAAGACACGCTCGAAACTCCACAGCGGCATAACCTGGAAAAGAAGTCGAACCAAGGAGCATGAAACCAGGTCAACGTCACCCAGGACTAGATGACCTGATAGCATGTCCATGGACTATCAACGTTGAGTGGATCCGAGCAGGACTGAGGAAGCAACGCCGCTCTGGGCTGGAAGTGGACAGAACCAAAACGCGGAGGAACCCCCACCGGTTTCCAAAACTAGTGAACCACGGGAAGCGGGAGGTGCCAATAAGGGATACATGTTTTCATTGTAGATTCTATAACCACAGTTGAAAATTGTGGCTATAGGTATACTACAATATTGGAAACCAAGACTATATCCATTGTTCTATTCCTAACCCAATAGGATCCACAATCCACCAAACCCTAGCTATTACCTATATCCACAATTGTAAACTATTTGTATATTCTGAATTTTTATCAAGGTATGAATAAGAATATGGTGAATTATTAATTGAATAATGTGGTTGATGTGTTGAATTCTTATAGTGTTATATGTAAATAAAATAGTTGTTTGGTAGTGATGATGTGGGAAATGGGTTATTTGTATAGTTGGATTGAATGTTTTTAGAACCTGTTATAGGAGTTGTGATAACTTAGATATCATTTTATGTTTGATTATTTCATACACACCATTATCCATGTTGGGTAAGCTAATATGTTATTGTACACATATTTGTGTATTGGGTGAGAACCTAGTATTATGGATGTGGTAGAAACATATGATTAATCAATCCCCGACTTCATCTATCTATTTCAATTATGGATATGGTAATATTGGTTTCACTACATGAGAGTGGTCATGAGGTTGTGGAACGAACTTTTAGTTGTGGTACGGGTTGTTATGTCAATATGGGAATAGGTGGGAGTACCAATACAATTAATATCATGATATAATGGTAAGTATTTCAATGGGGAAGTATATTCCACAAACATATGTTAATAATTAATCATGATTTTCAATAGTTACAATTTAATTTTATGTAGAGTTTAAGTCTATGGTGAGATGGAATTACAAATGTGATGGGATTATATAACACATTGATTTAATTATTATTTTCCTAAATCATCAATACAGTTATTCTGTATTTAAATAAGTGTATTTGAAGTTGAATATACTGAGTATAACTTTTTTCTCACCCCAACACGTTTATTCTAATTTTAACAGATAAATAGAATAGTGTTAGATAACAGTTTCTTCTATATTTGTTCATGAGGTGAATACGGGTGGATAACAGAGGGGTAACTATTACCTATGAGTTATCTAAATTATTTATCTTTAGTTATGATCTTTTAAAATAGTTATTTATTAAATAACTTTCATTTATTATAATTCTTATGAGTTTCTATGTGTTATTTAATTTATGGTATTGGATGATGACTTATTTACTATTTATCCTTCCTCATAAGAAATAGAGTAATGCCAACCATATTTCCTTTAAATACCATTGATGATAGTGGTCAAACCATGGTTAAATAAAAATTTTATTCAGTGGTAGCCATAAATCTCACTACTAATCAAGGTGGGGTTTTAATGGATTCATATCATAACAGTGTTTTATGAATGTATTTATTATCATTGAGGATGAAATTTTGAGCATAAACTTGTAAGTATTTCATTGGTTTGTATTGAAATAGTATCAATTATACTCAATATGTGATATCAGACTATGATAAAAATAATATGTATAAGGTCCCCAATAATATGATGCAAGTACTCTAACATTATACTTTATAAGGTTGTAAAAACATTCATGGATTATGGGTTAAAAACATTGGTAAGGTACCTAGATCGTCCTTGATTGTGTTTGTTTTTAAATTATTGTGTTTTAGGAAACTAAATAATTTTAAATATAAGAATTTAAATTATTCTATATCCTTATATTAATATGATGATATATTATTTATATAAATGGTTAGCATACTACCAAAGGAAACAGTTTTGGTTGATAATGTAATGTTGGATTCTATAATAGTTCATCAATTTTATGATTAAGGGGAGGATGATTATTGTAGGATTTCCTTTTATGGGTTTTATAAAAATATATTTCAATTTTAGTTTAGATATATTTTATATTATAAGATATGGTTATGACTGCAGTAGTATGGGAATTTAGTTATTCTAATTATGATGTAGGCAATGTATTAAAATGATTCGATGGTTTTTTTATGGTGAGTGTCTTTGAAGAGTGAACACTCTTTCATATTTATATTGATTCTTCCAAGGTTTCATATTAATATTTTAGGATTTTTTTCCACACATTGTTCTTTTCATTGATCATATAATATTTTGGGTTAAATTTAATTAGCCTTCTAACAATTTTTTCAAACTACTTCGGGATGTGGAATTGAGGGTGATTCAATTGAAGGGATCGTTTCACTAGGATATTTAGAACAAGGCCAACACTTCACTATATCTTTGTATTCTAATGTACATTCCAATCTAGAAATGGTTGATTAAACTATAGTGTTGGTGTATTTTATCCAATTGTAATGTATTTCTAAATTTTTATAAAATATGGCTATAGATAGAGGATATTCTTCAACAATTCAATAAGGTTTTGACAATAAGAGATCCAAACTCATCACATTGACTCTCATTTATTTTTTGTGGTAGTTTTCAAATATCTAAAAAATGACATGTTTGTGGTGATATTTCTATTATATTTGAGGAAATAAATGGTATCTATTCACTATATTTATCAATAGTTAATACGGGGATGGTGGTGTCAAGATAAGAGGACCTTCATATTTGTATATTACACCACGAAATTTGATTTCTTTTGATAATTATTGTATTATAGTTTATAATAGATTCAAAAAACCAATACAAGATATACTAGGTTATTTAATGTCAAAGGATGTTCATCACCCACAATGAACTTGGTATAATAGAGGAAATGGTGGTGTGTGAGATTTAGGAAGATATGGTGGAGGTTATAGACATGGATAACTCTCCATTATTTAATTTATAATTCTAGGAGGGATAATGATAATTGAACATACCCACTATTTATATTTTACATTTTCATATACGTTAGATGATTCATGTGCTTCACACACCATTATTTCACCTATATTAGATATAAAATTATTTCATATGGTATATAATTTTTCTAGAACCTTGGTTTTATCTCCAATAGTCGAGTGTTTTTCTAGAGTAATAGAGGAGTTCTAGGGTTTGAGGAGAAATAGGGAGGAATTATATTCTTAGTGAGACCATTTTTTATAATTACAACCATATGATGTATTATTTTGAATGTATTTGTTATATTTTATACAAGATATCCATAATTCCAATAAAAATGTTATATTTTACTAGATATATATGGTTAACATGCTATTTTAATTAGTAATAGGGAGAATTGTATGTATCATAGAATTATATATTCTATTTTAAAAAATATTAAAAAATTTATTTTGAATTTAATTGAAATGTAAAAAAAAATTAGTTTATAAGTGTTCTGATGGTATTCTTAAATTAATTTCCAGAAGAGGATTCTGTATAACCTCTTTATGTGAACTCATGTTCATTATATATTTATGAGACGATAATAATCCACATTCTATTTCTCTTTATATGATGTCACCTTTAAAGCAATTGGATTTTCAAATCTAGATTAATGATCTATTTCAAAAGTGAACCATTATAATAGTCTATCATTATTTTGAGTTTCATTTTTGTTTAAAAAAATAACAAATGATGTATTATATATTGGTGTTGGATACCAATTGTTGAATAAATATTTGTTGATTAACCATTGTCTATTCTTGTGTATTAATGAATTTTTAGTGAATTTCAGATAGCTAGATGGTTGTTTAAGATTTTTGTTTTTAATGATATCATTAGATTTAGGTGGAGGAAAAGGATAGTTTTAAGGATGCATTTGGCTGGTCTTATGGAGATTTTTAGTTCACAATGAAACCCAATAGTGTAAAAATTATTATGATTATATCCATGAAGATACTAAACTTGGTTTTATATGAGTTTATTTCATTATTCATGTTGGTATACATTGATGAAATCCTTGGGTATTCAATTATAAAAGGTGGATGATTATTATTTGATTAATGTCATGATGATCCTTCATTAAGACTTATTGAAAGTAAATTTGTTAAAGTAAAAGTTTAGGATATTTGAGGTTCATTTCCCTTGAAATTTCATGTCTTAATGGGGTGTACCGATTTATTTTCTAAATATAGAGGTTTTGGTTACATAGGAAATAGTAAAACTTATTATAGAGGATAATAAATTTCATGGACTATGAAGATAATATAGTATGTTTATTTATAATTTCTATAATTTTATAATCTATTTGACTTTATTGACCAATAAGGATCAGGATTAATTGGAAATACTCAAATAAAAGCATTTTTTTAATAATTGAAGGATAGTTTTATTAGATATTATATACTATACATTCACAAAGAGAGAGTTATGCTTGCGTTTTATTGTGAAACATCCCATTATATTATAGTCAGTGTTTTGATTGAGTATTGAGTGGTGATCACTTGTATATCCATGTAATTACATCCCTAGAATCATAACTATACCACTCTTGACCATGATCTTATTATATTAGTGATTCAAATGTATATGGGGAGACACAATATTAAAATATATTATTTTATAGTATTTAAAACATAAAAATAAAAGGAAATGTTTTCTCTAAGTGGGATATGAATTATAATTTGTATATATGAGTAAATTTATTTATACATTTTTATTAACATATCACATATATATTTTGTAAATTATATTTGTAAATTCTATTCTAATATGGTGAAAAGGGGAATATTATAGAGGTTCTTGAAACTTTTTTATGTATATAAAGGAGGTTAATATTATAACATTTTTATATTTGATGGTATACCTCTATCATTTTGTTTTCTAAGAAGAGTAACATAAGGTTGGAGATCATGAGGTTGAATAATTGAGAGAAGATAATATACATATGGAATATTTGGATTGATTTAAATAGGATTACAAGTATTAGATATTCTTTTAAGATAACTTCTTGTTTTGAGATCTATTCATGGGTATACTCATTATGATCTTCAAAACTCACCTATAATAGTGCATCTATGTATTCCCTTATTTCAACATTCTTTGAGGGGGTATCTTTTTTATCCTTATATAAAGAATTTCTGGTATTTTCATGTATTGATGCATTTTTAATCAATGAGTTATTGTAAACCATCATGTTTTTATAGGCTATTTCATATCTCAGTTGTACTATATAGTTTGTTACATCCTTTGGATGTCTCACATTAGTATTATGATGATATATCCATTAGGATGTAAAGCCTAATATAGGGTCATTTGAAGCTCAAATCATATAGAGTTCAAGTTATCATAAGTTTAGACTCCAAAACATCAATTCACCCATGATATTTCTATGGTAGTAGGAAACATTTGTATGTGCATATGTCTGTTAGAAATTCCAAAACTTCTAAGAGATTTTTTTTGAGTTTTGGCCCTTTGTTATGGTGAATATTGTAATGGATAATTTGGTGGTGTCAGTAGATTTATCAATTAAATAAAGAATACAATGGTTGATTGACCATAAATGTTAGATCTCAATGTTACCTACATGACCAATTATGAACCTCTATAATAGGGTGTGAGGCTAGATACAAATGATAAAATTGATGTTTCAAAAACCATATAATTATAAATGAATTGTATTACAAGAAGTATAAAATTATATTTCAGTGATACATTGTTTTTAAATTATTTACATCTGATTATAAAAAAGTTTTAGTAGTGTTCACCAATTGATGTATAAAAAAGTACAAATTACAATAGATCCAATGTTATTTTATTGCTTTATTATTCTGTATATACTAATGTGTGCATTTATCTTTTTAGTGATGATTAGGGTGATACTTGATATATTAATTCATGTTTTATAAGATGAATGTGGATGATCTATTAGTATGTTTTTCAAATATATCATACTATCAGTGGATAAAATCATCCCAAGAACTCAAGGTTCAATAGCTCCATATTTCATGTCACCTATTTAAGGGGAATGAATAGTTTCTCCAGAATAAGTGTTACCAAAGGGATACAATATTTGGATACACTCATCAATGCATATAACTTTCTCACTCAATTCATCATATTATTGAATTTCATTTGGTAATAATATCATCTGAATATATTGAAATAGATAAAGGAATGTTTTGAGTGAGTCAGTTCAATGGAACATAATTTTGTTTTAGGTAGATTCATATTTAGGACTATCTAATATATAAACACTTCAAACATACATTAGGTGTTAAACGTGACCCTATGGTGATATGTGAATGGGAAATTAGGGATAGAAAATCATTTGGTTATGTGAGGATAACTTTGACATGAAATATTTCCATCAATATCGAGGAGAATATTTCCATTGAAGCACTTATGGTTTCTCTATTAGAGAAGTATAAAATAATGAAATATTTAAACAATGTGTTCATAATGAGACTTATTTCCATCGTATAGTTATTGGGAGGATGATTAGTGATAGAGCATTTGAATGATTCCATCATGAGAAAAAATCAACTCGAATCCAGGAAATTTATTTATTCAAATAATATGTGGGCTATACTACTTCATTCACATTTAACAAAATCATGGGATTTCATGGTTCATATGGTAAGAAATTCCAATGAAAAAATTGAACTTCTATTTTCTGAGGTATATAATTTTATTCTCAGAGATGAGGTTATGATAAGAGAGGTTTAGTAAAATTACATTATACGTTTGAATAGTTAGGGAATGGGATTCAGATCTCATTTTAAGAATCATTGAAAATTATAATATAAGATCATAGAGAGGAGTCATGGAAAGTTGACCAGTCCATGACTTATCAGATGGAATTGCTGAATGTGAGGAAATCTTATAAGGATATATATAAATTGAATGAAAAATATCATTGGATCAACTATCATAATTTCAGAATCATTTAATTAAATAGATATTGGTATAAATGTACTTCTCCTTGTACATAATATAATGGTTTCATGGGTGGTTGACTCCACTGTGTACATCCACTCATCAAAAGACCACAAATTCATTGATCATATTTATTTGATAGCCTTAGGGCTATTCATATAGTAGATGATGATGGTTAATATATATTTGGAAATATATATTTAAATCTATTGACACAAAATCAGAATGTTATTCAATTGAAATATGATAGACTCATACCAAGTCCTATGAAGAATACCATTTCAGTGGGATAGTTAGATGATGAAGGTATTTGATCTATATTCAAGAATGGATTTTGAAAATTTACTTGGGTATCCGGGGTTGTGGTATGAGGATTAAAGGATATTACCCTCTATTGGATCAGAAGTTTAGATTGGGGTGAAATGGTGGGAATTCCATCCTAAAAAAGTCTTAATGTATGGAACTATAGACTGGGTATTCTATATCACGAAAAATCCCAGATCAACCTTGAACCAGTCACCAGTGCCGGAACTTGACAATTATATAAGGGAATTTCTGATCCCCATGGGAAGGAAACTAGTGTCGGGCATCAAAATCAAATAGGTGGGAATTATTTGGACCACAAATAAAAATAATAATATGAAAATAAATAAATCAATAATAACTGAAAAAGGAAAGAGAAAATAGATGCAGGGAAAAAAAATAAAATTGTGTATACCGCCATGTGATCGTATAGGTCACCACCGACCTCAAACAGACGTCGCACTATAGCGAATGAATCCGAGCAAGAAGTAAAACCCAAAGCTAAAAACAATGATAAACTATAGCTGTGAGTATTAAAACATAATTTTCATGCCTAAAAAATAAATTCCAATTTGAATTTATTTTAAATAAATGATCTATCAATAGATAATTTGTAATATAATTTATAAAACTACATATTTAAGCATTTTCTTCTTAAAAAAAATCCCAACCCGTTTCTATTTTCATTTAAAAACCTTATTCTCTTTTTAAGAATCATACATTGGAATTTTAAAGGAGGTTATGTTTACAATAAAAGGTGTGGATGTAAGTGTAATTAAAATGAAAAACTTTTTTATATACAAATTAAACCATATTATATCATTAAGGAAGAATCTAACCCATGCAAGAAAACAAGATCAACAAACAAACAATACGAGAAATGGAAGAACAACACACAAGAGTAACTAACAAAGACACACATCTCAATCGTCTATCGTAAATAACTATGTTACAAACACATGGGAGAACCTAGGTGGTCTTGAATAATCTAAAACATATTATACATTTGACTCGTCCTTAATGAATTCGCTACTCGATGATGTAATAATTCCAAAATGTCTGATCATCTCCCTACCCGGCCAGATTGAGGGGTTCAACCCGATAAGAATAAAAATAAAGTAACCCATCATACAATGGGCGACTAGCCAATGCGTAATTGAAACTAGAATAGTAATCATTCCCTACAAATAAAAAATGTATGCTAGGTTCCCATTTCACAAATAATAATGGGGTGAGAGAACAATGCAAAACAAGCAATCCAACATGTGCATTTTCATCTTAAACAATCAACACACACAAAAAATTATCCCCATATCACTCCAAGGAATTTTCTACCTCCTTCATTCAACCATAAACATGCGAGGTACGTCCCATCCAAGGACCACCCATTACCATAAATATCTAACAAGGTAAGAGGTACATCCCAAAGATATTTTTAAAAGTAATTCAGTTTACAAAAGTACCAAACGGTCCTAAAGAAACCATTTAACACTATGCCATTTCCAAAATAACCAACACACACCACATTAAAAACCAAAATCCACTTAGATTGTTATTTAGGAAACCAAAGAAACAATTTTAAATCTGAAACACATTTATAATGGCCAAATGGGCATTTTACTAATCACATGATGTTAAAAATGAAACCAAGTCATTTATTTCAATACATTACAAGAGATAAACCACTCCAAATAAAGATAAAAAATTTCACAAACTATTTTATACCAATATATAATATAAAAAATATGTATGAAAAGTATGAAACTAATGATTCTTGATTTTAAAGGAAAATGCATGGAGATCCAACCTCAGGGTGGAACCAAACTAAACATTTGGTCCTTTGCACTTTCTAACTAAGCAGTGTTCCTCCACCACAGAGCATATGCATCCTCACTTACAAATAAGGACACCTAGACCCTATGCACACACCCGTATGGACATGAACATGTGAACGGTGATCTTTACATATATGTTTATAGGCATATAGCCGTCTCTAATCACTTACTTATACATTTCCATATATATATACAAAGTCACACCTAGACCCATTCATGTATATTCATTATCATGGATGAATATACACATAACTGGGGAACAAACACACACATATATATACATAACTATACACTTGCAGGTGAGTCACCTTAGACCCAGTGAATCGAAACAAAAAATCTGTGACCAACGCACCTTAATTAAAATAGTATCAATCCATAAACATCAAAATAACCTAAAATAAAATAATTAAAAACAAAAAACCAAGATACGATTCAAAAACCAATAAATCTTTTAAGAAAAACTATTCTAAATCATTCAAGATAATTCACATTTAAAAGATACTTGAAAATAGGTTTAGACAAGTTATTTACATAAATGGAAAATTAGTTCCACGAGGAAAAATCCATTTCTCTCAACATATACATATAACACAAAAATACGGAATCATATTTTTAAAATGCTAATGAATCAGGGAATTCAACTTTAAGGCATGTGCATAGGGAACCTCCCTTAGGAAAGAAAAGACCAAGTCGGAACACCTCAACACGTGATGAAGGAAACTCAGTTACAGACACTACACTATCACATACATGAATATATATATATATATACCCCTAGCTGCATTATACAAATTCAACTTTCCATGAGGAAATATGCTGAAAGAGATAATATAGATATATATGCATTATCCATGCATGTGCATGGAGGTCTCCCTCACGAATGTGAGGTCAAAATGATATAAATAAAATACAAATAAACTGAGAAACCAAAAATCTTTAATTTAGAACTAATCCAATGAAAAGAACCAATGGCCTTTAACTAAAATCGAAGAAAAACATGATGTCATTGACGGTGGTGGCTAGAATCCATTCAATCAAGGTCCAAAATAAACTATAAACTTCTTAGGGACTCAAAAATCTCAAACACCTATTTAAAATTAATTAAAAAAAAGGAAAAGGAAAAAATGCCTCAAAATGAAATTGGATGGACCTAACGGTCATAAACGCTTTACCTTTGGTGGAAGACATGGAATCATACATGCAACCGACCCGAGAGACCTTTCGCATCACCTAACAATAGTATACAAATACGAAATTGGATTAACCCACATCCTAGTGTTTAGACGAACCAAACTACATGATTGGGAGACCTAAAATCAGACCAATGAAAGAGAAAAGAGTAGCAACTAACCTTACGTCGAAGATCTATTGAGAAACTGATGAGAAAACTGGACAAAATCAACGAGCCAAATAAAGCCAAGGGTATGCGTTGTCGGACGATAATTGATCTAGGGAGGGCCTATGTTACAAGAGGGGGGGGGGGTCACCGAGGAAGGGTTGCATCGTGCGAGGGGAACCACTGGATTGAGGAGCGCCGTCGGGAGGAGGTTCAACTAGGAGGTGCATTGTAGGTGGTGTTGCATGATACATATGGGATAAACCTCGGTGGAATGGGGGTTGGGGCTTGATGGTGAGCAGGGGAGGAAGAGGGAACCCTTAGGGGTTTCCAAATTTTTTAATTATTAATAATTAAACTAAATAAAAATTAATAATAATATAATGATAATAACAATACTAATAAGAAATAGTAATCAAAATAATAAGAATAATAGGTATTTTAACATTAATAATGGTCTTAATAATAATAATAACATAACAAATGTAATAATAAATGTAATAATAATAATAATAACAACCTAATGATAGTGATAATAATAATCTTAAAAATATTAATAGTCGTAATAATAAGATTAATATTCTTAATAATAACAATAATAATTTTTATAATAATTTTATTATTATTAATATTATGAAATTTTGAATTTCTTTTATTTACAACTAATTTTAAATTATATTATTTTCCACAATTTATTTAATTTATTCTTTTTTAAAACAAGGTAAATGTTTGGTCAACACACACCTCTAGCCCGAAACCCGCTAAAAGTTTCACGCATCCAAAATTTAAAACTGGGACCCAAACCCAAACATCGACCAAAAGACACAAATCCTAGAAATGAATAAAATAAAATATTCTCTCAGGTCGAGGATTGACAACTATCCCCACCATAGACAATTTATTCCCCCAGAAAGTCACAAAGTCGATAGTTAAAAAAAATCATTCCCATGCCTAGGAAAACCCAAGGGAAACCCTAAATCTCGAGATGACATTACTCTCTACAAGTGTCACCCAACCAATTCAAGAGGAATCAGAAGCCCATTTTTGTTGGGAGAACATGAGGGGGTTCTTCCTACCACAAGAACACAAATATCATTTAAACATTAAAACCCAAACAATTCCAACAAGACTTAAACAAGAAACCCACTGTAGGGGATCTCAGAAAATTGGGACACCATGACGAGAGAACCAACACAACTCCTTATCCACATTAACCGAAAAACACCACCAATACGGGTGGTAACTCATAACATGAACTTCAATTAACTCCCCAAGCCTGAGCGGAACCACACCACCACTAAAATTAGATTCCCAACAATAGGTAAAACCCACAGAACAAAAATTGAACCAAATGGTACACACAAACACACCTTCAAACATCGATATTCAAAAAAACTTACATATCTAAATGATAAAAACTGCAAAAAAATTAAAAACTAACCCATGCGAGGGCCAAACATCCCCTAAAATGAAAAAATGAATTCAAAATCCATGTCCAATAGTTAGAATAGCTTGATTGATAACAGAAAAATTCCATAAAAACATTAAAATAACATGATGAAATTACAATGGTTGGGAAAAAAGAATAATGAAACCCTAAGAGTCTCTATTCTAAGATGATAGATAAAGTACCATGAGAATGTTTGACAAACCCCTGATGACCCTGACTGTGTGCAAGCATCACCCTCAGATCTAAGGCTGGGGATCTGATGGTTGAATCATCTTCTGCCTCAAAGTTTGGAATGTGCATCCATACGACCCAACTCCTTGAATAAACACTTCCTAAATTAATTACCACAATGTCCCTAACATCAACATCATGTGCATGAATTTGGAGGGACGCGACAAGAAAACGTTGAATTCTCAATCCCACCCCACTGGTGCCACACCAAGAAGCATTCTGATAAACTAGATGCCAATACCAACGAATAATACTCCTTGGGAACATGTTCCTTCAGCATGTACTTCTTTTTATATTTTCTACCTTACAAACAATAAGAGATTAAATATTTTCGACCACCACTAACTGCCTCCGAGAAACCAAATCTTTAAATTGGTCAACCGTATATTTTACTGACAACTGAGTATAAAAAACAACATACAACTCTTCCAAAATTATTATCATAACCTCCTCATGTATGGACCCTCACACAAATGTGACCTTAATCTTTTCCCATGTCACCGAAACATAATATTGATGATGGTGCAACAAACTTCCACTGGTCCAAAAATAAACTCTCAAACAACTTAAAAAATATCTTGACCCCTAATATCCATAGGATTCACAAACACCATGAGGAAACGATCTACCTATTCAAGACATATACCTACCTCTAACGGACCTCTAACACTGCCAAAGATAGGAAATATCCACGAAAAGACAAGAATTTGGAATAAATCATTAGAACCTTGAGAGACCTTTCTAAGTGGAACATTTCAAACAACATAAAAAATAGAAACTGAAACCAACATTAAAACCAATTAATAACAAAATAAAGACCTCCAGGAAAATCAACAGGCTTTTAGACGAAGAAGCATGCAAAAGAACCCAAAATTCAACCTTTTTAAAAAATTCCATTTTAATTTTGATTTTCAAAAATATCCTATTTGTGGCATATTCCCCAACAAAAAAACACCTTCCCAAAAACCAATACAACATTCAAAAATAAAAACCTATATCTGAAACAATTTACCTTTTCCAAAAATCACTTTAAAAATATAAAGAAAAACTTCTACTCGTAATCACCAAACCATGGCCACTAATGAATCATCACACATATGTCCATCTATTTCCATCCATTTGTACCAACACACACATTCCACATGCAGCCACACATGTGAAAATGTTTATAAAGAGTACCCAAGGTTGTGCCCAAACAATTTCATTGCCAATTTCAAATTGGTACCAAATTTCCAAACCATAAATTTTTACTTTAAAACCCATTTCACCAATATAATGAAATTTTCAAGAAGAAATATTCGCTTCAAAACCCCACTTCATTTTCAAAAATAACACACATACTCCAACCAAAACCAGAATGATGCACAATGTACACTAAACCATCAAAATGAGGAACTAGTACTCACCCTTAACCCAACGACATGGTAGTGAGGCATTCCCCAAGAAACCAAAAACAACTAGTTGGTAATTAAACCTTACAATCAAACTCCACATGTCCCACTAATCCATGAGAGATCACGGCATTTCACCAGCCTACCTCTATTGTCAACCCTCAATCCTGAAATAGAACTAGACAAAATAAGGACTCAATTCTTAGACAACCCTTTGTAACTCATGTCTATTCATGAAAGATGGTGATCATGCACCAAATGACAACCTACCTCCTGAGTCCCTACAGTATTAATCTATATCTACTAGATACTAAAAATTACAAGGGACTCCTCTGACACTATTTTGTCACAATCTAACCATGGTTGACCCCAAATAGTTCACCATATCCGGCCCATAGCATGGCCAAATGGGCGTCCCCAATCCCTGTTGGTTCGAAACTGTTGTTAGGCATAAAAATTAAATCGGTGGGACCGATTTGGATCATAAATAAAATAAAAATATGAAATTGAAAAAAAACTAATATTAACTGAACAATGAATGTGAAAACCAACATTGAGAAATAAAATAAAATAGTATATATCTCCATGTGACACTACGGGTCAACACCGGCCTTAAACCAACATGGCACTCTGATGACTGAATCTGATCAAGAATAATCACCCAAAGATAAAAAAGATATAAACTATAGGCGTGAGTATTAAAACTCAGTTGGTGCGGCCAAACAATATATTCCCATATGAATTTTTTTTAAATAAAACATATATAAATGTTAAGATTGAATTACAATGTACAAAACTAGGTTTTAATTCATTTTCTTCTTGAAAAAAATTACGGTCCATTTCTATTTTCAATTAAAAACCAGATTCCCATTTTGAGAAGCATACATTGAAATTTTAAAAGATGTTATGTTTACACTAAAAAGGGAGGAAAGAAGTTTAGAAAATTTTCAAAACATTTCTTTCATAAAAAATTGAATTTTTTATCATTTTTAGAATGAATCTACACTACACAAAGAAACCAAATCAACAAGAATACAACATAAGAATGGGAAGAACAACATATAAGAGTAACCAACCAGTATATGCATCTCAATCATCTACTATAGATAACTATGTTACAAACACATGTGAGAAATTAAGAGCTCATGAATACTCTAGAAAATACTATACATGTGACTCACCCTGAAGGCATTTCATACATGATGATGTCTTTATGAATTATCATCACCCTACCAGACCTGATCAAGGGGCCCAATCCCCTAGAAAGAATAACTAAACATCCCCCTCTTATAGGCCACCATACTGTGCGTGATCTAAACTATTGTAGAAATCATTCACTGAAACTTTTCTTGCTATTATAGGATCCCATGTCATGAATAATAAAGGGTTGAGAAACAATGTTAAACAATAAGTCCAGGAAATGATTTTTCATCTTACACAATCAACCCACACAACAAAATCACCCCCGAATCAATATTAGAGATTTTATCCCACTTTCATTTAACCATAATCATGGGGGAAGTCCCATATGAGTACCACTCATTCCCATAAATATCAATCAAGTCAAGAGGTTCATCCCAAAGAGAGTTTTCAATGTAATTTATTTGACTAATGTAACAAAAGGTGTTCAAGAAACCTTTTAACACTAAACCATTTTTATAAGAACCAACACACGCTACTTTCAAACCAAAATCCACATAGAAATTCATTTAAGAACCTCATGTCACCAATTTAAATCTAAAACACTTTTATAAAAGAAAACATGACAATTTCATCGACCACATGATGTGAAACATAAAACAATGTTATTTATTACAAAACATTTCAAGAGGGAAACCACTCCAATTCATGATAGAAAACTTTAATAACTATTATATACCAATAATTAAAATAAAAACTAGGTGCCAAAAGAAAGAAAGAAATGATTATTAAATTTAAATCTCAATGCTTAGAGACCCTACATCAGGGTGGAACCGAACTGAACATTCTGCCATTGGTGTTTTCTAACTAAGAGATATTTCTCCCTCATTGAGCATATGCATCCTCAGAAACATATAAATACATAGATCCCCTATGCGCACACTTGAATTTCCATGAACCTATCCAAGGGGATCCTTACATATATGCTTATATGAATATAACCTTCTCAACTAACCAACATATGCATTTCCATATATATACATAGGCACTCTTAAACCCATACATATATATTCACTGCCATGGATGAATATATGCATAACAGGGGAACCTAAACACACACAGACGCACACACTCTCTCTCTATCACATATATATATATACTTACCTATGCATATGCAGGAGAGTCGCCTTAGACCTGGAAATCAGAAACTACAAAGCAATGAACAAGTACCTTAACTAGAATATTAGGAATCCTTCAAAAAAATAACACCCTAAAATAAAATTAATCCAAATAAGACACCATGATATTATTCAAATAACTAATTAAACATTTAAGAAAAAATATTCTAAATTTTTTTGGATATTTCACATTTAAGTAAAAATTGAAAATAGGATTTGAAAAGTTATGTACATAAATGGAAAACCATTTAAAATAGGTGAAATGAATTTCAATCAAAATATAAATATAACACATAAATATCATGGAAAATTTCTAAAATGCTAAGAAATCAGGGAATTAAATTTAATGGCTTTAGAATAGGGAACCTACCTCAGTTTAAGGACTTGACCATAGTTGCTCTGAGCTGGTGGCTTATTTTATTATATTGGAATATAAAAAAGGAATATGCATCCCAAATGACCAAGTACTTTAATAGCATTTGAAACGGGATACATATGCAATTTAAAAATTAAAACATGATATAAAATACAACCTATATGTTATATTGGTAACATCAACAACTAGTAGATTGTCCCTATATGTCATTCATAAAAAAAAATCTTCATGCCCTAATAAAATGAAACATAATAAAGGAGTGAGTTCAAATTCCCATTAAGTGTAAAAAATAATATGAAATATATCATAAACAAAAACATTAGGCATGTTAAATAATTGAAAACACAAGCCATAAAAAATATTAAACTTGTACACGTTATGGAAGGAATATTATATGAGTAAATATTTATATAATAAAACATAATCCAGGGTATTTTACTAGTATAATAACCATATGAATTACGAATTTATAGCTTCAAAATGCAGGAAGTTCATATGTCAGTCAATCTGAAACATACCTTCAATACCTCCTCCAAGACATCAAAAAATCATCAATGCCTCAGTCAAACCCATATCTAAAAAATGGGAAAGGAATCTGCTAAGACCAAATCTATTTTATCAAGAGAACTATCTATGAATTTAGGGGATATAGAAATACCCACACGTTATATAATAATTCCAATTATTTCCTAATATGAATGGGGGAAAACCTAATCAATATATACATTCTTGTTGAAACAAACATATGGATTTTAAATAACATTCCTTGAACTTAATGTATAAACACTAACCATTCATAGTAAATTGGTGTATTATTTTATGATAGCACATCCATAGTCAAAGTAATCATAAAACATGAAATTAAATATGTTTGATGATATTATAAATAATAATAATAAAGAGTGTTGATGTAGATAATTATACTCTTATAAAATAATCTAGTAATTCATGTGATAAAAACTATATCACTTTGAAAAGAGAAGTTATTTTGAAAAATTAATTGTATTAAACTATAATTTAAGTAACATAGTATTTTCAAAATAAAAATGTTGTTTTTATAAATATAATATTTTCTAAAAAAGATAATATATTTCCCTTGAATATAGGTATGAATTTGATACATTCCCTTGAATATGGATTCTATTTCGTGAATATTTTTTGAACGATCACATCAAAAAATATACCCCCAAAAAATGAATGTAAGATTATTGTTGGTACACAGATACAAAACATTTTCACAAAATATATTAGGATTAAATTTGAATAAATAATGATTTAGTTTCAGTAAGTAGAGAATAAGAGTAACCTGGATGAAAATGCAGTTTCAGGAAGAAAACCCTTACCTTAAGTCCTAAGGTCTTGCTCACATGATATTAAGAACCATAATAATAAAATTTAGGTTCATAAATTAATGATTCCAGAACTCCCTCTACATTTATTTGATTTATGATAACCATGTTAGGTTTATTCAGGTCCATTTGAAGGGTTAAGAAATTCAATTTCATTGTTTGGGAGCGTTTCTTCCTTGATTTTCGTTGTAGATTTACATATATTCATGTACAAATAAACATGTAGAATGAGAATGGTATTAAAAAATATAAGTTGTATGTTATTAGTGGAAAACTAGAATATTACATGATCATAAAATTCGTTTTGTTATTTGTAGGGATGATGAATCATTATTTAAAGCTTTAATGACAATTTTTTGGGTTAATTGGTGGTTCTTGATAATAAAAAAACTTATTTTAATTTATAAATTAATATCATGTGTAAAATAAGGTTTCCAGAACATTAAATAAGATATAGTTCATATATTATAGTCTAGTTGAACCATAAAAATGCTTTTTGGACAAGAATATATATGGTAATAGAAATTAAAAACATGTCGTCTTGGGAAGTGATAAATTGAGACATATTAGATGTTGTTTTCATTTCTAGTATAAAATAAGGGGATTGTATAGGTGATGATTAATAATTCAATTAAAATAACAACATTCTAGTACAATTATGGTACTAGAGTCATCACAAAATTTGGATGAAGGGAGGTAAGGAAAAATAAAATAAATAAAATTGACATGAAAATAGAAAATATGATTTTACATCTTGAAGTAATATTCTTTGAGAGACAATTTAGTGGAGAGGGTTCTGTATTTTTATGAGACCAAGGACTACTGGACGTGAGGGAGGAGCATGGGAGGACATTTGAGTATAATTTAAACAATGAACAAGGCTTGAGTGGAGTATAGAGAAGTGGGATTGATAGGGGTTTTATAGAGGAGGGGATGGGTCATTTTTGAATATCTTATTCATTATATTATTATTTACATCAGGAAAACCAATATTATTGTGTAATGAGACTAATAATAGTAATATCTGCATGTCAGTTTGAACTAAGTGTTTTTACATCATCCATGATGCTAGAATAGTGAATTTAACTGATAATGTATATATGGAAAATTATCATATTTTACTATTCATAAAAAGTAGAGTATCTCAAAAAAAAAATACCAAAAATTATCCTTACCCATTTCTTTTCTTGTAAAATTCAGAAAATAACTCCATTTTTTTTGGAAATAAAATTTTAAATGTGATTAATATAATTTTTAAATAAAAACATTATTTAATCAAATAATAATAATTTTAAAACAATAATGTGCTTATATAACTTTGAAAAATTTATAAAGATCTCATTATCTTATTAAATTAAGAGAATAAAATAATAATTGATATACTATTCATATGGGTCATATGACTATTCATTTTACATTTCATAAGGGTATGTTTTTATTCACCAAAATTTATGTTTGTCTTTTCAGACTCTAAATATCGTACTGAACGCAACAGTATATATCAGTTTTTTTGAAAATCAAATCACAGAGGTGGAAGAAATTATGTTCACTAGACTGGTTATAAAAAAGTTGGGTTTGGTAGATACTCAGGGTTTCATTCATTCAATATTAAACTTATTTAAAAAAAGATATGGTATTACACTCAGGAAGACGAAGATCAAGACAAAACGCCTTAGTACAGGATGACGAAAACTCTTGTATAGACTTTACACTAACACATAATTGAATTAAACATATATATATATATATATATATATATATATATAAATACCCCTAACTGCATTGTACATATTCCCCTCTACATGAGTTAATACACAAAAATAGGGAATATATATATTTCTTACCCAAGAATGTGTGTGAAAGTCTCCCTCAAAAATGGTAGGAAAAAATGCTATAAATAAAATACTAGAATCTCATAAACTAAAAATCCTTAATTTTGAACTAATTAAAAAAAATAACCAAGGAAATTTAAATGAAATTGAAGAAAAACCAACTGCCACTAATGACAACAGCTAGAATCCATCCCTACAAGGTCCAAAATACAAAATAAAATTATTAGGGTCTCAAACATCACAAAACCCTGAATTAAAATTAAAGAAAAAGAAAATAAAAAGAAAAATTTACCTTAAAATGGTGGCAGATAGATCAAAATCAACTAAAACACTTCGCCTTTAGTGGTAGACATAGAAACATAGATGCAGCCGAATCTAGAGACCTTATGTATCACCTACCATGGGAAGAAATTAACAAATTAAGATTTAACATTGACCAAGAGTTTCGAATAACCAAATTGGGAGATGGGGGACCTAAAATTTTCCCATGAAATGATAAAGGTGGTGAAACTGAACTTAACTCGAAGATCTGAAGAGAAAAAATTGAGAAAACCAGAAGAAACCAATGTGATAAAGGGAGACGATGGGGAGGTTCATCCCACGCTGGGGGAGCCATGGAGGGGCAGTGCCACAAGAAAGGAGGTCATCAGGGAATGGTGGCATCATGCGAGGGGAACCACCATATGGAGGAGCACCATTTGGGAGGAGGTCTAGCCCAAATGTGTGCTGTATGGGGGTGTAGTATGCTGGTTTTCGGGAAAACTATACGGGGAGAGGGGGGTTGAAGGGGAGAGGGGGAGAAAGAGAGAACCCCTTGTGTTTTCTAATAATAATAATAATAACAAAACAAAATAAAAATCATAATAATAATAATATAATGATAATAATAATAATACTAGTAAAAGTTCATAAAAATAATAATTATTATCTTAACAATAATAAAAATAATCTTAATAACCATAATAATATAACATATGTAATAATAAATTTAATAATAATAATAACAATAACAATAACCTAAGTATAATAATAATGATCTTAAAAAATTTAATAGTCCTAATAATAAGATTAATATTCTTAATAATAAAAATATTATTCTTAATAACAAAAATATTATTATTATTATTCCATTTCCCATATATTTTATGTTCATCTCATTTTATGTTATTTTATTTTTTCTAATTTTTTTAATTTATTTATTTTATAATTTGGTTAAATATGTGGTCCACAGACACTTGTGGACCAAAACCCACTGAAATTTCCTTACACAAAAAATTTCAATCCAAGACCAAAACCCAATCTTCAACCAAAAGACAAAATACCATGAAAAGAATAAAATAAAATAGTATTTGAGGTAGAGGTGTGAAATTCTCAGTCCAAATAACATAAACATTCTAGTAAGAAATCAATTTATGAAACTCGACCATACATCTACTAAAAGTTGTGAGAAATGTGTCCTCATAATGAAAAATGTTTCTATATTTAACATGACTGTTAAAATACCCAGATCCTAGAAATTAAATCATATTCACCTATATTTTTTATAATATATTCAATATAAATTTTCTAGAAGATCACAAAACTTCATCACATTAACTAATGATTTTATGAGGAATATATGGGTTTTGTTTCATAAAAATAATTATTATGTTTCATAAATCTTCTTATAGTCAAAATTCATTGTCAAATTTGAATGTGGTAAAAAAATTAATGTAGTTATGACTTTAAAATAATGGTAAATTTAGAGGTAGAAACATTGAGATGTTTTGTCAAAATAATGGTGTCATACTAGAGAGGAATATACTAAGATCTCTATATAAAAATTTAGTATAAGAGAGAATTAGTGAGACATTGATAAAGAATTCTAGATTATTTTCTGTGAACTCTCATTTGATCAAGGTCATTTGAGAAGAAGTTATCAAAATGGTAGCATATTTTCCCAAAAATGTATATCATATATAGTAGAAAAAGTCTACATAATGAACTTTTTTCAAATAAGATACAAGATTTTCCTAGCTCAAAATATTCAGTATCATTGCGTATTCTCTTACTAAAGAAAACCACATGGATGATTCAATGAAAAATTCAACCGACTTTTTTCTCATAAGATATGAAAATATATAATTTGAATATCAATTGTGAAGTGATGATCAATGAAAAATGATTAGAATTCGATAAGCGATTATTAATGAGAGGATCCCATGGAAGTATCAAAACCTAGCTAAATCTAATGTTGATAGAAAATATATCAATAATGAAATTGGTAGTTTCTCCAGATGAAAACAAAAAATATTTTCCAATACTAATGATACCAGAAAAGAGATGAAACATATTAGAGGATTAAATTACTATATATAATTATAAATTCTAAAAAACTATATAATGTATGCTCGTGAACATGAATTCAAAAAATTAGAAGAAATACATATTGAATCAATGTAGTGGGAGTCAAACGTGGAGGAATAGATGAAATATTTAATTTTCAATGAAATATGAGAGTTAATTAAACTACTCATATAAGGAAGAGAGCTTGAGAAAACATTAGTGTACCGTTTGAAGGAAGAGGTTGAGAGAATTTGATGGTGAACGGATTTTAGTAGAAATCGGGTATTTATTTCTCAAAAATACATTCATTGATCATAATGCATATTAAAATAAAAAAAAATTATCAATTTTTGCACCAGATGGGGTTCACATAGAGAAAATGTATGTGAAAATGTTCTTTTTCCATTGTTATTTATAGTATTATATATATATGAAGCAGCTTATGAGTTTTCTAAACACTATGAAAGATGAAGTTGTTTGAAAAAAAATTCTATCTATATGTCATGAATGACATACCATGATAGTGGAATTAGATATTTAGTAGTTTTATTACAGAGGAAGGTTTCTGAAGCAGTTATTCTTTTCACTATTTCTATCATATGTTTTATAATGATGAATACTATATAATTCAGGACACTATGAGTATGGAATATTGTTGGAAAGAACTGATATTCAGTTAAATGATGATCAATGTGTAAATTTTCAAGAATATTTTAAATTAATTATCTTCGATGGTATAATAATTTATTAGGGATGAGGATTAAAAGGGAATGAAAATATGATACTCTGGTGTTATCTCATAAAAAATTCATCTTGATGATTATAGAATGGATTCAAATGATTGGATGGAATTTTTTTAGAACTCCTCCAAAAAAACACCATATTATACACAATGTATGAACCTCTAATATGAGATGATATAGGGTACATGAATAATGTACCATATGGTTCAGCTGTAGGAACCTTGGTGTACTAAATGGTTTATAAAAGAAATAACATTTCCTTTATAGTAATAGTGGTAGTCCATTTCAAGTATATTCTGGGGAAGGATCACTATGAACTTGTGAAAGGGAACATTGGATACTTTATGGAATTGATAGATAATAATTTTCCTTTAACGATGAAGATCCTTTATAAGGTTTTGATAATTTGTTTTTTCAACTGATTCGAGATCGTGGAAAAAAACTAGTTTTATATTATCCTTTGGGGGATTAACAATTGGCCAAATTGCACAAGTACATGCAGTTATGACGTTTTTTAACTAATGTAGAGTAAATTATAGTAATATAATATATAAAAAAATATGATCTATTTAATTCAATTACTGATGTAACATGTAAATGAATTGAAAGGAGAAACACAATTCTGAAATAGTCAAAGAACAATCCACCTTCATAATAATATGATAATTATGGAGAATGGACAAAGAATGACATGATCTTCCATTTCATTAGGTATATATTTGAGGGAATTTTATTTGAGCATAAAAATATCGTAGGAAATAAAAAACTGACATAAATGTTAACAATTGTGTTAGTATGAGAAATTATGAGGAAATAATTTTCTTTAGTGTGATTCATCCAAATTAGAAGAATATGGAGAACACAATAAAAATTTCGGGAGAAGAACATGGTTTTAAAAAAGTGTTGGAGTATTAAGTAGAGGTTTTAAAAATAATTTAAATTAATTTAAGATTTTTTTAGTTTTTATGACTTGTTCTAAATCATCAATATCTTAACGAGTTTGAAGATAATGTTAGCATATGTTTTTTATCATATGTTAAAACTCTAGAATGTCACTCTATCCATGAAAATTCAGTAGTAGTAGGAACCTGCAACATATATATCTTAGTAACAGATGTTCATTAACATTTTATGGATGTAGAGTCATTTTGGTCAATGGTTTTGGTGATTAGTATATCTACAGAGTTGGTGGAAAAGTAAAAAACACAAAGAAGTCATTTTGTGGATGAATGTAAATGTTATAGGTTAGTGTTTAATATTTGACGAGATATGAAGATCTAGTGAAAGAAGTGGGACTAGATTATGATTTCATGAATTAATGAAATTAAATTTTAGTATTGAGCATAAATATTATTTTAAATTCTATAACACAGATTTCTAGGATAAAAATTCTAAAAAACACGTATATCTATTAAAATTTATGATTTTTTGAAATTCTCCCAAATATGTTGGATGAAATTAAAAAACATGTTAGAAATTATTTTATTTTATTACATTCTTATAATATTTAATTTTTTGTGTGTAAATAATCTTTTGAGTGGTTATTAGGGTTCTTCTTATATTCATAATTATAGTTCTCTAAGATAGAGGTGGATAATCTGGTAGTTTTTTTCCACTCGGTTGCACTATATGTCGATACGAAAATTTGTGGAACACAATGTTTAACTATGTTATATTTTAGATCCTTTTTAACACAATACAATGTAATTCTATATCAATATCTTGGGGGTCATTGTAATTATTCATTAATATTTTTGTGGAAATACGTCAATAATGGTTTTTCATTATTAATTGATGTATTAAATTCCTTCCATAAAAATTATGTAATTGAGTGTGAGTGATTTGTTGGAAATGAATAATGTGTAATAAGTGGTAATACTTAATGGAGTTCTATTGAGTATCATCCCAAATTGAGATACACACTTTACATCAAAGTGCGTATAGGATTAAAACATGAATTTAGCTAAGGATTGTTTCTTAGATTTATGTTTCATCCTCATATGGATGGGGTGGTATAGCATATTATAAAGACATTAGAGTACATGTTTTGTGAAACTGTACATGTTTTTTGAGGTTTTTTCACACAATATCATTTTTTTACATTTTTAATATTTTTTTATCATTCATTCTTTGGTATGACACAATTTGAATAATTATAATTTAAAATTTTATATAACTTATATATAATATCATTAGGAAATTAATGATCATCATTCTATATTTGGTTTAAATTATTGTAGAGAATAGGTATGTGATTCGAGAATAGATATAAGATATCCAATATTGTTAAAAATAATTTATGGATCCAACAAAGAGAAAATTTATCTACTATTTTGGTGGTCATTCTATTTTAAATGAATATATACTTTGTGGAAAATAGAGGTATAAAATATTTTGTTAGCTTCCACTAGAATTTTTTGAACTTTTTTTGTTGTTGTTGTAGACTAGTGAGTTAACATATAGGATGTTGCTTCCTCCATAGAAAGATCATATTAATGAAATATTAAATGTATCACAATATTATATGAGTCATTATAATGAGTCTAACTCCAAGGATTAATATGGGTTCTATATCATGGTAGTTATAAACTATTTAGAAAAAAATATAGATCTTTGAACATCAAGAGAAAGGTTTGAAATGAAGATTCATTCCATTTCATCATTTATTATGGAGGCATGTCCATTATAAGAAAAGAACCTGGGAGTGGAATCCATAGATAAAAGTAGGTAATCTATATTTTTTTATGATTTATCCTTATATTAAGGATGAATTTGAAATATTTTTTTTGAGGAAATATGATTTCTGTTTTTTTAATCGTCAATCTATTATTCTTGAGTATTTCTTATGGTGATATTAATATTTGATAGGTATATCAGATTCTGTTTAAGATCATCAGTTTCTTTCCCTGTTCATCTGGGGATACATTATGATTATCATAGATGAGAATCATTTTATATGGATCTTATATGATGAACTATAACTTATGTGTTGGGGATGTTGTGGATAGAGGAGGAAGTTGTGGAGTAGACTATGAGGTGAATTTTAATGTAAAGAAAAATATATAATTTAATGGGTTTCATTAATCCATGAATTCGTAATGGGGAATTTATTTTCACATCAATGTTATGGATTAAAAAATTTTCATTTCTCATCATTACATATTATACATTTCACTATGGATTGTTAGGCTATACTATCACCCTTATTTTTATAGCATAATGTGTCATCTAGGATGTTTCCTATGTTATAGTGTGTTTTTGTGGACAAATTTTTTTGATACGGGTTTATAAAAAAAATTAATGGGGATTATTCATTTCACCATGATTATTTTATATATATATAATTTTTATGTGGTTGAATATAAAAGGAAGTTGGATTTTAACTTCTTAGATAGAGTGGAATATGTAGTGGATATCAAATCATTTCATTAACTTAATATGTTATGATGTAATGATATAAATTAAGATATAATATTCATTTATATTATCAAAATAATATTACATGATTTTTTATTTTCACTTTATATATATGAATTTAGGTAGTTTATTTCCTTCTATTCAATTTAATCATCACTTATATTAATTTTTGTAATAGTTAGAGTCTCTTAGGATAACATGTACATTCCATTATTAATGTTATCCTTTATTACATTGAGAGTTTAGATCCATGCTAAGGAAGGTATCCATCCCATAATAAAACATTTTTTTAACAATTATCTTTCATTGAAAATGATTAAGCATTTTTTAGGATGATTGACATAGTATGACAGATTATGTATTTTATAGAGGTTTCTCATGAGAATGTGGATAGATGACATTTATTCCTTAATGATTAATTGAGTTAATAATCGATTGAATTTGGTGAATCTTGAAATCAATTTATATTACTACTATTGTTATAAAATTTACATGTTATATATTTCCTTCAGTATAAGATTATATTGGACAAATTATATAAAATATATTGAACACATGAGAATTGTGAGGAGATTGTGAGATTAATTGATTCCTTAATGTTATCTGTTTCATGATTATTTTGGAATATGAAATTATGGTAGATGGATAAAATAATTAATATACGATATTATAATATTGAACTGGATGTTTATTATTGTTAGATGTCTTGGATATATATATGAAATGAAAAAAAAATGAATTTATCAAATATATTTACATACGATATATTGTTTATTGAATTACTAAATGAATGGATTTAATATCCTAGTATAGAAAATTGGTTAAAATAAGTGGTATACAACGAATTGATAAAATGATGATGTTTTTTTGAAAGGTGGTAGGAAAATAGTATGAACATTTGTAAATGATTTTTAAATGGTATTATTATTTTGGTGAAATTTTAAGTACATTTCATAGAATATTTGACTTCATATCATGGGGTTAGATAGGGTAGTATTAGTTTTATTTAATTGGGGATGTGGTTTAAGAGATATCGTTAGAAATGACTTGATTGTATGTGTTCTGTAGGATGCGAATTGTAAGATAATACATATAAATTATTATATTTTATTATAAAATATGAACCACCACCTATGTGGAGTAACTTGAATGAAAATCATATTATGCTTTTATTTATAGCATCCCTACTTTTTTTACACATTAAAGTTGCATAATTTTAAAGATAACAAATATTTATGTGTTATAAGACCAAGATACAATGGTTTTGTGTATTGGGAAAATTAGGACTACAAATAATATTTACATAATAATACATAGACATTATTTCATTCCTTCTTCAATAGATTCATAGTGGCCCTCGTAAACACCTTTGTATAAATAGTAACTTGAGGATAAACATCAAAGAAAGTGGTGATCTAAATGCATAGAATGGGGAATATAATAGCATCAAACAATTTTACATAGGTCAGAAAAATCATCAACATCATAACATTAGTATGGGATAACTATCATAATCATGAGTGGAAGCATTAGATAAAAGCCTGGAATATGGTAATGCATAAAAATGAAACATCAAGTCTAAATGGTCAATACCACACCTAGTTGTGAAAAAACCTATCATCATGTCCACACATAACATATGTGCATCTTAATAACATAATCATTGTAAATAAATATAGAATCACGTTCACGCATATTGCACATTATCTCATGAGATACATCAAATTTCCCAATCCATTAGAGCACTATATAATTCTAATAACACTCATCACATCATAAAATTTTCATAATCATTCATGCCATATAGAACATAAAACAATATTTTCAATAAAATTAATCATTAAATGAAATGAGTTTCAGGAAATTTCATAAATAATATGTTTAATAATAAATAGTGGGGCTCCTAAAATTAAAATTTAATAACACAATTGGTATAAGAACAATCAACCTTGAGTGTAGAAGAATCACTCTCAAGAGAAGAGATAAAAGTTTTTTTAGAAGGAAGAGTTCTTTTGGAAAAATATTTGATTTTTTTTAAAAAAAATAAGATTATAAATATGTATATCATAGAATGGAAATGTAATAAGAAAGGAATAATATTGTAGGATTATTAAAGGATATCAAAACTAAAATTTTGCAAGAAATTAGAAAAAACCATTGAAAAGGAGTAGGTATTGAGAATGCCCTTACCTTGTGTATAGATGATTTCTTCACTTTAATATAGTGAATAATGAAATTAGATTCATTAATTAATAAACACTAAGGGAAAAATGGAAATTTGCGACGGGTTAGCTTACCACGTCGCAAAAGGACTGGCGCGGTTTGCGCGCCAAATCGCGGGAAAGTTATTTGCGACGGGCGGTTACCGCCCGTCGCAAATAACCGGCGGCGGTAAAAGCTATTTGCGACGGGAATATACCCCCGTTGCAAATAGTATGTCGGCAGGTTATTATTTGCGATGGGACCCGTCACAAATAACTATTTAACCGTTGACCGTAATAAATGATGGCTAAGGCATTTGCGACGGGTACCGTCGCAAATAATATTATTTGCGACGGGTATCCCGTCACAAAAGGACCCGTCGCAACTAATCTAACCTATAAATAACCCCATCCGTTTTTTTCAATTCAATCTCAAACTCTATCTTCTCCTTCTCTCAAAATTCTATTTCTAGAGTTCAGCGTTTCTTAAGTTTAATTTTTTTCTCCGGAGATGATACTGAAGTTTTCAAAAACGATCAGAGATCAACTTCAGATCAATTTTAAAGGTTTTTATGTTCATTTGAATTTAATATTTATTTTAAATTTTTTATTAGTTTCAATTATTTTTAATTAGTTGTAATTTAATTATGTTTACATTGTTTTGTTACTTAATAAATTTAAATTATTAGTATTGTTCATAGTTAATGGTAATTAGGAATAATTAGTAATAATTTTCAATAATTAATAATAAATGCTAATAATTAGTAATAAATACCAATAATTAGGAATAATTACATTATTACATTATTAGTATATTTTATTATTAATATTAAAATAATATAATTTTTTATATTATATACAATTCTCCTTTCATCTGTGTGTTTTCTGTCTGCACATGTAATATTTGTATGTGCAGACAGAAAACACACATATGAAAGGAGAATTGTATATAATATAGAAAGTTATATTATTTTAATATTAATAATAAAATATACTAATAATGTTATTATTACTAATTATTCCTAATTATTCCTAATTATTGGTAATTATATGAATAATTACCAATAATTAGCAATAATTAGGAATAATTAGTAATAATTAGTAATAATTAGTAATAATTACTAATAATTAGTAATAATTGCCAATAATAAGTAATAATTACCAATAATTAGTAATAATTACCAATAATTCGTAATAATTAGTAATAATTATCAATAATTATCAATAATTAGTAATAATTAGTAATAATTAGTAATAATTAGTAATAATTACTAATAATTTCCACTAATTAGTAATAATTAGGAATAATTACCGATAATTAGTAATAATTAGTAATAATTTGTAATAATTAGTAATAATGAGTAATAATTAGGAATAATTAGTAATAATTACCAATAAGTAGTAATAATTACCAATAATTAGTAATAATTACCAATAATTATCAATAATTACCGATAATTACCAATAATTAAGAATAATTACCAATAATTAGGAATAATTACCAATAATTAAGAATAATTATCAATAATTAGTAATAATTAGTAATAATTAGGAATAATTACCAATAATTAGTAATAATTAATAATAATTACCAATAATTAGTAATAATTAGTAATAATTAGTAATAATTAGTAATAATTAGTAATAATTACCAATAATTCGTAATAATTAATAATAATTAGTAATAATTACCAATAATTAGTAATAATTACCAATAATTAGTAATAATTAGTAATAATTAGTAATAATTACCAATAATTAGTAATAATTACCAATAATTAGTAATAATTACCAATAATTAGAAATAATTAACAATAATTAGTAATAATTAGTAATAATTAGGAATACTTACCAACAATTAGTAATATTTAGTAATAATTAGCAATAATTAGTAATAATTAATAATAATTAGTAATAATTAGTAATAATTACCAATAATTACTGATAATTACCAATAATTAGGAATAATTACAAATAAATAGGAATAATTACCAATAATTAGGAATAATTAGGAATAATTACCAATAATAACCAATAATTACCAATAATTACCAATAATTACCAATAATTACGGATAATTAGTAATAATTAGTAATAATTAAGAATAATTACCAATAATAAGTAATAATTAGTAATAATTACCAATAATTAGTAATAATTAGTAATAATTACCAATAATTAGTAATAATTAGTAATAATTACCAATAATTACTAATAATTAACAATAATTACCGATAATTACCTATAATTAGGAATAATTACCAATAATTAGGAATAATTACCAATAATTTGGAATAATTACCAATAATTACCAATAATTAGTAATAATTACCAATAATTACCAATAATTACCAATAATTAGTAATAATTACCGATAATTAGGAATAATTACCAATAATTAGTAATAATTACCAATAATTAGTAATAATTACCAATAATTAGGAATAATTACCAATAATTAGGAATAATTACCAATAATTAGGAATAATTACCAATAATTAGTAATAATTAGGAATAATTACACATAATTAGTAATAATTAGTAATAATTACCAATAATTAGTAATAATTACCAATAATTAGTAATAATTACCAATAATTAGTAATAATTAGTAATAATTAGTAATAATAAACAATAATTAGTACTAATTAGTAATAATTACCAATAATTAGTAATAATTACCAATAATTAGTAATAATTACCAATAATTAGTAATAATTACCAATAACTAAGAATAATTACCAATAATTACCGATAATTAGTAATAATTAGTAATAATTACCAATAATTAGTAATAATTACCAATACTTAGTAATAATTACCAATAATTACCAATAATTACCGATAACTACCAATAATTAGGAATAATTACCAATAATTATGAATAATTACCAATAATATTAGTACTATGAAAATAATAAAAAATTTATATAATATTAAAATTATCAATATTTGAAACAGGTTCTGCTTTATTCTCAACATATTCAATTCTTAAAGGGTCAATTTTTAGGTCTATCTCAATAAAAATTTTGCGTCAGTCGTGTATGATGTAATCTCTATAATTATCCTTGCTTGAGTGTTTTTTCTAACAAATTATTCAAAACCAGTAATGCTTTTATATTTTATAGAAAAATATGCAACAACGAGGTCGTCAACAATCATTATTAGGTGACCGCATATGGATAAATCAAAATAGAAATCCAAACGGTTCTGGTTTAAAACTAGTATATGTAGAGGGTGTGGAAACTTTTTTATCATTTGTGGCATCAAATCCAGAATTTGTTTCAGAAGGAAAAATAAAATGCCCTTGTAGAAAATGTGCATTAAGAACGTTTGACACGTTTGAAAAAGTGGGGGGACATCTCTTGCGTTATGGTTTTCAACCAGATTATGTTTTTTGGTATCTACACGGTGAACGCAGTTCCAGAGCAGGTGATACCAACATAATTCTAGATCCATCCCGATTTCAGGATTTAGTACATGATGTTGTAGGTTAATCTTTTCAACATACAGAAACTCCGGCTGATATAGCTTCAAATCCTGAGTTGGCACCGTCTGAATTTTATGAGTTGTTGAGGTCTGCTGAGGATGCATTATATCCTGGCTGCAAGATGAGCAAATTAGAAGCATTTGTAAAATTTATGGCTATCAAATCAGATAACGGAATGTCAAACACCTATTTTGACCAGATATTTTCTTTTCTTAAAACACTGTTACCCGAAGGAAATGTTTTGCCTCCAAATTACTATGAGAGTAAGAGGCTGGTTCGAAATTTGGGACTTACTTGTCAGAAGATTCATGCATGTTCAAATGACTGCATTTTGTATTCTGGGGAAAATGAGTCGTTGGATAGTTGTCCCACATGTGGGCAACTGAGATATAAAGAAGGACAACATGGGAAGTCTGGTTTGATTCATGTAAAACAGTTGAGATATTTTCCGCTTACATCCAGACTTCAGCATTTATTCATGTCTAAGAATACAGTGACAATGATGTCATGGCATAAAGAGAATATTTCAACCGATAAAAGCTTGAATCATCCAGCCGATGGTGATTCATGGAAACATTTTGATAGAGTGCATCCATCCTTTACTTTAGAAGCTAGAAATGTTAGACTGGGCCTTTCCACTGATGGTTTCTGTTCGTTCGGATCATATGGTAGTCAATATTCATGTTGTCCTATTTTTTTAACATCGTACAATTTACCTCCATGGATGTTGACAAAAGAGTCATATATCTTTTTGAATTTACTAATTCCAGGACATCTAAAGAAAAATATTGATGTTTATTTGAAACCATTGATTGATGAATTATGTTTATTGTGGAGTACTGGTGTCAGTACATATGATGTTGCAACGAAACAGAATTTCATATTGAGAGCAGCATTGATGTGGGCAATTAGTGACTTCCCGGCTTATGGGATGTTATCTGGATGGAGTACACATGGTCAGAAATCATGTCCTTACTGTATGGGAGAGAACAAAGCATTTATGCTCATTCATGGAAAGAAACCTTGTTATTTTGACTGTCATCGCAGATTTCTTCCAGCTGATCATATTTTTCGCAGAAACAGATCTCATTTCAGAAAAGGAACAGTTGTAAGGGATGGACCTCCAAAAATGCTATCAGGTTTGGAGTTAAAATCAGTTGTATTTTCATTACCTCCCATCACTTTGTTCCAACAAAAAACCAACAGAAAATTTCTGATTTTGGGAAAGAACACAATTGGATTAAACGTAGCATATTTTGGGATTTGCCATATTGGTCTGATTTGTTGGTCCGACACATGTTAGATGTCATGCACATTGAGAAGAACTGTTTTGATAATTTGTTTCATACAGTTTTGGATATACCAGGAAAGAGCAAAGACAATGTAAATGCACACTTAGATCTTACCCAAATTTACAGGCATCCAGAACTGGAACTGTTTGAGAATGTCAGAACAGAAAGGTTACTGAAACCAAAAGCAGCTTATACACTATCTAAAGAAAACCGTTTATTATTTTGTCAGTGGATTGCAGATTTGAGACTTCCAGATGGATGTGCTTCCAATTTGGGTAGATGTGTAAAGAATGGTCATATTACTGGATTAAAAAGTCATGATTGTGATGTTATAATGGAAAGACTTCTATCCATTGGATTAAGAGATCTGTTGAATTCTGTGATTTGGGATTCCATAATAGACATGTCTCATTTTTTTCAGGAAATTTGTGCGGCTACAGCAGATTATGATGCTCTATGCAAACTTGAAGAAGATGTTGTTGTAATTATATGTAAACTGGAAAAAATATTTCCGCTGTCTTTCTTCAACTCAATGGAACATTTGATGCTTCATTTGCCATATAGAAGCCAAATGTGGTGGTCTAGTACAGTTTCGATGGATGTACCCATTTTAAAGATGCATGCTAAAATTGAAAAGAAAAGTACGTAACAAAGCATCTGTTGAAGGATCTATTGCAGAAGCTTATTTGCAAGAGGAAATATCTTTTTTCTGCTCCCATTATTTTGAATCTGAGTATCCTTCAAAACACAACCGAATGGGGAAGAACGAGAGAAATATTGCTGAAATTGACAATCAATTATCTGTTTCCAACCAGCCAGAGCTTGGTTTTGGTGGAGTTTATAAGCGCTAGCTTTCAGATGATGAACATCATAGAGCTCATACGTATGTTCTGCTCAACTATGAAGAGATGACATCAGTTGTACTGTAAGTGTTTATATCACTTATTCTATCATTTATGTTACAGTAAATAACTTTGGTTTTTGTAGGTTGTATGATAATAATATCAAGAAACAAAATCCACAAATTACAGTAGCTGATCTCGAAGAACGCTGACTGAAAAATTTCTCTCAGTGGTTTCAAAAACTGGTAACATAAATTCTTTATCTTTTAGTAACTCATTCAATGTATAGTTTACTATATTGATAATTATTTCACAACTTTTTAGGTGTCTCGACATGCAGATAAAATATACTAATGGCTGTTTATATTGAGTAACCCACCTTCCAAATTTGTTAAAATTTATAATGCATATGTGGTGAATGGATTTTGGTTTCACACACATGCATATGGGGAATTGAAAAAAATAATGAACAGTGGAGTTAGCTTGAGAGGATCTCATCATCGAGAAAATGAAGTTGAATTTTATGGAATACTTGATGAAATCATTGAACTCGGTTATCTTGGACAACATACATAACCATGTTCAAATGTCGGAGGTTGGATACAGGGAGAGCCGTGCGTGTTCATCCGACTCATGGAATCATCGATATTAAATGTAAAAGTGTTCCCGCAGTAAATGAACCATTCTTATTGGCTCAACAGGCACATCAAGTTTATTACGCAAATTACTGTGCTACATCAAGAGACATGACTAATTGGTGGAGTGTAATAAAAATCAAAATTCGAGACAATCAGTTTTGTCAAAGTGAACGTGATTTTACTAATGTGCAAAGAATTGATGTTTTTCAAGAGAGTCATCAAAATCAATCTTTTTTACAAAGATACATGAGTATCGATGACGACACCCCACATTTAAGAGTCGGTGATGACGATGATGTTAATGATGTCACATATGAATTTGAAATGGTAAGAGATGAAGCAACTGGAACTCGAATGGATATCGATGATGTTGAGGAGAAATATGAAGATGACATTGACATATATGAAGATGATGATGAAGATGAACACTGATAGAATTCCATGGTAGTTATATATAATCATAATATATATATATATATATAAAATAGTAATTATCAATTATTTTCTAACAACATTAACATTTTCTGTTTCAGATGAACGACAAGACATTTCGTGAGTTGGCGGATGCTGACCTGCATTTTTGATGCGGATGAGTTGCTGGCAGATGACCCTCAGCCTACAGGTGCTCTAGGGAGTACGCGGAGGGGGCGCGGTCTTGCACGATTGATGATTCCTGACCCCGTCCCTGAGCGACGTCCACGTATTGGGTTTGATCTACGCACACGGAGGTGTGATAACCTGTGTGATAATCTGTGGATTTGACTAATATTTCATTAATCTATTCACATAATAAATGTTTATTATTTTTACAGTTTTCCGCATATAGTAGTCAGAAAGGGCAGCGCTATTTTACGCAACTATTTCTCTCAGCCGTGGACTACAAGGGAGCAGATTCCCATTGATGTGCAGCAGGCCATGTTCGACCATTGGTTGGTACGTATGTAAATAAATAAATTTTATTTTGAAAATTATTTCATTTCTAACTTGATATTTTGATTTATTTGTAGGGTTTATGGTATCAGATTGAGGATACCATGCGTGACGCCATCCACAAGGCATGGGAGGTGGCCATGCATGATCACTTGCATCAATTTTTTCACAATTTAAGAAAATCTGCCATGAAGAAAGCAGGAGTGTCCGATTTTGACGAGTCATGTAGAGCACACCGACCAGAGTACATTTCATCCCATGTATGGGATGAATTATGTGCGCACTGGTTGAGTGGTGCCTTTCAGAGGAGATCATCAGTGGGGAGGCAGAATCAGGGGAGATAGGAGGTGAATCATTGAGCTGGGAGTCGTTCTTTCAGGACTCATAGACAACATCTGGTACGTACATTATTTATAAATATTTTATATAACTATAAATATTAACAGTTTATTTTTTATTCTTAAAGGGTGTCGAGCACCCCGACATTACGGAGTACGACGTATATCAGAGGATGTATAGTGATCCTGCTACTGGGGAGCTCAGAGGTGATCTTCAGCATCACATCGTAATTAGTATTATTTGTTTTCAAGTTTAAAAATTTACTACATATAATATATTCACAATTTTAATTTTAAATTGCAATTACAGGAGTCATATGAGGCCGCGACGTCACAGACCCGACCTGAGAGTCAGGCCGAGCCATCAGATCAGACCAATGGCCGTCAGTCTGATGAGGCGACATGGATGCAGGCCACCCAGTATGCCTTCGAGAAGGGCCGGGTAGTTGGTATTAGCTCTCGACTGACTCTCAGAGATTATTATGGCAGAGCTGCGATGTCGGTGTCCAGCTCGAGAGGAGCTCGTGCATCTTCTTCTACTATACAGTATGAGGATCAGTTGCGATCTTAGACTGCATTGATAGAGAGTCTCCTACATGAGCATGAGCAGATGCATCAGCAGCAGCAACAACATGAGGAGGAGCATCGACGCCAGCAGTAGTTGTACGAGGAACAGATGAGTCGGTGGCAGTAGCAGCACCAGGAGCAGATGGAGTACATGCGCCGACTCACTCATGATTTAGGGATGGAGTTTCCTCCACCATCATCTGCAGATCCCCCCCCTCCCCCTCCCCCCTCCTTCAGATTAGAGTTTGTTTTTATGTTATAATGTTTGTTAAATCAAAATATGAATTTTTTTCTATTCGTAGTTTCTGTCTCATTATAAAATATTAATAATATTATATTTTGAAATAACAATATTAATATGAATAATAATATTATTTATATTTTATAATATTAAATTATATATATATATTAAAATTTTATAATATTAAAATTTAATTATATTTTTTGTAATATTTTAATTATTTTAATATTTGAATGTAAAATAATTCTATTATTTTTATATTAATTAAAATAACTTATTAATATTTTTTTATTTATGAATTATAATTATAATATTATTATATTAATTAAATCATTTATTAATATTCTATTATTTTTTATTTTTGAATTATAATTCTATTATTATTATATAAATTAAAATAATTTATTATTTTTATTTGTGAATTATAATTCTATTATTATATTAATTAAAATCATTTATTAATATTTTATTATTTTTTATTTTTGAATTATAATTGGATTATTATTATATTAATTAAAATAGTTTATTAATAATTTTTTTTATTTTTTTTATTGTATTTGCGACGGGATACTATGTCCGTCGCAAATAGTATTATTATTATATCCATTAAAATTATTTAATAATAGTTATTTATTTTTTTAAAAAAGCAATTGCGACGGGGCCCATCGAAATTACTTTTTTTAAAAGCTTTTACAAATATATGGAGTATTATTTGCGACGGGAAGGATCCTGTCGCAAATAATAGCTTCAGCGATGGGCCTGTCGCAAATAATTGTTGTTGCGACGGTGTTTTCCGCAACGGGCTATTTGCGACGGGCCCCCGTCGCAAAAGGCCATTTGCGACGGGATCCCGTTGCAAATGACCCGTCACAAATACCCATTTTTCCCGTAGTGAAATAAAACCCCTATTTTAATTTTTTTATTCATTATAATTTTACTACGTTTTTATGGCCATTTTGATGAGTTATAGAGTACAATTTTACTGATTGGGAGTGATCATTTTCTTTGTTTTGATGATCTGTTCACTCGTATACCTATACGAAAGATCATGTAAAATTGGGATAATTTTACAAAATTGATATTATGTGTTATTAATAAAATTTTAAAAATTTAATTATTGTTTTATTTTTTTTCAAATCTGAGGATGATTCATTATATAAAATGTTGAGGAAAATCGTTTAAATTAATTTGGTGGTTTCCCATCAAAACAAACTCATTTTGTTTTATTATTTATCTTAGTTATGTAATAATAAAATGGATATCACCTAATTTTTACAATATTTTTCAACCATTATAATGGTTTTAATACTATCCATGAAGGAGATAATGGAAAATGAAAACTTTTCATCCTTGAAGGTGATAAAACCACACCTCATGAATGATGTATTAAATTTTAGAATAAAAGGTAGATGATAAGAGGTTTGATAAATTATTATTCCATTAAAAAAAATTAATTATATTTAAGATATTGGAGTTATCATATGACTTGGATAGTGGTATATGAGGATAGAATAATAAAAGAAAAAAAATCAAAAGATAATAAAGAGGATATTACCTCTTGAATTTTTCTACTGGAGAACCTCCTTATAGAGATTAGTATTGGTATTTTGTTGGGACCTTATGATATTTGAAATGGGAGAGGTCATTTTTAAGAATAATGGGATGTAATTTGATAATCATTAAGGCTTTGTAGGACTGAGTCGTTGGGGTGGTGGGGGTGGTATTTATAGGGGATGGGAGGTGTATTTTTTTATTCTATTCATTGGTTTGTAAATTTGGGTCATGAATATAAATAGATTCAACCCTATGAATAAATATATTAAAATAATTATGATGAATTAGTATGATATTTCATTTTCCATATATCATATATGACTCAATAATTCATGTATTTTCTAAATACCGTAGATTATCATATTTCACTATTCACCAAAAAATTCAATTATTTTAGAAAAAACCCAAAAATTCTCCCTAACCATTTTTTAACGTGTAGAATTCAAAACTGAACACCATTTTATGGAAATAATGTCCTGAATATCAATAATTAAAATTTTAAAGAAAATAATCTTTTACATCCAAATTAATGATTTTAAAATTTAAATTGATTTTATAATAATTTCAAATATAAATAAAGGTCTCTAAAAATTATATTATAATCATAATAAATTAAGAAATTAATTTATTAATGTATTTTATGAAAATAAACTTTCATTTATATCTTTATATTATTTGTAAAATTATAAATAAACATTTACATTTAATAAAAATACCAACACTAAATTAAAAATTTTAAAAACATATATTTACTTATTCTATTATATATTTATATTATATTATCAATTATAAGTTTTCTAAATTTTATTTAAACTTCCATAGAGGAGTTTATAATAATATTATCCCAATTACAATTCCTAATGGCCACATTACTATTCCAAAGGTCAAGATACTATTCAATTGTTCTAAGTTCGTTAATTTCATTAAATCCTTCATATTTAAGTAATTCTTCAATTATAATGTTTGTGTTGTGTTCTCAATGTATTTTATATGGTTTATATAATATGAAATAATTATAAGAAGGAAATTTCCATTGATAACATTTTGGGTCATAACATTCTTCCCCCCTTATAAAATTTCACCCTTGAAATTTCATTTTACATTATATGTTGAAAACATGCAAGGGTAATTATCCCCCATCGCTTTATCTAGTTCCCATGTTGCATATTCAAACTTATGGGTTTTCTATAGTACATTGACCCGGTGAGTAGTTTTTTTGCATATAAATTTATCTATACATTCCAAGATCTTCACTCGTTTCTCATCGTAAGATAGATCATTTTCAAATGGTAATAACTATTTATTTAGTACATTTTATGGATCTTGTATATAATTCCTCAAGAGGGATATATGGAATAAATTGTGTACTTGAGGAATTGTTGGTGGATGTGTTAATCGATAGGCTAGAACTCCGACAAGACCAAGAAAATCAGTATGGCCGATGTACCTAGGACATAGATTCCTCTTCTTCCCAAATCTCACAATCCGATTCTATGGAGATATATTGAGGAATTACATGTCTACAACCTCAAAATCAAGGTCATTTCAATGATTGTCTCTATAGATCTGTTGTTGACAAGAGGATCCCTTGATGTGATATTGAATGGGTTTCAAATTTTCCACATTTTTCAACCTGTTTAGGTCCTAGTAGCTTATTTTCATTGACTTCAACATAGAATGATAGTGTTTTACATTTTTCCCATAAATGGATTCATAGAGATTCATTTGGATGCTCTAGTGGAAGCTGTTATTGCAAGAGAACTCAAATAGATGTAGATGCTGGTCATATCCTCTTTTAATGTCCATAGAGTTTTCTCTCAACATGTATTCTTGTTTTTTAATTTTTTTTCATTGATTGGATATCAATTTGAGGATGATAAGGCATTCTGATGTTGATTTATGTGTTTAGAGAATGTTTGAGACTTTTCTATAAATTATAGGTGAATATCCGATCGTAATAAAATACAATCGATTGTGGTACTCCATACATCCTTACTACTTCTCTATTTTATATTTTTTCATGTCGATCTAGTGAGAAGTCCTATTGAATTGTGATAATTTTAGATTACTTTCTAAGATAATACTTAACAACACACATAGAATTATTTCCATTAGTTTTAATTAAATGTATTGTGATAAAGTGTATGGTGATGGTTTCCCACTTCCACATTGGTATGATTGATATAAGGCCCCAGCCTTAAGCCTTACTTAATATTGAGTTATTACAAGATTACACATTGAGGATCTTTTCAGGTTTAGAGTTTTAGAGAATTAGATCATAAATTACATTCCACATTTAAACAAAGTGGTTACATAAAATATAGTATTCATTTTCCTATCAACGGAAACATATTTAAAATAAAACATGAATTCTTTCTTGACACTTCCTTGACACTATCATCATATCCTGTACCAATCCCTTGGCCTGTGAAAACATTTCAAAAACCTGGGATGAGCATAAAAAGCTCAGTAAGGGTTATAAAAAGTTTGGAAAGGAAACATGAGTACATATATACATAATAATGAAATCATACTTTACCCATAAAACATAAGCACTTTAACATACCTCATAAAATCATGATTAAATCATAGAAATCATAAGACATAAAGGTAACTTGATGCATTCATAACATTCTTACATAGGGAGTAACCCTCTTGGTTACATTTGGAATACCCATCATATTATATTCCCTAAATCTCTTTGGATAAACCTTAACGTTTAACTCCTTCGCGTTACCCAATGCATTGGAGAGCTATATCGGGCTCACCCGCCATTAGTTTATCACAGAACCACCCGTATTCATAAAAATTCCCAAGAACCATAACATAATCATAGCACATAACTTAAGCATAAAGGAATGATAACATTCCCACATTGCAATAACAATATAACATTTTAAGATATTGAAATAATGAATCCATTCTAAAAACCATTTTCAAAACCATTTAAAACATTTAATAAATAGATTTTTAAATCAAAGTGTCCCATAACACATTGAAGCTTTTAACATTTTAAACCATTAATATCTATATAAATAAATCCTTAAAACCATTCTAAAAACATGGATATTAATGAGAAATATTTATAAAATTAAATCATTAAAGCATTTAAAATGATATTTTAGTTAAAGGGTTTTTAAAAAAATGAGAGACACTTGAATACAATAATTGAGGAATAACATTTAATCAAAACATTATAACATCATTAGAATAAAGGGATTCATGATATGATATTCTAAATAAAAGTATATACGCCATATAAGAGTGAATTGGTGCATAACAACAATGAAGTCTCAATGGAAATGTAAATTGAGATGAAATCCATTATAAAGATGGTATCCTTAAATTAAGGATAAATAAATCTCATAATTATCTGAGACAAATATAAATACACCCAATATAAGTGGATATTAAGAGTAAAATAATCAAAGGTCATTCACACATATTCAAAGGATGACATATTCAATAACTACATGTTGAACCCAAAGAAATTGAAATTGGGTTAAGAAGTTCCCTTGACATTTTAACGGCGTCACATCAAATTTTAGAAAAATGGTTGATGAGAGAGATAAAGGGTATATCATCACTTGGACATAAAAAATACAGCAATAAGGATATATTAGAACATATCCCCACATAATAAGATGAAAATTAAAAGGTATAACAAAATAAGTCTTTTAAAAAGAGGAGGGTGAAAGGTTCCCTTACCGATTTGGGTAACTTTCGAAACGTACTCCCCATGAAAGAAGGACTATACAACATTTATGTAAATACTCATAAACGAAATTATTTTACACAAAGAGTAGAATAATGGACAGTATATATACCAATAAAAAGGAAATATTGGCAAATGTAGCATGAATCTCACGAAAACAGAAAGTGAGATAAAAAGCCCCTTACGAAATTTCGGCAGCCTAACGATGCCAATTAAATCTTCCAAAATGGTTTGATGAGAGAAAATAGGGTCTCTCATCATATCAAAATAAAAATAATATTACATGTAATATAAAAGAACATACCAATCATAAGAAATATGATCTTAAAAGGAATGACATAAAAGAGTGTACTTAAAAAGAAAGAGAGGGGTAGGATCCCTTACCTCGGGTCCGACATGACTCGATCGTTCTTTAACCTCCTGAATAATAAACTTGAGTTAATTTATACTTGCTTAAGAACATTTTCCAAGTTCATTATTCCTTTTATATCTCTTACTACCATGCTATGAACACTATGTAATTTTTTTAAGTTAATAATGGTCGTTTTGTAGATAATTGCTACTTGAGTCAAAAATAAACTCTTTATAATTACAAGTAGTTCTTGTGGTAAAATATATATTATATCCAGAATTATTTTCATTATTTAGATATCATATATATCATATATATCCATTATATACATGCATTTATAATATTACATAACATTCAGAGGTAATAAATGAAATGCACCGTTCATGGAGACGGTAAGCCGTACGTATGCATGAACGCTACTTCCATTTCTATTTCTTATTTAATGGAATTAAAACATAATGATACATAATAGTAATATAATTTTAGTATGGTATCATATATAATATCATTAAATTTATCCTTTATACAAACCACATATGGTGTTAACGAATCAATTAACTTTGAGGGGGCGGTAGTCCGCACTTCCTAAAATGAAGATATCACATTTACCCATAATGGAAACCATAAAGATATGACACAATTGAAAAATAAAGAAGCTTAATTAGAAGATAAACATATTATATATCATATATAAATATAGTGTCATCTTAATGGCCACCTTTGAAGTTTTTAGAAGAATATTGAACAATCATTGTTTTGTGAGGCACAAATTTTCCATCCACAGAAACAGTATGCTCTTTAACCATTAGATAAAGGTGTGTGTAAGTGTAGCTATAATAATTCTTATAAAAACATCCTAGTATATTGAAGATACTGTTTTTGTTACAAAATAAAATAATAAAAAGATTTTAAGGGGTTGGAGAAGCAAAATAAAACAAAAGAACACAAGTGAAGACATTACCTTAAAATCGGGTATCTCTCTTTGATTTGAGCTCAAAGGCTTCCTTGGGAAGACTTCTGCCCAATGTGAGGCTTCTAGGAGTAAGATAGGGATGTGAAGAGAAAAAATGAGTAGGGCTTGTCCGAGCCAAAGGCTTGAGAGTTGTGGGTAAGGTGGTAGAGGTGGGGGCCTTTTATAAGAGGAGAGAAAGGGAACTCGTGGAAAGTTACAAAAGGATACTTTATTATAAAATGCTTTTCGGATTTAAAAGGTCCCACAATTATAAATTTCAAGGATAAGGTTATAAGGGTTCTAAATACACCCATCCAATAGGTTTTTTACAAGTATAGGTCTTAAAGTTTACATTATATTTTCATTTTATTTAGATCGTTAAATAATGAGGTAATCACTGCATCATCATGATGTCATAAATAATTTAATTTATTTAATATCTAAAAATTATAAAAAAAAAACTACTATGATTTATGAAATTGTTTTAACTTTCTAATTAATTTTTCTAATCAAAAAATGACATGTATCACCCCATTTAAAAATTGTTTTAGTAAAACAACTCATGTTTTTGTCATTTTTACTTTTACTTTAAATAAAAGGCATTAATGTCTTTATCTTACCCAAGTGGCTCCATGAGGTCCCAAAAATAGACTGATGGATTTTATTGGTCGTCCATGACACATCCAATAAGGTTAGGACATGTTTCTAGGTCATTTTATATTATTAAAACATTATTTTTACCTTAAATTACACTAATTACCTCTAATTGCGATTAAAAACTTAAAAGTTACTATTCACCAAACAATTATTTTAATCCCATTAAACCAAATTTTAAATCCTAATTAAAACCATGTATATCATATTTTTTAAATTCATATCACATTAGTGGAAATGTTTCATTTAAACGAAAAATCATTTTTTAAACTACCACTTAGTGGTTTCACTATTCATCAAAAATTGAAGTTTTTCATAAAAATACCAAAAATTAACCCTAATCAATATTTGATATTCTGAATTAAATAATGATGTATATTTTACAAAATTCAAAACATATATGTTTCATTAATTAATTTAATAATTAATTCCCGCTATCACATAGCGTGTTTTTAAGAAACAATATCTATTAAAAGATTGACACTATTTTAAGTCCAATTTCAAAGTGAAATTAATTCCAATGACCATATTAGATTAAATGGTAAAAATACATTCTAAATACACTTTAATCTAAATTAAAAATATAATCTATACATATAAATAATTCAGATTAAAAGGATGTTTTGAATTAAAATGCAACATTTTAAATAAAAATGATCTTTATCGGAAAAATAACAAAATTTTACACAAAGTAAATTTTGATGACCAGATTCAAAAGAAGGATTTTATTTTGTCAAACGCAACATATAAAATTGTCAAAAGTATATTTAAAAAGGGTTCTCCATCAAAAGGTGGTTAATCGACCTTTTAAATAATATTAGAAGATTTATGCTTAAAATTGGATTCATTTGCATTTTAAACCTCTAACATTTATAGGATAAAAGTAAAAATATTTGAAAAATATATATAATAATTTTGTAGTTAGTTCCGTTCATTCCCTCAATTATAATGGATAGGTGTTAACTAACTTTTAAAATAATATTATTTTATTATTAGAGTGTAACGTAAGATTTCTAAGAAACTCGTTGTTGCGTATTGGGTACGCCCTCGAGCATAGAATTCCCTTTAATGTAATATTAATATTTTATTAAAAAATATGGATAAATATGAAAATGTCATATTAATTATTTACTTGGGGTGTTACATCCTTCCCCCCTTTTGGGAATTGCGTCCTCGCAATTTTAAAGTTGGGTTTGGAAGCTTCATTGAAAATCCCACATCGGAACAAGAGTCATTAAAACTATCACTTTAAAAGAATGGGAGAGAAGTACAAATGTCACTCGAGTTAACCCATACTAGGATTCCAAGTATGAAAATATGGATATTGAGGAGAAAACAAAGGGCCATTTTCTGATGGAGAGTGATAATAAACATGTCTAGGAGAAAGTTAACAACAAGAAAATCACAAACTTCTGATGGGTTAAATGGTATTTGATTCCCCAGTATGAAAAATTAATAGACAAAAGTTTTGTTTTAAGTTACTTTTCATTGAGGAATTTATTTATAAGCTTAACTAAAACATTAGGAAGCATAATTAGTTGTCATGTTGACTTTCAACTTTTACTAGATTTCTTACACGAACTCATATATTCTCCAAAAGATGAATATTTAGGATGAATTGTTCTTATTAAGAGATCTATAATCAACTTCTAGATAATCACCTAATCCAAAAAAGGGAACTATAGACCTCCCATGTCTTTAGATCTTAACCAAAATTAAAACCAAAAAGGCTAGTATGAGATCAAATAATACCCAAAAGGATAATCCTTTATATATAAAAAATTTATTCCAAATCTCCAAAATTTGTCAAACAAAACCCAAAGTTCAACAAAGACCATTCAATAAACATCTATCCATAAAATTCTACAATGTAAAACAAACTAAGATTGAAACCGAAAATGTATTAACCAGTAATTGCCTCAAATTCAAGGATAATATAAACCCAAATGGTTTTTTATAACTACATCCACACAAGAAAGGATAATTATTCCTTAAATAAAATTTTTGTATATCAAACATCAGGGTTACTATAAAAAGTCTTCAAATTTAACCCCATCATCAAAAGAGACTTAATACATCTAAGAATTTTACCACCCTAAAATCTACTATAACTTTTGAATCCCTTATATGATAACTTCTTACTCATTCAACAATCTTCATGATCCATTAGCCATTCCTTTTCAACTTATTCTGAAATAATTTTTTCCTACAAACAAAATCATGAATCATATCCTAAGATTCCAATAATAGGAAATAATATGTAAAGAAATAATCTATACCTTTCATTCTTCATTATCAGTTTCTTCATCCTCAATCGGAATGGCATTAGGTATTGGTAAATGAATATTTGTATGATCTGGGTGACCCCATTCCCGAAACTTCTTCATAGGACATGTGTTTTCATAATGACCATGCACACCACATTTAAAACATTCAATTGATCCTTCAAAAAGAACTTACTTCCCTTTCCTAGAGTCAACTAGATGATTCCTTTTTCCATGGTAGGTTCTTACTTTATGACCTTCATTTCCACACCTATTGCATCTTTCTATCCCTTTGAAACATTTTCCTATGTGTTTCTTTCCACATATTTGACACATAGGTTTTTAAACATACTTACCTTTATGATTATTAACTGAAATTATATAGGGAGTTTTTTCTTGAATATACGATGCCTTATAAAAATCACTAAGGTTCAAGTGGAAAATCATGACTCCTGATAGTTAGTTGAGGATAACCACAAGAGTTCTCATTGCAGCTCCTGTATCATTCAGTTGTTCTTTCGTAAAACCATCACAGTTTTCTTCAAATCCATTGTTACATTGGTGGTTGCTAGATCCAGCCATTTACTAAAACTAAAAAGGTCAGTGTGAGTATATTAGTAAAATAATAAAATAAAAAGAAAGCGTAAGATAAACACCAAGATATACTTATCAAAGTTATCTCAAACTCATTATAACTTTAAAAAAAATGATGACTCCATCTAATATACTAACCATTGTGGTTATACACAACTTGTCACTTTTTCTTAAACAACACTCTAACCTCTAAAGTTATCTAAACCGACCTATGATACCAACTATAAGGCCCCAGCCTTACACCTTACTTAATCTTGAGTTATTACAAGATTACACATTGAGGATCTTTTCAAGTTTAGAGTTTTAGAGAATTAGATCATAAAACTTGCATTACATTCCACATTTAAACAAAGTGGTTACATAAAAGATAGTAATCATTTTCCCATCAACGGAAACATATTTGAAATAAAACATGGATTTTTTCTTGACACTTCCTTGACACTATCATCATATCATGTACCAATCCCTTGACCTGTGAAAACATTTCAAAAACTTGGGATGAGCATAAAAAGATCAGTAAGGGTTATAAAAAGTATGGTAAGGAAACATGAGTATATATATACATAAGAATGAAATCATACTTTACCCATAAAACATAATCACTTTAACATACCTCATAAAATCATGAATAAATCATAGAAATCATAAGACATAAAGGTATCATGAGGAATTCATAACATTATTACATAGGTAGTAACCCTCTTGGTTACGTTTGGAATACCCATCACAGTATATTCCCTAAATCTATTCGGATAAACCTTAACATTTAACTCCTTCGCGTTACCCAATGCATTGAAGAGCTATATCGGGCTCACCCGCCCTTAGTTTATTACAGAACCACCCGTCTTCATAAAAATTCCCAAGAACCATAACATAATCATAGAACAAAACCTAAGAATAAAGGAAAGATAACATTCCCACATTGCAATAACAATATAATAGTTTAAGATATTGAAATAATGAATCCATTCTAAAAACCATTTTCAAAACCATTTAAAACATTTAATAAAGATATTTTTAAATAAAAGTTTCCCATACCACATTAAAGCTTTTAACATTTTAAACCATTAATATCCATATAAATAAACCCTTAAAACCATTTTGAAAACATGTATATTAATGAGAAATATTAGTAAGATTAAATCATTAAAACATTTAAAACTATATTTTAGTTAAAGGGGTTTTAACAAAATGATAGACACTTGAATACAATACATGAGGAATAAAATTTATCAAAACTTTATAATATCAGGAGAATAAATGGATTCATGATATAATATTCCAAATGATAGTATATAAGCCATATAAGAGTGAATTGGTGCATGAAAACAATGAAGACTCAATGGAAATGTAAATTGAGATGAAATCCATTATAAAGATGGTATCCTTAAATTAAGGATAAATCAATCTCATAATTATGTACGACAAATATAAATAAAACCAATATAAGTGTATATTAAGTGTAAAATAATCAAAGGTAATTCACATATATTCAAAGGATGACATAGTTAATAACTACATGTTGAACCCAAAGAAATCGAAATTGGGTTAAGAAGTTCCCTTGACATCCTAACAGCGTCACATCAAATTTTAGAAAAAGGGTTTATGAGAGAGATAATGGGTATCTCATCACTTGGAAATAAAATTTATTGCAAAAAGGATATATAAGAACATATCCCCACATAATAATATGAAAATTAAAAGATATAACAAAAGAAGTCTTTTAAAAAGAGGACGGTGAAAGGTTCCCTTACCAATTTGGGTAACTTTTGAAACATACTCCCCATGAAAGAAGGACTAGAAAACATTTATGTAAATACTCATAAACAAAAGTATGTTACACAAAGAGTAGAATAATGTACAGTACATACACCACTCAAAAACAAATATTGGAAAATGTAGCATGAATCTCACGAAAACAGAAAGTGAGATAAAAATCCCCTTACGAAATTTCGGCAGCCTAACGATGCCAATTAAATATTCCAAAATGGATTGATGAGAGAAAATAGGGTATCTCATCATATGAAAAGAAAAATTACAGTAATATTAATATACAATAACATCCCAATCAAAAGAAAGATGAGTTTAAAAGGAATGACATAAAAGAGTGTACTTAAAAAGAAAGAGAGGTGTAGGATCCCTTAACTCAGGTCCGACTTGACTCGATGTTTCTTTAACCTCCTGAATAATAAACTTGAGTTAATTTATAATTTCTTAATAACCTTTTACAAGATAGTTATTCCTTTTAGCTCTCTTACTACCATTCTATGAACACTATGTAATATTTTTAAGTTAATAACGGTCGTTTTGTAGATCATAGCTACTTGAGTAAAAAATAAACTCTTCATAATTAAAAGTTGTTCATGTGGTAAAATATATATTCTATACAGAATTATATTCATTATGTATATATCATATATATAATATTTATCCATTATATACATGAATTTAAAATATTACATATCATTCAGAGGTAAGAAATTAAATGCACCGTTCATGGAGACGGTAAGCCGTACGTACGCATAAACGCTACTTCCATTTCTATTTCTTATTTAATAGAATTAAAACATAATGATACATAATAGTAATATAATTATAGTATGGTATCATATATATTATCATTAAATTTATCCTTTATACATACCACATATGGTGTTAACGAATCAAATAACTTTGAGGGGGTGGTAGTCCGCACTTCCTAAAATAAAGATATCACATTTACCCATAATGGAAACCATAAAGGTATGCCACAAATGAAAAATACAGAAGATTAAGTAAAACATAATAATATTATATATCATATATAAATATAGTGTCATCTTAATAGCCACCTTTGAAGGTGTTAGAAGAATATTGAACAATCATCGTTTCGTGAGGCAGAAATCCGCCATCCACGAAAACAGTATGCTCTTTAACCATTAAGTGAAGGTGTGTGTAAGTGTAGCTCGAATAATTTTTATAACAACATACTAGTATATTTAAGATACTGGTTTTTTTAAAAAATATAATACTATAAAGAGTTTATGGGGTTGGAGAAGCAAAATAAAACAAAAGAACACAAGTGAATACATTACCTTAAAATCAGGTGTCTCTCTTTGATTTGAGTTCAAAGGCTTCCTTGGGAAGACTTCTGCCCAAAGTGAGGCTTCTAGGAGTAAGAGAGGGATGTGGAGAGACAAAATGATCAGGGGTTGGCTGAGCCAAAGGCTTGATAGGTGTGGGTAAGGTGGTAGAGATGGGGGCCTTTTATAAGAGGAGAGGAGGGGCACTCTTGGAAAGTTACAAAAGGATACTTTATTATAAAATGCCTTTTGGATTTAAAAGGTCCCAAAATTATAAATTTCGAGGATAAGGTGATAATAGTTCGAAATACACCCATACAATAGGTTTTTGACAAGTGTAGGTCTTATATTTTACATTATATTTTCATTTTATTTAAATCGTTAAATAATGAGGTAATCACTGCATCATCATGGTGTCATAAATAATTTAATTTATTTAATATCTAAAAATTATGAAAAAAATACTATGATGTAGGAAATCCTTTCAGATTTCTAATGGATATTTATAGTAAAAAAATGACTTGTATAAACCCATTTAAAAATTGTTTTAGTAAAACAACTCATGTTTGAGTCATTTTTACTTTTACTTTAAATAAAAGGCATTAGTGTCTTTATCTCTCCCAAGTGGCTCCATGGGGTCCCAAAAATCAACCCATGGGTTCTATTGGTCTTCCATGACACATCCAATAAGTGTAGGACATGTGTATAGGTCATTTCATATTATTAAAACATTATTTTCACCTTAAATTACACTAATTACCTCTTATCACGATTAAAAACTTAAAAGTTACTATTCACCAAAAAATTATGTTAATCCCATTGAACCACATTTTAAATCCTAATGAAAACCTTGTATGTCAGATTTTTGAAATTAAAATCACAGAAGTGGCAAAGTTTCATTTAAACAAAAAATCAGTTTTTAAACTACCACTTAGTGGTTTCACTATTCATAAAAAATTAATGTTTTTCAGAAAAATACGAAAAATTCACCCTAAGCTATATTTGATATTCCGAATTCAATAATGATGTCTATTTTAAAAAATTAAAAACATATATGTTGAATTAATTAATTTAATAATTAATTCCCACTGTCAAAACAAATAGCGAGTTTTAAATAAACAATATCTATTAAAAGATTGACACTAGTTTAAGTCCAATTTCAAAGTGAAAGTAATTCCAATGACCACCATTCGATTAAATGGTAAAAATATATTCTATATACACTTTAATATAAATTAAAAATATAATCTGTCCATATAAATAAATCAGATTAAAAGGAGGTTTTGAATTAAAATTCAACGTTTTCAATAAAAATGATCTTTATCGGAAAAATAACAAAATCGTACACAAAGTAAATTTTGATGTCCAGATTCTAATGAAGGATTTTATTTTTTCAAAAAAAAAAAATAAAATTGTCAAAATTATATTTAAAAAGGGTTCTCCATCAAAAGGCATTTAATCGACCTTTTAAATAATTTTAGAATATTTATGCTTAAAATTGGATTCATTTGCATTTTAAGCCTCTAACATTTATTGGATAAAAGTGAAAATATTTGACAAACATATATAATCATTTTTTAGTTAGTTCGTTTCATTCCCGACATTATAACGGCTAGGCGTTAACTACCTTTTAAAATAATATTATTTTAGTTTTAGAGTGTAAGGTATGATTTCTAAGAAACTCGTTGTTGCGTATTGGGTACTCCCTCGAGCATAGAATTACCTTTAAAGTAATATTAATATATTATTCAAAAATATGGATAAATATGAAAATGTCATATTCTTTATTTAACTGGGGTGTTACAATTGTTCCTTCCATCATAACCTTATAATGTTGTCTTCAAGCCTTAATTTTCGAGAATACCAGGCACTTTGATGTATATTTAGTGATATCCTTCTTAATATTTTCCCATGAATAGTTCCCTCAGATATATTAATACATCATTGTGATCCCTATGTTAATAGAGTGGTTTAATCTATGAGCATCAGATATAAGTTCTTTGTTTTTATATAGATTAGATGGGACACATATTCATGACCAAATTCATAAAAATACTTCTTCATAAATTTTTAACTTTGAGGATTTCCCCTTTTCATCACTTATACATTTTTATGAATTTCTACATCATTTCTTTGAGAATCCATTATTTTCTCTGTGAGGTATGGTTGAGAAATCATTTGATAATAGATTGATGACGTTCTTTCTTAAATGATTACCGTTTCAATCCTTTGCATGTCAAAGAAGATTGGATCCTTCTCAATTCTCATTACTGATAATGTTGCATTATCCACTCTACTTAAATCATCCTCGACTTTTTCCTCATTTTCTACTTTTTCTACTTTTTCAGAATGGTAGTGGATTGAGATTTATCAATACTTTATGAGCTCTAACCATGATCAGTGGTGCATATTATTATCATTCTGTGTGAATATATATATGTGATGCACTTGTGGTCAGTATATATTTCATACTTATCCACATATGTATAACGCTGCCAGATATTCAATGTGAATGTCACAGCCTCCAACTCCATATAATACATTGTGTAGTTTTTCTCATGAATTTTCATCTTCCTTTAGTAGTAGGCTAGAAATTTTTCATTGTTGATTCAATACACAACCTTATCCATTCATTCAAGTGACTGGGTATACAACAATGAATTCCCCACTTTTCAGTAGTGTGAGTACTAATATAGTGTGAAGCCTATATTTTAACTCTTTGAAGTAGTCTTCACATACACTAGTCCACAAAAAAATTTATCCATTCTGATACATCTTGGTTTGTGGTATTCACAATCATGAGAAGTTCATAACAAATCACAGGTGATACCTAGCTATGCCAAGGAAACTATAGATCTCCATTGCAAATGTTTTCCCTAACCACTAATTGGTTTCCTTTATCTTGGAAGGTTCCACATATATTATTTTGTTGATGATAAAATTACACAAGAATAATAATTACACCATACAATAACTCAGATTTACTTTAAATTGCATTAATTTTTTCTATTCACAACTTATTCATCATAGTATTCAAATTCATCTCATGTTCATACTTGACCATGGAGTATATAATAATATCATCAATAAAGACTACCAAATTTTTTTTGAGGAAATATCTAAAGGATATATTAATTATTTCCATAAATATTGATGGAGAATTAGTGAGTTCCAAAGGCATAAATTTGAACTCAATGTTTCCCTACCAAATTTGTAAGGTTATATTGGGAATATATTCCTTCCTCACCTTTACCTGGTGATATCTCAACAGAAGGTCCCCCATAGAAAAATGCAGGGAACTCCATATTTTATTGAACAATTCACATATCCTTGACATGAGATACTTGTTCTTTATCATGATTTTTTGAGATCACGATTATTAATGTAGATGTTCATTGATATATCCTTCTTCTTGATGAAAATGAATGGTGCCCCTAGTGGTGAAGCACTAGATAGTATAAAACCCTCTTCTATGTTATCTAGTAATGCTAATTTAGTTTCTCTAACTCAACGGTGGGAATTGTATTAGGTGTATCTCATATCATATTTGTTCCCAGAATAATTTCAACCATGAAATCAACATATCACTTTGGAGGAGGACCAAGTAATTCTTCAAGGAACAAATCGGTGTAGTCCCTCATAATGGGAAAGCCTTTTATCTAGATTCTCTCTTTTCTATCAATCATATGACCAATATATGCTCGATAATAAGGAAATAACATCCACACTTGATATGGTGATTCTAAATAAGATTCATCGTCCTCCTTAAACTAGTACAAAATTGGATTATTCCTCCGGATGTGGAGGGTGATCTCTATTTCCTAATAGTTCATGTTGGATTTTCATAATGATAGTCAGTACATGTTCAAAATAGCATCAAACTCTACCAAAGAAAGTACAACAAGATTTTATAGCAGTTTCACTCCAAAAAACATTATCTTGGGAGGATTTATATACATTTGATGTAATAATTTCCCTCAATTTGTTTTCTCACATATAACCCATCCTCTATATTTTGATGTTGTTTTTGTATAGTTCTATAAAAATTAAATGATATGAACGAATATGTAGATCATAATAAAAAATTATGTCTACTATTATCTAATGAATAACTAGAATACCTATCACCACATATTTATTGGGATCCACATTGTAATTAGTGATGTCAAAACCTTTTCCATGCTCTATTTCCATTGGTGGATGCTGACTCTAATTACCCTCGAGGACTCGAGGATTATTTCACTCACTTACATAATTCTCGTAATCCCAAAATTTTAAGTATAGGACCATTGCTGGATATCTCATTTACTCCCCCAGATTTTCTAGATTCCTGAGGTATCTTTGAAATTCATTCCATTTGTGGCCTTCTCTCCCTCACATAATTTATTTCCCAATCTATTTGAGTCAATTCCCACTATGCTACTTCCCACATTTTTTACATTTGAGTGGTTGAGTTTTCATTCACCTTATCTATTAGATCCTATATCTTGAATCTCCAAATTTTCTTTTATATCTTCATAACTATGGGACCATCTAAAAAATACATATCCACTTTTAGATTACATCTAATAAATTTTTTATAACTCTCAAAGGTAATAATATCTATATATTTTTAATGGTGTGGTTTTAAACCAATAATTAATCCATCTATTTTTATATCATTTTTATCAAAAACCTAGGAATATGTTGCATACCTTGTGAAATTATATCTGTAATCTATGATAGATTCACCTTTCTTTTCCATCAGCTTTAACAATTCTCTATCTATCTTGGTACAAAGAGTTGAAGGAAAATAATTTTAAATAAATATTTTCATAATGACTTCCCAATCCATCTCTTCAATTCCATAATTTTTCTTAGTGTTCTTAATCAACACCCACCATTGATTGATCTTTTAATCTAAAAAATAAATGAAAATAGCCATGGTCTCCATCTCTAAACTGTAAAGCATTGAAAATATCTTATCCACTGAGTTGTCCCACTGGTCCATGACTTGTGGATATAAATATACACTAAGCATCGATGGTCATTTCCACATGAAATATTTGATATCCAATTTATCCATCTTAATGGAAGGAGAAAATTACACCTTATTACAAGTTATTATTCAAATCCTGTGATATTTGGGTATACATAACCATGAAATTTTGAACTCCACATCTGAAGGAAAAGTAGATATTTCTTGATAAATCACTATATTTTCCCTCAACCAGGTTATTGGCATGGTTTCTCCTTGTCTAACCATTATATAAAGTAGACTTTTTGTAAAAAAACATATTTCAAAAAATCATGAATAAATAACTTATTCCATTACAAAACTAACAATGAAGGAATATCTTGTCGGATCCCTACCATTAGATTTTTTTTAAAACAATGCATATTCGGTTCTTTCATATACATTACCTCATGCTAATGGTTTCAAAAATGGTATCATATCCTAATACACAAATTAAATGAATCGTGAACTGATACAAACTATAGATACCCAACCTCTTCTTACATCATTATTACATCATTTTAAATATAAAAATATTAAATTGTAACAAAACTCATATCCATAGTTTTACTATCTTGGAAAAATTAGGACCAAAAATAACAATTACATAATAAAAAATAAATATAATTAAATTAATTTTTCTCTAGATTCTTAGTAGACCTCCTGTACTACATAGTATAAGTACTCACCTTGGGATATAAAAAAAATAAAGGGATGAGATAAAAGACCAGCAAGAGGATAAATATGAACATGAATCAGTATAACATGGGTGATCATACTAATCATCATCATAACATAATTAGATATCACTATCATCATTATGAGAGTAATCATTATTGAATTACATGGAATGTTGAAATCTCAAAAAATGAAACATCTTATCTTTGTGGTCAATACCACACAAAATTTGAACAAATATAGCATCTTGTGAATGCATAACATATTTGAATCCTCATAACATAATCATTGTGCAAAAATATCCCATCATGTTCATTCATATTTCACATTATCTCATGAGATACAAAACATTACCCAATGAATTTTAGAACTATATAATTCTGGGTTCACCTGTCACATCATTACGTTTATGTAATTATACATACCACATAACAAATATAAAAATATTTTGCATAAAATAACTTATAGAAAAGAAATGGGTTTTAATAGAATTAATAAATGGTAATTTCATGAATAAATATTGGGGTTCCCAAAATAAAAAGTTGTCAATATACTAGGTATAAGGATAATCAATCGTGAGTGAAGAAAAAAAAATGTCAGGTGAACCAAAAGATGTGTTTTTAGAAGGAAGAGTTCTTTAGGTAAAATATTTGATTTTTTCATAAAATCATATCTGGAAGAAGTATATCCCAGAAAAAAGTGTAAGAAATTAAAAATTAAAATTAAGGAATATTAAAATAATATCTACACTGAATGATGGTATGAAAGAGGAAAACCCTATGGAAAAGGTGTTGGGTTTGAGAATCCCCTTACCCTATATCTGAATGATTTCATCACATAAATACATTGGATAATCAAATGAGATTTACTAATTAATAAATATAGAAATAATTTTATATGAATTATATTCATTATAGTTTTATTATGTATTTTTATTGCCATTTTGATGAGTTATATTTTCCAATTACATCATTTGGGAGTGTTCATTTCCCTAGTTTTCAGGATTGGTTTACTTCTATATATGTATAAAAGATCATGTAAACTGGGGATAATAATAGAGAATAGATATTATATATTATCAGTGAACATAAAAAAGTTTATTTTAATTGATTTTTTTTTCTAATTTTAGATATGAGGATTATTTTTTAAATAAAATATTAAAGATAATCATTTAGATTAATTTGGCAGTTTTCGATCACAACAAACTCATTTTGTTTGATTGTTTAATATTATGTACATAAGTTAGTTCCAGAACATTAAAAGTGGTATAAATACCTTTTAAAATATTTTTCAACCATCATAGTGGTTTTAATATCCACCTTGAAAGTGGTAATGAAAAATGAAAAATCATCATCCTTGAAGGTGATAAAAAACAAATCATAGACGACATTTCAATTTTTAGAATAAAGGGGAGAGAAGAAGTGGTTTGAGGATATATTATTACATTTACATAATAACATTACAGTATATATAATATATATTATTAATTATTCCACTTGGATAAGGGGGAATAAGGAGAGAATAATAAAAGAAAATAAAATAGAATGAAAGAAAACATGATATCACCTCTTGAATTGTTCAAATTGAGAACCTGCTTAGGGAGATTAGTTTTTGAATTTTTATGAGACCAATGGATCCTAAAAATGAGGAGTGGGGGTTCATAATAGTATTGGTAATAAATTGGACAATGTTAAAGTCTTTGGATGTGTTGAGGGAAGGTCTGGTGAGGGGTGGAATTTACAGGGGAGGAGAGGGGGTTTTTTGGATTACTTCTTTCATTGGTTTATTATTTTTTCTCAAGAAAATGAACAGTTTGAACCTTATATCTAAATATATTAAAATAAAGAAGAATATTTCAATTTTATCGAATTTCATTATAAATACATGATCTAAGTATCAATATTTAATGTATCTTTTTATACTATAAATTAATGTATTAAACTATTAACCAAAAATTTTACAATTTTAGAAAAAACACCCTAACAACATTTCAATGTGTAAAATTAAAAAATTTACACCATTTTTTGAATATTATTTTATAAATATTATAAATTTAGTTTTAAATTAAAATTATCTTTTATATGGAAAATAATGATTTTAAAATTACAACACATTTTATGACTCTTTGAAAAATTTATTACTGTCTCATAAAAATATATTATAATATTAGAAAAAAATATTAATTTAAAAATATATTTTATAAAAATAACTTTAATTTTAAATCATTATATTAATTATAAATTGCAAATAAACAATCATGTTTTATAAAAATACCCACAATTAATTAATAACTTCTAAAATATTTATTTTCTTATAAACTGTTATAATTATTTCATATTTTTAATTATAATATTCCTACACATTATTTATATATTCATATATGTAGTTAATATTATATTGGCTTATTTTATATTCCTAATGGTAACATCACTATTCCAAATGTCATGATACTATTCAATTTGTATATGTTCTTTAATTTCTAAAAATTCCTCTTATTTCATTCCTTATGAATTTATAATGTTTTCACTGTGTTCTCATTGTGATTTTATTTTGCTTATATTATATGACATAATTATAATAAGGGGATTTCCCTTAATAAAAATTTGGGTTGTTAAAAATGTAATGCGTGAACCCGCAATATATAGCATTTGGTTAAAATGGTTGAACGACTAGTCCCCAATTTTTACACTCCCTTTCATCTAAGGTTATGGTTATGTGGTCATAGTTATGTCATATTTTTTATTAATATAGTGTACAAGTTTTTCATTATGTTATAATGTGGTTTATTGTTATAGGAATGGATGAGGGTTCAATAAAATTTTCTATTAGGATATGAGGGTGACTAGATTAGTGGAAAATTTTGTATTAATTTAATTGTATAACATTAATTTTATATTTATATATATGTTTATAGTAGGTGGATTTATATTGTGTCCTTGAAGTGAGTTTCGTTTTTAAATATCCTAGGAATTGATCATAAATCAATTCCCTAGTTTCCTCACTGAATATTTGGTAGGATTCATACACCGTAATAAAACAGTTTCTTGGAAGGGTCCAACTCTATATAATATCATACTCACCCATACATTAATACATTGTTTTTATATAATTTTATGATAGTGTCAGAGAATGTAAATGAAATTATTAAATAATGACATATAGTCTAGTGCATAGTGATGGGACCATTTTATTAGGATATCTTTTACATATTTTTATTGAATTCACAGTCATAATTCCAAATTGGTTATATGACATTATATGCATTTATTATTGTGTATGTGGGACTCAATGTTGTGTTTTACGTCTTGTTTTTTTATGATTAGTGTGCCCATTTTCATTCATTTGAAAAATGATGTTAATGCCTCAAATATTTAATTTATATATCATAATTGAATTTAATTAACAAATGTCTTGTCGCAGGTTGGATTTAGGGGTCACTCATGGATTCACTATTGACTTTATTTGGGTTGTTGTGGAATCAGGTCTTGATAGATTCATTGTACCTTTGATTTTATTTAATAATTTGTCACTCTATTTAGAATCATAGGGTATGAGGAAAATATAGTTTTTATATACACCTCGAAATGATCATAAAATATTTTACAAGTATTCTAAAAAAATTCATATCATCGATATAACACCATGAATAAGGTTCCCATTTCTTAAAAACCAAATCAAAATGGAAATTTTCATCCCATTCACATCTTGATCAGTAGAGGTTGGAAAAATGTTTCAAGAGATAAAGTAACCTATTTGAGTACTTATAGTACCAAATTGACTTAAACCTTAAAAATTTTGCCTGTGGATGAAAAATTCATGTACTAAAGACCAATTCATTTGAAATAGAAGTAATATAATTTTTAAAAAATCAGGCATAAAGGAAAGAAGGAAGAGTCCATGGAATCAAAAATAAATAAATGTGGCTCTAACCAGGGCACTAGATCTTCTCTCTATATATTCAATAGAGAGATATGGATTAACGATGAATAATTACGAGCTATCAGTTTTACCTACATCTTGATCGACTATGTTTATGTGTACAATAAAGTGGACATGGTATTTGTGAGTATAAAATAAATATTAATTTCCAAATTAAAAAGATACATATTCATACATATGAAATTTCAATAAAATGATAAACAAAACAAAAGTGAAAAATAAAATACTTTTTTCCCAAAATCATTGATATATAAAAAATACATTTCAAAATATTATATCAAATTGATTTAATTAAAAATTCCAATTTTCTAGAAGAAAATAAATTATTTTTTCAAATCATTTTTCAAAAAATATCCTCCCTATAAAACTTATTTTTAGATATAATTATACTTTCTATTGTTTCATTAGATACTCCTAAATTTCCTATGTTCCCAAAAAACTTCCCATTTAATAAAACTAAATATATACTATCTATTTTCTAAAAATTGTTACAACGAGATTATTTTAAAAAAAGTCACTCAATATCAGAAAAATATTCAAAAAATATAATAAAGTTATCTATATCAAGATACTTAGAATGATACATTAATCACATATGTAGAATGAAATCACCATTTTCTCAATAAAAGTGTGTAAAATAATTCATCACCTCTTCACATATTATCTAAAAAAATACGCATTTCAATTCCATGAAGTGTGTTGTCTCTTATTGATCTTGATAACTCCAACCATTACAATTTATAATCCATGCATTCTAGGTATCCACAATAACACGAATGATGTTTGGATGTTTCAAAAATAATTCTAATAGAAAATTATTTTTTTCTCACACTTGAAAACATACACAATGATAACGGGTTTAAAAAATAATCTATATTTTATTTTCGAGTATTGGTTAGTTTTAGCCACTGAGATGGGGGATGAATTACTGATTCCATTTTTGATGAAAAATTCTTTTAATTCAAACACTTTAAATGGTTAAAGTAAAATTATTCTCAATATTATAGTAAATTATCTTCACATCACATGAAAAAAATACATACGGTATAAGAAATAGTGTTTTGCAGTGGTTTTCTATAAAATCTTAGTACATAATACGATAGTTTAGTCACCTCAATCATAGTTTCACTACTATAAATCAAAGTGGGTAGACATAGAACCCTTCCAGAAATATCAATACAATGTCCTAAGTAACATTGGGGAATAAAAAATCCAATTATCAACTATAAATTTATGTTCTAAAATTGTAATGATTTGTTTCTTCTTCTTGTTACATTAGAACCTATTGATATAGTTCCCCCTTTACAAAAACATATAATGAATTGGAACACTGATGTAAAAAATATTCAAGAACATTGATAACTAATATTCATGATAAAATCTATTATCCTTGATTAATGATTTATAATATTCAATGATCTATGTATTATCATCTTCACAAACACTCAGGTACATAAGTACCCTTCTTTATTTTCTCACAGATGTGATCACCTTTTTCACTCCTCAATACACCATTATACAAGGCTCTATGAGATTATCAATTTTCCTAGACTTTATTCTTAATTTTATTCTCATTTATTTCAACATTAACTAATTATTATTAATTGAATAAAATTCATGAAAACTCCACAAAATATTTATCAATAAATAATTTTCTTGAAGAATAATTACTTTTAATGAAATAGGGAATTTTAAATTTTCTTAATTGAATGTCTCTTGAAAATAATTCCCAAATAATCATTTACATCTTTCATTCGAAATATGCTTTTTTTTTCAATTTCTTGAAATTATATAGTTTCTAATATAAGTTATTTAACCTATGGGTTTATGAACCTAGTCATCATGATCTGGAATTGTGGCTCATGGTGTGAAACATATCTTAGTATTCCATCTTGAATCTACTTCAGAAATATCAATTTTTCTTATCTTGGATCATGATATATTCAAATTATAATATTTAAATCATTAATGAATATTTTCTTTAAAATTGGTAGATTTTATACTCGTTTTATTAAAAAAATTATAAATAACTCAATTTGTAGGATTCAACAATATCTCAAAATGTCACAATGGAACGCACTCTTAATAATCTTTTGTTACCATTCTAAAGTGGAATTTTACTTTTATGATGTTCTAATCAATGTTATGAACATCCATGTAATTATTCAAAAGTAATAAGAACTTTTATAAAGAATGAATTTACTCTTACAATGTCCATTTTACACTTCCAAACATTCTATTTTACTCTTCTAATATTTGGTTTCCACTTATGGAGTCAAAACTCACTCTTCCAAACTCATATTTTTATTCATTTCTGTATGTGACATTTTCAATTTCTTGGATATAGAGTCATATGGATCTTCAGAATTCATAGGGTGACCTTATTGAAGTATTTAACCATAAAAAGAGTGTTTTTCACATTTCATAATTATCTCCAAATTCCAAATATCACATAATAAATTTTAGATCTACTTTTATTATAAGGAGCCAACCTTAAAACCTTACACAATATTGAATTAAATGAATAATTTATATTGAGGATCATTTCAGGTTTAGAGTTTTAGAGAATTAGGACACAACTATTACATGTCAAAATATTATAAAGTAGACACTTCTACATAGTTTCCATTTTTTTTACAAAACATGAACTCTTGAAAAAAAGATTAATGTCTAGTTCCATGTTTAAGAAAAAATTACAAATCCTTTATCCAATCCTTGACCCTATTCTACATTATGTCCTGTAAAAAATATTTCAAAAACGTGGAATGAGCATAAAAAGATTAGTAAGGGATACAGAAAGAAGGAAAACTGTTAGTTTTTCAAAACAATAGGTAAACCATGAATACATTGTCATAAGTAATCCTTTTCACCTTTATGACGTAGTAAATACTCTTCACTAAATAAAAGATCATTACATACCCTTTTGTAACCAAAATATTACCATAAAACCCAGATAAAGAACACATAACATATAAAGGTAACTTGGGACATAAACAAACTAAAATGGAATAAACATACGGTTGACTTCCACACATATCACTAAATAGAATAGTGATACGGCTGACTTCCATACCCAATGAATTGGAGATTATAACGTAACCACCTTTCCTGGTTTTCCCGGCACCACCCGTCATTTGGTTTATCACGTAACCACCCGTCAAATGTCCAAGTACCATTATAAAATCATAACAAATAAAATATTTCAAATATTAACATTTCACTAATAACATTTCATTTTCAATCATAAGAATTAATTTCAAGATATTGAAATAGTCAATCCATTTTCATAAACCATTTAAAAAGAAATTTTTGAATCAAAATGTCCCATACCAATTTTAAGATTTTAATGGAATTATAATTTTAAAATATTAATTTCCATATTAATAAATACTCATAACCATTTTTAAAAAATGGACATTAAAGATAATGATTTAGAATAATAAATCGTTAAAACATTTAAAAAGATATTTTAATTAAAGAGTTTTTTTTGACAAAAAGAGAGACCCTTGAATACAAATAATTGAGGAATAACATTTAATGAGAACTTTATAATATCAGGTGAATAAAGGGATTCATGATATAATATGTCAAATTACATTATATAAACCATATAAAAGTGAATCGGTTTATAACAACAAAGAAGTCTTAATGGAATGTAAATTGAGATGAAATCTTTTATAAATACTGTATCCTTGGGTTAATGATAAATCAACGACATAATTATGTGTGACAAATATAAATACACTAAATATGATTGGATATTCAGTGTAAATTAACTAGATTAAATTCACACATATTCTTGTAAAAACAACACCAATGAATTGGATGTTTACCTCAATAAATAGAGATTGAGTTAAAATTACTCTTATCAAGTTCATATCGATGAGTTGAGAATTTATCAGTGGAGTGATTATGTGTATAAAAAGTATATCCACAGAAAGGGGAGTGGAAATTAATAGAAAAATAATAAATAGTGATTCCCTACATAATCATATCATGACATAATGAAAAATATAATGATTAACCCAAGGAATGGAAATTGGGATAAAAGGTTCCCCTACTGATTTGGTAACTTACGAAACATTCAACCCATGAAAGAAGGATCAAAAAAGGAATATGTAAATACTCATAGAATTAATTATATTACACAATGAATACAATCTTGGGCAGAACATACACCACCCAAAAGTAAATACTAGCAAATATAGCATGAATCTCACGTAAATAAAAAGTGAGATGAAAACCCCTTACCACGTTTAAATCAATCGAGTCGTATGAAAAAAAGTTAATAACCACAAAATGAATCCCAAAATACCATGAATAAAAATATAATCATGATAATATATATCAATGGATGTACACATTACACCACATGAAATAAATAAGTGGTGAACAATGGAAATCTCATGGAATTAAAAGTGAGATAAGAAATCCCTTACCTCTTTGTCCGACTTGACCCGTTCGTTCTTTAATATCTTGAATAATAAACTAATGTTAATTTCTACTTGCTTAATAAATTTTTTAATGTTTATTATTACTTTAATATTAATAAATACAATGTTATAAACATTATGTAATCAATTAAGTTAATAACGGTCGTTTTGTCGATATTTGATACTTGAGTAAAAAAAATGAACACCTTATAATTACAAGTTTTCATGTGGTAAGATATCCATTATCTTCAGAATTATATTAATGATTTAGATATCATATATATCATATATATCTAGTATATACAAGTATTTATAATAGTACATTACATTTATAGGTATGAAATTGAAATGCACCGTTCATGGAGATGGTAAGCCGTACGTACGCATGAACGCTACTTCCACTTCTATTTATTATTTTAAAGGAATTAAAAACATAATTATAAATAGTTATATTATAATTCCAGTATAATATCATGTACAATATTATTAATTCCATCCTTTATACATCCCACATAAGGCATTTAACGAGTCATATCACTTTGAGGGGGCGGTAGTTCGCACTTCCTCTAATGAGATTATCGCGTTTAACGATAAAGAAACACATAAAGGCATACTATAAATTGAAATTATAGAAGCATAAATAAAACATAAACGTAATATATATCATATATAAATACAGTTCCATCATAATGGCCACCATGAAAGGCGGTAAGAGATAATCGAACAATCATCATTTCGTGAGGCGTTAGTTTGTCATCCACAAAAAAATTATATTCTTCTTCCATTAAATGGAGGTGTGTGTAAGTGTATTTATAATCTTTCTAATAACAACATCAAAGTATATTGAGGATACAGGTTTTGTTTCAAAATAAAGGAATAAAAATATTTTAGGGTTTTGGAGATGTAAAATAGAAAAAAACAATTTAAGAGAAACAGTTACCTTTAATTTGGGTAACTCCCTTTGGTTTGAACCAAAGGACTTCTTGAAGTGCCTTATGTCTAAAGTAAGGCCTCTAGGAGGAGGAGAGGGATGAAGGGAGCTTAATTGGGTAGAGTTTGGACTAGACTAATGGCTTGAGAGGTGTGATTAATTGGTTATAAGTGGTCTTCTTTTATAATGGGGAGGGGCTCTTTAGGAAAGTGTTAAAACATTATTTTATGATATAATGATATTTGGTTTATAATTAGCCAAAAATCATTATAATAGACGATAAGATGACTCATGGTAGAAATAAAATCATCCAATAATAATTGGAGAAGTATTTCATGTTATTTTAATATTTATAATCTTATTTATTTAAATGATTTATTAATGATGTAAATACTGCATCATTATTGTGTCATAAATAATGTAATTTATTTGATGTCTAAAAATTATAAAAAAAATACCATGATGTAGGAAATCATTTTATTTTTCGAATGAATATTTATAGTCGAAATGAAAATTTATATAACCCCTTGTAAAAATTACTTTACTGAAAGATATTTGTTTTTGTCATTTTTGCCTTTACATTAAGTTAATTAATCTAAATTGTCATTATCACTCCCAAGTGGTTCAATGGAGTATCAAAATCAACCCAAATATTTCCATGGTTATTAATGACTCAACCAATATGGTTTTTACAAGTGTTAAGGTAATTTTGAATTATTATAATACTCTTGTTACCTTGATAACCCTATTTACCTTTAACTGCGGTAAATAAAAGTCAAAAGTTACTATTCACCAAAAATTATTTTTATCTTATTGAACCACATTTTACTTCTTTATAACAACCATGTATGTCGTATTTTTGAAATTATATTCACAGAAGCGGTAAAATTTCATTTAAATGAAAAAGTCAGTTTTTTAACTACTACTAAGTGGTCTCACTATTCATCAAAAATTGATGTTTTTTAGAACAATACAAAAAATTTATTCTAAGATATATTTGATATTCTGAATTAAAAAGCTGTGTCTATTTTATCAAATTTTAAACATATAAGTGGAATTAAATAATTTTAAAATTAATTCCCATTATCAAAACAAATAGCTTGTTTTTAAGAAATAATAACTATCAAAATATTGATACTTGTTTATGTCAAATTTCAAAGTGAAATTAATTCCAATGACCAACATTGGATTAAATGGTAAAAATATATTCTAATTACATTTTAAATCCAATTAAAAAGTTTATTTAGCCATATAAATAAATTATATTAATAGGGACTTTTGAATTAAAATACAATATTTTTCAGTATTCATTAAAAATGAACTTTATCAGAAAAATATCAAAAAATTACCCAAATTAAAATTTGATGTCCCCATTCTAAATAAGGATTTTATTTGGTCAATTAGAATTTAATAAAGTGAAAAAAATATTTAAAAAGGGTTTTCCATTAAAAGGTGGTAAATCGACCTTTTAATGTAAATTATGCTTAAAATTAGATTCATTCACATTTAGGCCTCTAACTTTTATTAGATAAATGTAAATACATTTAACAAACCTTTATAATCATATTGTAGTTAGTTTTTTTCATTCCCTCCAATACAATGGCTAGGAGTTAACCAACATTTAAAATAATAATATAATATTATTAGTGTGCAACGTACGATTTCAAAGAAACCCGTTGTTGCGTATCGGGTACGCTATCGAACATAGAAACCCATTTAAAGAAAAATTAGTATTTAATTCAAAAATATTAATAAATATGAAAATTTCATATTATTCATTAATCCGGGATGTTAAATCCTTCCCCCCTTTTGGGAATTGCATCGTTTCAATTTTAAAATTGGGCTCAGGAACTTCATTTAAAGCCCCACATTGAAAAAAGAGACAATAAATATATAACTTTAAAACAAAGGAAGATAAGTACAAAGGTTACCCGAGACAACAGATACTAGGATTTCATTAAAACATGGATATTGAGGAGAAAAAAATCCATCAAGTTCTGATGGAGAGTTATAGAAAACATGTTTAGGAGGAAGTTAACTACCAGAAAATCACAAACTTATGATGGGTTAAACAATATTTGATTCCACAGTTGGGAAAGTAAACAGAAAAGGTTTTTGTTTTAAGTTACTTTTCATTGAAAAATTTATTTTAGAGTATAACTAAAAACATAAGGAAATATACTTACTTGTCACGTAGACATTCACCTTTTACTATATTTCTAACGCAAACTCATATTTTTTCCGAACAATGAGTATTCAGGATGAATTTTTTTACATTAAGATCGCTATAATAAACTTCGAGGGAGTTACATAATCTACAAGAGATTAACTATATATTTCCCATGTCTTTAGACCTTAACCAAAACCAAAATGGTTAGCACCAGATCAGGTAATCTCCAAAAGGATAATCTTTTACAAAAAGAAAAACTACTCTTAATCTCCACAATTTTTCTAACAAAACTCAAAGTTCAACAAAGTCCATTCAATAAATATATGTTTATAAAAATCTTCAAAGTAATCCAAACTAATATTGAAACCCAAGTCTCAATAATATCTAATCACATAGTCTTCCAAGATAAATCTTAACATTTATCTCCAAATAACATCAGTTATTCTTAAAGTCTCATTTTGAAAAGTAATTAACCTAATCACATATCCTCCATGATAGGTTAATCATTTCCATTGATAACCCAAAATGGAATTATTCTTGATTTATAAAATCATCTAACTAAAATTAATTATTCATACAATCCAGGGACTTCACATAGTCTAGTGGAAGGTGATAAATACCAGTCGCACTTTGGTTGTGTGTTCGATTATCACAACTTTTTCTAATGCGATGGGTTGTCACACGGTCCGTGTGTTGTCCTTTTTTTAAAAAATATATAATTTTATAGCATTCCCAAAATGAGGTAAATTTATCAAAAATAACCATAACATATTTTAAAAACGAAGGTTTTCTAATAACATTCATTTTGCATCCCAAAAATATATTAACCTATAATTTCCTCAAATTTAAGGATTATATAAACCCAATTGGTTCTTTATAACTATATGCACAAAATAAAAGATAATTATTCCTTGAATAAAAATTTCATATATCAAACATCAGGGTTACACATACTATAAAAAGTCTTCAAATGTAATCCCATCATCAAAATATCCTTAATACTTTTAAGCATTTCACCCTCCTAAAATCTATCATAAAACTTTGATCCCATATATATTGACTTCTTACTCATTAAACGTTCTTAATGATCTATTAACCATTCTTTTACAACTTATTCTGAAATACTTCTTTCCTAAGAACAAAATCATGAATCATATCCAAAGATTCAATATTGTCAAAACGTATGTTGAGAAATAATCCGTACCTTTCATTGGTCATTGTTAGTTTATTAATCCTCAATTGGAATGGAATTAGGTATTGGTAAAAATATATTTGTACAATCTTGGTGATCCCATTCCTGAAACAACTTCGTAGGACATCAGTTTGTATAATGACTATGCACACCACATTTAAAACATTTAATTGATCACTTAGAAAGAACTTCTTTCCATTTCCTTGAGTCAACTAGATGATTCCTTTTTCCATGGAAGGTTCTTGCTTTATAACCTTCATACCCACATATATATCATCTTCTTGTACCTTTGAAATATTTTCCTAGGTCTTTCTTTACACATCCTTGACACATAGGTTTTTTAATATACTTACCTTTATGATTATTACCTGAACTTCTGTAGGGATTTGTTTCTCGCATATACTATGCCTTATAAAAATCACCAAGGATCAGGTTTTCAATCATGACTCTCGATAGTTAGTTGAAAATAACCATAAGATTTCTCATTATAACTCTCATTTAATCCAGTTTCTCGTTCATAAAACCATCACAGGTTTCTTCACATCCACTATTACTTTGATGCCTGCTAAATCAAGCCATTTACTAAAACCCAAAAGGTCAGTGTGAGTATATCATTAAAATAATCATATTATATATTATGTGGAGGGTAAATACTAAGATATACTTATTCATGTTATCCTAAACTCATTTACTTTATCAAAGAAACTACAACTCTTTCTAAAATCCTAACCATTATGGTTATGTCACTTATGCTTAAAGAATACCCTAACCTCTAAAGTTATATAAACCGACCTCTGATACCAATTATAAGGACCTGACCTTAATAACTTACATAATATTTAATTAAATGAATAATTTACATTTAATATATTTTTAGGTTTATAGTTTTAGAGAATTAGGATATAAATATTAGATTTCAAAAGATTACAAAGTAGACACTTCTACACAGTTTCCATTTTTTTACAAAACATGAACAGTTGAAAAAAGAGTCATGTATACTTCCATGTTTAAGACAACATTACTTTTCCTTGATCCAATCCTTGAACCTATTCCACATTATGTACTGTAAAAAACATTTCAAAAACATGGGATGAACATAAAAATCTTAGTAAGGGATATACAAAGAAAGAAATCTGTTAGTTTATCAAAACAATAGGTAAACCATGAATACATTATCATAAGTAATTCTTTTCACCTTTATGAAGTGGTAAATACTCATCATTGAATAAAAAATCATTACTTGCCCTTTTGTAACCAAAATATTAGCATAAAACCCAGATAAAGAACACATAACATATAAAGATAAATTGGGACATAAACATACTTAAATGGAATAACCATACGATCGACTTACACACATATCACTAAATAGAATAGCCATACGGCTGACATCCATACCCAATGCATTTGGAGGTTATAACGTAACCACCCATCCTGGTTTTCAAGGCACCACCTAGAATTTGGTTTATCACATAACCACCCATCAAATGCCCAAGTACCATTATAAAATCATAACACATAAAATATTTAAAATATAAACATTTCACGAATATCATTTTATTTTCCATCATAAGATGTAATGTCAAGACATTGAAATAGTCAATCCAGTTTCATAAACCATTTAAAAAGAGATTTTTGAATCAAAATGTCCCACACCACTTTGAAGATTTTAAGGGCATTATAATTTTAAAACATTAATGTCCATATAAATAACTAATCAAAAAAATTTTTAAATCATGGAAATTAATGATAAATATTTAGAATAATAAATCTTTAAAACATTTAAAATGATATTTTAGTTATAGTTTTTTTAATAAAAATAGAGACACTTGAATACAAATAATTGAGGAATAAAATTTAACAAGAATGTTATAATATCATGTGAATAAAGGGATTCATTATATAAAATTTCAATGTACATTATATACACCATATAAATGTTAATTGTTGTGTAACAACAAATAAGTCTCAATAGAATGTAAATTGAGATGAAATCTCTTATAAAGATCGAATCCTTAGGTTAATGATAAATCAACGACATAATTATGTGTGAAAAATATAAATACACTCAATATGATTGGATATTCAGTGTAAATCAATCAGAGGACATTCACACATAGTCTTGTAAAAACAACACCAATTAATTGGTTGTTTAACTCAATAAATAGAGATTGAGTTAAAATTACTCTAATCAAGTTTATATAGATGAGTTGAGAATTTATCAATGGGGTGATTATGTGTATAAAAAGTATATCCATAGAAAGGGGAGTGGAAATTACTACACAAATAATAAATAGTGATTCCACACAGAATCATATCATGACATAATCAAGAATTAGAAGATTAACCGAAGGAATAGAAATTGGGTTAAGAGGTTCCCTTACCGATTTGGTAACTTTCGAAACATGAAACCCATGAAAGAAGGATAAAAAAATAAAGATGTAAATACTCATATATTTAAGTATATTACACAATTAATACAATCTTGGGAAGTACATACACCACACAAAAGTAAATATTGGAAAATATGGCTTGAATCTCATGGAAATAAAAAGTGAGATGAAACCCCCTTACCACATTGAAATCAATCGAGTCGTATGACCAAAACTTAATAAACACAAAATCAAACACAAAAATAACATGAATATATATATAATCATGACAATATATGTCAATGGAATTATACATTACACCACATGAAATAAATAAGTGGCGAACAATGGAAATATCATGGAATTAAAAGTGAGATAAGAAATCCCTTACCTTGATGTCCGACTTGACCCGTTCATTCTTTAATATCCTGAATAATAAACTAATTATAATTTATAATTTCTTAAGAATCATTATTAAATATTATTATTACTTTTATATTACTTATTACCATGTTATAAACATTATGTAATCATTTAAGTCAATAACGGTCATTTTGTCGATATTTGATACTTGTGTGAAAAAAATGAATACCTAATAATTACATGTTGTTCATGTGGTAAGATAAACATTATCTTAAGAATTATATTAATGATTTAGATATCATATATATCCAGTATATACATGTATTTATAATAGTACATAACATTTAGAGGTAAGAAATGAAAGGCACCATTCATGGAGAAGGTAAGCCGTACAAACGCACGAACGCTACTTCTATTTCTATTTATTATATTAATGGAATTAAAAACATAATGATACATAGTTATGTTATAATTCCAGTATAATATCATATACAATATTATTAACTCATTCCTTTATACATCCCACATAATGCATTTAATGAGTCATATTAATTTGAGGGGGTGGTAGTCTCCACTTCCTCTAATGAGATTATCGCGTTTACCCATAATGGAAACCATAAAGGCATGATATAAATGGAAATTACAGAAGAATAAAGAAAACATAAACATAATATATATCATCTATAAATACAGTGTCATTATAATGGCTACCATGAGAGGTGGGACGAGATAATCGAACAATCATCGGTTCGTGAGGCTTTAGTTTTCCATCCACAAAAACATTTTGTTCTTCATCCATTAGATGGAGGTGTGTGTAAGTGTAGTTTGAATACTTCTCATAACAACATCCTAGTATATTGAGGATACTGGTGTTGTTACAAAATAAAATAATAAAAATATTTTAGGGGTTTGGAGAAGTAAAATAAAAGAAAAAAATTTAAGAGAAACTGTTACCTTTAATTTGGGTAACTCCCTTTGGTTTGAACCAAAGGACTTCTGGAAGTTCCTTCTGCCTAAGGTAAGGATTCTAGAATGAGGAAAGGGATGTAAAAAGCATAATTATACAGAGTTTGGACGAGACTACTGGCTTGATGGGTGTGATTAATTGGTTAGAAGTGGTCTCTTTTTATAATGGGGAGGAGGGGCTCTTTTGAAAAGTGTGAAAACATTATTATTTTTATAATTATATTAGGTTTAAAATTGTCCAGAAATCATTATAGTAGAAGATAATATGTATCATGGTCTAAATAAAATCATCCCATAATACTTTTATAGGTTTTGGATGTTATTATAATTTTTATAATCTTATTTATTTAAATGATTTATTAATGATGTAAATACTGCATCATTATTATGTCATAAACAATTTAACTTATATGATGTCTAAAAATTATAAAAAAATACCATGAGGTAGAAATTTTTTTTATCTTTCAAATTAAATTTTATACTCGAAAAGATAATTTATATAACCCCTTGTAAAATTTAATTTACTAAAAGATATTTTCTTTTGTCATTTTTTCATTTACCTTAAGTTAATTAATCTAAATTGTCATTATCTTTCCCATGTGGCTCAATGGGGCCCGAAATCGACCCAAATATTTCCATGGTCGTTAATGACTCCTCCAATATGGTTTGGACAAGTGTTAAGGTAATTTTCAATTATTATAATACTCTTTTTACCTTGAATTACCCTATTTACCTTTAACCGCGGTAAATAAATATCAAAAGTTACTATTCAGCAAAAAAATTTCTATCTAATTGAACCAAATTTCACTTATTGTTAACAGAAATGTATGTCGGATTTTAGAAATTAAATTCACTAAAGCTGTAAAGTTTCATTTAAATGAATAAGTCAGTTTCTTTAATAAATACTAAGTGGTTTCACTATTCATCAAAAATTGAAGTTTTTCAGAAAAATACAAAAAATTCAGCCTAAGATATATTTGATATAATTAATTCAAAAATGATGCCTATTTTAGAAAATTCTAAACATTGAAGTGGAATTAATTAATTTTAAAATTAATTCCCGTTATCAAAATAAATAGTGTGTTTTTATGAAACAAAAACAATCAATAGATTGATACTTGTTTATGACAAATTTCAAAGTGAAATAAATTTCAATGACCAAAATTGGATTAAATGGAAAAAATATATTATAATTACACATTAAAAAAAATTAAAAAGTTAATCTATCTATATAAATAAATTAGATTAAATGTTTCTTTTGAATTAAAATACAACATTTTCACTATTCATTACAAAATGAACTTTATCAGAAAAATACTAAAAAATTTTCCATAGTAAAATTTTATGTCCACATTCTATATAAGAATTTTATTTGGTAAATTAGAATGTATTAAAGTAAAAAAACTATAGTTAAAGAGTTTTCACCATTAAAAGGTAGTAAATCGACCTTTTAATGTAAATTATGCTTAAAATTAGATTCATTCACATTTAAGCCTCTAACTTATATTGGATAAATGGAAATACATTTAACAAAAATTTATAAGAATATTATAGGTTGTTTTTTCCCTTCCCTACAATACAATTTATAGGAGTTAACTACCATTTAAAATAATAATATTATATTATTAGTGTGCAATATAAGATTTCAAAGAAACTTGTTGTTGCATATCGGGTACGCTATCGAACATAGCATCCCCTTTAAAATAAAATTAGTATTTAATTCAAAAATATTAATAAATATGAAAATTTCATATTCTTCATTTATCCAGGATGTTACATCTATCCTACTTCCAACATTGAGATTCAAGTATTCTATAACACACTAATATTATAACATTAGAGCATCGTGACTATAAGATCCTCAGTTTTTCTTGATTGTTCCCTTGGGAGCTCTATTGAAGTTCAATCCATATACTTTGGTCATGTTTCTCAATCAGAACTTATACTAAAACTCCAACAGTCTCATTAGAATCACACTAGTTCTTTATCTATACTTAAATTTTCAACTCTTCAAGATCATACTAGTTGCTGATACAAGTTGAGTTCCCTAATACATACCAACTATATGAGGTCTATACCTTTCCCTTGTGGTTTTGTGTTTTATAAATCATGTTTACATTATTTCTCACACCAGAAATTTTGATACTTCCCTTTTAATTTGTTAAATTATTAAATTGAATGGATTGGAACCTGTTAGGAACAACCAATAGCTCCATTATGTTTGTGGGAGGTTGTTTCCCAAACCTAGGACACCCATTGGGTGTTCTCGTTATTTTCCCCTTTGTTTTACCACCCATGGGGTGTATATTTGTGCTTTCCCTATTAGAATTAGCCTTTAAAGGTTGATTTGAATTGATTTTGTTTATTATGATATGGTTCTACTATTCTTATATGTTATAGAGTCATGTAATTTTTTAATTTATTAAAATATGATTTTTTTGATCAGTTGGATGAACACATGGAATTTAAATACTTTGAATTGATGTATGAATTTGATGATGAATTATTAAATTAGATTCCATGGGTGTTCTACACCATGGGTCATGATAGCGGTAGTGTATACCTTGGATCTATATTATCCTTTGATCATGATTACATGGTATGACCTGGGCTCTTCTTCCCCATAGATATGGATTTTTTAGGCCCACACAAAACATTCACAGTTGACATGATCATAGGACTCCACCGAAGTGTAATAATTCTTCTACGAAGATGCTTCTAGGATAAAATGAGTATTCCTTCATCATATATACCTTGGTTATAGATTTTTGGGATTGAAAATTCTAGATTTTGGAAATGGAAATGGTTGATATAACACATCAATGTATATGGTGAGGCCATGGTAGTTATTTCTAATTTTTATTAAAACTTCCTTAATATATGATCTTAATGATTGTTACTGGGATCATTTTATGGTATAACATATCACTTTTTTCTTATATATTATATTATAACCATACATTAATTGATAATTTCCAATTCTATATATCAGACTCTACTTTATAATTCATTACACAGGTTGGACATGTTATAGACACTATTGGTGGTGGCCTACAGGTATATTATATCACACCCTGTATAGGCCACCATTGAGAACCTGTAAAGAATATATGGATGTAGGTAGGGGAGAGTAAATATACCATACTATGAAGAATGATTTTTGACAGGATTAGGAGTAGTGAAGAATATGACCAAACTGATTCTCATGATCCTAGCTAGGGATATATCTTTTTTGACTTTTTTGTAATTTGATACATGTATTGTAATGATTCTTGTATACCTGTTTTGGATTCTTTTTTGAAATATGTAATGAAATATAATTACATATATAAGTTTAATTTGGGATATATAGATATAAATATATGTATATGTTTACACCCTATTAAATTATTATAGTTCATTGGCTACGGTCGGTTACTCGTCTAATGTATAGTGTCTATTCCTGTTGCATATACATTGTTTTTACTACTTCCTATAATTGAATGAAATGAAATTATACTATTTTATACTCTGAAAATTAGGCGTTGTATCCCCAATGAGACACCATAAACCCTTTATGGTAGTTAGTAGACTCTTGCATTCTGGAAGATGAGCTTGAGGCAATGTGGGAAGCTTTTCTTAGGCACTATTTAGTGACATCTGGGTCTGAGACGATACAAAGTGATATCATAGGATTTAATTTTATAGATTAAAATTTTTATAAAATAAAAATTTCTTTTAAGTAAATTCAAATTTTTAATGAAATATTCCTTGGAGTAGATGCCCCATGTATAGAAAAATCCCAATTACCATGGATGTAAATAAATGTTTTCCAGATCATTCCAACAACTGTTGATTTGATTCCACTATTGTGTGATGTACTTGAGTTTTGATGTTTTCAATGGTATTACTGAGATTCCAATTTGGTTTTTGACTGATGATATGTGGGTTTGAGACTCATGAATCATTTTTAGAAACTGCTAGATATCACATGACAGACATTATTTCATGCCACATAGGATGCATTACTTGACTGTATGACTTTGCGATATTTTCCTTGTGCGTTATGTCCACTGTTGTGATTTATTATTTTTATGTACGAATTGATAAAAACTATTGGTACTTTGAATTTCTACCATAACCAAAACTTTGTTTTTCAAAGTGGGATACAAAAGATACCCTAAGTAGTCAACCATGTCATGAGTAGTCATGGATCATTGGTCGCATGGATTTGAATGTATTATTGTGTGGATTAAGTGGATGTATTTTAATGGTTCATATGGTATATGGATACTTATGGATGGGATGTTTTTAACAATTTGGTTCAAGTATTTAAATAAATTGTGCAATAAATGTGAATTGAAAATTAAATGGGAATTGTGAGAATAAAGAACATGACCAAGACCCATCTTATGAGTGGTTGGTAGGTAGTTACTCTAGTGATGTTATGACTATTTCTTTTACCTATTTTAGGTATTATGATTAAAAATATGGGTTTTCTTTGTTTATAGAATGTGTTTTTTCTATCCTGTGAATTTAGGTATGAGATTTTCAATTTCAATCTTTCTTAGGGATTTGATTGGAATTATAGATACATTTCACAATGAATAGTTCCACTAGTACTCTAGGAGTATGGCAATGAACATGCTCCAAAGGTGGTGCACCATTGGCAACCAGTGGTTCCTCCTTTAGTTCTCACTATGGAACCAAAATTATTACAAGACTTAGGTGATGAGGTACAGTTCCATGAGTGATTTTTATGATTTATGTAGACTTTTCAGAGATCAGAATATGTTGCCTCATCTTTGGAAAAGCAGAAACATGTGTTTTAGAGGAAACAATATCTATGGTTTTTAGGGTATGGCAGTCCAATGACTGATGAACATTGGATTGAGAATAATATGTCAATATTCTATAATCATGATACACCTTCTATGGAGAGAGTGAATTACACTCCATATATTCATTAGGGTTTTCAAAGAGCTAGTTGTATGTTTTGAATTTTCTTGACAAGTTGTGAGAGATGGTATTAGGAAATTTATAAAATAGATTCTATGTATACATTTTCATTGAGACTCTGATATCACATATCAAGACCCATCCCCTGGGGCCCATTTTTTGACTACCCTAAGCCCTCCTTCCATAGTCCAGTGTCTAGTGACTAGCACTAGAAAGACATATCCCTAAAACGGGAAGTTATTTCCTTTTAACTTGTAAAGACACACATTACAAGAACACAACAAGAATAAACCACAATGTAAAATCTTGTAGTAAAAGTGTGATGAATGTAAATGGGCCATAATACAATCCCAACTGAAAAGTAAATATACAACTAGAAAGTAAAAATATAAAAGGATAGTGGAAAAAACTCCTTGAACATCCTCTGAGGATCCTACCTGAAGGGTAGGTATAGCTCTTGACTAGTATCCCCTTTGTCAATTCATTCCAAATGGTCCTCCTCTTAGTACAGTTGAGTCCTGGATCCCTCAGCCTCGATCAATGTTGTCTGTCATCTACAGAAGACATAACAAGGTGCGGACATAGCCCATGCATGGGTGAGTATAACCATACTTAGTAGGGACCCCAAGCCCCACGTAGGTCTCCTAGAATCCCATGAAGAAAGAACCTAAAAATAAGACTTCGAATCAACTAAGTTGTTTGCCCATACTTATACCTAATTTGTCCAGATATACTCATCTCATAAATGAGGGATGAATAACTTAAAGGTTACTCCATGAAGGTAGAAATACCACATCGGTAACACCATTGAGATTGAAGTACCACACAGGTTACACCAAAAATACATCACCACAAAGGTAGATGTACCACATAGGTAACACCACTTGGACAACACCATGAAGGTAGAAGTACTACACATGTAACACCATGAAGATACAAGTACCACATATGTAACACCGTGAAGATAGAATTACCACACATGAAACACCACTAAGATTAAAGTACCACATAGGTAACACCACGAAGATAGAAGACTCAACTCACAATTAGGTATAACTTATGTACAGGAGTATAGATGATAGGTTGTAATGTTAGATCATTTTATTATATTATATAGAACTGCTTCTGACCCACACTAGATCAATAGGTATTTGACCCCCGCTGACCCACACAGGATTTGACCCAAACAGAATCATTAGGCACTGACCCACATAAGATTGTTGAGCGCTGAACCACAGAGGATCTGATAGATGCTAACCCACACAAGATTGATATATTCTAACCCACACAAGAATGATGTTCTTTATCCACATCCCATCCTGCCATAGGATTCCTGACACCCGGTGCGCAGGATCATCATAGAATCGTCCCCTTGAGACACTGGTAGTACCTCAACCACCACTAGGCTTTAGAAACGAGTAACCCAAAGGACCTCCATGTCGTAAGGGTTCTAATGTGGCAGACAGTGCATCAATCGGATGCCCAGTCTTTCCATCATTATAATTTAAGTGCTGACCCTACCCGGTTTGGGTCTGACCCACCTGGGCTAGGCCATGGTGAGCTCTCCCGCTGGGCCACGGTCCAGCCCGACCCATAGGCGATCATCTAGGCCTGCATTGGGATGGACCACTAGGCTCGGGTGGCCCATCCTGGGGTAAAGCGTGACCCTGCTCTTGGAGGAGCACGACCCGCTAACTCACATGACTTGCTGTAGTGGAGTTCGCTTGGGCTGCCACAAGAGGGGAGCGGTCCCCCCACCAATTTGGAAATGAAAGTGGCCATTCATAAGGGAATGTCCATGTCACGCGAGGCCCACCGCTGCTGATAAGTCGTGTCCCATATGCTCCGGGGGTATGTTGGTCACGCCACCCTCCTCATCCGCGACCAACCGGTTTGTCGACCTCCTCCTCCGACCACCGCAGATGATGAGCCACGACTAATTCCTCTAACGGTGTGGGTGCACAGCCTCCTCCCTCGCAGCTTGCCAGTGTCGGCCGCCACCTTGGTCCTTGCCGGTGTTGGTCACCTGTACCGCCACACCAATGTTCTTCCATAGAGAACACATGGGGTAAACAAGGTTTCAGAGGGTTCGATCCATGTTCGTTAGGCCCTCACCCTCCACGTTGGCTTGAAATGGTGGTGAAGGATTAAAGTATTCAATAATCACTTTGAAAGAAAATATCAAAATTAAACCCTAAATCAAGGACGATGGAGAAATTCCCGCAGGTGAGAAAGTTGATCGTTCTTTGCCGTCCTCATCAACTAGCCTCCAACGACGTCGCTCGATCGCCAATCTTTGGTATGGGGTTTCGGTGTCACTCTTCACTGCTCACCGGAACTGGCTCCGTCCTCAAAGGTTTTGGCATATCAGAACTTTTTCAACCACTTTTTTTCTTGGTGAAGCTGTGCCCATACCTATTTCCAAGCTCTATATAAATTGGAGAATGGAAGGGATTAGTAATGACATTGGGATTTAATGGGGGCTCATTAATTAGGAACCATATTAATTCCCCAATTTTGCTATTACATAGGATTGAAAGGTCAAGACATTTATTGGCGGCAGACATCACTGGTCCCACGTTGCCGCTTGTCTATTGGAGGAGAAGAAATAATGAAAAAAAAATAACAACGTTATTTTTTTATTCTTTCAAATTCCAAAATATAACATTTTATCTGGACCTACTACGGTCTAAGTGATGTATCCCATAAGTAAATCTCGGTGCTATATATTCGATGGTGCCGTCATATTTTTAATCTGAGCACCGGGTCAAATGTTATAAAACGTCATTTGCATGTTTATGAACATACCTTAAAAAGGTTCAGAAATTCATTATGGGAACACCAAGCCTTAGAATCACATGTTGTCAATTTTCATAGATTTGTAATAATTCCATATAATTAAAAAAATAATGGAAAATATGGGTATTTACCTCAGAGTAGACTCGTGAGTTCATGAATCTAGAGTGGGAAATGATGAAAGTTATTGAATATTCATTGAACTTTCTAGAGAATCCATGTTTTGTGAAAATTTATTATTTAGATGAGATATCAAGGGATATATGATTCGAGGAAATTTCTCATATATTGCATTAGAGTATAGGTAAACCTACTTAGTCTGATGAATATTATGGAAATATTGAATAAAGGACATATTACGATGTGAAATATGAGGGAAGATAGTGTGGTAGAGGAAGGAATATCAATCTCTCAACCTAGTGGTTCATCTTCCAGTTATAAAAAGTGATGTTTTGACATTTCTCATGAGGGGATTAGGAAAAAAGTTTTGTTTTTATGTTAGGTAAGATTTTTATCATTACTATGGTAGATAGAGACACATGTGGAATTAGTATGATCATGAAGCATTTGAGTGCCGAGATTGTGAAATGATGGGACACATGATTTTTTTTGAAGACCACCACTCCATCAGTTAGTGGAAGGGTTTCAGATCTGACATCAGGGTTGGGATCGGGGTTCACATCTTCACATCAGGTTGGTATCTAGAGTAGAACCATTCATTTAGGTTGAGGTTGTGGTAATGGAAAAGGTACCTACGAACTAGTTTTACTTAGATAGTAGAGTGGGCTTGCTTTGGGTAGGGAGGCTATGTCACAATGCAATAGTTCAAGAAAGATATATTGTGTAAAACCAACCCTTACTGAGAAGATCATCTGGATATTGATGTGATTGATACAATAATAGTAGCCTATATAATTTTATGAAATATTTTTTATATAGGTTCATTGGATATATTCATATCTTTACCTATTGTTTGGGCTCATCATTGAGTTTTTTTGAGGGAGTCAGGATGCTCGATACTCCATTGGGTATTAGAATGTAGGATTTACACTAGTGTTGGTAGTTCCCTCCTTGAGTATAGTGGGGTTCACTTCATAAGGAATATGTTATTCCTCAAGACGATGGGGTTATACATCATACTCATGTTTCTATATATAGTTTTATATCAATAAAACATTGATTTCTATAGATGGGGTGACCTTAAAATCACTATAGGGATGAATTTAAATTCAAAATGTTGTCTGGGATGTCCAAGTGATATGAGATGGACCAAGTCATCATAGAATCGGTGGGATGATAGTACATATTTATAATTTTATCTAAATGATACAGTGAATGTGTCATGAAGATTTCCCTCCAGTGGTAAATCGTTTTAGTGATGTTTTCTAGGAAACCTTTTATGGTTTACCTCCCAGGGGAGATTTTCATTTTTCCATAGAGCTAGTGATAGAATATAAAATGGTATCAACTTCTCTATACATGATATCTATTGAAGAGTTGTATAAATTTTAGTGGTACCTTGAGGACTGGGATGCAAAATGGTTTATAAGAACCAGAAGTTATCCATGGGGTTTTATAATTCATTATTCGAAAAAGTTAGATGGTACCCTTAGTGAATGTGTGGTTTAATAGAAATTATAACTGTTAATGGTAATGAACCAGTATCACTTTAAAAAATTAGGTGATCTATTTTACTAGATATGATGAGATTAGAATTTATCGATGATGGACATGAAGTCAGGATATTATCTTGTGTGTGTTCAACCTGAAGACATATGTCATAAAGATTTTTGTATACGGTATGGTATATATGAACATATTATTATCCCTTTGTCCACATGAGAATGACTACACTTTTCATGGCTTTTATTAACCGCATTTTCTATCCTTATATAGAATTTTTGTTGTGTTTTTTTGGAAGATATATTGGTGTATTCTTATAATCATCACTACCATACAAAAAATATTTGGATAACTATGGATAAAATGAGAGAGAATCATTCATATGATAAGATCACAATGTATAACTTCTAGATGGATAATATTCACTTCTTTTGTCATAGTATCTCAATGAAATGAGTATCATTTGACCTAGAGAAGGAAAGATATGTAGTTTCATTGAAGGACCATAAGTGTGTTTTTGATATACATAGTTTCTTTGCGAAATCATGATATTTTATGAATTATATATACGTCTTATCATGATTATAAAACCCAATGATGGGATAAAATAAGAGTGGTGTTATTTTTTATTTCCAGATATATGTGACAATGCCTTTCTGAAGATGAAAGAAAGATTGACTTCACCATCGGTCTTAATTCAACTAGAGTAATAGAGGAGCTATACAGTGTACTGTGATGCATCAGGTATTAATCATGGATTAGTGACAATGAATAGGGATAGAGTTATGGAATACATGTCTTGTTTTTTTTGGAATGATAAGACAAATTATGTGATTCATGTGCTTATTTTATATATAGTCATACTAGCGTTGAACTATTGGTGAAACTATTTACTAATAATTTTGTGGTGTACACGGAGAACAAGATACTGAAGTACATATTTACATAGTGTGATCTAATTTTGATTTAGTGATGTTTCATAGTGTATTTATAAACATTTTTTTTCAAGAATTCTTATAGTCCTAAGAAGAGAAATGTAGTGTCCAATGCATTGAGTATAAGGACTCAGATACATGTTGTATATGAGTCTAGTTGACTGTGGAAGTTTATGAACATTTTCTCAAAGATGCACTTGGTGGTGTAGAATGATCATGGGATGAATTTTATTTTATACCTTATTGTGACCTATACCCTTTAGGTTATATTGAGGATGATGAACCAATTATATTTAGAGGGTCTAGTCTTATAGGAGAGTGTGGAAGGTGAAAAACTGCCTCTTTATTTGGGTGTGGGGGAGAATTAGATCATAAATACCCATGATAAAATTTGGGATTCATTAGAAATAAGTGAAAAGATAGTGTTTTCATTTAGGGACTCATATTTCGTAATGAATCTTGACATGCCCAAGATGTACCATGACTAGTGTCATTAGTACTGGTGGTTAGGGATGAAACTAGAGGAAGCTAGTTTTTCTACAAGATATTACACCTATCAGCACGTGAAGGTCTAAAATCAATGACTATATTAGAATCTATTGTATTTACATATTATTGATTGTAAATGGTATTTGTTACAATCAATTTAATAACTGATTTTCCAAGGTTGACTCAAGGTAGTGATGTTGTTTAGGTTGTTCTGGAGACGCTCACAAAGGTTTCTCAGTTACATCCAATCAAGGAGATCTTATCAGTGGCTGATCAACAGTGGTTGTATGTCCTATAGATAATAAAACATCATAGGGTCTCTCATTCTATAAATTTCACCTAGGGATTACTAGATTACATCTTGTTTTTTGTTGTGTTTTTAGATTATTTTGGGTACATAGTTGCTTCTAGGGATGAAATACCACCCTCGGACTGATGGATGGTAAAATAATATGATTCAAGTAGTTCATGACATGATGTGAGAATATTTCCTAGATTTTGGGGTCTCATGGTAGTGGAATATACCCCCAATGTATTTTTCCTATAGAAATAGTTATCAGGTTATGATACATATGACACCATAGGAGGCATTGTAATATAGTACATTCCAATCACCATATGATGGTAGAGGAATGTGATATGATCATTAATTTTATCAAATTTGTATTAGTTCCTCTAGTATAGGTTATATTAAATCACGACTATTTATAGGATAATACTTGAGAATGATAGGCTATTGTACATTATGAGTGGCCCGAGTAATTCACAAGTGAATCTAGAACACCCTTAAGAGGAAAATATGGGGATGAATTTCTTTTAGAGGGTAAGACTATATGATCCTAGATTTTTATTGAGTAGACCATTTGGAGCTCCATTGAATCTCAATATGTAGACCTTCATCCAAATTCTCTGCCCAAAATCATATTTGAACATCGTCAGTCCCATTAGATTCTTGACTTTTCTTCATCCATTCATCTGTTTTTATTCTTATATAGATCAACTTAGTAGCTGATATGTGATGAGTAATATTCTATGGAACTATGGTAGGTGATCAATAACATTCCATAATGGTATTGTGTATTATGGATACAGATACTATTGTTCCACACTCTAGGCCTCTCAGGACTTCATCCTTTAATTAATTAAATGGTTTAATTGAATGAATTAGAACCTATTAGTGGAACATGTTATTCTCTAGTTGTTTTTAGAGGCTATTTCCCCACCCTAGTCCACCCGTAGGGTACATTTTAGTGCTTCCCAAGTGAGAGGAAGCCTTTATTAATTATATTGAATTGTTTGAGATGATTAAGAAATGTTTTGCCTCTACTTCCACATGATATCATGTGTTAAATGGTTTAATTTTTGAAATGTATATTTTTAAATGATTTGGATGAACTAATGGAATGTAATTTCTCCTAATTGATGTAATAATCATGTTATTAATGGTTTTATAGGATGATATGACTTTTCTACACTATGGGATATGATAGGATTAGTAGATTCCATGGACATTTTTGTCCTTGGATCTTGATTATGTTGGATTCCTTGAGAATTACACCCCTTGGATTCATATTTCTTAGAATCGTATAGTTCAACCTTAGTGGGAATGATCCTAGGAATTCACACAAGTCTATCTAAGATTCAATAGAAATGCTCATAGGACTCAAAAAGTATTCCTTAGTCTTAAGTAATATTAACAAGGCCTTATAGGCTCTCAAAATTATGGATGTATGAAATGGATGTGGCTGATAGGAAATAAATGGTATAGGGAACATATGTGGTCAATATTACACTTTTTGGTATACATTCAGGCCATGGTAGTTATTTTAGATTTTGTTTATAGATTCCTTGTTATTGAAGCTTGACTGTTTTTGTAGGAATACTTTTTGGCTATATTATATCCCATGTTTTTTTATATATTGCATTATCACATTATTTTCAAGACCACTTAATGATGGTATATTTTTCACTCTTTATTAGCATATATTACCCAGACTGGATAGATTATAGACATCGTTGTTGGTGGTTTACATGGATAATATTTAACACCCTATTTGTACTACTATTGGGTACATGAATAGACTATATAAATATTGGTAAAGAATTGGGAAGGTTTCCATAGAACGAAGATTTATTTTTCCTATTCTTATAAGATGGATAGAATATGACTAAGATAAGGCTCATGATTATATATTGGGATGGATATTTTTGGTCTTTTGGTATTTTGATACATATATTTAATGATTCCAGTATACATGTTTTAGATACTTGTAGGCACATGTCCTGAAATTTCATTCTATATATGAGTTTACATCTATAAATTTTTATATATATTTATATGCCTTTTTATGTTTGTCTATTTTTGAGTTATTATAATGCATTATATATTGAGTGTTTTTGTTTTAGTATATATTTTTTATTCGGGATGCTTATACATTTTGGTTTTTGAATTTCATATTTGATTGATTATATATTATTTTATGTTAATCTATAATAAGAGTTAATAGTCTCCCCACTAACACACCTTTGGCCATCGCTGCTAGTTGGTAGCCTTTGGCATTCCGGGAGATGCATTTGAGTCCATGGGGCTAACCAGGATCAGGGCACTATTAAGTTGAATTTGGGCACAAAATGGTAAAAATTTCAGAAACATTTATGACATCAAATACCGAGCTTATATTAGAATATAACACCCAGATACTTTATGATTTATTTCGTTTTAAATAAATTTGACCTTTTTGATTGCATATATAAGGTGATACCCTATGTATGAATGAGCTGTAATATAGTATATGTTTAAAAACTAGAATTTAAATTTTCAACAATTAAAAGTACTTTCTAAATTATAGAAATTATGGTTATCTATTTATTTGAATTAAATAATAATCATTTAAAAGCAAAAAAATTATTCTGAAAAAATATATTTTTAAGTCGACTATTTATTATTGCTTTGTTAAAAAAATTAGAAATTAAATTTTACTTCTAAATAAAATTTTTAATATAGATTTTTTTTGAAAATCATAATATCAAAATTAAATTAGTGTTATTTTTTTGTTAATTTTATACATAATTCATTTTTCAATGAATAATGAAAATACATGTTTTTACGGAAATTTTCTTTTTTAATTTGAATAATTAACAATGTTAAATTATTCTATAAAACAGGTTTGATGATTTATTAGGTCATTTAAATTTCATTTTTACTAATATATGTCATTGGAATCAATTTTTAGTGAATTTTGATAGTAAAACAATCGGTATTTATGTACATTTTCTCTTTGAAACCCCGCTTTCTCATTGCATCTATGGGTAGATTTATAAATATAATTATTAAAATTATAAGAATAGAATTATGGAAAATGAAATATTAATTTTGGAATAATAATAATAATATACATACTATAATATTTTCAACATAATTTTAAACCTCTATGAATAGTAAAATAAGTAAAAATTAATTATTGTTCTTAAGGTAAAAACTTATTTACTGTGGGGGTATACAAAATAGATAAGGGATCAAATGACCTAAAAACCAGTACAAATAATATTTTTTAGACATATTATTACATTATATCCTCTAATGGTTTATAATTACTGATTTTGGAGGCCCATGAAATGATTAAAATGTGTGTATGAATAATTCCTTTCAAAGCATTCATGTGTGTCGTCTTCCCCACTTATAAAGGGCCATACATACCCCCCTTATTCACACATATAAAGCCTTTGGATTCAGAAAATATCGTAAAAATACATTAATTAATCCCTTAAATACATCATATATCCCTTATTTTATCATAAATTCTACAATGAAATGCTTTTTAGTGAAATCCTAAAGAGGTTTTCCAAAGAAGAGGAAATGATTTTAAATGTGAAATTTTTTCTTCTTCAAACTCCATAAAATATTATTAAAAAATGATTACATATTATCATTATTATATTAAATGTAATAATATGTTATTATGTTAATTTAATAACCAATATATATATCCTCATCCATCAAATGATAAACAAAATCATCGATCATGAGTACAATGGACTATTATTGCGCGAACCGATGTAATTATTTTTCAATCACAACACATCAAGGATGGATATAAAAATTTATTTAAGAAACTTGTATTATATTTATGATATTATTATAATTATTTAATTTTATTATCAACAAAAGTTTTATGTTCTATTTCATTTAAAAAATGATAACATTGCTCGTGTGTAAGACATAGTACCACCTCATGAAGAAATGTGATTCTTTTTTCACTAACGCTTCACAGGATAGGAAATATGGATATTGTTAGTCAATATATTTAATATATATGAAATTATTTCTATTATATAAAATTAATATATCAAAAACATCCTTACCCTTTCACCCATTAAGGATATGATAACTTCAATCATGGTTATGTAAGGCCTACCATCTCCATAAAGTGATGTGATCCATTATCAATGTTCAAATTTAGATAATTATTATAAAAATTTATATAATGGAAAAAAATATTTTTTAACATTAATATAATTTTATTTATAATGTAACTATATAATGTTCCTGAACCAGAACCTTTATGTAAAAAAACAAGCCTGAGAAAAAATGCAATGAACACACCAAATAGTTAAAATAATGAAATATTAGTAATGAATTGTTGATAATAAGTTATAAGAGGATCATATATGACATAAAAAATATGAATATGATTCTAGAATAAATTAATGAAATTATGATCATACATAATATACTATAGATAATTTATGATATTATAAGATGATCATATAATATATTATAATATAATCATATATGACTTTATATAGAAATTAATAACTGATTTTTTTCATAGGGATATATTACATCGTCATTCTATTTATATAATAATAATATGTCAGTAATGAATTTTGATTGTATTAATTTTTATTAATAAATGTTTTATATTAATCAGCATTTGATGTTGATAACAGATTCATCGATTAATTCATACTATAAGATTCTGATAATTTTGAGGGTTTATTGAATAATCACATTTTAATCAGGATTGTTTTTGATTGAATTTCTATTGAAGGAAATTATTTGGTCACTACCTAATAAAAACAATTAATTTTTTTTCCTCTCATTATTGATGATTTTTTCAAATTATAAAACAAATTATCTACTAAATATTAATTAAAATTATTGTGAAAATGTATTGAAGAAAATATTACTTTATTTATCTATTCAGTTGAAAAATAATTTTACATCAAAAAACCATTTATTCTATAAAAAATAAAAAAATTTAAATTTTCAAAATAATTTAAAAAATTAATTAACCGCCATTTTTTTAAATTTTTAAAAATATTTTAGTAGTAATATTAATGTAATTTAAAAAAAAAGTTTGTCTTATACCTAAAATGTGAGAGGAATCATTGTATTAATATATAAATAATTTATGTAATTTCTTACAATGATGGCCACTAATTTTATAAAATATTACTTTATAATTTTATAGGGATATTTTGAAATAATATTCAAACTTTATATTTTTAAATATATTTATATATTTTAATTTGGAAATATTTATTCCGCAAAAATATTTTAATGATATTTTAATTGTATTTATATTTACCAATGATAAAAACAATTTATTTAACATATAACAAAATGGTGATTTCTTGTATTGATAGCATCCTTATTATTTATATGGGTGGTTTTTCATAATTATGACCATTTAATTTATGAACATTCACTTTCTAGATTTAATATTTTAGTAATTAACTTTCCCTTAAAATATCCACTTTCATGTGATCATCAAATATTAAAATTACCCTAAATATAAGTATAATTTATCATCAATACATTTATTTATTAAACTCTATATCATTTTTATAAATATACTTAAACCTTTAAACTCATTAATTAAAAAGGTAAATATTGATAAATATGTATTCTATACTCAATAATGATTTTTAATGACATTGATAACTGATAAAGAATTAAAATCATTATGAATTAAAATGATTATGAAATAAAAGAGTAATTATTTTGCATATAGTGATGGGTGGGGAATGGAATTATATATCCCTTAAAGGAATCATTATTCTCATTGGGTAAATAAAAAATCTTGCATTTAATGGGTCTGTACATATAGTTTTAAAATATTTAATGAGTGGTCAAAGCATTAGAGGTATCATTTTTCCTAAGATCATGACACCCAATAATTATGAATTTCCTTCATTAAGACTTCATTTATTTTTATCCAAGATATTTTTCAATGATATTATGTTAAGATGTCTTTCATTCAATGTTGTTGATTAAAAATAATTTGTTTGTAGTTATTCATAATGTCATAATGATTTTTCCTTATCTATTTATGATACTCATGTCATTTAGATGTAAATCATATTTAGATATTTTCATTTTCATATTGATTATGAATTACCTATTCATAATAGTATAATTATTCTTATTTCTTGTTTTTCTATTATTTACATTTACATATTGAATATTCTTTTTCTATTCTTGATAGTCAATTTATTTAAATGAAATGTGTGATTAGTTTTTTACCTTTCGATAAAGATTATTCCTTATATATTCATAGTAGTCAAGTAATTTAAATGGATTGTGTGTTTAGTTATTTACCTTCCCACTTTTATCATTCTTATTGATTCATGGTAGATTGAACTACAATTAACCCTTAATGGGAATTTTGTCCCACCATTATTTTATTTCCTTTTATAAGAATCTAGAACGTACAATTATAATGATATAAAAACATATTTTATGTGTTAAATTGAAATTCATTAAAAATATTATAATTATTGTATTCAAATATAATTATTGAATCAAGAATGTATATTATTTACCACTACTAATAAACTATTTGGGCCTTTGGGGTGAAATTACTTATATCTTATAAAAATGTTATAAACCATACACTAGCTTTGGTTTCCTATTCTAATGGTCAATAATTATTCAATATCCACACTTATATATTTTACATATCCATTAATATAATTTGTTATGTGTATAACTTTAAAAAATATTGTACATATATCTAACATGAATTTACAATCTAATAATCATTACAAATAATTATTACCATGTGAAACTATTCGTCCAACTATTCTATATCATAGCGTCACAAATTTTCAATCACAAATTTACTTTTTCATTGAGTATATGGAAAAAATATTACTCAATATTTTTAATAAATTTATAAATATAAACTCCCATTAGAATTTTTCTTAATACAAAACATGTTCAAAGTTGATGTTATTTTCTCTTCTTTGATGATAAAAAATGTAAATAAATTTAATGGTTGGTTTTTATTCATATTATGTTCATGATCCATAAAACAATTTCTAAAAGATTCTTATTCCTAATTTTTTTTTCAGAATTTAGTCATGACTAACATTTTTAGAGAATAATATATTCAAATAATTATTTATAAATGATCCTTTTCCAAGTCAATTGTATGTATTTTGGGAAAAAACTAATCCCAAAAATATATTTGAATAACAAAACTGAAAAAGTCTATATATAAATTGAATTACATGTGGTAAAAACTCAATACAACTTACTTCTAGGTGTTCTCATCTAGTTTGTCAAGAAATTATGACCTGCCGAAATCTTGAAAAAACAATTCATAAAATATTCAGTTCAAAATGAAATACTGCCACATTCGCTTTCCCTTTCATCAATGAACACATCCCTTTTTTAAACATATTGGATATATTAATAATTAAGGGAAAATTTTATGATTTTCATATGCCATTATACAAATTTGTAAAATATATTAAGAAAATATAGATTCAATATATAATGATATTTTTTGTTTCACTATCTCTTAATTTCATTGCCTCAAGTATTCAATCATACTATACTTTTCATTATAGTTTTTACACTCCATAGTTGGAAATATTTTTTGAGAATATTGTATAAAAGTTAACCCTTTTCATTAATTGTATACATGTTAAAAAATAAATAAGAAGGAATGGAATAAATAAGTACCTAAAAATGTATATGTTTAAACAACATGGCTGAAATTTTTACTATAATATAGAATTATATATCCTTTGATCTCAAAATGATAATATTTTTTTGAGTTTCCCTTCCCATATTTTTCCTTTATATGTTGCATAAAGAAAATTCCACCATTGAATGGCTTATATGTGTAGAGTTTTCCTCTTTACCTCATCTAATAAAGAATTAATGGTTGAATTGTATTTATAATGAACTGTAATTGAGCTAGCATAATGGAAATGAAATACCTTATGCAATGTATATCCTATTTTCATCTCAAATAGATAAATCCATGAATTCTTATGTTATCACTTTTAGATAATTTCTAATGTATCTAAACCTAGTCGAGTGAAAACACATGATTTAATTTTGAATTAGAATTGATTTTTCCTCTCATTATTTTTATCTATATTAAAAACAGTATATTTTATATTACATTTCCTTTCAAATAAATTTAATTTTATGATAACATGTAATAAAAAACCCATAGTATAAATGTATCGTAATATAATACACCATTAAATGTTATATATTATATTTTTAGAATGAATTATAATAACAACATTATATAAATTATATATAATTATTTTTGGATAAAAATAATATATAAATAAATAAACACTGAATTTGTAATAGTGTTTATATATGATAAAAAATATATTTTTCCTGAAAAATATTTTCATTATATTTTTTGAAAAAATAATCAAAGTAGGATTCCACAATTTTATTAAATTTAATTAAAAAACACTATATTTTACTATCATCATGTCAAAATTACTTTAGAGTGAGATTTTAATAATTTTATGAAAAGTTTGATTTGACACTGAATATTTGAAAATAGTTATTTTTATTCAAATTTTTATTTTCATTTGAATACATCAAAAACAATTTTGTTTTATTTTTTTAAAATTTTCATTATTTCAATTATGTTCTGAATAATACAATTTAGGGTATTAAAATCAATATTATGTTGATTTTTGATATGAAATAATTTTATATATAAGAAAAAATCACTTTAGAGAATTGCTTTATGAAAAAACCTAATAGTTGAATTATAAATTTAATTATGTCACTTAAAATAATGGAAGTCGCTAAAGTGTATTATATATTTAGAGTTAGGATAATTACTATTATTTAATAACATCAACTTAAAATTTTCATTTTCAATAGTAAAAATCGAAATCATTTTTACCAAGATTTGAATCCCGATACATTCAATCATTTCCATATCTATACACATGTAATCATTTTCCTCGATAAAAGTTTATTATATTTTAATCATTTTGGAAATTAAATGTGTGACATCTTCCCCACACATAAATAGACACCCCTATTTTTTATTCTATATAAAACAATGAGCCTTATAATGTTATAAAATTATTCTAATTTATGATATAAAAATCCATATTAATAATTTAGTTTAGCTTTTATTCCAAAAATATTATTCCAATTGTCAATAATTGTGGATCTGGAAGACACATACTGTAGGAGAGGTAATCATATTACATAACCTCTCTCAATTTAATTATTCAAATAAATTCAATAAATATTATTTATTCAAAAAAAATAATGTATAAAAAATTTAATAATATGTAAATTTTATTATATAATAATAAACATCTACCCTACATTTCATAAAATGCAAAGTGAATGTATTTCTTGTGCGTATGTCTGGACTACCGCCACCATATAGTGATACTAATAAATTTACATAATAATATCTCATGGATAACTATTTTTATGGTTCAAATATTTATACATGATAGTTAATACATATTTTTTCTTTGGTAATTATATTATAATTTCTACCTTATTTACAATCTAATCTATTGTACAATGATAATGTTGCTCGTGCTTATGTGTTGACTACTAGATATATAAGTGATGGGATTCAATTTTCATTCTTCATTAAATAGATGAAAATTAGGATATATGTAATGTTAAAATATAAATATTTAATATAATAATAATTAAATATTGGTGAATTTATATTTAAATTTCATTTGTTCCATCCATCGAAAAGTGAAAAAAATGTTCATGCAAACGTATGACCTACCATATTTAGAAAGGATTTAATTATTTTATCTATCTATAGTATTTATTTATAAATTTAAAAATATATATAATTAATATATATTTTATTTATAACATGATTAAAATTATTATTTTTAAATAACCATGATCTATCTATATGGATCGGTATTACCGAACAAGAACATGAATGAAAAGCAAATCTGTTGTCACCCAAAACAAAGACGTTAAAAAAGACTTTTTAATAAACATGTGATAAGATAAAATAATAAAATATGATATGTTATTATATATAATATTATGTTTATGATATAAAATAATAATAAATTTATATTTATTACACAATAGTGAAATGTAATTTCAAAGGAATTCAAACATGGGGTAAGGGGTTTTTATCTCAATTTTATTTCTATGGGATATATTCCATAATCAGATTGTATAATTTTTTAAGTATATATATTGACCCTTTAAAAGATTATAAAATTATTAAATTCAATTTCAGGATATTTAATAATAATTGGAATTTTTTTTCTTACATTATAAATAAAATTAATACGTTACCAATGAGGTAAGATATTTATGTTACAATATCATTATTTATCCATACTGTTTATGATAATTTTTTTAAAATGATTTTTAAGAAGCACAACTACAATAAGCCAGAGTAATTTTATATTTCCTTATATTTCCTTAAATAAAATTTATTTAATCATAGTGGATTGATAGGTGTATTATTATTATAAATCTAGTAACATACATGAATCTTATTTTAAATTATCCAAAAATATAAAACATATAAATGTAAATGCCCAAAATCCTTGAAACTAGTTTGAAGAATTCATCTTTATATCAAGTGTAAATGAATGTAAATAAGTGTGAGTTAAACATCCCAAAAGGGATACATAAATTTGAATCCATAATAAGTAAATAAGTCATAATCAATATGGCCATGTATATTACTAAAACTCATTGAAGGTAAATAATAACTTTACCATGAAACACATCCATAGATAAAATCAAGGTTGTAATATCATGGATAGTAATAATTGAAATCAAAATGGTGGAAATTCATAATTATTGGTCAACAAGATATCCAGAATCACGATACATCTACTGGAAATACATTTCAGAAGATAGTTTAAAATTTGGGGGTAGAAACCTATTTAATTTAGCTAACTGATTTACCTCACATGACCTATCAATACATCAGGGCGTAAAGACTCACCCTTATGTTCATTTCTAAGGAATTTCTAAAATGTTGAATGATCATTTCAATTAATAAATAATATTCTTTATAAAAAAATGTATTGAGTAAATAATATGGATTTATAAATATATTAATAGTTTGTAAAATCTTTGAATGTTGAAATTGATCATGGTTTAGGAAATTAACATATCCTTGATAAAAATAATTTGGATATTTTAGATATATAATATATCAATAAAAAATAACAATACAAGTGAATATTTTGGGGCTTTATCATTTCAACATATCCAAAGTGGATCAAAGTAAAATAAATGGTTATTGTAATTTGTGAATAGAAATAACATAGAAATTTTCAAACACTATAGAGGTAAATAAACTTTCTAATTTCGAGTCACATATTTAATATAAAATCTAAAATAATATAATGGAAAAATATTCATTAAAAAGAAACTTGTAAAAATTTAATGTAATATTATTTTGAAAGATTTGTCATGATGTTGGGAAATTTAGTTACTTTTATATATGATAAAAACATTCCTTTTACACTTTTTAAAGAATATTACCTCATTTAGGAAATAATAAGAATTTCCCTTTTGAACAAATTTTAAAAAACACATGGGTAAAAATTTCATTTTATAAATTATTGTATTATAGTTAAAAAAATTGAAAACATTTTAATGAAATATAATACGTGGAACGGAAAAAATACCTAGTCAAAAATAAATCTGAATTGTTTTTATTTAAAACATTTATTTTCATGATTTATGTCCCCAAGTGAGAAAAAACTAAAATAAAATACAGAAATTAATTAAATGATTAAAATTGAATTGGATGATTAGTTATAATGAATAAATATATATGCATGTTAAATACTATGAAGGAAAAATTTATATACCAAATCAAAACAAATAGCTGTATAATACCAAAAAAATCTCAATGGAATAAAAATCGATAACAAACTCCATACAAAGATCATATCATTGGAATGATAATTAGGTAAAGAAGATATTATGTGTGAATAATATATATCCAAAAAATATAATTTTAAATACTAATTAAATTGTTTCATTTCAAACATAATCATAATATAATAGAATGGTTTGATAATTTTTTTAATACAGAAAAACGAAATTGAGTTTTGATACCATTTAACGTTTTGTAAATATAAAATGAAATCCCCTTCAATGAAGTAAAATTAATTTTAAAATAATGTACCCTGAATTTTTAAGGATAAATGATATAATATATAATTTGGATATTTATAAACCTTATAAAATAAAATATTTTCATTATAATAAAATATTCTTCAATGAAAGAAAATTTAGACAAAATCCTTTACCACACACTTCCCATTAGCTAAACTTGCATTAATATCACATATAATGGTTATAAAGATTTTGTTTATTTATAATAGAAAATAATAATATTTATAATATCATATATAAAACTATTAATATGTATTATTACCAATTTGTTAGTAATATTTAACTAATACCATCATTTCAGGTGTTTGCTGTTCGTGTTTCATATACATGTTTTGATATGGATATTTTATAATTTTGAATAGGATATAATTCCGTAAACTAAATAATGATAATAATATTTTAAATATTATTTTTATTCATTGTACCTATTTTTTTAAATCATTATTGAAATTTATATATTGAAATTTAATCGCATCGCTTCGTATAGATGGTAGGCTATACGTGTGCATGAGTGACATTATCATTTTAATAATGGTGAAAGGGTAAATAATTGAATGATATTTTTATTTTAAAGAATAAATATCAAATAATAATAATTATATATATATATATATATATTAATTTTTTCCAAATTTATGACTATACATGTGATTTAGTGATTGCAAACAAATGAAATCAGATCACTAACCGACAGTCCACTTTACACATGACTAATGGTTTTGTTTTTTATTTGATGGAGAAGGGGATGGATTAATATTATTACATCAACATAATAATATATATATATTCGAGATAATTTTGTTATTATATTGTTATTTTTGTATAAAATTGATGGTGTGAAAAGAAAGATTTAAATGGAAATCGGCATTAAGATGATTACCATCTCATTTGGAATCCTCCATTATATATCTTTTTTAGGGCCTTATAAATGAAATTTTTGAAAACTAAGAGGATATGAAACATGTAAGAGGGCTTTGGGGAGTTGTTTTTGTATGTTTTGGTCAATATATATTGCCAAATGTAGTTTAAATGTGGGATTGAGGGGTGTCCTTTTATAAGTGGGAGAGGGGATGCACTTGAAATTTTTAAAAAGAATAAATATTAATATATTACTCATTAAATATTGCTCCAAAATAGACCATTTTATATTTTTAGATTATATATGGTCTAATTATATTAAAGAATAAAATTTATACACGTTTTTGGTCATTTTAGCCCTTTTCTCTTTAGTTTAACAAATGGTAAACCGGTTTTTAACCTCAACTACAATGGTAAATTTTTACTTTTTTTACTACTAAATTTGAAAAAAATTGATTGTGGTATCATTTATAAAGTTGGGAATGATGATTCCAAATATTGAATAAATTTGAGAAAATTTATGACATATAATTGTATGGATTTAATTTAATATTAAACATCTAAATAAAGAAAAAAATGGGTTTTCGAAGAAAATCTATTTCTATGAATACAATTGTTTTACACTAAATTAATGTGAAATATTCATTAGAAAAAAATTTGACTATTAATATCAAAATTGAATAAATTATTTTTAAACCATTTATAAAATGAATCATTTGAAAATATTTAAATGAAAATTCAGTTTTCAATAGTAATCAATATTTATCACTATTCATTGAAAAATCATACTTTTTTGAAAAATCCCATAAATTAACTCTATTATATTTTTGATAATATTGTATAAAAAGGAAATTTAATTTTTGAAAATTAATTTTTACATTTTAAAAAATTAATCATATTTTGATGATAAAAATAGATAAAAATACTTTCTGAAGAAAATGTGTTTCTGAAGAATAAAGTGAAAATGAAATTAATTGAGTGTTTATCTCCTAAAAAATAAAAAATAAATTTTTATTAAATATGAAAATTTTATATAATTTTATTTTTCATTACTATTCATACCCTTTAATTTAATTTCTATGTTATAATGGTCATATTTAATTGATAATATTAATAATTTTTTTAAGCACTATGTTGCATATTGTATAATCTACAGAATATAATGTTCTTTTTAAATTTTTTGGATACTATATTATTACATCCTATAAAAATTTAATCCTCACAATTTGAATGGGTATTACAATAAAAATAAATTCAGGTGGTTCTTCTTCAAAACACCTTATGGTTTCCACATTGGTTCCACTAGTTTATGATATTTTCCAAGTACTTTTACATGTTATGTTTTCATAATCCTAAACAATTTCTCTATATTTTCATGAATTTTAATATTATCATCACTTAAAGATAAATTAGGTTTAAATTAATTTTCTTCAGATGTGATCACATGGATTGGGTTTGGCATACATTCCCTTAACAAAAAGATATGTAACACATCATGTATACTAGAGGGGCTCTATGGGATGTACAAATAGTTGGCCACAACATTAAGTATTTACTAACTTTGAAAAGGTAAAATATACATGGGCCTCATTTTTCACTTATTAATGATCCTTATAACATCCTTATATGGAAATACATTTAATAAAATTTGATCTTCAACTTCAAATTCTATTTCTTCTCTTCGGTTATCACCATAATTTTCACATGACTCTATGTAACATCCTAGGTAAATAAAGAATAATTTTTTTTATATTTATTAATATTTACGAATTTAATATTAATTTTACTTTAATGGTGTTTCTATGTTCGATAGCATACCTGATACACAATAAAGAGTTTCCTTGAAATCTTATGTTTCATACTAGTAATAAAATAATATTATTCTAAATGGCAGTTAACACGTAGCCGTTGTATTGGAGGGAATGAATAGAAATAACTAAAATATGAATATATATTTTTTTTAAATGTTTCTACATTTATCAAATAAAATAGAACGGCTTAAAATACGAAAAGAATTCAATTTTAGGCATATATAATCTAACATTCAAAAAAGGTCGACTTATCGCCTTTTGATGGAGAACCATCTATAAATATAGTTTTGGTCACTCATTTACATTCTATCGGACCAAATAAAATTATTCTTTATAATCGAGACATCAAAATTTACTTTGTGTAAATTTTTGGTATTTTTCCGATAAAGTTCATTTTTTAATGAATAGTGAAAAATGGGGTATTTTAATTCAGAACCTCTTTTTAATATAATCTACTTATATGATAAGATTATCTTTTTAATTGGTTTTAAAGTGAAATTAGAATATATTTTTACCATTTAATCAAATATTGGTCGTTGGAATTAATTTCACTTTGAAATTGAACTTAAATTAGTATCAATCTTTTGATACTTATCGTTTCATAAAAACACACTATTTGCTCTGACTCTGGAAATTAATTATTAAATTAATTAATGAGACTTATATGTTTTGAATTTTGTAAAATATACATCATTTTTGAATTCGAAATATCAAATATATCTTAGGGTGAATTATTGGTATTTTTCTGAAAAAAATCAAATTTTTATGAATATTGAAACCACTAAGTGGTACTTAAAAAAAGATTTTTCGTTTAAATGAAATTTTACCACCTTTGTGTTTTGAATTTCAAAAAATCCAACATAAATGGTTATAATTAATAAGTAAAATGTTGTTCAATGGGATTCAAATAATTTTTTGGTGAATAGTAACTTTTATGTTTTTAATCGCGATTAGAGGTAATTAGTGTAGTTTAGGGTAAAAATAATGTTTTAATAATATGAAATGACCTAGAAACATGTCCTACCCTTATTTTATGTGTCAAGGCCGACCAAGAAAATCCATGGGTCAAATTGGGGACCCCATGGAGCCACTTTGGTAGGAAAATGACAATAAAAACTTTTTATTTAATGTTAAAATAAAAATGTCACAATCATGTGTTGTTTTACTAAAAAAAAATTTAAGCGGGGTTATACAAGTCATATTTTTGACTATAAATATTCATTAGAAATATAACAAGATTTCCTACATCATGATAGTTTATTTATAATTTTTAGACATTAAATAAATCAAATTATTTATGGAACCATGATGATGTAGTGATTACCTCATTATTTAATGATTTAAATATAATGAGACGATAATGTAAAATCTAAGACCTACACTTGTCAAAAACATACTGTATGGGTGGATTTAGAACCCTTATCAAATTATCCTATAAATATATAATTTTGGGACCCTTTTTATCTGAAAGTCATTTGAAAGTAAAGTAACATTTTATACTTTTCCAAGAGTGTCCCTCCTCTCCTCTTATAAAAGGCCCCCGCCTCTACCACCTTACCCACACTTACAAAGCCTTTGGATCTGCCAAAACCTATCCATTTTGTCTCTACACATTCCTCTCTTACTCCTAGAATCCTAACTTTGGGCCGAAGTCTTCCCAAGGAATCCTTTGAGCTCAAATCAAAAAGAGTTACCTATTTTTAAAGTAATGTCTTCACTTGTGTTATTTTGTTTTATTTTTCTTATCCAACCACCTAAACTAATTTTATTCATTTATTTTGTAACAACTCCAGTATCATCAATATACTAGGATGTTGTTATAAGAGGTATTCGAGCTACACTTACACACACCTACATCTAATGGTAAAAGAACATAGTGTTTCTATGGATAGTGAATTTCTGCCTCACGAAATGATGATTGTTCAACACTCATATAACACCTTCAAAGGTGGCCATTAAGATGTCACTATGTTTATATATGATATATAATATTTTTATGTTATGATTCTGTATTGTTTCATTTATGGAATACCTTTATGGTTTCCATTATGGTTAAACACGATATCTTCATTTTAAGAAGTGTGGACTACCGCCCCCTCAAAGTGATTTGATTCGTTAATACCATATGTGTATGTATAAAGGATATATTTAATGATATTATATATTATATTATACTGTAATTATAATATACCTTTATATAATTATTATTTATTTCCATTAAAGAATGAGATAGAAATGAAAGTAGCGTTCATGCGTATGTAGGACTTACCGTCTCCATGAACGGTGCATTTCATTTCCTATCCCCAAATGAAATGTAATATTATAAGTACATATATATAATGGATATATATGATTTATGTTACATCTAAATGATTAATATAATTCAGGAATTAAAATATGCATATCTCTCATTTAGTTTTAATTCCATTAATATGACATAGAAATGAATGTAGCATTCCTGCGTACGTACGACTTACCGTTTCCATGAACGGTGCAATTCATTTATTACCTCTAAATGATTATGTAATATTATAAATACATGTATATTCTGGATATATATGATATATATGATTTCCAAATCATGAATATCATTCTGGATATAATGAACCTTTGATCACACAAACAACATGTAATTGTAAGAAGTCCACTTTTGACTTAAGAACCAAATATCGACAAAACAAACATTATTAACATAAATGATTAAATAATGTTAATAACATGGATATAAGTGATATAAAATGAATAATTAACTTGAAAAAGGTTCTTAAGCAAGTATAAATTAACTCAAGTTTATTATTCAGGACTTTAAAGAACGATCGTGTCAAGTCGGACCCGAGGTAAGGGACTTCATCTAAATCTCCATTCATTGAGGCATATTTCGTTTTATACACAACTTTCTTTTATACGTTGTATAAACCCCTTTGAATTTTACTTTTATACAAAAGGAATATTTTTCTATGAAGCATTTTATAAAATGACAAAAATGAATGTTTCTTTTAACGTACGCGATGACAACGACCTTTTCCGCCGCCGTGAGTATTATTTGGTCTTTGGCTTCCTCAACAAGCCGTAATGTTTTTTTAAATGAAATAAATACCATATACCATTTTATTTATTTTGGTATTGAAAAGGGTTTTTTAATGGATTTTTTTTTTCAATATATTTAAGTGATATATTTTGATCAAAGTGTGGAAATGTTTTCTTTCCATTATATTTGTTTTATGTCTTATAATTTTATAATGGTACTTGGACATTTGACGGGTGGTTACATGATAAACCATATGACAGGTGGTGCCATGATTATCAGGATGGGTGGTTACGTTATAACCTCCAATCCATTGGGTATTGAAGTCGACCGTATGGCTATTCCATTAAGTGATATGTGTGGAAGTCGACCGTATGGTTATTCCATTTAAGTATGTTTATGTCCCAAGATACCTTTATATGTTATGTGTTCTTTATATGGGTTTTATTGTAATATTTTGGTTACAAAAGGGTAAGTATTGATATATTATTCAGTGAAGAGTTTTTACTACTTCATAAAGGTTAAAAGTGTTACTTTGATAAAGTATACATGGTTTACATGTTGTTTTGAAAAACTAACAGTTTTGATTCTTTATGTTTCCCTTACTGAGATTTTTATGCTCACCCCAAGTTTTTTGGAAATGTTTTTCACAGGACATAATGTGCAATAGTGTCAAGGATGGGATAAAGGGAAAGTCATGCTATATACAACATAGAAGTAGACATGTTTCTTTTTAAGAGTTTTTATTTTATGGAAACTTAGTAGAAGTGTCTACTTTATAATCATTTGAGATGTAATAGTTAAGATATAATTCTCTAAATCTCTAAACCTAAAAAGATCCTCAATGGGAATTATTCATTTAATTCAATGTAAAGTATGTTTTAAAGCTGAGGCCTTATTGTTGGTATCATAGGTTGGTTTAGATAACTTTAGGAGTTAGAATTATATTAAATGATTATCCAAAAATATTTTTTATGGTAAAATTGAAATGATATAGCATTTAGAGATTACCATGTTGCTTCACCTAAGATATTTCTCTGTTAAGAATGGTTTTTCATAGAAGAAACAGAACAAATTTTCTGGGATGACATACATAGGGAAATGACCTTTCAAATCAGTATCCTGAGATGGTCAGAATCAGAACTAAACAGTTTGTTGTAGTGATGGCTCAGTTGACTCAGGTGCAAAAATGTTGGTTGTTTTTATTGATTATATTTTGGTGTTTTCTAAAAGTAAAGAGGAGTATGAAAGACATTTAAGGATAATTTTGAAAACCTTAAAAGAAAATAAATTGTATGGGAAATTCAGTTAGTGTGAGTTTTGGTTGCAACAAATTTCTTTCCTTGGTTATATTGTTTCTAAAGATGGGATAACTGTTGATCCTACAAGAACAAAGGTTGTAGAAGAATGGCCAAGACCCACAAATGTAACTGAGATTTGTAGCTTCCTGGGTTTGGCAGGTTATTACCGAAGGTTTGTTAGAAATTTTTCACGAATATCTAGTCCAATGACTAAGCTAACTCGGAAGGGTGTTATGTTTTTCTGGAAAATAGAATGTGATGATTGTTTTCAGCAACTGAAAAAAAGATTGGTGAATGCTCTAGTTTTGGCACTTCCATCCAGGAATGATGAGTTTTTTATCTACAGTGATGATTCATTGAAAGGACTTGGTTGTGACTTAATGCAGAATGATCAGGTAATTACTTATGATTCACGATAGTTGAAAACTCATGAGGTAAATTACCCTATACATGATTTGGAATTAGCTGCTGTTGTTTTCGCTTTAAAAATTTGGAGGCATCATTTGTATGGAGTAAAGTGTGAAATATATACCGATCACAAAAGTTTAAATTATATATTCACTCAGAAATAATTGAACATGATACAGAGGAGATGGCTAAAATTAATCAAGGGTTATGATTGTACACTTCATTACCATCAGGGAAAAGCAAATAAAGTGGATGATGCTTTGAGTCGAAAAAGTAATGCTTCATTAGAAATGTTGCATTTGGAACGTGATCCTTTGGTTAAGGATTTGATGAACTTTGGCATAGAAGTTTTTGGTGCAGGATGTCCTTCTGTTTTGTTTCAGGTATCAGTGAAATATTCTCTATCAGACAGAATTAAGCAAGCACAGAAGCAAGACAACGGGTTTCAGAAAAAGTTAAAGCTAGTTCAGAAGGGTAAGTTGCCTGAATTCAATATTGATAATGATTTCATTTTGAGATTTTGGAAGAGATTGTGTGTGCCATGTGATTCACAGTTGAAGAGAGATTTGTTATGTGAAGCTCATAGTTCTCTGTTTTCAGTTCATCCAGGAAGTACTAAGATGTATAGAGATCTTCAGGAGTATTACTGGTGGGACAGAATGAAAAGGGATATTTCTGATTTTACTGTAAAGTGTTTGACTTGTCAATAGGATAAAGCAGAGTGGCGGTTACCAAAAGGGATGCTTCAACCTTTACCAGTGCCAGAGTGAAAATGGGAAAATATATCCATGGATGGTGTTGTGGGATTACCGAAGACATCTAGAGGTAATAATGCAATCTGGGTTATTGTTGATCGATTGACTAAATATTCTCATTTCCTTCCTATTCGAGATACTTTGTCTCTAGATCAACTTGCTCGGTTGTATCTTAAAGAGATAGTTAGGTTTCATGGAGTTCCCCACTCCATTGTATCTGATCATGATCCCAGGTTTACTTCTAACTTTAGGAAAGGCCTTCAGAAGTTATTGGGTACAAAATTAAATTTTAGTACAGCTTTCCATCCGCAATCAGATGGGCAGTCAGAACGAACAATTGAGACCTTGGAGGATATGCTACGAGCTTACTCTATGGATTATCAGGGAAGTTGGGACCAACATCTTTCTTTGGTTGAGTTTTCTTATAATAACAGTTTTCATTCTAGTATACAGATGGCACCATTTGAGGCATTATATGTGAAGCGGTGTCGAACACCAACTTTCTGGGATGAAGTGGGTGAAAGGAAGCTGATGGGACCAGAATTGGTAGAAGAGATGGTAGAAAAAGTTCAGCTGATTCAGAAACACATGAGATCAACTCAGAGCAGACAGAAAAGTTATGCGGATAACCGGAGGAAGGATCTATCTTTTGAGGTAGGTGATCATGTTTTTCTCAATGTTTAACCATGGAAAAGTGTGATGCGATTTGGTAAGAAAGGAAAGTTGAGTCCAAGGTTCATTGGACCATATGAAATTCTAGAGAAAGTTGGATCAGTTGCTTACCGAGTGGCTTTACCTCCGAGTTTATCTCAGGTACATAATGTTTTTCATGATTCGATGTAGAGAATGTATATGCCAGATCCATCTCATGTTTTGAGCCCAGAGGTAGTTCAGTGGGAAGAGAATATCTCTTATAAAGAACAACCGGTCCAGATTCTTGACTGGAGAGAGAAAGTGTTGCGAAATAAGGTAATTCACAAAGTCAAGGTTTTGTGGAAAAACCATATGGTTCAAGATCCAACGTGGGAATCTGAAAATTCTATGAGGGACAAATACCCCCACTTATTTTGATAAGTGAATAAAATTGCGAGGAAACAATTCCCAAATGGGGGGAAGGATGTAACATTCCAGGTAAATAAAGAATAAAACATTTTCATATTTCTTAATATTTACGAATTAAATATTAATTTTACTTTAAAGGGTTCTCTATGTTTGATAGCGTAACCGATATGCAATAAAAAGTTTCATTGAAATCTTACGTTGAACACTAGTAATAAAATAATATTATTTTAAATGGTAGTAAAAACGTAGCCGTTGTATTGGAGGGAATGAATAGAAATAACTAAAATATGATTATATATGTTTTTTATAATGTTTCTACATTTATCCAATAAAAGATAAAGGCTTAAAATACGAAAAGAATTCAATTTTAGGCATATATACTCTAACATTCACAAAAGGTTGACTTATCGCCTTTTGATGGAAAACCGTCTATAAATATAGTTTTGGTCACTCTTATACATTCTATCAGACCAAATAAAGTTCTTCTTTAGAATCGAGACATCAAAATTTACTTTGTGTAAATTTTTGGTATTTTTCCGATAAAGTACATTTTTTAATGAATAGTGAAAATGGTGTATTTTAATTCAAAACCTCTTTTTAATATAATCTATTTATATGATTAGATTATCTTTTTATTTGTTTTTAAAGTGAAATTAGAATATATTTTTACCATTTACACCAATAATGGTCATTGGAATTAATTTTACTTTGAAATTGGACTTAAACTAATGTCAATCTTTTGATACTTATTATTCCATAAAAACACGCTATTTGCTATAACAGTGGAAATTAATTATTAAATTAATTAATGAAACTTATATGTTTTGAATTTTGTAAAATAGACATTATTTTTGAATTCAAAATATCAAATATATGTTAGGGTGAATTTTTTGTATTTTTCTGAAAAACTTCAATTTTTGATGAATAGTGAAACCACTAAGTGGTACTTAAAAAACTGATTTTTCGTTTAAATGAAATTTTACCACCTTTGTGTTTTGAATTTAAAAAATCTGACATACATGGTTGTAATTAAGAAGTGAAATGTGGTTCAATGGGATTAAAATAATTTTTTGGTGAATAGTAACTTTTATGTTTTTAATCAGGATTAGAGGTAATTAGTGTAGTTTAAGGTAAAAATAATGTTTTAATAATATGAAATGACCTAGAAACATGTCCTACCCTTATTGGATGTGTCATGGCCGACCAAAAAAATCCATGGGTCAACTTGGGGACCCTATGGTGCCACTTTGGTAGGAAAATGACATTAAAAACATTTTATTTAATGTTAAAATAAAAATGTAACAAACATTAGTTGTTTTATTAAAACAATTTTAAAATGGGGTTATACAAGTCATATTTTTTACTATAAATATTCATTAGAAAGAAATAAATATTTCCTACATCATTATATTTGTTTTATAATTTTTATACATTAAATATATTAAATTATTTATGGCACCATGATGATGCAGCGATTACCTCATTATTTAACGATTTGAATAAAACGAGATGATAATTTAAAATCTAAGACCTACACTTGTCAAAAACCTATTGAATGGGTGGATTTAGAACCCTTATCTCATTATCCTATAAATATATAATTGTGGGACCCTTTTTATCCGAAACTCATTTGAAAATAAAGTAAAATTTTATACTTTTCCAAGAGTGTCCCTCCTCTCCTCTTATAAAAGGCCCCCACCTCTACCACCTTACCAACAATTCCAAAGCCTTTGGATCGGAAAAACCCTGTCCATTTTTTATCTCCACATTCCTCTCTTACTACTATAAGACTCACTTTGGGTAGAAGTCTTCCCAAGGAAGCCTTTGAGCTCAAATCAAAAAGAGTTACCTATTTTTAGAGTAATGTCTTCACTTGTGTTATTTTGTTTTATTTTTCTTATCCAACCACATAAACTAATTTTATTCATTTATTTTGTAACAAATCCAGTATCATCAATATACTAGGAATTTGTTATAACTGGTATTCAAGCTACACTTACACACACCTACATCTAATGGTAAAAGAACATAGTGTTTCTCTGGATGGTGAATTTCTACCTCACGAAATGATGATTGTTCAACACTCATATAACACCTTCAAAGGTGGCCATTAAGATGTCACTATGTTTATATATCATATATAATATTTTTATATTATGATTCTGTATTGTTTCATTTATGGAATACCTTTATGGTTTCCATTATGGTTAAACACGATATCTTCATTTTAAGAAGTGTGGACTACCACCCCCTCAAAGTGATTTGATTCGTTAATACCATATGTGTATGTATAAAGGATAGATTTAATGATATTATATATGATATTGTACTGTAATTATAATATACCTTTATATAATTATTATTTATTTCCATTAAAGTATGAGATAGAAATGAACGTAGTGTTCATGCGTATGTAGGACTTACCGTCTCCATGAACGGTGCATTTCATTTCCTATCCCCAAATGAAATGTACTATTATAAGTACATATATATAATGGATATATATGATTTATGTTACATCTAAATGATTAATATAATTCAGGAATTAAAATATGCATATCTCTCATTTAGTTTTAATTCCATTAATATGACATAGAAATGAATGTAGCATTCCTGCGTACGTACGGCTTACCGTTTCCATGAACGGTGCAATTAATTTATTACCTCTAAATGATTATGTAATATTATAAATACATGTATATTCTGTATATATATGATATATATGATAACCATATCATGAATATCATTCTGGATATAATGAACCTTTGACCACACGAACAACATGTAATTGTAAGAAGTCCACTTTCGACTTAAGAACCAAATATCAAAAAAACAAACATTATTAACACAAATGATTAAATAATGTTAATAACATGGAAATAAGTGATATTAAAAGAATAATGCACTTGAAAAAGGTTCTTAAGAAAGTAGAAATTAACTCAAGTTTATTATTCAGGATGATAAAGAATGATCGAGTCAAGTCAGACCTGAGGTAAGGGACTTCATCTCAATATCCTTTCATTGAGGCATATTTCATTTTATACACAACTTTCTTTTATACGGTGTATAAACCCATTTTACTTTTACTTTTATACAAAAGGAATATTTTTCTACGAATTGTTTTACAGAATGACAAAAATGAATGATTCTTTTAACGTACGCGGTGATAATGACCTTTTCCACCGCTGCGAGTATTATTTGGTCTTCGGCTTCCTCAACAAGCCGTGATGTTTTTTTTAAATAAAATAAATACCATATAGTATTTTATGTATTTTGGTATTGAAAAGGGGTTTTTATAATGGATTTTTATGTCAATATATTTACGTGATATATTATGATCAAAGTGTGGAAATTTTTTCTTTCCATTATATTTGTTTTGTGTCTTATGATTTTATAATGGTACTTGGACATTTGATGGGTGGTTACGTGATAAACCATATGACGGGTGGTGCCAAGAATACTAGGACGGGTGGTTACATTTTAACCCCAATGCATTGGGTATGGAATTTGGTCATATGGCTATTCCATTAAGTGATATGTGTGGAAGTCGACCGTATGATTATTCCATTTAAGTATGTTTATGTACCAAGTTAACTTTATATGTTATGTGTTCTTTATATGGGTTTTATTGTAATATTTTGGTTACAAAAGGGTAATTATTGATCTTTTATTCAGTGAAGAGTTTTTACTACTTCATAAAGGTGAAAAGTGTTACTTTGATAAAGTATACATGTTTTACTTTTTGTTTTGAAAAACTAACAGTTTTCATTCTTTGTGTTTCCCTTACTAATATTTTTATGCTCACCCTAAGTTTTTTTGAAATGTTTTTCATAGGACATAATGAAGAATAGTGTCAAAGATGGGATCAAGGTAAAGTAATGCTATATAAAACATGGAAGTAGACATGTTACTTTTTAAGAGTTTTTATTTTATGGAAACTTAGTAGAAGTGTCTACTTTGTAATCTTTTGAGATGTAATGGTTAAGATCTAATTCTCTAAAACTCTAAACCTGAAAAGATCTTCAATGGGAATTATTCATTTAATTAAATGTTAAGTAATGTTTAGGCTGGGGCCTTATACTCTATGATAAATTAATATGTTTTTTCATAATATGTACCTTTTGAATTGTCTCGTCAACATGTTTTGCTGCTACATGTTCCATTATCCAACTTCATTACAACTAGTTTTAATACAAAAACTTTGACCATATAATTATTCATACTTCCATTTGAATACATTAAAGGAAGATATTTTCATTAGAAAAATCTAAATATGTTAATAATGATCCCACATATGTTTAAAGTCATGTGAGCATAGTATCAACATGTATTGAAAAAATTAAAATTCCTCATATAATTTAAATTATTTTGAATATTTTAGTAAGTGCTGAAATGATGTTTAATATCACAAGAATTTTGAAATCACTTCCAATACATCGATATAAAATGGGGATCATGATCAAACACAATTGAATGTAGTGCAACATAAAGAATTGAAACATCATTAAAATAGAGTCATACATGGAAAACAAGAGGTAAATAGTCTCATTTAGCCAAAAAATGTAATGTTTTGGTAAACTGATAAATAGTAACCCATTTTTTATCATTCTTCCGAGGAGTCCTTGGTAGTCCGGGGAGAATCTCAATCGTAAAATCATCCAATTTTGACACATGAATATTTAAGGGAATCAAGACCCATCTGGGATACTTTCAATCAACCATAAACTACTAAAACACCAATAATCATTATATGTATTCTACAATTTTACACTTTATATGATCCCACCAATTGTGTCCATTCAAATATCTTTAAATATTATTGTTATACATGTGTATTATGAATTTTGAGTAATGTGAATCATCTAATGATTCACATTTAATATCAGATGTAGAGGGAATACAAAGCCTCTTTCTAAATTTTATAATGCTATCTTCATATAAAAATTATTCCAAACATCCATATTTCACAGCTTTAGTTTTATATTAAAAAATATAATTATTCTAAATATAACTTTTATATTTTCATAGAATGATGATATAGTAGTAACTTGAAAAAGGAATGATGTCTCTCATTCAATAATAATTCCTATAACCATATATAAATGATCTATGAACATAGGACCCCTTATAATCATAATTTCAAAAACAACACACTGATCATACATGCTTAATTCATCTATTACATTATTTTCCATCTTTGGGTGATAGTTAATTAGGAGATAATAATCCTTTAGTAGTTTGATACATTAAATTTTTCTCAAGTTAAGCACAATTATTGGAATCATTTATTTGAAACTATTATGATATGTATATATACATATATATATCACAATTTGACTCATGAGATAATTTCTCAATATCATCAATGAAATGATTGTGAATACTATCTATTGATAATGTATAGGATAGTTTTGTTCATGATTATTTAGTTATTTAGATGCAATTAGATATACATTACCAATTTTTATAAGGTCAAAAACCAACTCCCTTCAATGATACGTCATTATATATCACAAATCCAACATTTAAATATGGTAAAGTAAAGATTAGAGAATTGGATAATATCATTTTCAAATATTTAAAACACTCCCTAAATTTATTTTTCTCTATAGACATAACCCCATTACATGTAATATTGGTTAAAGGGTTATCCAGTAATTAAATTTTTATTGAATAAATTAATGTAACCTGTCATCCCAATGAAACTACATACCTCAATTATGTTCATTGATGCATACTATTTTTTGAATACCTTTTTCTTCACAAGATTAGTTGTGATTCCATCCATAGAGTAACTGTTATAAAAAAATAATCTTTCTGAACCAAGAATTCAAACATTCTAAATCTCCATATAACTATTACCTCCTATGTGTATCATGATTTATCATCATGTGAATCTCCCCATACTCATATATTTAATAATATACTAGTATATCGTCAATAAGTTCCAAAAAAAATATCATGATATTACTTTGATATATGTTTCCATAGATCCATGATAAAATTGTGTGTATTAGTCAATACAAATGGAACTACTATAAAATTTTAATATCCATACCTCTTTTGAAATGCTTCTTTCATAATATCAACCTTATTTACAAGAAATTGATGATTCCTGGAATGAAGGTCAATCATTGAAAAATTTTGAGATCCATGATGTTGATAAAATAAGTCATTAATGAGAGGTATATGAGACATTTTAGATATCAAATTAATTTTTATTTCAATATAATCAATGAACAACCTAATAGATACATAGTTCTTCTCAATGAAAATAATAAGGGCTCTACAAGGTGGAACACTATGGTGTATATATATGTTACCACTCAGTTAATCTAGTATAATCATTAATGATATAGAATAAAAAATTCCCATTTTATAGAGATTCATTGACATTGGTCTTACATTATGGATTAAATCAATAAATAACTAAAACTTCTATTAAAGTTGATGTCCAGGTAATTCCATGGGATATACATCAACATATTCCTATACAATAGATACGTACCTAATTAGAATACTTCCTTCATCATCCACATGACATGTGTTCTATTATTCCCCATTAATCAAATTTATATGATCATTTAGTGGTGGATCCATTCATGACTCAGATGATTATGTTTCCCATATAAAGATATGCAATTCTACTTTATAACCTCAAATTGAAATTTTGCTATCCGTTTAATAAATCAGTGTAATATTTATTTTAAAGAAAGTACATAGAAAGGAATATATCAATGCAAATCATATGTATGATAATATATTAATAAAATAGGTTATATTTTTGTTTCATAATGAGATTTTTTCAACACAAATATGTTGTATTGAGGATTCCACTAGTATATTTAACAGATAACTCCATTCTTATTGAGACATGGAAATGTATCATTTTCATAGAAAATTTTCTATATATAATAATTTTCATTGATCTATAATCTGATATATCCTTCTAATTTTTAATATTTCATTAATGTACATTGCACCACATCATTCGGAATATCGAATTTAGTTGTAGTGATCATGTAAGTTTTTTATCCTCCCCTGTACCACTTCTATTATTGGTTCTCATGAGGGTTAAAACATTAGTATGAATAACTCCCCTTTTTGTTATGGTTAACACACTACATAGAATTATTCTCTTTCATTCCCCCACTTTTATGATATTAATGACCCTTTTCCAGAAACTTATAACACACTCCCATGATCTTCATGTATTTTACATGATATTTCATTCTACAATTTTACAAGATGTAAATTGCTTCACCTTATTAATATTTTATGAATGTACTTTTACATTATGTTTGAAAGACCCATATTTTTATTATTCCCTCTTAATATGTATGATATAAAGGATTTTTTTTAAACAAATATTTCAATTTCATCATTTGGAAATTTTATTAGGAAAATAGATCCCTTCAAGGACTTGGCTTAGGCCCTTCTATGAAATAGTCAAAATTGTGTTCGGATTAAAATTTTCATCCTAGCTATAACATTATAGTATCATAAAGTAAGACTCATACACTAAAACACTTTATTAATCCATTTTATTAATGTTGTTGAACATTATCTTCATATTCGTTCATTTATCATATGGGAAATATTTATCATAAACTTTTACATTAAAAAACCATCATTAAATACCTTGAACTTATTCTTCCACCCTAGTATTTTGGATCAAAAACCACCATTGATCAGCATCAAACTTAATAAAATATATATATAATATATTTTTTCCATTTCCACACATCCCATATAAATAAAATATCATCTTAAAATACTTATTCTATTGCTCATATACCAAAGGATTTGTAGTTCAACTAAATGATTGAGGCTTCTTCCACATTGAATGATAAAAAATTTGTTAATTAAGCTTTAGAAAAATAAGTTTCTACACTCAAGAAAATTTCTTTTTCATAACCTGAGTATGATTCGCTAACATGTTTTTGACCTTCTTTGATTCAACATCTAATTTATTGGTTTCCACAGAATGGATATTTCAACACTGACCATGACCATTGATACCCATATTGTATCCAATTGAAATTTCTATCCAATGGAGTATAATGTATTAGTTAGTATCATTATTGACTAAAATATATAATTTTAAATTAGAAGAATAATTTTACATAAAATAAAAATTTATGTAGTATTAATATTAAAATTTTAAACATTAGTTTGTTTGGAAAATATTCTAATCCATTAAAATGGAAAATAATGAAAAATGTGAATTAACCGAAGAATATAACTTATCTGCATCAACCTAGGTGCCCAATATATCCCCTTTTCGTATATTTGGTAACACTTATGTCCGCCCCGATAGGGATTTCTAAGGTTATTACCACTAGGTACATCTGTTCATGAACCATGTAAACATATAATATCAAAATGGGATAAATTTATAGGAAAACCATGTAATATATACATTATAAAAAATTATTACGGTATCTAGAGTTATACTATAAATATATCATAGGGGTATAAAATAGATGTTTTCTTTAATCCATTTTCCAATGATTCTTATAATCTTCCCCTAAATAAAAACTATCACAACCCTAACTACATCATGATATATTCGATGCCCAATTTACTATATTATCTTAGTTGAAACGTATCAAATCCCAAATGAATGATAAGTTTAGAATTCGTGTAAAAAACAACCAAATATATGAAACCCATTTTATATTAGGTGTAAAATAAAAAACACAAAACATGTAAATTCTCAGAATCCTCAAAACTCATTCCAAGAATTCATATTCATATCCAAGGGAATTAAAAAAAATGAGGGTGTATTCAAATTCCATGAAAGAGATACATACAATGGAATTTATCATGTAGAAATAATGTATAATAAATATGTAAATTTAAATAATAGAAAATAAAATCCATTTAAAAAATAACTTGATCATGAAATAATTCCATGGTAAATATCAATACTGTAATCTCATGGATAAATATATATGAATTATTAATGAACGAAATGCATAATTATTGGGAATCATGTCCACAAAAATCATGATACCAATACATCCATTAAAATTAAAAATATATTTTAAAAATATGGATATATCCCCATTTAATTCGGTGAAATTATTTGTCTCATGAGACTTATCAATGCATCAAGGTACTATCTATAATTGGGCCCCATACATCACTTCATGTCCAATCCAATACACATAATGTAAATGATCTATTGAATTCATAAAAAATATTCCAAATGAAAGAAATATATATTGGTCAATGAATATATAATTATAAAAAACCAAATTTAGAAACATTATACATTTTAGGAAATTATCATATCCATCATATAAGGAATATAAATATTTAAGATAAATGCAATTTCCAATGAAAGCTGATAAAAAAAGAGAATATTTCATGGATAGTATAATTTCATAATATCCTTACAGTATAAAAAGTAATATTATGGTTTTTTTATTGATAGATAAAAAATAGTTTAAAAATTAAATAATTCTTAAATAATATAAGATTTTAAATTTTAAATCACTTATTTTAAAAGAACAATAGAAATTATAAAGGAAAAAATTTCCTTGAAAATGAAATTTTAAATGTGTAAAGGAAGACTGCAAAAAATTATTAGTCATGAAGGTGTAGACAACTATTGATTTAATATAATTTAAGAATAATTTCTTTTAATTTTTTTAATAATATTACCTCATTCTAAAAAAGATATGAATATATATTTTAACTTTTTTTTGGAAAAAGTAAAATGTGGGTAAAAATGTTATTTAATAAAAAATTAAAGGAGAGTAAAAAATATTAATTTTTTTAAATAATATATGTACATGAATGTAAATTATTATAGATAAAAAAATAAATATGATCAATTTTATGTAAAAAAATTATATTATTGATTCAACTTATAATAGGAAAAAATTGTTAAAATTACAAAAATTCGTTAAATGAAAAAAAAATGAAATCAAACATTAATTATCATGAATTAATATATGTTCATGTTATGAACTTCAAGGGGGAAACATATAAACCAAATATAAATAAATAGTTTCATAATAACAAAAATTTCTTAATTAAGTGGAAATTGAGACAAAATAAATTTTAAAGAAAATATCAATGAAATGTGATTTAATAAATAAATAACTTATTTGTGAAAAATTAATCCAAACAATATATGTGGAAATAAAACAGAAAAAGAATAATTTAATTAGACAAATTGTATTCAAATAATGGAATCAATGGATAAGAGTCATAACCTAATGAAACAATGAGTATAGAAACCCCTTACCTCTTTGTAACATTACATTCAAATGAAATTGGGAGAATTAAAATTAATTATAACATAAATTACCAAGAGATTCGAATGATTCATGATATAATATGTAAAAGGTTATGTTTATACATCATATTAAATAAATTGTGTTCATTAAAATTAAAATACGCCCCAATGAAAGAAAATTGGGATATAATCTCATACCACATGCTTAAATTTAGATGAACATGATCTAATATCCAGTATAACGGCTTCAAAAATGTTATATTTTTATACTATAACTATATTACTATTTTAAATATAATACGTGATCCTATTAGAACACCTTATTTCAAGTTTTTAGTAATATTTCAGGAATACCATCATTCTTGGTGTTAACTTGTCCATTCTTTAATGCATGTTCTGACCTGGAAATTTTGATCATTATGATTTGGTGAAAGTTCCATCATTTTCATAATATCATTAATCTTATTCCTATTTTTTTTATCTAAATATACATTTTTTATAGTCGTTCATTATTGTGGGAAATAAAAAATTAATGAGATCTCTTTACGGAGATGGTAAGCTATTTGTAATCACGAGCGATGTTATCATTTACTTAATGATGAATGGGTAAATATAGGGAAGATATATTTGTTTTTAAAAATAAATATCATGTAATATATATTATATATATTCATCAGTTTCAAAATAATTACTATATATATGTGTTTATGATGGAAAACCAATGACATTAGATCACGAGATGGTAGTCCGCCATGCACACGAGTGTTTGTTGTGTTTTCTAAATGATGGACAAGGTGATGGATAAATATTATTCCATAAACACAAAAAAAATAATATATAGAAGATAATAGTGTTATTATATATTATTTTTTAGTATATAATTGAATGTGTGAAAATAATAATTAAAATGAATTATATTCATTAAGATGGTTACCAACTTATAAATATACAAACTTTTTATATCATCATAAGGGCCTTAGAATTATAATTTTGGGACGAAAAAAAAGTTATATTACTAAGATAGGGATGTTTTGTATGTATTTTATCAAGGGAATTTCATTTTATATTACTCAATGTAGTGTAAATGTGGGAGGGAATGAGTGTAATTTTATATGGGGGGAGAAGATACACTTGTAAATTTCAAAAATAATTCAATATACTAATATATTACAAAATAGAAAATGGCACAAAATTGGAATTTTTATGAATTTTATATTATATAGGATATGAATTTGTTCATAAGATAGAAATTAGATAATTTTTAAGTCATTTAAACACATATCTCATTAGTTTAGTCCACGAAAAACTAGTTTTTAACCTTAACCATGAGGGAAAATATAATTATTTATATTATTCCATATGTAAAAAATTAAAGTCTAATCATTAATAAATTTGGGTATGATTATTCCATATATTTAATCCATTATATAAAAATTTAAATAATATATCGCATAAAATTTAATTTAAATTTAAACCAATAAAACAAGATCGAAAAGTGTATTTCAAAAAATTGTACTTTTATGTATAAATATGTTTTTAATACTAAATAAAATTAAAATATTTAGTCAAAAAATGAATAATAGATAATATAATTGAATAAATTATCATTTAATTTTATTTAAAAAAATTACCTCTGTATATTCTTAAAATAAGAATAAAATTTTCAATAATAAAAAGTATTTTCTATTATTCATTGATAAATAAAATATTACAAAAAAATCATCAAAATTCAATGTAATATTGTTTTTATATGATAATTTAAAAAATTAAAGTAATTTTTTTCCAAAAAAATATGGTAAATTATATATATTATTTTCCAAAAAAAAGCAAAAAAAAACACATTTTTCCAAAAAAGGTTTTTTTGAAGAATAAAATCACATTAAAAATAATTGAGTGTTTATATCCTAAAAATTAGTCAATTATTTCTTTATGAATAAGAATATCATATATATTTTATAAAAAAATATTTCTCTTCATTCCTTTCGATTAAATATATAGATAATGACTATCATATTGAAATAATAATATTTTTTGGTCTATTTAAGAATAGTGTTGTCTCTTGTATAAAATATCAAATATAATGTTCTTTTAAATTATTTTAAAATTAAAATTTTAATTAATTATCACTAAATAATCCAATGATTTTTATACTCTATTGTTTCTCTAAATTATATGTTTCCCTTTTATTTTCCTAACTTTAAGTATACTTGATATTGATAAAATGTTTTTCTTAAAAACAAACTTATTTATCTCATCAGCCAAAAAACTATTTCCTTTCTTATCCAGGTTTTATAATTATGTTTTCATGTATGTTTTTATATCTATATATTATTTTCTAAATTCAATTTTAACCCTGATAAATGTTTTTGAAAATGTTTAAACAAAATCTTCTTGGGATTTTCTAAATGAGGTGATTTTAACTTTTTACTTAAAATTTGAAAGGAATAATTGTTTTAAGTCACACTACTAGATAATAATTTCCCACCATTCTAAACACCCACTAGTTTTATGTTTCCTTTAATATTAATAAAGGTTGTTTTCAAAGGAAATATTTCCTTAATATTTAGGAAATGATATGATTTTAATTAATTAATTATTTGAAGAAAAAGATATTTTCCTCAATAAATATTCTACTTTTTTTAATGGAATTTTAATTTATGATAAAATAAATGGATGTAGAATATGATTTACTATGGATATGATCCAATAATACCATAATCATCCATTTTATCACTGTTTTGTGGTTTTGATGATGAGATGTTAATAAAACACATTTATATTTTATTGTATATTCTATTTTGAAAATTTATAATTTTTACAAACCCATTTCCTTTCTGTATTTTTTGATATATGAGGAATGATTATGGTACATATAGAGAAATTATATATTGATTATTATTAAATGATAAGTGACTCTAAAATTATACATCCATCTAATACATTGGGAAAATATTGATATCTCATAAGATAATAACGAGTGGAATGGAGAGTTTAACCAGCTCAGTAAAGAACTTTATCAACTATGACAATCATAGGAGTGAACCATGTAAAATTATTTAATAGAATGCAGGGTTAACTAAATCAATTATTATTGTCTTGGTAGTGATACTTTACTTAGTAAATGATTTTATATGAATATGTGTATGCCACAATCATATGTCTTACACAAATCATATTTTCCTATAGCTCATGTTATTTGATTCCATTATGATTTAAGTCTTATAAACTACCATTATTTATTCCCTAGCTCGTAATTGTGATCTATGATATATAGGAAATGGTTTTAAAATTTTATTTTCATTTTTTTGATACCCTTAGTCACATGTTATGTTTATGCAATCCTTGATATCTACATTCTTTAACCTTACTAAGCATCTTATCTCACCCATCTTATGTTTTGTTTCCCTAGGTTATAATGGAATATTTTATTTATGATATTCTTAAGAATGTTTCCCGTCATGAAAAAATTATGTGGGAGAAAATATATATATGAAAAACTAGAAGTATATATATCCATTTTTCAAATTACACAAAATGTTTATAGTTATGGTGTGAGAAGTATTATTATTCAAAAAATATTCATCTAATAAGATGTGATATTTATGTATGAAATGTATGGGTCACTAAATTTGGTACTAGATTATGTTTTACTTAAAATTGAGAATAATATTAGAAATCATTTGTGAGAACCAATTGGACAGTCTTTTGTATTGAAGAACACACTATGTTATGGTAAAAATAGGTGTCTGCTTTTCCCATAAAAACCACATATTGGTTAATATAAGTGGATTTCGTTTGAGTATAGATTGATCTAGGCATAATAACACTAAAAATATTTGGTATATTACATCTAAATCATCATTCAGGTTAATAGTGAGTGTGACCTTACTATGTAGACAGTTTGACATTCTCTAGGGATATAGTTATGTTAGTTCACATATTATTAATAATCCATTTTAAATAATGTGATAAGATTATTTCCATGAATTACCTATATCAAAAATGAAATTTTATAGATTGAAAATAATGTTTCTTGATCTATACATTTTGATAATTATTATTCATAATTATTTGATTGATCCCACTGATCACAATATCCTAAAATTTCTGATAAACATTTTGGTATTAGTAAGGGATTTATGATATAATAATGAAGTTGATATGATGAAAGGCACACTTAAATAATGAATAATCTTATTTATGTTGAGTTATATGAATGATTTTATATCAAAAAGTCTCTTGGAATTTTAATTCCAAAACTCAATGATCATATATTTTTTTAATGGTAAATTTTTTTTTAGAGTGATCACAAATAATTTCATTGATTCATCTTGGATTGATGTTTCTGGGAATGTATATTTGGAATAAAATTATTTTCCCTCAAGTTGAATAAGATTTTATTTTGTGACTTTTTTTATTTTTCTACTTCCCACATCAATTTTCTTGAATATGAATCAATACAAGAGTTTTTAAACCAACCTATTTTTATTTGTTATTGAAAATATAAAAATGAAAAACCAGTTTAAATTGAATTCACAGTATAGTTCTCGATTCTAATTCAATGAGGGTGATTATCATGGATGGTTGGGGATAAATTCAACTTTTAATATATTCTTATTGTTAGAGATTATTTTTATGTATTTTTGGAAGTGTTTCCTAGTCCTCCACCTAATTGTGAAGTTCATTAATCAATATAAATCCTATATGGTGTTAAACCAATTTCAAAGAACCCATAAAGTATGTCCCATATTGAGTTTCAGGAATTAAATAAGAATATCGTGGAGAGTCATGATAAGGGATTCATCTGAATAAGTTTATTACCTTGGGGTGAAAATGTTATTTTTTTGATAAATGATGGATCAATGTGGATCCTTATTGAATATTGGGAACAGAACAAGATCACTCTCAATAAAATGAATCCACTACACCATATTGATAACTTTTTTCGACTACGTAGAGGATAATAATAATCTAAAATTAGGCTTTATTATGGATATCATCAATTGAGGGTAAAAAGGATGATATACCAAAGGAATCATTCTTCATAATGGATTTATACTATGAATTTATTGTGATTTTATTTGTTCATAATAATTCACCCACTATCTTCATTGATTCAAAAAATATAGTCTTTATAGTTTACATTGATCATTTCTTCCTAGTACTTATAAATTATATTATTATATATTCAATATGAAAGGAATAAAATAAGGATCACTTATAGATTGTTATGAAGACCCAGATGAATGATAAGTTGTATAAAAAATTTAACAAGTAATAATTTTGGTTGTAATGAGTTTTATTATAGGGAATATAATATCATGTGAGGTCATTTAGTGGATCTACCAAAGATATAGGTCATTAATAATTGGTCTAGAAAAAACCTAGTGAGTGAGGTATGTTGTTTTCTATGTTTTGATATATATTATCAAAACATTATAGAATATTTATAATGGATGTATACCCACTCAACACTTTAATTTGGAAGTGATCCAATATCTTTTTTGAGAAATGAATGTTAGGAAAATTTTAACGCACTGAAGAAAAGTTTAGTCAACACACATTTACATACACAACCCTCCATTAGAAAATGATTATATATATATATTTTCATAAAATTAGTGTCTGGGATACATAAACATGAATAATTTTATGGTTATAGAGTATGACTTTTGTTAATTTATTGTTCGTGAGGAAATTATAAAACTCATTATTTAATGTTTGTTTCCATAAAATTTTCAATAAATATTGGAAGCATAATCATTATGAAAGAATATATTACATATACACTGATTATAAGTGTCCATAGTAATATTTACTCAAAAAGATATTAATATGAGATAGAGAATATGTTTGGTGTAGATTAAATATTATTACATACTCATACATTAAAATCCTTGTAGAGAAAATATGGTGCTATACGATTTGAGTTAGAAGGATCCTGAAAGCCTCTCTATGATGAGGATCATAAAAGATCCAAAATTTATTGATTTACAATGGATGGATCTAGAAATCATGAAGGAAGGGGAAAATATTAAATTACAGATATTAGTTTTGGAAAATCTATATAGGTAAAAATTAAATATACTAAAAATGAATATATAGAACTACAAAGGGAGGTGAGAAATGATATTGAGTTAGAAATTGATCTCCGTGGAATTATAATGTTTATGAACCATGTATGGGTTTCATCAATATAATATTTGAATAAAAACAATTCGATGAAACTCAAACATCATCATTATCAACTCATTCAGGAAGTAAGAAGATGTATTAAGAAAAGTAATATTATTTCTGGTGGGGAAAATAAAGAGAGATATTTCAGATTTTGTATCTCGGTGCATGGCATTTCAGCATGTTAATTCTAAGAGATTGAAGTATATGTGGATGTTTCAACCATTAATCATACCATAATGGAAATTAGAAATCATCACCATGTTTTTTTTATCACACTCCAAAAAATAAAATCATTCCGTAATGTTATTTGGGTTATAGTTGACTAAATTATGAATTCCCTATAGTTCATTTATATGAAATATGATTTCTCTCTTGATCAAATTTCTCGAATATATATTAAAGATGTGGTATGGTTGGAAGGAGTTCCACACTCTATTATATATGACCGGGAACCAAGGTCCACCTCACTTTTTTAACAATGTATTCAATAAGATATTAATTTAGATTTCAGTTTCAATACTATATATCATCCTCAGAGAGACAGATATTCTAATAGAACTGTTAAAACCGTGTTTGATATATTGATGTCTTGTTCAATGGATTTAAAAGGTTATTTGGATCAACACTTTCCTTCAAATGAGTTTCTAAAAAAACATTCACTTTAGCATTTTTATGGATCCATATAAATTCATATATGGAAAAAAGTGTAGACTCCATCGTTCTAGGATGATGTTAGAAAAATAATGTTTCTAGGACCAGAGATAGCTAAGGTAATTTCAGATAAATTTAATATTATTCAGTATCATCTTAATGAAACACAGAGAAGAGAAATAATAATACATAAAACCAACAGTGAAATATTGAATTATATGGTAGTGATAATTTATAATAATACATTTATCAATAGAACACAATTATAATGTTAAAAAATAATTTAATGTTCATCCTTAGGTATATTATTCCCTTAGAGATTTTATATCATGAATGAATGGTATCATATTGACTACAACTTCCATCAAATTTATATCATGTTTATCATGTAATCCACATATCATTATTAAGGAAATAAATCTATGAACCATCACTAATAATGAACTCAAAATTTATAATACTGAAGAATGGTAGTTAAGATGAAACAAATCTTAGAAATATTAGGTTTTAGAGACAAATTGATGTAGAATATGATTACTCTACTACTCAATGTTATTTAGGGGACTCAATAATTCAATCAAGCTAGATAGAAACATGATAATGTGATGAAATATATATTTCTTCGTTCGATTTTTTCATAGTAATAGATTTATTTTTTTTGGGAACCCTTTTATGATGGTTTTAATGTAATACTATAATATATTACAATATAATTCTTTATAAATAAATTTAATTTGTTGATTTCTGGTGATACACACAAACCAGATTCCAAATTAACTGTAATATAGTATATCATTATAAAATATCTTTTAAATTGGAATAATGAATAGAAATAAGAAAAATTTTAAGCTGCTATATAATTTATTTATGTAAGGAAAATATACTGATAAATAACTTCTCTAATTTTTTAAACACTTTATATGCTTCAAGAAAACATTTGTTATCAAATATAATATCTATTTATTTTGTGAACAAATAATAAAATTTATTTTTCCATTTTTAGATAACATATTTTAGAAAAAATGAACATTTTTTTGAAATAACCATATCATATTATTCTTATATTGACATTTTGAGAATTTTCTAAACGGTTGGCTTTTTTCGATAAATATGAAAAAATAAAGGGTTTTACTGAAAACTCTATTTTAAATTAACGAATTTAGAAAAAAATCATCATTTAAAATGGTTTTAAAAGTTTAATTACAGTAATTATATATTTTCTAATCCAATTTAGATTATTGGATTCAATTTTGTGTTGAATGTTGATAATAGAAACTTTTTATACTTAACAATAGTTATTTTTGTAAAATCACTTGTCATCACGTTACACTTATTAAATTTTAAAAATAAATTTTATCAAATATATAAATAATTTTTTTTAATTATATTTTATTTTTTTAATCAAAATAATTGAAATTATTTAATTAGGTCATATTAATTTGTTTTATATTTAACTATAAAAACAGTAAAAAAATTATTACATTGATTATGGTTAAAACAAGTATACTTCAGGTTAACCAAGATATATGGGTGTGTTTTCCAATTATATGGGTCAAAATAATATTTTATTATAATATTTAAACCTCATTATATCCCACATTTGAGTCTCAATCAATTTTTAAGAATTTTTCATTAGTATGAATTTATTATATTTTAATCTTCTGCGAAAATCTAATTGTATCCTCTTCCCCACTAATAAAAGGATTCTCATCCTTTCAGTATTTTACACCATCATAAGCATTATTTACAGACAAACAACTGAACAATTACCTTCTAAAATTACCTATACAAAATTTATAGAATATGGTATTCTTAAAAGAAAATTCCTAGGGTCCTATATAATGGATATAATAGTGGTTTTTTGAATAAGAAGTAATCATCTTACCCGAGGACTCTAAATTTATTTCTTCTTCTACCTTTCTCTAACTATTTTACGCATTGTAAAATAAAAATTTCAATAAAAAATATATACATAAATGTTATTAAATTTATGTTACAACCAATATCACTCATATATTATGTAAAATGGGAAGTGAATGTATAAGTCGTATGTACATGTGGACTACCACCTCCACACAATGATTCAATTAATTTTCCATAAAAATATTTAATTGATTTTTATTTTCATGAGTTAAATTTTTATAAGTATTATTTATGAAAAATTTATTCCTATGAAATTTTAATGTCATATCTACATTCTTACCTGCCAAAACATTGAATAACGAGAATGTCGCTCATGCATACACATGGACTACCACATCCACAATGAGAGGTGATTCATTTTCCATTTTCTCATCACATTTATGGGAATTAGGATGTATTTAATAAATATATATGATATATTTATGATATAATAATGATTCTTAAAAGCTGAATAATTATTTAACTTATTTACATTCAATCTGTTGAAATGTGAAATCATTGTTAATGTGTATGTATGGCCTAGAATATCTAGGAATGTGGTAGTTCATTTATCTATATATACCTTTTAAGGATTACTAAGATTTTATATATAATGAATATATATGATATTTATTTCTTGACTATCTTCTTAATGATTATAAAACTATAACGAATGTAAAAATATTGGGAATATCAAACATGAAAATGATCGACAAATAAAGAAGTTATCACCGAGGACATTGATTTAAATAAAGAATTGTTAATAAAAAATTGATAAGGTGGTATAAAAATAATATATGTTATGAAATGTAAAATTATAGTTCAAAACATGAGGTAATTTTTTTTAATCTATTATACATGAGTTTAATGATCCATTGAATAAATTCAAACTCAAGGTAATGGGTTTCTCATCTCAAATTTAGTTCGAGGAGACATATGCCATATTCACCTCATGTTTACTTTTTGAAGTGTATACACTACCCCTTTTACATTTTATAATATTATTATAATCAATGACATGATATTTAATTATTCATAATGATTTATTATTAAATGGGGCATCAGATTAATATGATACCAATATGGTATGAGATTTATGTTACAATCACATTGTAAATTATGATTCTATAAGGTTAATAATATAATGATGAAATTTTATTACCTATATTTCAATAATTGCTTTAATTTTATTATAAAATATTTATTTAATGCGAATAAAAGTTTCCCATCAATTTTTTTCACTATATATATAAATGAGACTAAAAGAATTATTTAACAGAAAAAAATCTATATCGTTCACTTAGGTTGAAAATAATTTTTCATTTGTATCCATATTTTCTAAAGATGTATTCAAGGATGATTTTATGGTCTCATAGGATTGTTTAATTTTATTTTACCCATGTTATAATTTTTACCAAATGGTTTAATAGGAATATTCTCATCATTTTCTAAATTTGGTAATATTGAATTTTTAATGAAAATGTGAAAGTAATCTCTATTTTCAGATTCACAATTTTAAAAAAATATACCACCATCGTTACTATATAGAGATTTAATGATTACTTTATAATTTTTAAAAGTTATTTCATTTAAATGTTTATCCTTAATATTTATGAAATATTTATATTTTAATAGATTGATTTAATAAATGAAAGTTGTATTATTCTTAAGAAATATTCAATGTGATATTTTAAATGAATTAAAATTTATGATAATGTAATTTGATATTACAAATTTTTAATAGCAGTATAATCCTGTGATATCTTCAATTTTATATTTCTATATGTTTTATGATTATGGTGATGAATTTAATAGAAAACCTGTTTATTTTTTGTGAGTTTTTCTATAAGGAAATGATGGAATTTTTAGGAATCCCTTTTAATTTACATGGGTTAAGATATATGATGAAATATTTTGGTTTTGGTGGCACACATATGATTTTTTATGATTGTGTGATGTGTAGGCTTGGATTTATATATCCCTCTAATGAATTTGGTAAATATGAATATTTCATGAGACAATGAGGACTAGAATAGGGAGTGAAACTAGTTTACTAAGGGGTGTTATCCACAAAAATATTATTTGGAGTAAAACTTTACTAAAGATATGATGGCATATGGGGTGAACCCATTCCACTATGATTTTCTTAGATGAGATCACTGAATAATGAAATTATTACCTATGATTATTTTTATATTCTAGCTTCATACATCACACACTAATGTTATCCTCTTAGGGGTCTTGTTTTTCGATACCATTATAATTTATATCTTATGAAACCAAAATATTTATAACATGACATGTGATTGTAACAAATGATATAAAAGGTAGTATTTTAAAATTTTATTCCCATGTTATCAATACATTATGCATATGATATGTTTAACTGATTATTGATATCAAACTTGTTTAACCTTACATATAATTAGATCTCACCCATTATTATGTTTCCTTTACCCATGCTATGAAAATGTGTTCTATGTATGATATCTATAAGAAGGATGATATTTTTGAAGAACTATGTGTCAGATGATATAAATGTATTATAAACTATTTTATTGTGGATACAAGTTTCCAAAGACTATAAACCATTATATTTATGGTGTGGAACATAATGTTTTTATTGAATAGTCTTATAAAAAGATGTTATATTTATGTATTAAAAGTATGGGTCTATATATCTATTTTAACCAATTTTAAAAAACTATTTGTAATTATTCCTTGATATTTTAATCAAATTTGTATTTCTAAATTTGGTTCTTGGAAGTCTCATTAGAATATGACTTCACCGTAATTACTCTATAAAATTAATTCTCATTTACAAATTAGGTTACCTATCATTATATGATAGTAATGAATTACATATCATTATGACCTTTTTGTTCAGATCATCCACAAATTTCATTTATATAACCAAATTGTTTTTTGGTTAATCTGTTTTCTTAATTTTTGGTCACAAGTTTCATTCTTAAGAATCATTACCCATATTCTCACAATATTCCCCTGGGTTGATTCCTATTATATATAAATTAAATTTTAAACATGGAAGGAAAGTATTTTTTTCATACCTTCTATTTCACCGACAAATATCTAAATTTATACCTTTAACCTTGAATATAAATCATCCAAAATATTTTCTCTTGTTCTAATTATTCTATATGAGCTAGATTTTTTATTAGGGAAATATTCTATTTAAAATATTTCTATCTTTCTTTCATTTAGAAGAGGGATTAAAATTTGATATCTGGATCTAAATAGGTTCATACATGTTAAAAAAATGTACACATTCACTAATAACGTGACTATTTTGTGATTTATTATGAATAAAAGATATCTGAAATTTTTATCATTTTTTATAATACTATAGAGGATTCACCCATAAACTTTATTACCTTAATAGAGTATTATATAATATTATTCAATTCATTTTCAGATACTAGACATATAGTTTATGTCTGAAGTTGATCTTTTCCACTTGTAAATAACTTCTCTTCAATAATTATTAGTAACTTTTCTTCGTCCGAGACCTATAATTTATTTTATCTAATCTCATAAAAATATGCCACTTATTCCCTAATATATTATTTTTTATAAAAATATATCATATTATTTTATATTTTTAATTTTCAATTAATGGTTATTTATTTTTTTACTCTACATATAGACTTTGAACACATATCCAATCTTGTATTTTTATTTTTTCAGTCTTCTCCATCTCCACACTATTAGGTATAAAATCATATTCCAATGTGCGCCACAAAAATGAATTCATAATTTGATTGGGGTGAATAATTATGAGCTTGTTTTTTATCATTCTCCTAAAATTAATCCTCAATCTACTGACATACCACTTCTTACTATTTCCCTTTTTTGGAAATCCTTATCTTATTCATTTGGTTCTGAATCTATACCCTTATTATTTATGAAATTATTTTAAAATTAACCAAATCCATTATATTTATAATATCTTGGTGTTAAAAATACATTTCCTTTCAACATTCTATAATTTAACCCTTTTAATATAATTATATTAATTTTATTGATTTGTTTATTAGCTTCCTAATTAATCATATCACTTAACTCATTTTCTTTATCATCCATGCAATTATGTTCTATCACAGACTCAAAAATCATTTATTAGTTTAATTTCATCCTAAAAAATAGAAATTATTTCATTTAATAGGAAATGTGGATATTTTGATGCTCATTATTTGATTTATCCTATCTTTCCTCCAATGAAAAAATATATAGATTAGATCTATATAGAACTTTTCCCATTAGATTTTTTACAGTAATAAAATCAACCATCTTCTCAACAAACCCCATATATTTATGATAATATCATTTGATATTTGATAATATACATGGATATTTTCATCATCATCCATATTAATATCCTATAATCATATACTATAGACTTTTAATTTTTCCTCTGTCACATTCATATTTCATTTATAATGATTCTATAATTTTTTTTCCAAATTTCCTTTATAGATTGCAGTCTTATTAAATTTGTGTAATCCTTATCTAAAAGGGATAATAAAATAGAATTATATACTTTTAAATCTACTTATATATATATATATATATTATTTTTAAATGAAATGGGATAACTCTCATTAAAATGTTGAAATACAACTATTTTGGTATATCTTACCTTAGGCAAAGTGGTAGAATATATTGAATCATATTATTACACTTGTAGAAGTAATTATTTGCATCCAAGGTATGGAAATCCAATATTTTAATAGTAATTAAATTATCTATACTCCTAAAATTCTTGGATGTTTCTTTGGGAACCTCAATTATTTATAACACCACTTGTAAGGCCCAAGTTTATTGGTACAATTGGGGGTGAATTATTAGTTAATTTTATTTAAAAACTATTCTTTTGATTAAACCACTTATATAGGTAAATATCATGATACTATAAATAAATAATTAACTTATACTCCCCCTGAATATATAAAATTAGATATATTCCAATAGACAAAGATTTATATGTTTCTTTATTAATAGCGTACTCTTTATTGTGATTGGATAGTCATCCCAATAACCTATCCTCCACTTAAACCCAACTTGTTATAATAAGGAGATTCCAAGTGAAATAATAATAGATTACCATAATGATCTTGATCTAGATTCCCACTATAAAATGAATCATCACGCAATATTTTAAAAATTTATGATCCAAAACATGAAATATATCCTTTTATTATAGGGTTATTCAACACCTCTATATGTAGATATACCTCCACGAACACATTATATTAACTAGTTTGTTATGAATAATATTTTCAAGATCATTGAATTTTTTATATATAGTTAGGCATACTAGTATCAAATAAAAATTAAGGATATTTTACTATCATATTTGTCTCATCTTCTTGAACACTCTGGCACAAGGGTCACCTCCTTTTTGAAGGAATAATTGATTCAATTTCCTACTTCTCTCCTTGATAAAGTAGTGTATTAGGATATCCTAGACAATCAATTATGACAAACTTCTTTCTAAATTTTCATCTCATCCATATCCATATTAATTTATTAATATTTATTATATAACAATTATGGAATTTACCTATAATATTCAGCCTGACGGAATGTCATGAAATAATAATAATTATAACTACATGATTCAAATTAAATTAATATAAATTTACATTATTATTAAAACAAAACTGTGATACTAATTTAAATATAATTTTAAGGATAATTATTATCTCCTTAAAAAAATATCAAAATAAATCTAAAATTTCATAATCTGTTGAATTTCATCCATGCTTGCGTGATCCAAAGCATTATGATGTGGTAATATAGCTCGTGATATAAAAATAATTTCATTATTGCCACATAAATCAAAATCAATATGACTAATTTATCATATCTAGGACAATTATATATTTTAATGATGATATTTAAATCCCTATATAACATTATAGAAACATTATAATATTCTAGTCTACTTTTTTGAATATGTTATTCTAAATATATCTGTTTTAAGGATTTTATAATCTCTGAAATTACCATAAAGGAACTTATTCTTCCAAATTCATTAGTTAAATTTATGATTTTTTATTTTACTTTCCAAATATTTCCTTAGTTTTCCAAACTCCATTGTTACTCTTCTAGAGTAATATTTATTTTCTAAAGTATGGAATTAATATTATGAAATCCATTTTACTCTTAAAAACTTATTTTACACTATAAGGAGGTCTAGTTTACTCGTACGAAGTTGGAAATGACTATATCAACTATAAATATTTCTCATTAAAATAATATATATTTTCTATTTTTAATATAGATTTACATCACTCTAATTAAGTAACATTGGGAAACTTATGAATTGGTTATTTATTATTTCAAAGATGGGTTATCTATTTTCTACGTCACATATGAATTATAGATTTCAGAAAAATAATATCAATACATATTCTATCCTTGTTCCTCCTTAATGGTTGTAGTCATAAAAATCCCATTTAGGTAAATAATATATCCTTTTTTTAAAAGATGTTTTGGGTAATACATTAAACATTTTATTACCCATTATATCTTCAGACATCAGTTCAACTATCATCATAAATAGGGGAACCTCTTTAAATTTATCCAATTATATGTTCTATAAAATTGTAACAAATATAATCCAACCAAAATTGAATTATACCAAGATTATCTTGAGAAAATATATAACTAAATATTGAAAAATACATTTGGGTAGTGCAATATAATAAATGAAAAAATTAACCCATTCTAAAAGAATTTAGAAAATAATTTTTCTATAAATTCCAAATTATAATCTAAAACATGACTTCCCAAAAATTGAGAAACCCAATCATTTATCATATCATAATTAATAAATAAAAAAATAATTTATTAACCAATCTCATAATAAATATTTATTCCAAATACATATAAATTCATATTCATATTCTGCAAAGATTCCCAAATCGATGATCATTTCTAAACAAATCATAGTAACCTATTATTAAAATAATTTATAGATTACAATTCCAAATCTAATGAATTTTAAATTTCAATTAATTTAAATTTTCATGACCTACACACATTATTTATGACCCAATTACCACTTGAAATAGCCCCTACCATTTTGGTATAACTAGAATGTAAATTAATATATAAGAGAACATGACCTCTAGATAGTGGAATGACCCCCCATGTCCACAGGTAAAAGATAATTTTCAAGGTAAAATTATAGAAGGGTCAAAGGGGAAAATCATGAAAGTGGAAAGGCTCCCATATATTTTGATTAGAACCTATACGTAATGTCATAAATGTCAATTTAAACCCTTAAATACAAGTAAATCAACAATAAAAATTATCATGTATTGTAATGTCACTAAACACCATGAATAATTCATATAAAATATAAAGAATAAATTATTATATATATGTAGATAATCTGAATAAACATTAACTTCCATAAATCTTTATCCAATAATTCAACCACCATCAATGTGAAAAACATATAGATATCTGAAAAACAATAATGCAATAAGTAACTTCTCTTTTTAAAAACAATTATATTATCCCTTCACAATTTCATAATGTGATCTCCAACATTAAAGACTTAATAATATCCCTCTTTTATTCCTTATTATATCAATCTTTCTCTTACATCTTTCCATGGTCCATTCTCTATTATAATATCCAATTCATCCATAAAAATATCCACTTTGACTCCCCACAATATTGGCTAATTTATCATAATTGAATACCATAACTTATATTTTGTCATAAAAATTAGAACCCAAAAATAAATTTCCCATGATTTAGCAATATCCAATATTCTGTCAATCACATGTAGAAAAATAACATTATATGAAAAAAATGTTCCAACGATTATTTTTTATTTTCTGATGGTTATTACCACCATAAATCTGTTTTGACCATTTTATAATCCAAACCCATTTTCCCTATCAATAATATATCTGTGGTAATTATCCTTAATTTATATCATTATTCTTAGAGTGTTTTTTTTACAAATGTAGATTTTTTTAATTCATTTAGTTGCATTTTGTATCAAAATTTTTTTTACTGAATTTAGTGGCACTTAATAAGAACAACCACTAAGTATATAATATATATTTTTGGAATATTTTAAAAAAACTAAAACCAAATTATCTAGAATAATTTATAATAAAATGGTGGAAATTAAATTAGAACAAACATATTACAAAAAATATTTATACAAAAAATATAAAACACATAAACATGATCGAGATTTAGATAAATATTAATCAATTAAAAACATAAACATAATCAAAATACAATCACATAAAACAAAATATGTATATCAAAATTATTAGACAAACATGTGTTATAAAATACGTTATCATACAAACAACATTTTCATGTTTGAAAAATTTCCAACCACAACCCATTCAAGGGAATCATTCCACTTCATCCACTACATCAGATCACATTCATAGCTATATATTAGATTCTATTACATGAAACCCAATGTATCATTTTCATATCGATTGGAAAAATATTATAGAATATAAAATAAACAATCACATTAAAAATAAAAATATAATCCAAGAAAATGTTAAAATATACTAGAAAATCTATCAAGCATACGAATTATCTCTTGAAGAGTTTTATGGGATTGAAGGCTCACCCATAAAATTTATATTTTTGACCTAAAAATTCATACCATTTATGAAATGAAATGTGAAATATATTAGGTATAAAATATATAAAAACCAAACATTAATTAATTATCTAAAGACACATTAAATAGTGATCTTTTTTAACTTAAATAGAAAAGTGTTTAAAGTTAAAAAAGATATCATAAAATTAAATATTTAGAACAAAAATGAATGAAAAAATAAAACATAAAAAAATAAATAAATCATATATTAATGAAAATTCTATAACTCAAATACAAATAAACACAACTATTACAAAATAGGTAAAAGTAGTTTGTTTAACAAATACTATAAAAATGAAATCAATAATCAAAAATTACACAACTATACATTCCTTAAAAAACAAATATAATATATTCACAACTTTAATCTCAAAAAAATATATTTTTATTTTGAAATAAATATATAATACGTTTAAAAAATTTATTTCAAATCAAAAAATTGTGTTCATCAATTTGAAACATTTTCAGATACCAATTCGGTTAAAATAAATCTAAAAGAAATTTGAATCAACGATCTTAAATTAAAATAAGGTTTCTAAAAACTCATTTAGAAAAAAAGAAAATTTTATCTATTGATGTTTACTCATAAAAAATAAGTTTCAAATAATTGGTTAATACCCAATTAGATTTATAAATTTATTTTATAAGTAAAATATAAATTTAAAACAAAAAATGATAAATCTAAATATGTTAACAATACTATTAAAGAATTTAACATCCTATTTTTGGTTTAGGTATTCCTAAACCCCACTTGTGTCAAATAATTATTACGTTAAATGGAAAATAATAGTTTATCAGTTGAAAGTTTCATTTTTTTTAAACATGTCACGTAATGGTAAAACACTCAATTAATACTCGGGAATATTAATTATGTATTTTCTAAGTTAAAAATTGAGTAAGTATTAGTTTTTATGGTTTACAAAGTCTTGGGGTGGTCAGAGTAAAAAAAATTTAAAATATTATTTTAAGAACAAACAATTTATTCAAAATAATTGAATAACTCCATAACGGTTCATTGTATGAGAAATTTGAGACATAGTTATGTCCAAAATATTGTGTTTATCATTGTAAGGGAATAACATTCAAAGTCATCAGAAAATTGAATGTCTCTCTCATGAGATAAAGTTATTCAATAATATGAAATATTTGTTTTATTAAATAAAATCAAATATCTCTCAAACAGTTAATCATATGGGAAATCTGAGACCACCGATGGATCCTAAATGTAGTGTTTACCCTAGACCAGGTATAACATTAGTTCGAATCAGGTGTTTGGATGTCTCGCTTGAAAAAATATCAGTTTTTTTAATTAATTAATCATTCCAATTTTTAATTAATAAATTATTAATATCACTCAAATGGTGTGTACTATGAGAAATCTAAGACCACAGTTGTGTCTAGAATGACATTTTTATCCTAGAAAAGGTATAACATTTGTTCACATTGGGTGTATAGATGTCTAGTCCCAGAAATAACCTTTTTTATTTCAATTATTTATTTATTCGATTTTAGTTAATAAATTATTAATATATCTCAAATGGTGCGTCCTATGAAGAATCTGAGACCACTATTGTGTCTAGAATGAGATGCCTACCCTAGATAAGGTATAATATTTTTTCGCATTGGGTGTTTGGATTCCTCTTTCAAAAGAATAACATTTTTTATTATAATTAATTAATTATTATGATTTCTTATTTGTAAATCATTAATTTCTCTCAAACTATCTATCATTTGAGTAATATGAGACCACCGTTAGGTCCGGAATGATGTGTTTACCATAGACATGGTATATCTTTTATTCACAACGGACATTTTATGTTATTAAATTTTTATATGAAATAATTAATTTATTTTAATACTTAAATTTGGTTTTAATTATCAAATACGTTTTTTACCCAGTTCATCTTCCGTAAATCATGAAAAGGATTATTTATCTTCCTAGAACCAAAAGCCACCATTTTCTAGTGCACTATATTTCAAAAACATATGTTTCTTCACTGTTTTAATCTGTTTTAGTGGCAACGACTTAAATGTGAGAAATAAATGACTCCGTATTGAATAGTTCATTGAATAATATATTAAATAACATGTATTAATTTATCGAAATAAATAACACATGTATTTGAGCTTTATTTATAATGTAACTAATCACTATGTTCGGTGGTTGATCTGTTTGAGTGAGAATGACATTGGGTTTTGATTTAATAAGATGGACGAAGATCACTGAAGATTTTCTCTTCCTTGCATACCAAGTAGATTGCGACCTTCCTATTTTGCTTCTCCAATGTGATGCCTTCTTCTTCTTTTTTCTTTGTTTATTTATTTTATTATTTCCTTTTCCTTTCCTTTTTATTCCATTATTTGAATTATGAAAAAATAGTCAAATAAAAAAAATAGACAAAAAGAATTTTAAATAAAATGACAACCCCAAATTTATTAATATATATATATATATATAATAACATTAGAGATGTTTTATTAAAATTTTCAAATGTTATTTATGTTCTTGATCAAAAGGTATTTACAGGAAATATGATAAAGGATCAATTTATAAATGATTTTTCGAATGATGATTATTCCATGTGATACAAATAAAGACATGGAATAATCGCATCAAAAGATAATTTCTGAATTATAAATGGTTAATTTTATGAAACATTTTGGGATGATAATTTTAGAGAGAGATTTTTTAAAAGAAATATACAAAAAATAATTGTACAATTTTCAAGGGTTAAATACGCAAGAATTGTTTCTGATAATTAGACCATAAAATAATTTATCAAAATTATCATAGCATAATTTCGTGGATTAACAAATGATAATTTTTAATATAATCAAATGATAATTTCTTGAGTTTTTAAAATTTTGGGTAATAAAAATTTTATCACTAGATAAATACAATGTTTTACTAAACGATAATTACGTTATCATAGAATATATATATATATATATATATATATATGAAAAGAATAATTATGATTATGCAGAATACCACCTCTATTCTGAAATTAATTTAGAAACATAAATTATCAAATGAGGTTTATAATTATTTTTATCGATATTTTAATGCGATCGCATGTGATAATAAAAATGATAATTTGATATTTATCTAGGAGATAGAAATTATCGTTTCATGTAATATTATTTTATCAATAATTTGAAATTATCCATAAGGGATAAAATAATATTATCACATGTATTATTTTTATCCATAATTAGAAAATTATTCAGGAGAAAGAATGTATTATCGCATGTGAAATTTTATTTTTTTTTAATGTAAACTAATTCACATTGGTTCTAGGACCCCTTGACGAACATCGAACTTTGCTGTGTTAACACTCATGATAATAGGGTCTTGAGGAGGTTTATTGAACCACATTGGGTGGTTTTTTTGTAGCCACTAACATCGACGAGCTTTAAGGAAGGTGGATCTGTTCTATTTATCCAAATTGATTATCCTTGTATTTCTTTATTTATTTCAATTTATTATTTAAATTCAATTTTCAAAATTTTCTTTCAGTTAATTTGATAAAAACCAGATTCTAGTGAGTCGAGATATTTGAAATGGTTTGGGCATGGAAATTTGGAAAACCCCCAATACCATTGAATTGGGTGTGTTTATGGAAATTATCAAATTTTAATTGTTTTTTTAAATGTTGGATTTGATGGAATATATTTTAATTAAATAGTTGAATTTAATTTTGGAAATAAATTACATAATGATGGAATGGGTTTTGAATGGATTTCAAACTGGTGAAAATGGCTAAAAATGATTTGATAAAAACCCATTGGTTTTATCAAGTGAAAATGCATATTTTGAATAAAACCTATTTTGGTTTTAAATGGAAAGAAACTGGAACATTTGAAATAGAAGAATGGCATTGATGGTATTTTTAAGAATTCTTAAAATAGTCCACCTTTCATGTAAGAGAAAAAGAAAGCCTTAGGCAGTTAGTGATTTATTTGGATACACTCTACACTACAACAACGTTATAAAACATACTTGCGGTGGGTCACATCCACGATGGGTTGGTAACGAGTCACCTTTGTCTAGTGTCAGAGAGACGAGTGTATACACATTTTACTAAATTCACATAGACAGTTCGGAATCCTATAGGTGTTTAATACTATCATACCTTTTGGCAGAAGACCATCTTTCTCGCTTGTTTATTTATATTTGAGATATAAATATATACCAATTATTTTGAACAGATTTACATTCCTACTAAATTTATATAAAATATTTTATATTAATGTTTTATTTTAGCCATTGTTTTAGAAGTATTCCATCATTTTGTAATGTCTTTTCTTAAAGTATATTTCTATCATTTGAATTGTATAACATGATTTATTTAATTATGTTTTAATATTTAAAACTTTTTTATCATTAATATTGAAAGAATTCTTTGGTTAATCAATTGTTTTCAACTATTATGGAATCTGTGGTGAGACCCTACTGGGATTTTTAGCTCACAACCTACTTTTTCCTTTGGGTGTTTATGGATTTTTTTCCAGGTTAGAGCAAAGGGAAGAGATATCTTGGAGGTGGCTTTAGGTGTTGAGCTTTGGTCTTGGTGAGTTGCGTCCTTAGAGATATTGGGGTTGTTTTTCCCATTTTATTACTTCAGATGTAGTACATTGGGATTTCTGTGTCATGTTGTATTCTGGTACATCACTCATAGTGGAGTTTTTTTGTTATTCATATTGCTTTTTTTTATTTTGCTTCCTTATTCTTATAGAAAAATCATTCCCACTTCTATGTTGAAAAATTCCAGGTGCTAGTCGCCAACCCATGGGGATAGGGAACACCCTTTGGGCTATGTAAGGGCCAGCTCAATTATCGGGTTACTAGGGTACATGGGCTAGTTCGTGACAAAGTGGTATTTGAGGCAGGTTAAACATCTTGCCTTGAGGACAATATGCATTTGAGTATTTTTTTTAAGGACATAACAGGTAGTTGTGATTGAGTGCCTGGCCAGATCTCACCGCAATGAACCCTAATTCACCATGGGTGGTTAGGAAAATACATCTTGTGGATTAGTTCTATTCTTTTCCCTATTTTTTGGATACAGTGAAATCCAAATCATGTATGTTCTACCGGTTGGGATCATGTGTCCCTAGTTGCTATGTATGAGCATTATCTAATGACTTCCTTATTGTCTATTGATGTTTTATAACATCTTGCGTCGAAGAAGAAGTCTGAATCAGATCCAGGAAGGGGCTACTGTTGAACCTCAGTGATGGAATCCTCCAGTGTACCCGATCCTAGATGAGGTGATTGTGCACATTGTCCATGCTCTCGGATAGGCACCACCTCTTGTCCCCATTCGGGATCCAGTTGTGGAACCTAGGGGGATGCTCTTCGAAATTATTATCAAGTGTTATTTCACTAGAAACCACCAGCTTTCAAAGGATCTACTAATCATCACCATTTAGGAATTCTCTATATATCAAAAACATATGTTTCATCATCATTTTAATCTTTTTCAGTGGAAACGACTTAAATGGGTGAAGTAAATGACTCTGTATTGAATTGTTCATTGAATAATAGATTAAATAACATGCATTAATTTATTGAAATACATAACACATGGGGTTGGGTTTTATTTATAATATGACCGATCACTATGGTCCGTGGTGGACCTGTTAGAGTGAGAATGACATTGGGTTTCAATTTCATAAGATGGACGAAGATCACTCACGTTTTCCTCTTCCTCAGAGACTAAGCAGCGTGCGACCTTCTATTACACCTCACCAAGGTGATGCCTTCTTCTTTTTTCTTTCTTTCTTTCTTTTATTTTTTTATTTTTTTATTCTATATTTTGAATTATGAAAAAAATAGTAAAATAAAAAAATAAATAAATACAAAAGGATAATTTTAAATAAAATGACAACCCCAAATTCATAAATATATATATATATATATTCACATTAGAGATGTTTTATTAAAATTATCAAATTTTATTTATTTGGTAGAGCAAATGGTATTTATGGGAAATATGATAAAGGATCAAATTATAAATGAATTGTCAAATGATGATTATTCCAAGTGATAATCATGAAGACATGGCGTAATCGCATCAAAAGATAATTTCTAAATTATGAACGGTTAATTTGTGAAATATTTTTGTAAGATAATTTTAGAGGGATAATTTGTAAAAGAAATTGTTTGACAATAATTTTACAATTTTCAAGGGTTAAATATGCAAGAATTATTTCTGATAATTAGATCAGAAAATAATTTATCAAAATTATCATAGTACAATTTTTTGGATTAACAAATGAAAATTTTTAACGTAATGAAATGATAATTTCTTGAGTTTATCAAAGGTTGGGTATTGAAAATTTTATCACTGGATAAATACAATGTTTTACCAAATGATAATTACTTTATCATGGAATATTTTTAGATATATATATATATATTTGAAATAAAGAATAATAATTATACATAATACTACCTCTGATCACAAATTAATTTATAAATATAAATTATCAATTGAGGATTATAATTGTTCATATCGATATTTCTTGTGATCAAATTTGACTATCAAAATCATAATTTGAGAATTATGTTGGAGAGATAAATTATTGTTTCATTTAATATTTTTTAATCGATAATTTGATATTATCCACAAGAGATAAAATAATATAATCGCATGTATTATTTTAATCCATAATTGGAAAAATATTTTGGATAGAGAATGTATTATCACATGTAAATTTTTTTTCAAAATAAATTACATGACCTTGGTTCTAGGACCCCTTGACGAACATCAATCATTGGTGTGTCAATGCTTATGATAATATGGTCTTGAGGAGGTGTATTGAACCACACTGGGTAGATTTTTGTAGCTGCTGACATCGACTACCTTGAGGTAGGTTGTTCTGTTCAGTTCATAAAAATTGATTATCCTTGTATTGCTTGATTTATTCATATTGATGATTTAAATTCAATTGCTGAGTTCACATAGAGAGTTCGGAATCCTATATTTGGTTAATACTATCTTAATTTTTGGCAGAAGACCATGTTGCTCGCCTGTTTATTTATATTTGAGATATAAATATATTCCAATGATTTTGAACTGCTTTATATTCCTGTTGAATTTTTATAAACTGTTTTATGTTAATGTTTTATTTAAGCAATTGTTTTAGAAATATTCTATAATTTTTAATGTATTTTCTTAATGTATTTTTCCATAATTTTAATTGTATAACATTATTTTTTAAATTATAATTTAAAATGTCAAACCTATTTATCTTTAATATTGAAAGAATTATTTGTTTAATCAATTTTTTTAAATTATTAAGGAATTTGTGGTGAGACCCTAATGGGATTTTTAGTTCACAACCTATGTTTTCATTTGGGTTTTTGTAGATTTTTTTCCAAGTATGAGCCAAGGGAAGGGATCACTTGGAGGTGGTTTCAGCTATTGAGCATTGGTCTTGGTGAGTTGTGTCCTTAGGGACCTTGGGTTCTTTTTCTTATTTTATTACTTAGGTTATAGTACTTTGGGATTTTTATACCATGTTGTATTCCGACACATCACTCTCAGTGGAGTTTCTTTTGTTCTGCATATTGATTTGTTTTATTTTCTTCTAAATTCCTGTGGAAAAATCATTCCAACTTGTATGTTGAATGATGCCATGTTCTAGTTGTCGACCCATGGGGATTAGGAAAGCCCTTCAGGCTATGTAAAGGCTGGCCCAATTATCAGGTAACCAGGGTACCTGAGATGGTTCATGACAAAGCATCTAAAATAAAAATTTGCTTAAAATCAAAAACAATGAAAATTAATAAAATTGATAAATTACATAATAATAATGGAATGATAGACCATTATTCTACATACATAAAACCACAATTTCTACTAGAAATTCATTTTAGAAAATTTCTAAAATATTTTAAGACATCCTGTAATTTCATTCTAAAATTAGATCAAATTTGACCAATATGAGACTTAATATTTTTGAAAAACACAAAAATGACACATAACCATTCCTATGTAAATTTAGTTAAAAATATTAGAATTTCAAATTCAATTATTATTATTTTTGGATTGAGTCTAGAATTTTCCTCTTTAGGATGTAGTATAAGAGTTCCAATTTCATTATTCATTGTACCCATGAAATTATGGAATATAGATAATAAATAATTTTTTATTAAAATTGATATAAAGATATATAGTATTTTTATAATGACATACATACCAATGATGGAAATTTATACCTTCAACATTAATTATCATTACTATCCTCTTTCTTGTGAAATATATTACTATGTTTAATTATTCATTTTATCTCCCGCCTCTTTTAAGATAAATAGTCTCAATATTTTCCTTGAAAAACCATTGAATATTTTCTATTTGATTAGGATCACTCCCAAATAAATACATATTTTGAATCATCTCCCACATCATATAAGTATAAATTTTTCAATTGTATAATAACACATTATAATTTATGTTATTCATCTCTTATATAGTGATATATATTCTATTTTGAATCTAATAAAAATAGATAATACTCAAAAAATTCACTAGTTCCCTTCACGTGATATATTTTTTTGAAGTAAAATGTAATGAATAGTTTTTTGTACCTTTGTAAATATTAAAAAAAATGAATTTTCATACAATAACTAAAAATTTACCATGAAATTTTTATTTAATGATATCGACCATCACTCAATTGTATGTAGCCTATGAAGTCGTAAATACACCACTATTTTGTGATTTAAATTATTATTAATGATAATTTATATCAAACCTAAATCCATTAATATTATAGTCATAAAATCTCTTTTTTAGTATCAAAGGTCCTTTACCTAAAAACAAAATATAATTGGAAATATATTATTGATTATTATCATTTCTAATATATATGATATATTATGATATATTATTTTTTTCATGGAGAAAATACCAATAAATTTATAATATAAATATCAATACCAGATTACACGATTGGAGAACCATTAAATAATCAAATTAGAATCAATTTTTTCAATTTACATATCATTTTGAGCCCATAACCGTAGACAAATAATTATTTTAAATAGAAACCATTTAATGAATATATATACTGTATTAATACCAATTAAAATAATTATATGTTCTAGTGTTGACTCTAATTTGATTAGTAAAAACATTGGACCATTTATAATCGTCTAAATAGTAGTTGGAATAACTGATGAATATTTTTAAGAATCCAAATTTGTAATTATTTCATAAACACATCCAATCTAATTTAATTTTTTTAATTACATACATACGTATATAATATTTTTATACACTCTTTAAATATATAACCATAAAAAAATTGAGCATTTTGGTTCATCTTTATCTCTTAAATTTGAAAATAAATGAATTATGTACCTAATATAAGTAATATCATAAATATATTAAAATATCATACAAATTGATTGGATAAAACTGAATTTAATAATGATATTTCTCAATATTAATATGAATTTTAATTTTTTGGAATGTTTTTTTGGAAGGAACACATATCAAAAATAAATATAGTTTATTATAATGGTAACACTTTCCATAATTTGATGGGTTATAAAAACATCCATCAGAATATGTGATTCATGAATTTTTAATCCTTTTATATTTATATATTTTAAGTATATATAAATTAATATTTTAATTTAATTTTTATATAGAACATATATATTAATAATGTTTGAACGAATATGACTTTCTCATTATTTTCCATTTCAAAAATTGCATTAGGAGAGTTTCCATTTTCATTCCCCAATAAAGAAAGATTTATAAACATTGCATTAATATCAATATAAATATTAATTTGATAATTCAATTTATCCACATCAATAAGAAATTTTAAAAAAATATAATTTTGATATATGTTCTTCTCAGTATGACTAATGTTAAGATTTTGATAATGTAAGTTATACTCAAAATATGAATGTTTGAGAAATATGCTCTTTTTATTCAACTATTTTGTTACAAATACTTCATAAATTGTACCTAATTACCTTCCCAACATTTTTAAATTTATTTCTTGATATTGAAACAGTCATTAATTTTCCCAAACTTTCAAAACAATATAACACATTTTTTGACATTATCGGTTAATGTTCTCTACTAAATTAAGTCTAGTTAAACATAAACTTATGATATGAATCTATAAATCCTTTATGATAAATAATGACTGTTTTATAATATTATTTAACTTTTGGGTTTCTAAATCATAATTTCAAGCTAAAAAATAGAAAATAGTTTAATTGTTACTTTTGGATATGTTTCATAGTATAGAACAGTGAATAATTGTCCACATTTAATTAATATGAATTTAGAACACTATTCTCCTTAATTCATCGTGTGTTTCAATGTCGTAATTCTATAATTCATGAAATTATTTAATTGGTTGATTCATGTATATATTAATTTATTTCTAGGTATTTTCATTTTACAAATAATCATTGAAATAATTGAATATTTTTACATCATACAAATCATAGGTTATATATTGTAATGTTTTAGAATAATTGGATATATTTTATAATTATTAAATAATGTATTGAAAATTTTAAAAACATTATAAGATAATCTAAATTTTATATAACTATGAATAGAAGAAAAATCATAATATCTTCATTCAAACATTTTATATGACATTTAATCATTTGTATGCTTTATTAGGATATCATTGTAACCTTCAAAGTAGGCCCCTTCATGTTCTGTATAGGTTTATATGACATAAATATTATTTTTAAGAATAATTTTAGAGAACATTAATACAAAACCTTTGATGGTGATTTCTTATTATTCATATTCAAAATGTTAATAAATTTCTACTCTTACTAATTATCATTGATTTTCATATAGTTATTGGATGTATTACGACTTATTATTTATCATAATATTCTTCTTCATAATAAATTAAATCATTTGGACATGAATATTATTTATTGTAGATAAAAAGTTTTATTTTTTATTTTATTCATCTTATATAATGTTGGAAATATCGTTGTTTCACCAGATACATCATGAAGTTACTCAAAATCATAAAAAAAATCTTCATAGGTATATCTATATAGACACAAGATATTGTACAAAATTACAAGAAATGATAACTTCATGTACATGGAATGTGCTTTGTACAATTATTTATTTCCATCATCATCTATTCATACTTATCATTTCATTCCTCACTAAAGGTCTCAGTAAGATTTACCTACTAGGTATCAATTGAATTTTTAGTTGGTCAACGATAATCATGATGATAAAATCATACAACGAAAAATGAATAATTAATCATGTTTTGTGGTTAATTTTACTATGTTAAGTCACTTTGTGTTTCATGGATAACATTATAATTACTCTGTATTTCCATAACATTTGATTATCCATTCAAAATCTAACATAGAAACTGAGAATGAAACTGTTTAAATATCACGTAATCATATACTTCATTTCAATTCAAAGATATCCTAATATTTTAATCAGGACTTGGAAATATTGTCCACCATACACTTATTGATTTCAAATTTCATAATCTAATAAACCATCATAAACTATTGCATAACATGGTGTGTTCTAGGTTAAATTAGTCAAATTATTATTTATATATATCGGATTATCACTCTTCACCACATACACTAAAAATAAGTATATAAATGTTTATTCAATCAAGTATAATATATTCTTATAATCTATATGGAAAAGTGATAAATTAAAAAAATAGTACATAAATACATATAATTAACTTATATTAATGTCCACTTTAAAAAATTCCTTCATTTGAAATCAAATTCAATCATCAATACATTTTTAAACAATATTTTCTTTAAAAAATTAAAAATTTAAAACCGGACTATGAATCAAAACCAATATAAAAATTCTTATATATAATAGAATAATCACAATATAAATGTGAAATGATTCCCATATCAAATATATAATCATTATTTAATATAAAAAAATATATTGTATCATTATTGAATAAATAAATACAAAATGAAGATATAAATAATGTTTTATTTTTTCGTCATCTTTTCATTTCAAATAAGTACACAAGAATATAATAACAATTCATCTTGTAGAATAAAACAAATTCTGGGAAATGGTTAGGGCCCTAAGGAGCTCTTGGAGCGGACGGGTCCAGTGTAGAAATAATAATAAGGAAAATAGGGGGGGTTATTTTTTTAATCTTATAGTGGATTTTTTATAGAAACCACCACTAAATGTTTATTTTTTTCTATTATCAAATATAATATTAGAATTATATAGAATATTCTATATTTCTTTAATAAAAAAATTTGAAATGTTTTTAGAGACCTATTCTAGAAAATCAACACAATTTATTAAATTTATTTCGTTTTAATATATCATAATCACACAATATGATTTAAGAAAATTTCAATTTAAATCATATTATTATAAATAATTTAAAATCACTAAAAACAATGTTATAAAACTAAAAAAATGAGTGTTAAATTTTTTAATTTTTTTGGAATGTTAAACAATAATAATTCATAGTTTAACTTTACCAAAAATAACTCTTATAACTCTAGAAAAAAATGAAATTACATATCCTATTATTCCTCATTATTCATACAATTATTCAATAATATTTTAACTGAATAATATAATAACATGTTTAAATTTTATCTCTCTAGTCCATGAAAAAAATGATTGTATACAAATATGACACATCAATTTTTAACTAAACAAAATACTAAATTATAATATGAGTTTTATTATGTAAATTCCTCTATAATTAGGAATCATGCGGCAAGGCGATGAGGTGATGACGACGAAGGAGGCAACAACGAAGGCTGCACTACCTGTGGCCTCCGCGAATCAAGCTCCTCCCCCGCAGCGCACCGAAGCATCTGGCTGAACACCCCCGGCCTGAGCGGTACCCTACCGGCGCACGCGCAGCCTCACGGCGCCCAGCCCGACACGCTGCCTGCCTGCCCGCAGCCTCCCAACGCCCTACCCGGCGTGTGAACCGCCTTCCTGGATCCTCCTGGCACCCTCCCCAGCACGCAACCCGCCTACCTGCGGCCCCTACACCCTGCCCGGTGCCCCCGCGGCCTACTCGACGCCCTGCCGAAACCCCCACGGCCTACCCAGCCCCTACCCCACACTACCCGGAGCACCCGCGTCCTGCCCGTACTCTGTGAGGCCAGCCGCTGGTCTCCCAACCGGCCTAACCTCCCAGGCCAAGTCACTCAGTCCGTGTCCCTCACGGTGCTTGCCGAACTGGCCCCAACCATTGGGACGAGTCGCCTTAGTGCCAATGGATAAGTTTCTATACCAATTTGTTGTATTGTCACTAAATATCCCACACTCCATTAAATCATACTCCCTTACTTTTGAAATCATCTTCCACCCAATATTGATGAATAATTAAAATATGAACAATCTCCAACATCAAATATCACGGTTCATTTTCATTTATTGAGTAATAATGATTTTAAATTTGAGTTAAATCCAAATTTATTTTTAATAATTTATCTTATTTATTCATCGCATTCTACATAATATTTCCCATGTGATTCTGTTCATTAGTCTTGATCTAACAATATATAGAATAACGTGATTATACATATAATTCTTCAAATGGTTCTATATAGATAGATGATTTAAAAATGTTATTTTAATAATCAATAACAATGATAATTGGCTTCCCAATAATTTGAAATGTTTTTTATACATTAATGGGACATATCATCCATTATATGAATAACATGTTTTGTTTTTACCATTATTTGAGTTCTTAGTGAAACTAATCCTTAATTTTATTCCCATATAATACTAACGTCCCATCTATAACTTATTTATAAACTAGAGATTCCATCATGATACAATTAGATTAAAAATTCTATGATGTGTGACGAACATATTTACAATAATCATACTAATTTCTTATTCACAATATATTTCTCTAATATACAACAAATATTCTTATTTTATGAGTAGATAAACACTACCAAAGGACCTTTACGTGTTTTGGTGATCTTAGTATTCTAATAAAAAATACATCATAATATCTTAAATTTTTTATTTCATATTAAGTACTAAATGAACTAATATTATCAATCACTATTTCCATACCTTTAATTATTAAAAATTTAAAAAACAAATTTAATATAATCCTTCAACATTAAAAATCACCAAAATCAGTGCTATATGTGATACATCATGAATTCATAGAGATGTAAAATCCAATATGAATAGTGATTGTTGATCAAAAAATAAATATTTGGTTTTTTTGGAAACTCTATCCATACTCTAAAATAAAGTAAAAAATTCTCAGAAACAATCCATCCATTAGTATACTCCCTAATATATATGAAATCCATTCTACACCAGTCATTATTAGATAACTAATTATCTTTCACATGATTAATCATCATCTATGTTTTCATTATACATAATATAAACACAACATCAATAATTTTATCTACATTTATGATAATGTGTACGAATAATACATTTACTTTATAATAACCCTCAACATTTTTAATAAGTTGAGTAAAATTCATTTAACACAAATAATACGATACAAAATATATTTCATTTACGCTTATGTAACATAAAAAGGATTGTAGATACCCCACCCACCTACAATATTTAAAGTTATGGTCATGTTATGAGAAAATATATTTCAATAGAAAAAATTCTTTAATAAAGATAAATCTCTCAAAAAAATTCCTATAGTATATAAAGTTATTTAAAATAATATACATTTTTAGATAATGGATTTGTTAATTACTATAATGATTTATAAATTTTTTAAACCAATATTCCACAACCTTGCATCCTTACATTAAAAAACATAATGATATTATAAAAAATTCGTTATAGTGCACCACATAAAAATATCAAAATTTTTAATGAGTGAAAATAATATGTAAATTTTGTCTCTTCTCCAATATCAAAATTTATTCCAAATATTTTATACTTCAATATATAATTTCACCTTTCAAGCCAAGGGTATAATTTTATAAGATACTTTTAAAATATCATAAATGAATCTAAAATTATTTCCTAACAAACCTTGAAAAATTCTTATTAAATATACTTTCTTAGGATGCTCAAAACATATCACCACTTTAAGTATTTCAATATCAATATAAAATATTTTTTCCAAAAATAACCAGTCTAATAAATTTCACATCACCTTACCAAAAGGAATATTTTGAAAAAATAATAGATAAATTATTCTCAAATATAATTTATAATATAATATATTGTTACATACCATGATATTATTCATTGTATGAATATTAAAAAATCTCATATAAACACCATAGAAGAAATGAATCCAAGTATTTTTGAAAAATATAGTACAAGAATTCCATAAAATTTATAGGAATGTTTTTAACTCAGAAAGAAAATATATTAATATATAATTTTATTATTGACATTGAAATATATTATTTAAAAAATAAAATTTTAAAAACATATATAACCATTCAAAAATTGATGGGTGATATTAGGAAAATAATGAGATCCGTTATATTTCCCAAATAAATCCTAAATTTATGAAATTGTTTAATTTTTCTTTATCATAAATATTTTTAAAATCTAATATTAATTTAATAATCATATACTACCATACTTTGTATTAGGAAATAAAATAGGTTCTACGTTAGGTTAAGAATAAGGTCTAGAAAATCCAATATTCTCGTGGTCATAAAAAGTACCCTTGACTCTCATAGTTTTTTTGGTTTCACTTGATAAGAAGGTAGATATATTTTTCTTGTCTTAGGGTCCATGAAAATGGAAAATTCCATATCTATACATGATGGTAATCACGAAATAATATTATCAAAATACATATATATAAAATTCCATCAGACATAGAAGTCGGTGTTTATCTTTTATTCAATTGGTCCAAGTATAAAACCATAAAATTGAGATTATTTTACCCATAATCACTCAATATTGGACCATCCCAACTTAAATGAATTCCACAACATCCATTGAAAGTATGTAGAGTCCCATATAGTGTGTAATGAACCAACATGGGAAACCATTGAACTACTACCCAATATAATGCACTATAGTGACCAATAAGAATTTTTGAACCCCATTGGATATAAAAAAAGTCATTGGTATCATGAAAATAAGAAAGGGAAGAATTTCAACCTAATGTAAAAAAATGAAAAAATATAGGAAACATCAACCTATATAGTATGACTGATCCTATCCATAGACATATACACGTCGAAAATAAGAAGATAAGTAAAAAAGAATGAAAAACATGAAATAGTTATAAAAACATTCACAAAAAATATACATATAGACAACCAAAAAAATGTTAAATGGAAGAAGATATAATGTGATATAAATAAAAAATACACACAACTAAAAGAACACATATTTGTTCCTAAAAAAATACAATATGGACCATAAACTACTAAAAAACCCCACATTAAACATCATCACTAATGTGTATATAATGTAGAACCTATTTTATTTTCTAATAAAGAGTATGGTAGTCTATAACAAATGTACAGGTTTGGAGAGAACCAAATATTCCCTATACGATTTTACCAAAGTGTCTACAACGATCCATTAATAATAAATTACATATATTTGGTTTTGAATATAATTTAATAAATAGATTTTTCACATGAAAATGTAGAGGAAAACAAAAATCATGTTATTTTCTCTTCTTCTACCTAAATCAGGGTTAAAAATTTAATAATTTACAAGCATAACATGACCTAAATCGATCATTTAAAAAAATAAAGAAATCCTCCATTAAAAATATATTATTCGATAAATAAAATATTACATATAAATTTGAAACTAAACCAACCATTTCTTACCCTTTTCACATAAACATTTTAGAAATACCATTTTTAAAAAAATATCATCTTTCATTTTATAAGGTCAATAATTATATAAACATTTATAAAACATTCTTAACATAGTAATATAATTTTCAAAAAATGTCATAAACACATCATCAACCAAGGTATAAATGGTGTAAAATTAAAAAACCACAACCAAACCATGATGACACTTAAAAAAATCCAATGAAAGTTGATTCAGACAAAGTATATATATCAAGAAAAACTAAATTATGTAAAATAGATATAATTATCATGTGAAACTCAAAAGAATATAATAGAATTTATAATTGATTAGGTTTCCTCTGATATATCTCCCTAGGGGTCCAGATGTAAAACCATAACATCCATATTACCACTATTTCGGGTATCTTATTTTTAAATAATCCCCTATGAGGGTATAAAAGTACTTGAGAACTAGCTAAATTACTCATAATAAGATAACATAACACACATCCAAACTATATAATTAGTCACCAAGGGATCCCATGATATAAATATGTATATTAGTGTAATCAAAAAATATCACATACTCATCACATAAATAAAAATTTATAGAATAATAAATGAGTATAATATCACCACTATCACCCTATTATGAATCAACCACATTTACATCTATTTACAATAATCAATAAATAACATCCCCCATTAGGTCACAATCTATAATGAATATAACAGAAAATGGGTTTAATTAATCAATTAATACCAATTTGAAATCATCTATTTTTAAAAAAATAATCTAATTACCTAATAAAAATAAGCCTGGAATTACAACCCACATTTTCCCCCTTCAAAACCATTCAATAAAATCATTCTTTGATATTAATTTTTTCCAAACTCTCCTTTAAATTATAAATTTCTCTATGGAAATGAATTGAATAAACTATAAGAGTAATACCTCCCTAAATCTATATATATGAGATAACACACACCCTTTTAAAAAATAAACCCTTTAAACACTAAATATATCAGTTGGAAAGAAATATAGTGTCAAACCCTGTTTTAATGAACTTTAATTCATTTAAAAGGGCAACACAAGAATTTTCATTAAAACTTATCATGTGAGAAGTCCATACCAAGAATTGAAACTATTAGAAAAACCATTTCAATCACCTCATACATGAAATATATATCCATACATTGGAAAGGAAATTTTTTTTACATATTGGGAAACTCATAGAATAAAATTTAATGAAATAAAAAAACACATACATCATTAATGAATAAATGACTTAAAACTGTAGCCTTTGATGGAGGTTAGACAAAAAAGTAGGAAAATGTCTCTTCAAATCTAAAAACTACCTTATCCCCACCATCACATACATACTAAACTCTAATCCAAACTTAAAAATTGATTAGTTATTACATGAAAATAAAAATTGGTGAGGGGAGATTGATGAATAAAATAATAATACGGATGGATGCGATTATATTGGGAAACATCATTGAAATTGAAAAATATGTGGATCAAAAATGAATGTGAATGAAGGTAGATATATAAATGTTCAACCATAGGTTCAGAAAAATATAAATGGTAGGACAGAGTCAGAAAAATACCCTAAATAAATGATGTATATTTATGGAGACAATTTTTTTTATGATCTAGGTATCATTTAAGATTATGCCACTAAGTTTGACAAACCTTGCACCAACTTTGTAGCCAAAACTATAAAATAATTAAAAATGAAATATATTTTGGTAACGATGTGAAAATTAATTAAATCCACACTATAAAACAATTAAACATTCTAGATTATAAGCCATATTGTTTTCCACAACAATGTTATCATCAATCACCAACACCATAAACTAATATCACACTATGTTAATTATGTTTTTCATGATATAGACAAAATAATGAACTACATATGTATACTAACTATGCCAGTAAAAAATTAAATGAAGAAGTCCCAGTGTAATAATTACTACATGAGTTCCCCTATATTGTGTATAGAAACTCTTATACAAAGGTTAAATTCTAGAACATGAAAAATATACAAAAAGAAAATTTCAAAATATTGAAGGTGTTTAACTTCTCTCCATTATAAAACCGTAGAACAATAAAGAGTTCCCAATAAAAAAATATTAGAAAGTAAATTTTCTACAATACAATGACTATCGTGGGAGGTGTTGGGGAAAATACAAGGATATCTAAAAACTCACAAAACATATATAAATGAATCTTCTACAAAAAGAGATATCAAAATCCTTAGTCATTCCCAAATGAACTATAAGAAATCCCAATCCACCGAAATTTAACATGAAGTTATTGTAAGATGAATAATTAGAATAGTTCTTCCCACTATATATATTTCATCTATAATGGTTAATTAATAAACAATAATTCTAAAAAAGTGAGTTTCCTTGAGACAACAATTCCTAAAAAAATAATCAATGCAAAAAAATAATCCTCTATAATCAAACACTAAGAAAAAAAATCCAAATATTTAAATGAATATTAACATAGAATGTAATATCCAAAATATGTGAAAATGTCTCACCTAATCCATCAAACAACACGATGAACAAATAATTAATCAACATAAAAAATTCATCAATCGATAAATAGAATTATCTCTATAATTGGGACAAAAATATGACTAAAAAGGAAATATAGGATATCATACCCTGATAACTATCATATAGTGAACTGAGAACTATTTAGACTAACACTATCTATTTTATAATCTCAACTATATTTACATATTTCATAGTCACTCTAAACACATTCCAATGGAATTACCATTAAAAAGCATCCAAACAAAACACTTGCATTGCTCTGAACAGAGGCTATGATCTCATGTCCAATGACACAAGGAACACTAGAATGGGGATGTAGAACCCAAAAAAACACTCCTCTAAAATTATATACCATAAGGTATCAAGTAAAACCCTTAAATGCAGGTAATATTTTTCTTTAAATAATTTAATTTCATTAATTTTTGTGTTGCACACAACATAGTGTTTAGGAAAACTGTGATATACAAATAAAATTTTTTCATTTGCGTCAATTATAAACTAGAATTGAAAATTTCATGCATGAATAGGTTTATATACTTTATGAAATATATATAAATTAACCAATGAATATAAGTTCAGTGATAAATTCTTAGTATATAATCTCGTAATGTTTTATTAGGTCATTTTATTAATCATGAAAATGTTTTTTTTTCTAAAACTAAATATTACATATTTTTGTGAGAAATAATTATGATTATTTTTGGAAAATTTTTATTTTTTTTATCAAATTAACCTTATTTTCAAAATTATTATATTAATATTATATTATGGTCAATTGTTTATTTTTTGAAAGGATTAATTATCAAGGGAAAACAACAAAATGATGAATTTATTGAAAATATTATGTAAAAATTAACATTTTTAAAATAACTTTTTAAATTAAAGTTAATTTTATTACATTTTAAATAATATTATTAATTAAATTTCTCTAAATATAATTTTTTAATTTATCAAAAAAATATACTTATAGGTAAAAAGATCATTTTCACAGAAAACTATTTTTATACATGTAATGAGATTTTATATTAACAAATTATGTTTATCACAATTGAGGAATAATTTTGAGGAAATTTTTATATTATATTATCAATAATATGTTTTAAAATTAATTTAATAATTTTTTACGAAATTGATAAGAATAAATATAGTTTTATGGTTAATGTAGTGTTTTTCTAAAAAGTTTTTGCATTGTATTTTGGACAATTATTTAAAAATTATTTGATTCCACTTATGGGAAGTGAATTAGATAAAATTGATTACATATTTTTATTTCAGATGTTACTATTGTGTAAATGTTCCACAATTATTATATTTCAATAGGAATAATAACCATCAAATAATTTTTTATCTTGGTAATAGGTAAATCGAGATAATCTAGGTTTAAACTAAGTGATAATGACATATCTGTATACCATAATAAATATTGTATTAATAAAATTAGAACTTTATATCATTACTATTTAAATTTAGTTTTTTAATAGATAAATTTCACTAAAAATTAATTTTTTAATATTTAAAGCAATTGAAGTCACAAAATGTTACTCTCTACCTTTAAAAAGTATATTATGTGTGAGAATAGGGTAAAATAAAATTATCAACAAATAGTAGTGTCTATTTGGAGATTAATGAAATTATTTTATAGATATAAATTTACATATATATTTTATAAATTATATACTGTCCTCAAATACTTGTAAAACACCCAATCATTATGAATTAAATGAATATAAAATTAATATAAATTAATTTAAGAATATTAAAAGTAATATAATTATATTGAGTTAATGTATACCACGATACTTTTTATCTATACATCATACTAGGGAGGTATGTAAGGATTGAATTAAAATTACCCCTTTTCATTTAAATATGTAATATCAAATTAAAAATATAGTGGTAAAATTGATATTAATGATATATTATAATAAATGATTTTTTAATATATGATATAAAATTCATATAAATATCATATTTTCCCAAATGAGAAGGACATGGTTTAAAAAACATTCATTGTCTATTTAATTATTTTTTCGCTTTATATTAAAATTATTAAACATTAAATGGTAGAAAACTATAATATTATTTTAATTTACAACTTGATTGATGATGGGTTAAAACAAAAAGATAAGGGTAAAAATATGACCCAATCATTTAAAAATTTTATCGGATGAAAGGAAGCTGATTAATTATCATATTAACAAAAATATATCAATTTTGATCAATTTTTAGGTAAAATATAATTTCAATTAATCTATGTTTTCAGTAAATTACAAGAGTTCCCTTCCCCTCAATTATAATAGGATATCTATACATTCTTTTCTTCACACCACCTCAAGCATTATTACTCCACCATCCCCTACAAAAATACTTTTAAAACATCCATAGTCTCATTAAAGAGGTGAAGGGATTCCAAAATTCATAATGTATATCCCATAAGAGGATATTTAATGGAATTATTTCAATTAAGTGGAGGATCTAATGTGAATGAAGGAAGTCATACCTAAGGTAATGAATTTTCATTGTACATTTATTTCTATGGAACACATGCCATATACACCACTTGTTTCTTCTTTGCTATGTACATGTTTTCAATTAATGTATATTACTATTATTTCAATTAATATTATATATATATATATATATATATCTATAGTTCTTTTTTTCATGGGGAATATGATTTAACAAATACCAATGTGGTAATGGTTTTATGTTACAACCTCATTATTAATCAGGAATTTATATGATTTTGTTTTTGATGATAAAATAATATTATTTATCTCTAAAGAAACTCATGATTTAAATTATACATTGGTACTATTTTTAAACTACATTTTTCCAATCATTTTTCTCACCTAATGTACTAATGAGACAGGGAATATCTTTTTGAGGAAAATAAACTCTATTTTTCTATTCTGTCAGAAAAATTATTTTCTATATATGTTTTCTAAAAATATTTTTACTATGTTTTTTAATATTATTCTAGGATTTATTGAATTTATTTTTACTAATTTATGAATTTTTATCAAATGGTTTGAAATCATTCTACTCTTCATTTTCCCAAAATGTAATTTTTTAATTTTTTCCAAAAAAGTGAGAGAATGTTTTTATTTTAACTTATATGACATTAAATGAATTTCATCATAACAAGCCAAGTATTTTTTTTTAAAAATTACATTAAAAATTTTATAATCAATTATCGAATAAAAGTTTTTAAAAAATATTTTAAATAATTTTTATTCTAAAAAGTTATTTTTTTAAATAGAATTTTTATTTTCATCAAGAATAATTTTAGAGGTATTTTAAATGAATCATGACATTTGATAATAATATTTTATTCTAACTATGATTTATTGGATATATGTCCAATAATACAATTCCTAATATTTTGTAGGTTTCATAATGTTTATGTTATTTATATTTTTATAGAATCCATTTACATTCCTTGGATTATGATAAATAGAATTGAGGAAATTTTTATGAAACCCATTTTATTTGAACAAGTAATGATGTGATGATATGATGAGTATTTTATGATCTTATGGAAAACATTTTCATTTTTTCCATTATGTGGTGGTGGTTATATTATTACCATGGTTTGTGGTTTTTTATTAATGGATAATGAAAATCACATTGTAACCAAGTATGGATGAGACCTATATCTCTACCCAATGAATTGGGTAATGTTTGATATATCAGAAAATAAACAAGACTAAAAATATGAGTACACTAAATTTAGTTAGGGATATTATCTCATTTGATAGTCTTGGGTTGGAACCTCGATATCTAGAATGATTTGGGAAGTGAACCAATTCCATTATGATAGTCAATACAATGATATGTGACTAAAATGATGGTTTGGGGGAGTTAACTCGCTCCACTATGATAACCGTGGAAATATTCATTATCTTTTAATGAAATGATTTTCTATTATTTTTTTATTCCACAAATTAATGACTTATGCCAATGTTATATTCTCATGAATAATGTTCTATTGTTACATTATGGTTCATGTCATATGAACTACCATGTTTTATTCCATGAATCAATATCATGATCTATGATATGTAGGGTATGATTTTCTAATTTTATTCTTGGGATCTTAGACCTATATGTTCATGTGATAGCAAATATCCCCCATATTTTCCCATAATGATATTTTTACATTTCCCTAGAATATATTTACTTTACCTAGTTTATTAATAAATATAATATGTATATTATGTATAATATCTGTTCTATTTATGAATAATATAGTTCGACATGATGTGGATATTTTATGAAATAGTTTCTTTTGTATCCAAATTTCGAAGGGACCTAAACCTATGTAATTATGGAATGGGTTATTAGTTTTTTAGTTAATATTCATCTACAAATATGTTATATCTATGTATTAAATGTTTTTTATTATAGATACAAAAACATATCAATTAATATCCTCTTCAAACCCACAATAACTCTAGACTCATCGATAGAAAATCTAAAAACAATCCATGACCAAAAACTATTTGTTGTTGATTCTAAGCGTAGTAGAACCTCATGGTCTTGGACTATATGTTAAAATTCATTTTCACTATGATTTCCATAAACCATGATCGAGGATCTTACATGTAAAATTTATAATTATATTTTTCTAATATTTGAAGAAAATCAATGTTGGGCATAGAATGATTCTTTATTGATGAATGATTGAAAAATGAAAATACCCTTTCATATTTCCTCCACTACACAGTGAGATCAAAGGATATAATCTTTCAACCGGTGATCCAAAAATTCCCCTATGATCTATGATCAATTCCACATGATCTGTGGGTGATAACTCAAAAAATCAAATGTCCTGAGTTGTTCATTCCTGATCACTAATTATTCATTATATAAGAAATACATATTAGGTTTCACATTCTTGAGAGGGAGATATGGGGGAGGATACAATTGATAATTTTTTTTCACAAATATTATCTATTTTTAATAATGTATTCAGTAAATAGTTGACATAGGCTTCTATTTATAGAGTTTGGATTATGTTAAAATACTGTTTAATTTTATGACATACATTAAGTAACATTTAATACCTTTAATAAACCCCATTCTCCATAATAATATAATTATTATTATTAATTTTTGGGATGCACAAACTTGTTCTGTAACATATATTATTTAACTAGATTCTTAATTAATAGTTTTTCCTGCACATCGTCTCGGTCTTTTCGAACTCATGTGGAATTTATTGAACACTGGAATAAAATAATTTATTCCTAAATAAATATTCCATTCACATACATGAAAATAATTATTTATTAAATAATCAATTATATATATATTCAAAGGTCAGTGAGTTAACATTTATTAATTTCATGCAATCAATATAACTTGAATAAAATTTTTCATTTGCCCTGATAATCGTATGTATTATGTTAATTAAACTCAAATGTATTTTAATTATGATCAATGGAAACACTTAGTGTGTGACCCTCAATGTTTCATTCTCAATGGAATTAGGTGGGATTGCGTAATGTCCGAGTTTACTATATGTAATACATCATGACACCCAATTAAAAAAACTTAATGTCATAATTTGGACAACAAAAAATGAAAAATCACTACGTAATATAATCTATTTTCCAAAATATCATATCAAGAAGGATTCATGATGGTATCACTAACCTATTTACTTGATACGACTTTCTTTGATTATATAAAATAATCACATTATTATACCAATTCCATAGGATTTAATGTTTGTTTTCCATTCCAATAAAATTATTGATAAATAATTTTCCAAAAATATGTAAGTGAAAAAATTTTCATCGACTTATGCATTAATGAAATATCATTCATGACATAACCTTTATATTATACTTACTAGAAACATATGTTTTGATAGTTTTCGGAATGAAAATCTAGGTGAATGAGTCATGATATACATTAATGATAGAATTAATATCTTTGGATCATTAAACACACTTTTATATAGGAATATCTGATGAAACCCAAAACATGCAAAATTCCTACGGGCGGGTTTTTCCCATAATCTCTCACCTTGGAGATTTCTAATTGCAAACTTCTTAATAAGAATCCGCATACGTTTACAATAACTCAAAACCAAAATAATAAATTCTATGTATCTAATCATAGTATATTATCCAACTGCATATATATATTAAGAATAATTTTAGAGAACATTACATTTCTTATTATAGAAGTGAACTCCAATGACCTTATCAATGTGACCAATACTATGGGAGATTATTACATTAAATTCATATAGAAATAATAAAAAATGTTATAATATTTGAAATTAATTTTCAATACATCAAATATACATTTAATAATGTATAGTAAATTGTTTTTAGGAAACTGACTCTAACAAACTGTCACACGGGCTAGATATAACTATCGATGAAATTCAGTCCACTAGACATAAGATGATAATCATGTTTCTATTATGTTAAGACTTAAGTCAATGGGTCTACTACATTGTCTTAAATGGAAATAATTCTCACTGTATACTCACCACTCTATAAAAAATCCCACAAGTGATGATACTTACAAAGTACATGTTCTGTATGTTGATATGACCTTGTCTCTTATGTGGGGACACCATTAGAGTATTATAATAATACATCGTGATGGGATCTTTTCTGCGAGGTACCACATCATTATCTTTTTTGAAGATTTTCATAAATACTACTTCTTTATATTACTTTGTTGCTAAAATATATTAGGAATTTGTGGATAAATCTACAACCACAACCTACTATGAGCTCTTATATCTCACAACACCTCCATTAAAAATGAATATATACCCCATTTACTACTTTGTCTATTTTTTATAAGTTTGGAAACTATAATTTAAATATCCTATGATGATTGGTGCATCATCTCCTCCATATTCCAGGATGATATCCTTAATATTTCTCAAATACCTAATTACTTTATTAGCTTTAATCCAATTTTGGTCAGCTGTATCACGTTGATATATTCCAACCAAAAACAATGTGTATGCAACAACCATCCTAGTCCATATCATAAAATACATGATTGACCCATTGTTTGAGGCATATGGATTCTCTTCCATTCAATTTCTTTTCTCATTATTTTTAGGACACATTTTCCTGGAAATAATTATTTGATGTAAAGGTTGGAAAAAATCCCCTATTAATTTTTTTCATACCTAATATATTTATTTTCTTGTTAATGTATGCCATTTGACTTTGGAAAGAGTGTTCTCTTGGATATATCACGATAGACATTAATCCCAATAATATATATATCTTCACACAAGCTGTTCATGAATAAGAACTTATTCAACCACATCTTAATAAAATTTACAACTAGTATTTTATTTTTTTAGTAATAAGTTTCCAAAATATACTGTTAAAAAACATCTAAAATCCCACTAAAAAACTTTTATACAGAATTCTCACACTCATTATTTATGAATCCAAATTTGACAATGGATTCATCAAAGGAAATTTTCCATCAAAGAGTTGATTTCTTTATTATATAAATTGTTTTTTAAAAAATTTCATATCTTATTCAAATCCTTTGGAGTCAAAAACCCTTAGTTTTGTGTCATAGAGAAATCCTCTTAAAGGATCCCATTAAAGAAGGAAATTTTGTACTCCATTTTCCAAATACCATAGTCATGATATGATACATTGGAAATTATAATTGCAATAGATTTTATCATTATAACTATAGAAAATGTTTCATATTAGTCAATTCCTTAATGTTGGCATTCCCTTTGTAAACTATCCATTCCTTATAGGTATTAACATTTCCTTCTATAGACAATTTCTTCTTGAATACCCATTTTCAACGATAATTATTTACATAAACTGGAGGATCTAATAAAATACAATCTTTGTTTTGGTACATGGAATCTATTTTAGAGTTAATGTATTATTTTAACCTAGAATCATTATGACAAAAACTTATTCCTTTATTGGTTATTGGATTGTTAATATCAACTAATTATGATTCACCATTATTTTTTACTAGAAAACAATAATTTCATGGTTCTCTAACCTATCTTATACCCAAATACAATAGTTGTGTCCCAAGATCAGTTGTATCATCCATGAGGAATTGTATAATCTATTCTAATATGTAATCATGTGTACATTTCCCTCAACATCTTCCAATTTTACATCACTCCCACTATCAATTTTTGAGATGTACCCTCTCTCAATGAATATATCTTGTCTTTCCACTATGACCTTTCTTCTAGGGATTCTACTATATAATATCCCCTTGTTTGATTGGGGTATCCAATTAAGGTACATTTTGTGCCTAAGGGTGGAATTATGTTACACTAAGAGGAATTAAAAAATAGTTTTCTTCCCCTCACATGTAAATTCAATTAAATGGTTATATTATACTGCAAAATTCATTTTGAATTTTATTTATCGACTAATTTTACTTGGTTTATTATATGTGTTTCTGTTTAGAACACATGCCTCCAAAAGGATAAAAGAATAAATTCATGAATCAACATTGATCTAAACATTTCCATTGAGGCACAGTTCCTCCATTATATTACACTATTCCACTCATTTATATAAGGAAGGGTGAGTTGGGATAAGATCCCCAACTACAATAAGTAATCAATGAAGTCTTGTTTAAGATATTCTCTACCATGATATAAGCTTAGTTTCTTGGTCTTCATACCATGATCGTTCTTAAATTCATTAATGTATTCCTTGAATGGATCTAATGAACCCATCTTATACCTCATCAAGCAGACATATCCATATATACAAGAATAATAATTAAAAGTTATGAAATATGAATACCCACTCATTTATTCCCCAAGAATTGGTCCACACATATTGATGCGATCTAATTCAATAATATCTTTATCCATTTCACATTTCACACTAATTAGAGATTTGGTACATTTTACTTGTAAACATGTGTAAAATTTAGTAGGTTTTTGTGGTTCAAACTAAACTAAATATCAATCATTATGTAATTTTTCAATCACATTTCATTTACCTGACCTAGTCAGTGATGCCACTATTGGTTGTGGTTTGAGTCAGGTGATTTAACTTCATTATCTATTTCCATTACTTTTCTCATATAATAAAAAACATAATGACCCCTATTTGAATGTCTCATACTATATAAATTTATCACTTTATAAAATATGAATAATTTATTCCCAAATTTGAATATAAATCAATTCGAATCATATATGGATGAAAAAAAAGTTATTGTTAATAGTTGGAACATAATTACAACCTTTGAAAACATAAAGAATTTTGGTCGGCAACATGGGTTTATTTTCCTTAGTATCTAAAAAAATATCTCTCTTGGATAGTCATCGATCTACTACCACTTGGTCAATCATTCTAAATATAATTGTTTCTTATATTTGAATACATATATGAAAACCAAAATTTATTTCTAATACTAAATTTAAAATGAAAGGTAAATTAAAACCAATAAAAAATTCACATGAACCATCCCCTTTTATTATTGGGTTGGGTACTATTTTTTAGTTTCCCTATTAAAAATTGGGTAATAGACAAAACCTGGTTCCATTTCATTCCATTGATCTTCAAATTAATTGAAATTCATGAACAAGATTTTGGATTAAAGAATTTTGTTTCCCTTTATATTTTTCCTCCTTAAGTTAAGAAGAATTTTTATTCTTTATATCATATCTAAGTACAGAATAAGAGTGAAAATATCTGGCATATTCCTTTAAATATTTTTCATATTAATATTCAAAAATGTTTTTGATATGTTCTATGTGATTGATACCAGAAGGAGATCAGTTCCAACTTATTTAGGGAGTTTAAAACCAAGAACCTCTAGATGCCCAATGTAGTCAAAGAGCTCAACAACATGTGGCCTAGATGGGATACATTCCATAATATTTCCCTAAAATATCTCCTTGTGTATCTAAAACTCTTTCTATCTTGATCTCTCTAGGTAAATACCATCTACGCGATCAATAATTTTATACACATCCATGTTTTTGAGGGACTTCATGAGTTAACCAGATATTGATGAATGCAGAAACATTGAATGTCGAATGTATCACTCACTTGTTTTTCATAGAAAAGAAACTCATCAAAACTCACCTCCTTAGCAATAGTATCAAGCAAAGAAGATTCTAGCACATAATATTTCTGTTCAGGGTGTAGTACAACATGAAGGAATCTAAACGACACTCGGAAGTTTCTTCCAGTTAGATCATTTTAATTACAAAATATTTATCAAATGGATAATGTGGATGTTGAGATTTCAATTTGAATGAAAAATTAAAAGATTATATTTATATAAAAGTTTCTTGATTTAAAATTATGTAAGAAATAATAATTTAAAAGTTATTATTATATTTAATCTCTCAATATTTTATCAAGATTCAATATCCCCCACTATTGATCTTGGAAACTATTATTTATCGGACATTATAGTGGAAAGGGTCTGTATTCCCCGTTTTATAACCCCAATGGGATGATAATGATATTTTAGGGTATTCATGTAGGAAAATATTTTCCAAATATGTTTTGAAAACAACATGAATCTTTGAGTGGACTCCTAAATCCTAAAATCTTATCTTGAATTTCCATAACAACTACCTCTAAATTTTTCCATGTCTAGAAAGGGTTATACTCTTGATGTTAAATGGGTATGTCAACCCAAAACCTTCATAATAAAAACACTTATGAAATTAAGATTCCAAAAAAGGGTGTATCAAATAATTAGTTCTATTGAGATTTATTCATAATCGATTAATGGAAGGCCAAGACCGACTTAATATTTAATTGAGAAATTTTAATCTATTATATATAAATTTTCTCTTGTTTGGTCTGTTACATGTCCTATTAATATTAATTGGATTTTACTCATATAATTAACCATTTTTTATTAACAAAATCATGCATAAATCATTTATTTAATTCAATCTTTTCACATTAATTCACTAATTTCATTAATCTCTACCTTGCATAAACAAAATAAATAATTTCACATGTAATATTAAAAATCTAATTAAATTACCAATTCATGATCATTATCAAATGGTTTATTTAATGAGATAACATTAAAGCGGCCATTAACCTACAGAAAATAAATTCTATTTACAGTATTGTTATAGGATACAACATTCCACATGTCTACTTATGTATCACATAGGATGGCATCATTATGGTTCAGTCAGGAACTTCTACTATGCTCTTTAGGATTATCTATTATTTACAAAAAAATTACTCACACATAGGTCTGAGGTATTAAAGTATTGGTAAAAAGGGATTACCTAAATACCCTTGTACATGAATGTCTTACATAATAATGTAGGGAGGGATGACTAGTAGACCATCATTTAATTTAATATTAAATAATTTAAAACCCTTGAAATAATTAAATTAAAACATAAAATGCATAAATAGGTCTTAGTCAAGCTCATGAATGGCCATACATAAGACTAACATTAAAAAAATAACCCATTATAATTTATTTCATCATTTGATCATTATCATTAATATAAATTATTTTCATTAATTAATTCAATTTCTTCTTAATTATCATCCAAACTTAACTAGTGATACACATATTTTTTTAAATCTTTTAAAATAAATATAATAACCAATAGTAACATATTTATTTCAATAATATAATTGATATTTTAAGAATATTTGAAACCATCAGAATTTTTTTTATACAAACTATAAGATTCAATTAATAAATTATGGTTTTAATGATGAATTTATTAATTTAATGTAATTTAATTATTCAATTAATTGAGAAGCTATAATATGTGTAAAATCCAACTACACACCATGTACATCAGTTTATATGTATCCATGTCACACACTTGGTTATTCGTTATGTTAGGTCAATCAGATTACACATCTTGTACATGAATGCTTCACTACATTTCTCCACTTTCTGTGTTCCATAGTGGCTCGGTCAAAAGCTAGTGTAAAATAAATTTATATTGCATAGTTAATTAATTAATGTATAGATGTACAATGTGCATGTGTAAATGGTATGTGCTCTAGGTACATGTCGTGAAGCACAGTTTTACCGACCGATGATTTGGTAATACCCGATATAATATCTGGGCATTCTATATAACATTAGAAAATTTTATAAAAATTAATCACTGAACAAACACGATAAAATGTCAATATAACGTTCATTCAAACTGGATTAATGAATGCATAAAATAAAATAAAATAATAACCACAATTTTTTATTGATTAAAAATCATAAAAATAATTATTATTTAAAATGTGAATAATATGATATGACTGGTTAGTTTTGGGCATAGTGGATGTGTGTGGTGGTGGGAGATATACTGAAATTTATTTCAACTATCATTTCCAAATACCATGAGTGAAAATCATTAAGATATATTTTATAATTATGTTTATTTAAAATCATAAGAAATTAAGCCATATGATTAGTAACAATATTCATTGATGAATGTTGATCGTCTAAAAAGACGGTTTCATATTTACTCTATAATAGAATCCATCTAGTGGTGATCCACACCTAATCTTATAGTATCTAAGCAACACAACTCAATCTCTTGGTGTTAGCACAGTGAATCGACATTATTTCGTTGTTCAATATTGATCGATCATTCTTTGGTCTTGATGAAATCTCCCTCGTATTTTGTATTCTTAAGAGGAAGAGAAAGAAGGAGTCATGTGAGATTTATTATTCACAAAAAAAATTCTATTATCAATCTTGGATTTAATTCATCGTAGAAATTAAGGGCAATTTATGAAGATATGATTAAGGATAAAATATTAATTTATTTTATCTTGACCATTAAATAACATTAAGTACCTCTGATAAACACCATGGTATAGAATAGTTATAATAATATTATAATTTTGTGGCTCACACCAACTTAATCAATGAAAAATATTATTTAAATAACATAGTAATTAATATATTTCACTGAATACAATCTTAGTCCATCCAAACTAGTCTTGTATTCATTGAACACCCAAGTAAAATATTTATTCATAAATAAAGATTTCATTCACATAACGATGAAAACATATTTATTTAATATTCAATAAAATAAATAAATATAATTTTATGCACATTCTAGTATATATAATTTTATTAATTTTGTTAATATCAATATAAATTGAATTAAAATATTATTTTTACTTCATAGAAATATTTATACAATTCATTAAACACAAATAGAATTTAATTAAGATCAATGGAATTACAAATTGTATGAGCCTATATGATTATTTCTCATCAGGATTAGGGAGGATTCCCTAAAGCCCATGATTGTTGCCAAGAAATGGGTGAAAATAACCAAGAGAAATAACATTATGGTGCAATGTATAAACCCACATAAAAATGGTCACTGTGAAATTAATCCATATTAATAATATCTCATCAAGCGGGATATCCGACGGTATCATCAACCTATATATTTGACATTCCCTACATCGACTATTTGAATTAATGACATCATTACACAATGTATGTGGCATATAATTTTATAGTTATATACCATTAAAATTGCTGAGATAACAACTTCCATAACTATGTAAGAGACAAATACCTCCTCAACTTATCAATTAATGAAATGCTAATCATAAATAAACCCATGTAGCTACCTTCCCAAATACATATGACATGACCGTTTTGGTTAGTGAATCTATGTTTGTGAGTCAAGTCATACATTAATGATAATATTAATGTATAAGGACAATTAAAAACACTTATATATAGGAATACCTGATAACACCAAAACCTGAGGAATTCGGACTGGCGAGTCTATTCTCTTAATCTCCCTTCATTTATATTACTACGTGAGAACTTCAGGAGAATAATCCCCATATACTTATGATAACACTCACCTAATTACCTAAATATTATGTTTCCCATCATAGCATGTTATCCAAAAAAACTATATTAATAATATTTTCAATACACATTAGGATTATCATTATATCGGGATACTTATATGACATTATCAATTTGAAAAATACTCAAGGACATTATTACATTAAATCCATCCCCAAAAAATGGACATTATATAATAAGAAACAAAATTAATATTTAATAAATCAAATATATATGAAATAAATGTACAATTAGTTAGTCCCGATACACCAACTCTAATAACATTTACACTCAAAAATCCATCAATACTGGGACTCACCAATTAAAGCATTTAACCGAGACTCACTGGAATTAACTACAAAACAAGTCCTTCTAGGTTCCTAAATAAACTCACCAAGAAGTTAATATCCTCATTAATTCCAAGACACACCACTACCCCCACTATAACAAGAAAAAAACCACGTACACCTATTTCAGATTCTGTATGTTTTTTGAAAAGTATAAAAATATCATCTTAAAAATTGAAACACTTTGTCTTTTGTCATGAATTTTCATTTAGGATTACCCATAAATCATATAAGACGTAACTCATCCTATACATGTCTTCCAAACTACATAAAACAATATAAATATAACTAATGGGAATCATCAAAGAAGAACTATTCACCAAAACAAGATATACCCTTCCAAAAATCTTTATTTTTATCCTAATACTACTTTAAAATAACTATCAAACCCTTGTTCAAAGGGAAAATAACATATGAAAATGATTATAACATTGAACTGTTGTGCATTTTTTTGAAAAATTAATAAAATCTAGTTTATCAAGTGGTAACAAAAGGAAATCCTAGTTTAATTGACATAATAGAAATTAGTGTAAACCACCATTTAAAGACACATAATGTTTTAAATACTATGAAATTTAAAAAACATAGTTTTAATGATCACTAACTATCTTTAAAATACAAAAACGAAATGATCCATTTAATATTTTAATATACTAAAACCACCTCACACATTAAAATTATTTGAAACATAACATGATTTTCATTTGAAAATTGAACATTCTAAAAATTACACTCTAAGGGGGTCAAAATCCCTTTACATATAATTTATCTACTAGTTTTAAAAACCAAAACACCTTTTTTGTACCATGATTAATAAAGTTTTTTCAAAAAAAAAATTATAAAGGACCCATTAATTTTATAACAAATAAACATTCATTTATTTTAACACATTAATAATTTTTTATGAAATACAGTATTCATAAACATAACATGTTTCAAAACTAGATCTTAAGAAAAAGGACAACATGATTTTCATTAAAATTCATTCCAAAAGTGTAATCATATAACCTAACCCACATTTATTATTTTCCCAATTTCAAGAATCGCTCATTAACTATAGAATAATCATGTAGCCTAAGCAATGAAACCAAATGGGATGTATAATAATGTATGAATTCGGGAAATGTTTTCATAATCTATATACCAATCATTTATAAATCTTAAAAATATTTCTCGAAATGAGATCTTGGAATCTTCAATGTTAATTTGGACATAGTCACCAACCATATTCTTTAAATACTCTTTTGTTTTCATCTCATCTTTTCATGATTCAACCCCATATAAACTAATATAATTTCTATTAGGATCAAATTACCACCACCTAAAACTATAAAATGAACAAAAAATCAAATTTTTACAACCTAATGGTAAATTAACTACTGCTATGAAGGATGGTGTTAAAATAAAAAATCATGAAAAATATATTATTTCTTAAAGATAATAAAAATATTAATTCTACCAAGATATAACCAAATAATAAGAGACTGATTTAGATTCTAAGTCCCTCTTAATAATATATCCTCCTATACTATTTTTAGTGAACTGACCCGGGTTATGATTTAGTTTGTACAAAAGCCGATCCACTGCTATGCCCGAATGGAATTCTCGATCCCCAAGGTCTAGAAAATAGTTAATGGGTAACAAGAACCTAATATTTGGAATGATTTCACACAATTATAAAAATATAAACTAACCATGGAAAATATTATAAATTAGACATTAGTGATGCAAAAGGAGGAAATCCAAGAATATAAAATAGAAATATAAAAATAATATAGTAATAAAAATAGTGAATATTAAATATTAATCCATCTAAAAATAATCATAGGATAATAAAATTAATGTATAGTGGAAGTAGATACAATGATAAAAAATTATAAAATACAAAGTGCTAAATTGGATGATATTGTATGCTAAATTGAAAGAAAAATAGAATCTAAATTACTCCAAAAATAACCCCACTAGGCCTATAGTCACACACCATATCCCAAATTTGTCATCATTATACATAAATAATAATTTAAAAAAGATAAAATGTTGGGACCCTAAGGTAAATAACAAGAGATTCACATAAAATAACCTTTTTATATAAAATTTCTATGGATAAAATTCCTAGTAATATTTAATAAAGGTATTTATGTTGTTCCCTTGAAAACACAGTTAATAAATCCTTGTTTGATCATAATTTTAAAAATATTTTTTTACAGAGAAATTATGATAAAATAATATCCTAATTTTTCACATATTTTCCCAAATAAAAATGAATGAAATTTTTGAATGAGCAATGATCATCTGACCAAGAAATAATTTTAAAAAAAATCAATAAAACAATTATTTCCATTAAAATCTGTTCCAAAATTTTAATATATGACAACTTAATTGGAAGGTATACAACCCATTTATTCTTATTTCTATAATAACATCTCTTAAATAATATTTTGAATCAAATATCACATTTGTTTTTAAAAATATATAGTTTTCCAAACCATTGAAATATCAAGATCAAAAATAATGAATCCACATTAAAAATAACTCATAAAAACATCACATCATATGTTATGAGTTGTGAAAATAAAAATATCCCAATAAAATCCATGGATTTGTGTTCACAAATAAAAAAATAGAGGATAAAAATTATTTATTTATTTCTTATCACATAATATATCCTTGAACATATATACCTATCATAACCCAACATCTTCCTGATGGGGGAATGGATAGAAAGGTGAAGAGACCTTCCTTCATCAAGATGAAGAAGAGATAATGACCCCGAAGTCCAACCTTTAATAGGCCCAGGGGTGGCGAACATCACCAAGGGTATAAAAATTTCACAAATAAAGTTGGTGGCATTTACCTATTTTTAGTAACCTTCATCAAGAGATAAGATGTATCAACCTCAGACAACTACAATACTGATATATATATATATATATATATTTAGACCACAATTCTTCCCAAATACATGATTATAGTAAAACTACTCGAACTACCAAGAAAACTCCAAAGTACGTACCATAAATAAAACTAATCAGTGACATAGTAAATCTCCCCAACATCTGAGCTAGTAAGGTCAAACATTGTCCACACAATCTCTATAGAAACATGAAAATAGTTTTATATACATATGGTGAGTATAGAAGTATACTCAGTCGGGAAAACTAAATTCACCCACACACAAATGGGAGAACCATAATAATTCCCCTATGAGAAAACAATAGAAACTCAAAATCACCTAAAAAGGTATACAATCCACCTCATCCTCAACAAGGCATCCTCACCAAGAATGACAAGTCTTGTAAAGTGAAGTAGTAAGCACAACAATATTCGTGTAACCTGCACCACTTCCAACTGGTAAAATTATAATTCCTAACAATGAAATTCTCGACTCTTCCTCGATCATCCACAAGCCCCACTATAACAACCTATTTGCACACACCTGGTCCACAAAGCACACACATACTTCCCACAGACACCTAAGACGTAACCACCACACGTCTCACCCGAAAACACAGGGGCCTCTTCGTGAAGACACATGGGACACAACCCACCTCTCATATATCCAATAACAAACATTTGGTGTTATACCTCAATCCATTACAGCCATCCCTAATGGTTTTGGGTCATAAATTCCAAGAAGAGGGAGAAGGTTAAAATTAGTAACCATCCATCCATCATCAAACTAGAATGTTGGGAAAGACACCCTCCCCCATGAAAATTGAGGTGTCTTGTACATAGTTCACAACACAGGTGGGGTGCATATATAAAAAATAAGGAACTTCAGGTTTAAATATATTGGTCAAAAAATATCAACCCATCCTATGGGATTCAAAACATACAATCATCATGCTCAAAACCACCTTTGTTGCTACCCCTACATGCACGTTCCACTACGGATGACATTCACTTTTATTCCACTTCACTACAAGACCCATCTCAAAACATACCCCCAACAATTTAATTTAACTATTTTTTATTCTACATTTTAAATTAAATTATTTATTTATTTTTATCTCTAACCGAGAAACTAACCAGCATTACAAAATTTATTAAGAAATGCAACCATACCAACCACTCTCACGTCCAATAAGCAATGAAAATACCCACAAATTTTTTTTAGAGTTACCCCACCCAATACATCCTCTCAAAAGAAAACCATGCATCCCCGCTGCACAACAACACCACACCCAACACACCCATAATCTTGAAATCATGACACAACCTAGTCATATAGCCCTGCTTCCCAAATGTAGTCCAACTGCATAATAAGTCCATCCACTCCAAAATATATCAATCTCTCTATATGAGATAATTCCACACCTCATATACCACCCCATATACACAATCACACACCCATCCATAGCACCACACAACCTACACATAAACAATGATGGAAATAACCATGCACAACATGTATCCACACCAACAGGGAAATGATTATTCAGATTTAGCATCACTCATTTTTTAATTCCACTAGATAAAACAAGGGTGATCACAAAATAGATTCAATACTATGGCATCCATTTATTTAACAGAGTATATGTAATTAACCAGATTCCAATTCTTATAGTAGAGATTCACAACTTATATTTCTATGAAAAAAGACACCACCAACAACCATGATTTTCACATGAATCCCACCCATGAATTTACGATATGGATCATGGATAAAATATAACACATGGAGATTATCATCAACTTCCCAGCCCATAGTTTATTAATTCTTATTATCTTAGTTAAATTTGGATTTACATATACTAAAAATGAGCATCATTATACCCACCTCACATGATACCCAATTAAAAGAGAGATGAGGTAAATCTATATCTAGAAAAACATGAGTCCAAAACACCTCTTTGCAAAGAAAATAAAGGGGTCATGTGAGTAAGAGGATCCAAGGAAAACCAAACAAGGGGGGATATAACACATGAACACGACTAGTTTATGGAAAAAAGGGTCTTGATGCGCCAATAGAAAATTAATGGTTTCAAAGGAAGAAAACATTCTGATTTAGAAAATTTATATCCTATATCAATAGAAGGGGAAACAGTTTCAAGGGACATTAAATACTGATCATGTCCAAGACCATGTGGTTTGACTATTTCAAAGTCTTTAGACTGTTAGGATATTAGAGATATAATTATTATCCTTTAAAATTCCATTTAAAACACCCAAACATGGCTTTTAACATGGTTTTTATCAAATAAAATGTAAGATGTGAGAAACTATAAAAACTGGAAAAATGTTGGAAATGAGTCACCGAAGGGTGAGTCACCGACAGTAAGCCATCAACAGCAAGTCACAAATGGGTGAGTCCCGGACAGCAAGCCCCTGATAGTGAGTCGCTGACGTTGAGATACCGATGCTGAGCTACTGAGGTTGAGGCACCGATCATGAGCCACCGATATTAAACTACTGAAACTGAGCCACTGACGTGACCTATCAATGCCTGACTCACTGATGCCCTAAATCACAGACACACAAACTCACTAGTTGCATATCTCCATGAAACCCTCAATCACTGATAACCTAACTCACTAACACCCAGTCGTGCTGATGCCTTGACTCATCTACGCCCTCGATCTATAGACGCCTCGACCTACTAATACCCTTGACCTATTGATGCTTTGACCAAACAACCCACTTGACCTACAGATGCCTCGACCTATGGATTCCCTCATCCAACTGATGCCTCGACCTTCTGACTCCCTCGACCTTCCAATTACTCAACCTACCAACGCCCTTGACCTACCCATGCCTCGACCCACATATGCCTCAACCTACTAACAAAAAAATAAAATAATTCTAACTCTTTAAACGATCTACCGTTTCCTCCCATAACACAGAAAATAGGTGATTTTGACCATGTAATTGACCACATAAATATGGGTCATTACATCAGATACCTCTCAAATTATACTCTCCATCAATAATTCAAAACCAAACATAGAAGAAAGAGGGTTCTGGACTAGCTCCCTATAAAATACTTCTCAAGGATAAACCACATCGTTGGAGTGAAACCTAAACATTGAAGAACACATCCACCATTATTTTAGAACCCAAAAAACCGTAATACATACTACATAGGCACCAAAATTTCATATTTACCAAACATATTAATCTGGTAATTCCTTCCCCCATGTCCCATTAGTATCGGATTTGCGCATCACTGACTCACCCGCACTAGTTTAATTGCATCAAAATAAATGCATTTTAATTAGGGATCAGTACCCCCTACTCATAAATAATTAAATTATCATATTCCACATAATAAGGAAACATCTCTTCTCATAGGAAACAATGTTCAAGAATTACATCACAAAGAAAAACACACGAGCGAGACTCAAAACATTTAATAAGTACTAGGCATTGATCTCCGTCTCTCGCTCCAAAGTAAACTTCTCCAAAATACCATGCCTCCAAAACTTGGGAACCAATGGAATAATCAATCCATAAGAAACCTTCTCCTGATGATCATGGATCTCCACTGGATTCTCCAAGAACATTGCATCATCCTCGACATCTAACTCTCTACAATCAATGACATGGGAGTCAATGCATAGAAACTGAAAAATGTGGGAGACATGAAATACGTCATGGAACCTCCCCAACTATGGTGAAAATTTTAGCTGATATTATATATCTCCATTTCAACCCAACAACTCGAATGGTTCGATGAAATTGGGAAAATTCTTACCCCCTCTTCCGATCCTCAACTTCCCACATCGAGTGGAAACTTGTTATAATACATGCTCCTCAATCTCAAACTCCAATGGAATTCTCCTATGATTGGAATAGGACTTATTCCAGTCATATGTTGCATTCATCCTCTCACAGAAAAGGTTCACTATCTCCCTCGTACACTACACTACCTCTAGGCCAAGAATAAGTGCTTCCGAAACATCCGTCTAGCATAAGGTTGAATGACATGGTCTTCCATATATTGTTTCAAATGGAGTCATTACAAGGGAATATTTATATATATTATTCTATGAAAACTCTACAACGGAAATATTTGATAGCCAAGACCCACTAATTTGTAGAATACATTCTCACAACATGTCCTCCAATTTCAGTATGGTTCTCTCCATTTGTCGATCCGTCTGAGGGCAGAAAGTAGTGATTAGAGATAACTAAGTGCCACAGGCTTTCCACAATCCTCTCTAGACTCATAAGAAAAAATGAGTATCCCAATCTAATATGATGGATCTTAGAAATCCATGCATACAACCCACCTCATCCACATACCTCTGTACTAAGTCATCCACTGTGCTCGACTCCTTGATCGCTAAGAAGTGATCCAATTTCATCCACTAATCTGCTACTACCCAAATTTCATCACATCCTCCTGGTGACCTAAGTAATAGAGTTATGAAATCCATCTATATTTCATCCCACTTCCACTCATGGGGCATATAAGGGCTGCAAAAAACCATCGGTAACACAGTTCCCAGCCTTTACTCTCTAGCACAATAAGCACTTTTTTGCAAACTCAGCCAGTGCCCACTTCATCTTAGCCCCCCGAAACCATTACCTCAAGTCTTGGTACGTCTTGAAATTTCCTGGGAATACATTTAGGTGTGAGATATGAAACTCATAGTAAAATTCCTTATGCATTTACACTAAAACAAACAACTTCTTATGAAATAACATCTGATTCTAACCATTCTCTGGCCATCCCTCCGGTGCATCTCCTGGGTCAATATGAACATGCATCACCTCCACCTCTGAGTCTGACCAATGAGACTCCACCACATTCTCCCTTAGATATGATGGTTACATCATCTAAAATAGATGGACTCTCCTGTCATCCATTACTTTATAAATATTCAAGGCAGTCAGCTCCTCCATCGCCCTCCATGCATTTGTAGATTACCGAACCACTTCCTTCTACGAATTCCTACTCAATAAATCAGACACAACATTTACCTTTCACGGGTTATAAGAAATATAAAAATCATAATACATAATAAACTCTATCCACCACCACTAACAAAAGTTTAGGTCTTATTGGTAAAAGTTATACCTCATGATCTTGTGATCCATGAAGACCTCAATGTACTTCCCAGTAAGGTAATGTCTCCAATGATTTAGTGAAAACACAAATGATTCTAGTTCAATATCATGGGTTCTATATTTTTGTTCCTAGGGGTATAACAGTCTATTACCATATGAGATCACTCCACATTGTTTCATTAGCACACACCCCAATCCTAGATGAGATGTATCAAAAAACTCCTCCCACATCACCAGTCCCACTGGAAGCCAGAGCACTGAAGCAATAATTGATATCCACTTTAGATAACCAAACAATGCCTATCACTACTCCCTCCAAAAAATTCTTAGTCCTTTCTGGCCAGAGCCATTAATGGAGCTTCTACCTAAGAGAAATCATGTATGAATCTATTGAAATAGCCTTATAGACAGATAAATGTATGAACCTCATCCAAACTCTTGGATACTAATCAAGAAACAACTACCTCAACCTTCGATGGGTCCACTGTTACACCCTACTAATAAAACACATGTCCATGTAAGTGAACCTCTCATGTCCAAAACTTGCACTTTGATAGCTTTCTATAGAGATGGTGGTGGAGAAGGACTTCTAGTATAGTCTTGATATGATTGGTATTATACAACTCTTTCATTAAGTAGATAAGGATGTCATCGATGAATATAATGAAAAATTGATCTAGGAACTCATGAAATATAGAGTCCATATGCCCCATGACGTCACCCGGTGTGTTCAGAACACTGAACAACATAACCATGAACTCACTGTGCCCCTACATGCACATAAAAGTAGTATTTGGGATGTCACCATATTTAATCTTAACTCATGATACCCAGACCTCAAATCGATTATAGAGAACTAACATACACCACTCATCTAGTTGAAACTATTGTCTATTCTCGAGAAAGGGTAATAGATCTTAAACATTACCTAATCCATCCTCCAGTAGTATATTAATATCCTTAGACCACTATCTTACTTATTCATAAAAAAGAGAGGAGATCCTAATGACAAAAAATTGGTTTGGATGAAACCCTTCTTCACCAGATCATCAATCTGAATCCACAACTCCCACAACTTATAAGACACAATCTGAAAAGGATCCATCGAGATTAGATGATCACTAGGCTATAAGACTGGCATGAACTCAATGTCAAGTTGATGGGGGTAGAGTGAAAACCACTTGGAAAAAACATATAAAATCACACTGACAACTCCCAGTGCCTCAACAATATCATCATCCATCGATTACACTAATATCTCAGCTAACAAGGAAAAAGTAGATTACATGTGCCAGGTGCCTAACACACATCTCTATTTTCCAGTGACAACTACACGATGACCTTTCACATCAAACAACCTGAATCTTTTTTAGATGTATAAAATAAAAAACACACATTGTACAACCATTCAATGAAATGGAAACATCATATGGTTTTTCCTTTAGTAGATAGAGATCCCTATTGGACTGATGCGGCCCCAATAATAGTCTACATGCCCAAAAAACATCAAAAAAGAAGGTATGGCCTCTGGATGGTGTACTCATCACCAGGGGCATGTAAAGTCTCTCTATGTAAAATACTAGAGCATCAAATAGACCTAGTGAAATGAAAGAGTGTGAAGTTTCTGAATCAAACACGTTGCAATAAAACATGCTAAAAAATGATCATACCGCGAACGATCTATGACCCTGTAGGAACTAATGCTTGTGATACATTTAACTACTCATTCCCAACTCATCTACCAATTTTCGATCATATTCCTCCCCAACTATGCCCAATTAGGGGTCCCTCAGGAGCAGCTTGAGGTCAGCCTCCCCCTACACTATCCAACCTTGGTGAAGTAGGGGCCTGTAGTCCCTACTACGGGAAAGGAATGGTTGACAACTACTACTAAGGTGGGTACTGAAGCTTCCCACCACCGCTATATTTTTCTCTGGTTGGTAAATGTTATTTGAGGTGCCCATGTACTCTACTAGAATCAATCCTAGGCCCCAAAACCTTGGGAAATGATCAATGACAAGAGTGGTATGACTAAAATTACTGTGGTTGGCTCTCTGCTAACCAAAACTGGAAATACCCTAACTCTAGAGACTTACTACTGATGGCCCTCCAATTTGAATATCTCAGATGAATTTCTTAGCATGACAGACCTCCTCATGAGTGCATCCTTTCCACTACCTCAAAAATCTTCCCAGACACTTTGTATATTAGTATGGTGAAGGGAGTAACCGCATACTGAAGAGAAGGACTATGTTCCTTCTCTTAGAACCTCACCTGAGACTCCTCTAAAACGATATCTATAGAAAAATGTAATGGATCCTCGAAATTGATCCCCAACATCGTCATTAACATACTCCCCTACTGGAGGGAGAGCAGCTCATGCATCTTTTTGACATTCATTATGGAAAAATGAATTCCTCTTAGAACTCCTTTTCAAATACATCCCACAAAACATTAATCTCCTTCATATCCCTAAGTTAAAGCATCCATCACTGACATGCTAAAGCCCTCATCTAGTTCACTACCAGAGGAACCCAATACTCTATTGGAGCTAGGATCATCCTGAATTTGATCAATAGATCCTCTAGAAAACTGTTTGTAACCATTATTGATTCACTTCCCTTGTACTTTACTAGAGTCTTATAATGAAAATATTGAAGCATCTTCTACCCTTGATCATCCTCCTCCTGCAGATTGACCCTCCACCTGTTAATCGGGTCTACCTGTTGACCCTCTACTGCCTGTACCACTTGCGGGCGAAATTCAGAACCCATAACTAAATGTAAAACAAGTAAATCCTAAGCCTGATTAGAATGAAATTTATTTAGGATTCATTTTAACTCTTAAATTATTTTAATTTCATGAAAATTCCCAAAAACAGACAAGAAAACAAGACATCATAATTCATGTACTGATGACCCTAGACCACCCTAGGGGGGTAAATCTGGGTGCCAACGTTTTCTCTTATTTACTAGATCTCGGTCCCACGTTTTTAAGAACTTTTTTGACAATGTATGGTGGATATATGAAGTTATTAAAAAAATCACATGTAGAAGGAAATCAAAACATTTTTAATTTGGATCACCACTAAGGGATACATCTATGTCTCATACATAGACAGGTTGTTGGTCATACATAATTCCACTAATCTTCACTTATCTTTGGATTACAATGGTTTGGAAAAAGTCACTATGTCCCATGATCACATAATAATGGTTTAGGGATAACTCACTGCTTCCCTCGGGCCACCCTCATTGTCTCCCTTGGCTGACTGCCTTGGATGAAGTCCCAATTAGTTTATAGATGTGAAGGTATCTACAATAGATAAACATAGAAGAATTTGTCTCCTGTTCATCATGATACATTTCATGAATTAGAGTCTTGAATTGATTCTATTCCATATTCACTCTTCTCCTTAGTGCAATTAATTGAATGCACTAGGATTTATTCTTCTTCTTGTCCAGAATCACACACTCTTATGTGATTATTCATGCAATAGAGATCAACTCACTATGAATAATCAAAATCAAATTCTTTTCCTTTCTTCATGATTTCACGTGATCATGCATGTGGAATTTAGGATGAAATATTTTCTTCCTAGTTCTTATTAGCCTTTACACACATTCACACAATGTTTTGATTCATTATTTAATTGTCTTCATGTGTTCATGTGCATGTACGAATGTATCCATTTTCCACTTCTCATTATCTTGCACTTTGTTAGGGTGTTTCTTTAGTTTTATATGTGTGTTTATTAAAACATGAATGAGTGAAACCCCTTAGGCTATGATAACTTCATTATCACCACAAAACACGACCACGGGATCCATCAACCAATGAATTCACATTCATGCATCTCCACTACCCTTCTCTTCTAATATCCTTCTTCACCAAAACACGAACCCTAGTAAATAGTAGATTAGAAGAATGAAAACCTGATTGAATTATTATTCACCTTATGAACCACAGTCTCCATGGGTTATGTTCTTTATATAGAGTGTGCACAATTCTTCTTTGTGCATAAGGTACATAGATATACCTCTTCATAATGCTTATTGAGAGACAGAGGTTCAATCAATGGATCATGATAACATATATTTCACAAAGAAAAATAATGGTTTTAGAAAACCAATCTAATTTTCATGTTTACCGATTATTCATGAATATATTTTAGAGGGAAAATCACTTATCAATCACAAGAAGGAATGATACTTTGTAGACCAGAAAGCTCATGGGACTGTAGTATGCTCTTCGTGAAATGGTGCATTGTGTGATGATCTGTTTTTCAAAAATCGCTCTCTAGTATGTGGGAGTAACCATGCTTCTTGTTTCAGACTTATCCTTTTACATTCAAAGGATGATCCTCTTCTGGATCCAAAATCCAGGTGATAAGGAATGGGGATCATGGTTTGAATTCTTGCGATATCCAACATTATAAAATTGTCAAATCCAATAATTAGATTAGCCGAGAACCATGGGGTGTTTCCTTTTCAATGTGGGATCCTATCATGATTCATGGAGTTAAGAACGCATGCATGAATCTTGTGCATGACCCTCACATGGATCCTCATGGTCACGAAAGCATTTTTTTCCCTCAACCTATGCTTATTATACAGTATTTTCACATGCACGTTCATCCTTTATGGCATGAATGGATTTTGTGAACTCCAAAAAAGCTTCACGATATCGAGATGCTCATCCATGGTGATCGAATCATGGTTCTTATTCTTCTATAATGAGTGGTAGTGAAGATGGAGAGGGATAGAAGAGGAAGACTGTGACACTGGGTGTTCACTTACCATAAGAGAATAAAATGGAACTCATTTGATCAGGAAAGGCATGAATGTTGTGGATGGCAGTGATTAAATCGTGGGGCGTGGGATGAGACTTGCGGCCATGATCATGTGCAAGATTGGATGGATGGATGAGATCATTTTTTTCATAAATTTTATTTCCTATATTGAAATAGATATGTGATTTCAGAGCATTTTATTAAAAACTATTCTCATCATCGGTTCAAAATTCTCCTCCCCTCTCCATGGTACCACCCCATACCTTGTTCACCACGAGTGCGCTTTTCTCCCACCCTTTTCTCCTTGGGGGCGCACTTTTCACCCATGCTATTCCCTCATGACTATGTGCTTCCCAGCACGGTAGCATGTGCTCTGCGTGCACTATATCACACTTGGGCTGGCTCTGCCAGGCTTTCTGATTCATGTGGTCGACCATGTGGTCCCGCATGTGCCTCGGTTTGACAATGGGTATCTAGCTCGTGGGACGACCACCCATTTTGAAGTGAGACACAATGAAGCGTTAACATAACTTTCAACATACTATAGGATTCATGTCCATCATTAAACAAAAATCAATCCATGAATGGAAAATGTTCTTTTTCTCTTATCATCTTCTTCAACCGTTTCTTTTTGGAAAGCGAATTCCAAATAACTTCAATCATCCATAAAAGTATGCAACTTCAATGTTGTAAACAATTTTTCACTTTTGAAAAAGTTCATTGTCATTAAGAATAGTGTATCAATCATGTATTTTGATCATCAGGGAGAATTTCCCAAGCATGACATCCAGTGTTATGAATCCATGAAAATTCTCTAGGCGTATTCAATTTAACCAAACTCCATTCAATTTGGAGTCCCTTATTAATTTTGAAAATTATTGACATCTATTGAAAACAAAGAAATATTATATACAACGTTTTCCCAATAATCTCTTTTTTTGTATTTTGGGTCAAATACCATTAAACTTCTTCTAAAATGAATGATTCAGTGTCAAAATTAGAATATTATCTCCCCCTTACTTCTTTCTCTCCCCCAAACATTCATTTCACTTCCATCCCCATTATTTACAAGAAATAAAATGTTAAAAGTAGGGATGGTATCATTCCATACATTAGAAATGTTCCATAAATCATTTAAATCTAAGTATAATTGAGCAATGCTCGGTGTAAAAAACCAGAGGATTTGATTTAGACAGCAAAATTGCCCATTACCCACTGATCGTGATATTTCATGAGTTGAGAACTCATGTACTTGTCTTCAATGGATTTTCAATTTCATTCTAGGCTTAGGGTAGTAAGTGTGGTATAAAATAATCTAATTGAAACTCCTACACTACCTTCAACAAAAGGATAAAAACATTAAAGTTAAATTGGTAGGATAATAGACATTGAGGTACTTCCAATTTTTATATGTCACTGAATGATTTATTTACCCCATTTATAAAATAATTTTTATTTTCACTAATAACAGATGAGATATTGAGAAATTAAATACCTTTTCCAATGACTCGATCTTCAAAACATTATTCGTAGTAATTGAATTTGATACCAATGGAAGTAGATACTGATTGGAATAATTAATATGGAAGCTTATTTATGTGTCTCCCCCTCAAGGGAACACTTGTTAGGTTCTCCCACTGCGGTATTACTTCACCTTCAATTCCCTGTAAAATAAGAAAAAGCACAATACACAATTAGTTAAGGGAATAAGGTGGATCCTTCCATCTCCATTAATGTGAACATAAAGGTTGAGATGACAATACCATCCATGATGGTCCATTCTTCACACATTCACAAATAATAATCAATTTTGACTATGTTTGTGTGATTTTACCAACTTCATTCATTTTCCTCACTCATCCTAAATCCTCTAGAAAGATTAATACTATGTCATTAGGAATTGGTTAATCAATATTGGATCTTACACATGGTTTTTTTGAGTTTCATCCTTTATAGAATTTATTTTGGATACACTGGCCTCACCTTCATGGGTTTGTAATCCAAGTACTTCTCACCTTTTATTCATGGAATTTTCTTTGGAGATTTTGTCTTTGAAACATTATTCTTATTTCCTCCTAAGGACGCTTCTTCTTTCTTATTCAAATTTTGTGGTCTTCACTTCTTATCAAACTTTTAAGCATTTTATGATGAGCATATACCAACCATGTAACCACTTCCATTTCATACATCATAGATGTTGTCAAGAATTAAATTTTTTTGCAGTATACCAATTCTTTTGGGTCTGTAGATGTTGCTTCTTCTTTTTGTTTTCTAATTTTTCTATGTCTTGATGGATATAGATTTATTCTCATAGGTAACTATATCTTTAAAAAAACTGCACTTCATTGTTGAAAAAGGAAGGAAAATAGAAATCCTTCAAAGGATAAAATCATGTAGTGTAGCCAACATAGCTGACAATTTTCCCTCTAATATCAATTGAAGGACCCTAAAACACCCTAAGAGGGGGGGGGGGAATTAGTGTGAAAACATTTTATTTTATTTACTGGATCTTGTTCTTATGATGGTATAAATTTTTTTAACCTTGTATTATAGATATGTGCAGAAATTAAAACATTAAAATACCGAAGGAAAACACAACACTTTTACTTGGTTCGCTACGAAGGACTACTTCTAAGGGGCATATGATGAAAAGTTCTCAGTCATACCTAATTACACTAATATTCACTTAGCTGTGGATTACAAAGGTTCTTTCACCATCACATTGTCCCAAGATCACTTACTAAAGGTTCAGAGATAGCGCACTACTTCCCTCAAGTCACTACCATTGTCTCCCCTAACTCACTGCCTTGGGTGAAGCCCCACTAAGTATATAGACATGAAGTTCTCTTAGACAGATAAACATGGAAGTATTTGTATCATGTTTAGCATGAGACATTGCATGCATCAGAGCCCTGAATTGATGATCTTTTATATTAAATATTAACCTTAGTGTAATCAACTGAAGGCAATAAGACCTCTTATTCTAGTGGGTGAGAATCACACACTCTTTTTTGATTATTCATGCAATGAAGATCATCTCACTGGGAATCATCAGTATCAAATTCTTCTCCTTTGTTCGTGAATGCATGTGATCATGCATTTGGAATGAAGGATGAACTTCTTTCTTCCTACTTCTTAATTGTCTTTACACACATGAACACACTATTTTTATTCCTTATATCATTTTCTCCACATGTGCATGTGAATGAATGAATGCATGTATTTCCTTTTCACATTCTTTTTCACTTAGTTTGGTTGTTTTTTTGGATTATTTATGTGTTTATTAAAACATTAACAGTTGAAACCTCTTACCTCATTCGATCTTATTTCTCACCACCAAACACGACCTCAAGATTCTTCAATAAATGCATATATGTTCATGCATGTGCACATATCTTATCTTCATATCTTCTTCTTAACCAAAACATGAAATCCTGTAAACAATAGAGTATATGAATGAGAACTTGAATTAATTATTCTTCACTTTATAAAACCAGGGTGGCCACATGTCATGTTTTCCATGAAAACGGTGAATGATTATTTATTATGCAAGAGGTGCACATATATGCCTCTTCACAAAGCTCAGTGAGAGACAGAGGCTCATTCATGGGCTCACGATGGTGTGGCCTTCACAATGTAAAACTATGGTTTTGAAAAAACAATCATGTTTTTATGGTCACTAGTTCTTTATGATGTGGTTTGAGAGTGAAAAGAACTCATCAAACACTCAAGGGAACTCTACTTCACATAGAAAAAAACTCATAGGACTCCTAGATGCTCTCTGCAATATGGTGATCATAGAGATGTTATTTATATATAAAATAGAAGCCCTTGGGTATGTGGGGGAATCCACACTTTTTCTTTTAAACCTACACTTTTATATGCAAGGGGTGTTCCTCTTTCCCGTCCACAGTCCGTGTGAGAAGTTGTGGGGATCTCAGTTTGAATGCTCGGGATATCCAGCTTTTGAAAATCTTCAAATCCACGGATTAAATTAGCCGAGATCCTCAGGGGTGTTCCTTTTCAATGTGGTCTTCTATCTTTGTGAATAGATTCTAGAAAAAATGCATGATTCTCATGCATAAATCTTGTGCATGATAATCGCATGGATCCTCGTGGACATAACAACTTAGTTTGTATCACCTGAAGCTTCTTCTCCAATATTTTTGTGTGCATGATCATCGTTTATTTCATGCATGGCATCAGTTCACTCCACAAAATCATCATGATGTCCTGATTCTCATCCATGGTTATCAGATCATGGTTTTTCTTCTTCTCCAATTAGTGGCAGTGGCAACGGTGAGGGCTAGTGTAGGAAGACGACTATGTTGGGGGTTCAGAAACAACGAGACAATCTAACAATCCATGTTTGATCATGCGAGGAACGAATGTGGTGTACGGTGGAGATTTTATCATAGGACATTGGATGAGTCATGTGGCCAAGATCTCATGTAGGATTTCAGGGATGGTTGAGATCGTTTACCTCATTAAAAATTTCATCCCACATCAAAATAGAGATGCGGGTTCAGCACAGTTTACCAATAAACTCATCTCAGCATCGGTACGGAATTCTCATCCCCTCTCCACTGTACCTCCCCTTACCATGTTCACCAGGGGCATAAATTGCGACCACCCTCTTCTCCCTCTCATCACACTCTGTGCCCATGTTATTCTCATGAGCCTTCGTGTCTCGACACATGGTGGTGTGTGCATAGTGTGTACTATGCTGCTCTTGGAAATGCTCTTCCTAGCTTCCCCATGCGTGCGGTTGACCTTGTGGTCTCGCATGTGGCACGGGTTGAGGCTGGGTAGCTATCTCGTCGGATGGACTCATTTTTTAATGTAAGCCATAATGAAGTCTTAATACAAATTTCAACATAAAATAGGATGTGTGGCCATCATTAAACAAAAACAAACCTAGGAATGGCCAACTTTCACTTCCTCTTATCATCTTCATAAACCACTTATTTTTAGAACTTGAATTCCAAATAACATCAATCATAATGAAAATGATACAACTTCAATGTTTCCAAAAATGTGTCACTTTTTGACACAAGTTAATTGACCTTAGGAAAGTACATCAATTGTCTATTTTGATCAACAAGGAGAATTTTTGATGCATGGCATCCAATGCTATGAATATATATCAATTCTCTAGGAATATTAACTTCATCCAATCCCCATTAAATTTGGAGTTTGTTCTTTATTTTGACCATTATTAACACATGTTGACACGAAATAAAACATATACACAAGGTTTTCCCAACATGTACCCATCCTAGGGTTTCTACCCTACTAATGTTGTTTCCTCACTTGGTCATTTTGTAACATCAGAGTCCTTACATCGAATAATGGAGCCCCCTAAAATCCCATGTCCAAGCTAGTCTTCCCTAGATAATTCCATGAACAAAAATAACCTAACACTATTCCCCTACCAACAGAGGAAATCATTATCGTGCCTCACTCAAAACTCAATCTTACCTATGAACCATAATCTATGATACAATTATGTCACAACCTTCCTTAATCAACATGAGTGAAGATATAAAAAGATGTTGAGACCTTCCTTCCTCAAGATGGAGGTGAGATAATGACCCATGACTACCACCTCTAATAGGCCCCATGGTGGAGACAAGCATGAAGGTTATGGAAATATCCCAAATAATATGGGAGGAATTATCCATTTATTATATCAAAGATAGAGAGATAAGATGTATCAACCACAAAAAATTCATGATATATATATATTTATATATATAATAAAAAATCCATCATATATGAATTTTTAAAGTAAAACTGCAAAAAATAAAATGATAAATACAAAGTACATTCCAAAAAAAACTAAACAGTGACATAACAACTGTCCGCAACATCCAAGCTAGTATGGTCCCACACGTTTTACATAATCACCCTAGAAACATGAAAATAGTTTTATATCTGTATGGTGAGCATACAAGTATACTTAGTAGGGAAAACCAGAGTAATCTGTGAACAAGTTGGAGAATAATACTAATACCCCTATGAGAAAACAAAAAAATCATTAGTACCTTCTAAGGTATACATTCCCCCCCAATATCACCATGGTACGCTCACCAAATAACATAACCCATGTATTGTAAATTAGTAAGCACATAGATATTTGGGTACCCCGCACAACTTCCCACTGGTTAACTGCTTTTCCAAAATATAGAATGTTCTGAAGCTACCATACTCTTCCACAAGCCCCATTATCACAACTTGCATGCACACACCGTGGGAAAAAACTACACACATCCCGCCTTCAGACAACTGGCCCACAACCACAACACATCCCTTTTGAAAACACATGTCCCTCATCCTGAAGACACATGGGAAACAAACCTCCTTTCTCATAACCAATACCATACATCTGGTATTAAACCTCAATCCATTATATCCTACCTGAATGTTCTTGGATGATAAATTCTTAGAATGTGGAGCAGGGTAAAGTTAGTAACCAACCGTCTATCCTCCAATTGGGATGTTGTGAAAGACACCACCCCCCATGACAATGGGGGTGTTCTGCATATTGTACTCAAAATGGGTAGGTTATATATAGAAAACAAAAAGAACTAAATGTTTATGCATATTGGTAGCAAACACTCAGCCCATCCTATGGGATTCCAAGCATACAACCAGAACACTCAAAACCACCTTTACAGCAATCCCTACAGGAACGTACAACTATTAATGGTGGTTACATGGACGTTGCTTTACTAAAACTCCAAACTCAAAACATACCTCCAGCTAATTCATTTAACCGGTTTTCATTCTACGAAATAAATAAATTTATTTATTTATTCAATATTTACCCAGGAAACTACTAAATAATGAATTTTTTACTAGGGGAAGAAGACATACCAACCAATACCATGTCAAAGAAGGAATGAAACTGCACACAAAATTATTCAAAATTTTCTTCCCAATCCCTACGCTCGCTCGAAAACCCGAAAACCTCACTACACAAAAACACCACACCTAACAAAAACATATACATTGTATCATGATACAGACCCGTCTTGTATCCCTGCTACCCTACCATGACCCAGATGTAGTCTTACTGCATAAAAACTCCATCAATCCTAAAATAAATCAATCTCTTAGCCTATGATACCACCACATAGCCCGTACAACCCCATACACAAAATCACTCCCACATATACAACCACACACTAATAACACGGACACAAGGCTAAACATTACCACACATAGCATAAAAAAACACCAACAAGGAAATTCTTTTTCAGATTTCGCATCACTCATCCTATAATTCTACTAAATATAACAGAGTTGATCAAAAAACCTATTTGATCTAGTGGAATCCATTTACTTAACTGAGTATATTTATTTAACCAGATTTTAATTCTTTTTGTAGTGATTCATAAATGATACAGGTGCGAAAATAGATACCACCAACAACCATGATTTTACATATGAATTCAGCACATAAAATTCATTACATGGATCATGGATAACATATAAAACTAAGTGATCAATATCATCTTTCCTACCCCTCATTTATTACATCTTATTATCTTAGTTAAATTTGGATTTAGTCATTCTCACAATGAGCATCATTATACCCACCCTTCATGATACACAATCAATGAGAGATGGTGGAAATCCCAACATAGAACAAAAGGGGACCAAAATTCTTCCTTGCAACAAAACATAGGGGTCGCGTGATCAGGAGACATTTTGGAAAACCAAATAAAGGGAGATAGAGCACAAGATCATGTCTCATTTAGGGATTAAAGGTTCTTAGTGCACCAAGAGTAAATGGAAGTTTTCAAAGGAAGTTTATATTTCACTTTAAATAACCATGACCCTATATCAATGGAAGGGGATACAGTTTCAAGGGACATTAAAGTATGATCGTGGCCAAGAACCCATGGTTTTACTATTTCAAAGTCCACCAAGAATTAAGATATTAAGAATATAATTAATATACTTTCAAATGAATTCAAAAAATCCCAAATAAGGATTTAAACTATAATTGTGTAAAATAAAAGTAAGAGGGGAGAAACTGGAAAAACTAGGGAAAATCTAGAAATGAGTCACTTTTGGGCGAGTCATCAAAAGAATGATACCAAAAGAGAGTCACCAATGGGCGAGTCACTGACTACAAGACACTGATAGTGAGTCACCGATGTTGACCTATCAACACTGATATACCCATTGTAACACCCGAGACTTTTATGTTATATAAATCATCAAAGGAATCTTTTTCTACACAACACTTGTTTGGCTTTCTTTACACGAAATCACAACCTTCCTTGATAGCTTGCGTTATACGCAATACCGAGTTTCACTAAACAATGACATGCTATTAAAATATTATTAAAACTAGCCGTTATGAATAGTAATAACCACTTTTTGAAATTTTATAAATTTTATTTTTCAAAATGGACTTTATTTTTGGGTTCGGAATATTGAAATTAGCCTATGGTGAAATTTTGGTATTTTTCTGAAAACTTTCAATTTTTGATGAATAGTGAAACCACTAAGTGGTAGTTAAAAAATCGATTTTTTCATAAAACATAATTTTACCGCTTCTGTGAGTGGAATTTAAAAAATTCTTGAGACACGGTTGATGTCAGTATGTAAAATTTTGTTCAATGAGATGAAAATAATTTTTTGGTGAATAGTAACTTTTTACTTTTTTTACCACGGTTAAAAGTAAATAGGGTAATTAAGGGTAAAGATGATATTATTATTACCATAAAAAATGTACTAATTCGATTGGACAAGTGTAATTCGACCAAAAACAAACTTAGGAATAAATATATGACCATTTAGGCCCACTTGGATTAGATTAGGACATTTATTATTAATTTATTTAAAGAAGGGTTAAAATAGTTAAAATCAAAGTTTAATAAGTAAATAATTTTTAATATGGGGTTATATATAAGAAAAATTCGACTATAAATATTCATTAGAAAGATAAAAATATTTCCTACATAATGGTATTTTATTTGTAATTTTTAGAAATTAAATAATTAAATTTATTTATGACACAATGATGATGCAGTAATTATCTTATTAATGAAATATTGACATAATTGATGTTATAAACACCAAAATAAATGTAATATGAGACTTTTTATAAATCCCACTAATTTTCTAGGTTAATATGACATGTTGGTATTGATTTAATTAACTTTTTTCGAACACGTAATTCTGTTATGATTTTCACAAATATCAATTACTAAATAGTGTCAAATTTGACATAAAATAGTTTTTAAAACAAATATTATATTGGTAATTGTTATTTTATTCCTAAAAATCTAAGGTTCTGGAAAATGACATAGATAAGGTAATATATATTAATAATAAACAACTTGGGGTTCGTTTGGCTACTTATAGTAAGTTTATTAACCTTATGGTATAAGAACACAAGAAGACATGGTAAAAGTAAAATTATTTAACATAATGTTAAATCTAAATGATAAGGTTAAAATAGGAAGATAAACTTGTCTAAATTCTATTTAATGAGAGGATTTGGACACATCCCCACCTTAGATTCTAAATATATCAATTTGGAGCTATTTAAAACCGAACATTACTTTATAATAAAATAATAGTTTTTGTTATTCCAAAGGTGCCCCTCTCCTCCCTTATAAAAGGACACCTCCTCCCCCTCTTCCTCACACCAATTTGAGCCTTCAAGATCGTCCAACCACTTCCACGTTCTCCTCTCCACTTACCTAGAGACATCCTAGAGGTCCTGGTCTTCTTCAAAGACCAATTTTAGTGCCCTAAAAGAAGGTCTCAAAGAAGCACTTCAAAGAAGAGGTAATGTCTGTTACCGATTCTTTCATCTTTATTTCTTCTTCCACTTCTTCTTATTTAGTTGTTTCATTATGAGGTAATAACATCAGTATCACTCATATACCGATATGTTATTATAAGTATGAAACAACCCTATTTCACCATCTATCCATCCTACGGAAAAAGAAATCATCGCACGTGCGTACGTACGGAATACCGTCTCCACGCCGTGGAGTAATCTATTTTCCACCACCACCTTACTTGGATGGGTATAATGGTGTAAATAATGACTATATATGACTATTATAAAGTGATATTGATTCTTAAATATTATACATATACTCAAATACAATTCCATGATCATAGGAACGATATCATCACTCGTGCGTACGTACGGAATACCGTCTCGACGATGTGATGCGACTCATTCTACATGATCTTCATTTCATAATGATTATATAAATGAATTGAATGAATGAATATGATATATATTACACTAATACCATTATGGAAATGAGGTATCTATAACCTAAGGAAAATAATAATAATTTATTCGACAAAACACGCATAAGAACAAAAAGTTATAAACACCTGAATAACAAGTAGTAATGAAATATTAATACTATGAAGCTATGAATATGACCATATATGATATCATAAAAATAAGAATGATTCTGGAATAAGTCAATAACATTATTTAAATCATTATACAGGAGGATTGGACACTTACAAAGCAAGTCGGACCTAAGGTAAGGGAAATATCATAATCTCATTTTTATCCGAGATTGTTTATACTTTGGTATTTACTGGGGTGTATTTTATTATCCACATCCATGTTTCCTCAATATGTAATATTATTTCCATCCACGTACAATTGTTTAAATCCAATTTTACCCTTCGGCAAGTTTTTAGTAAAAGATATGAAAGGAATCTTTTGTCGTTTTTCGTACGAGGTACTTTTTGACTTTTCCGACAAAAGTACGAAGAATGTTTTTTTAACTTATACGGCATGAAGGGATTTTTAAAACATTATTTCCAAGATGCTTCCATTACAAGTTTTCAAGTTTATTTTTAATCAACTTCTTTTAGTTTAAAATTGTATGACATGTTAAGAAAGGAAAATGTTTTTGAAGTAGAAAGGATATTTTCCTCAAGAATGTAGTTCAAGTGTTTTATCAAAATTATTTTCCATCTAAGATAATAAAGGGTTATGTTTTATCCCTATTATTACATTGATTTGATTATGTTGTGATGGAATTATTTTTATGAATTCCTTTGTCTTATATGAATTGTTTTATGATGTCATGATGTTTAAGAATCCCATTTTTATTATATGGGTTATGCAATGATGTATGATTTATGATTTTGTGGCATACATAAGAATGGTATCATTATTAGATTGGTGGGACCTATATCTCCCTCCAATGCATTGGGTAAAGATTTTATATACCATGAGATAGACATGGCTGGAATGGTAGGTTATACCGGTTCGGTGAAACGGGACTGAAACGAGGGTGACTCAGTTCAGAAAGGGACTTTGTCCACTAAGATAGTCTTGGCAATGAGTCTTGACTAACAAGAAATGATTCTATATGATTATGTGTGTATGCCACAAAGTTTCATGTTTTAAGTTATGATTATTGTGATTACATTTCACTGCCATGATTTATCCCACGTTATGAAATTATGATCTCTTTTGCAGGTTAAGATTTCAAAAAGCTATGTGCTTATGTATACGATGTGATTGATATTTCTTTTTTTACCCTTACTGAGCATTTGAGCTCACCCTTTTGTATGTTTTATTTCCCCAAGTCAGGAAGAAGGTTATTAAGTAGACTATGCCAAAAGGGACTATAGATATGATGAAATAAATGGGAGGCAAAGTAGATGCTTTATGAACCAGTTGTTTATGTTTCCCAGTTTCTAAAGACACTATACCTATACGGTCCTTTCATGGTTTTGTTATATGTTGTAATAAGTATGCTTCAATTTTGATGTATTAACAAGGTATGTAAAGTATGGGTCGTTATAGTTGGTATCATAGGAAAGTTATAGTCAACCTTTGGAAACTAGGATGTGAAAGCCTTAGTAAGAACCCTAAGGATAAGTCTAAGCATAGAACAAAATCTTAGTGTTTTATAAATGACCATAAATAACCTAGGATAAGACCTTAAGTGTGAAATTTTATTCTTGATTTTGAGGTTTTCCTATTATAATTAGTGTTTCTCACACTATTCTTCTTGGTTTTAGTCAATTGCTGGAACCCGAAAGAATCGTGTTAATGCGGAATGCGAAGGGAAATGCAATGATTATCCCCCTGAGCAACCAAACATTATGGGAGATGGAATGCAAAATCTTGTAGCCATGCTCACACAACTTTCTCTAGCTATGAATCATGCATGACTTCCAAACGAGGAAAGGAAGGATCAACATTCTATTGAATCCTTCATGAGACATCGTCCACCTTCTTTCAGCGGGTCTACTGATCCATTAGTTGCTGAACAATGGATTAGTACTACTGAAAAGATATTTTCAGTTCTTCAATGTTTTAAACATGATAAAGTCATCCTAGCAGTGTATCGTTTGGAAGGAGATGCTGATCAATGGTGGAATATTATTAAGAATACGAGGCAAAGGGATGAAATTGAGTCCATGGAATGAGACGATTTCAAGAACTTATTTTTCAATAAGTACATCCCTCGTATTCTCTGAAAAGAGATGGGGAAAGAGTTTCTTGAACTTAAGCAAAAGGATGATGAATCTGTTGGTACCTATTAAGCAAATTTTACAAGACTTGCAAGGTACGCTTCTGGTATTATTATCCAACCTGAGAGTAATATCGATCGATTCTTTAGTGGATTAAAACCAAGTATTCGAAGGGCGTTATCCATAAGGGACTTCAATAGCTACGAGGAAATCGTTCGATGTGCTCTCAAAGTCGAGATGGAGATTGGAGTAACCCATCAGTCATATGGGTTTGATAAGAAGAGGAAATGGAATTCAATGGAAAATCTAAAGAGCACATTGAAAAGATGATGAGCTTTCCCTTATGCTCAAAGTGTGGAAAGAAACATGGAGGGAATTGTCTTAAAGGGAGAAGTAAATGTTTCAAATGTGGAAAAGAAGGTCATTGGGCATTTGAATGTCGCAATGATGGGAATAAGATGTCTAATGATGCAAACAAAGGAAGGGATACACAGAATGAACCTACTACACTTCAATGTCTCAAGTGCAAGGAGATGGGGCATTATGACAATAAATTCCCTAATCCAAGGGTTGATGATGATGGTCGACGTCAACAAACTCTTAAGGCTAAAGACAAAGGAAAGTCACATGCAATTTCTATCAGCGATGTGGAGTACGATAACGATGTGGTGGAAGGTACACTTACCATAAACTCTAAAGTAGAAAATGTTTTATTTGATTCTGGATCCACCCACTCTTTTATTTCTGAAGAATTTTCTAAGGGTATCACCGTATTACCTCAACAATTAGATGTTGAGTTAGCTGTGACAACACCTAATGGCACAACAGTCGCATCAAAAGTTTATAATTCTTCTCCGATTGAAGTTTGTGGGCAAGTGCTACCTGAAAATCTTGTGATAATTCCTATAGTGGAATTTGATGTGATTCTTGGCATGGATTGGATTTCTTTATATGGAGCTCATATCAATTTCCAAAGAAGGGAAGTCACATTTCATATTCCAGATCAATCTATGATCTTCTATCAATGCAAGGATGAACATAACCTTCCAGTGGAAATTTCTTCCATTTTATGGGTATTGATTCCACTAAATGAAGGTTATTTATCTCAAATGGTTGGTGATAAACTCATGATTAAGAATATGCCCATTGTACGGGAGTTTGATGATGTCTTTCCGGAGGAATTACTGGGACTTCCACCAAATCGTGAAGTTGAGTTCTCAATAGAACTCGTACCGGGTGCTTTGCCTATTTCAAAGACACATTATAGAATGGCCCCAATGAGTTGCAGGAATTGAAGAAGCAACTCCAAGAGAATCTTGATAAGGGATTCATACGCCCTAGTGCGTCACCTTGGGGAGCACCTATTCTATTTGTTAAGAAGAAAGAAGGATCAATGAGACTATGCATTGATTATCGAGAACTTAACAAGATCACTATCAAGAACAAATATCCTCTCCTGCACATTGATGACCTATTTGACCAACTACGCGGAGCTCAATACTTTTCCAAGATTGATCTTCATTCAGGGTATCATCAATTAAGGGTAAAAAGGGAGGATATACCAAAGACGGCTTTCCGTACAAGGTATAGACACTATGAATTTATAGTGATGCCATTTGGTCTTACTAATGCCCCTGCTATCTTCATGGATCTGATGAATAGAGTCTTTAGAGACTATCTTGATCAATTTGTGGTAGTCTTTATAGACGATATTCTTGTCTATTCAAAGAGCAAGGAAGAACATGAAGATCACTTGAGAATTATATTGAAGACCCTGAGAAAGGAGAAGCTTTATGCCAAATTTACCAAGTGTGAATTTTGGCTTCAAAAAGTTGCATTTTTGGGTCACATAATCTAAAAAGTGGGGATATATGTGGATCCAGCAAAAACAGAGGTTATCGAAAGATGGTCGAGACCAACAACAGTAACTGAGATCCGATGTTTTCTTTGTTTGGCAGGATATTATCGACGTTTTGTGAAACATTTTTCACGATTATCTAATCCACTCACCAAGTTGACTCGGAAAGGAGTTAAGTTTGTATGGAAGGAAGAATGTGAAGAGAATTTCAAGGAGTTAAAAAGAAGGTTATCCAGTGCACCTGTGCTCACACTGCCTTGTAGTGGAGAAAGGTTTGTGATCTATAGTGATGCATCCAAGAAGGGATTAGGGTGTGTTCTTATGCAAAATGATATGGTGATAGCTTATGCCTCATGACAGTTGAAAATCCATGAGCAAAATTACCCAACACATGATTTGGAGTTAGCTGCGGTAATCTTTGCATTAAAGATTTGGAGGCATTACCTTTATGGTGAAAGGTGTGATATTTGTACTGATCATAAAAGTTTAAAGTATATTTTCCCACAAAAGGAGCTGAATATGCATCAAAGAAGATGGTTGGAGCTGATTAAGGATTATGACTGCTCAATCCATTACCACCCTGGGAAAGCAAACAGGGTGGCAGATGCATTAAGTCGACAAGACCATGATAGTTTATCCATGATAAGGATCACAAAAGATCCAATATTTATGGATTTACAAAGGATGGATCTTGGAATTATAATGGAAGGGGAAAAATATTATCTTTCTCAAATGAATGTTCAAAAATCTATACATGTGAAGATTAAAGAGGCACATAATGAAGATGTTGAGTTACAAAAGAAGGTGAGAAATGTTCCTGAGTTCAACCATGATTGTGATGGGATAATAAAGTTCAGGAATTGGGTTTGTGTTCCTCCCATCCCCGAATTAAAGAAGGAGCTGCTGGATGAGGCTCATAGTTCTTCATTCTCTATTCATCCTGGATGAACGAAGATGTATAGGGACCTGAAAGAGTAATTCTAGTGGGATGGCATGAAAAGAGATGTTGCTGAATATGTCTCTCGATGCTTGGTTTGTCAACAAGTTAAAGCTGAGAGACAGAAGTCTAAGGGGATGTTACAACCATTACCCATAACCGAATGGAAATGGGAAAACATTACTATGGACTTTGTCTCAGGACTCCCTAAAACATCCAAAGGCAATAATGATATCTGGGTCATAGTTGATCGTCTTACAAAGTCTGCACACTTCATTGCTATTAGAGAGGATTTCTCTCTGGATCAGCTTGCCAGGATATATGTAAAGTAAGTGGTAAGATTGAATGGAGTACCACTTTCTATTATATCTGATCGGGATCCGAGATTTACCTCGAAGTTCTGGCGAAGCCTTCAGCATACTCTGGATACAGAGTTGAGTTTCAGCACTTCTTATCATCCTCAAACAGACGGTCAGTCTGAGAGAACAATTCAAACCCTAGAAGATATGTTGAGAGCTTGCTCTATGGATTTCAAAGGAGGTTGGGATCAACACCTACCTTTGGTGGAATTTTCTTATAATAATAGCTTTCACTCCAGTATTCAGATGGCTCCTTATGAAGCTCTCTATGGAAAGAAATGCAGGACTCCAACTTGCTGGGATGAAGTTGTGGAATGAAAGCTATTAGGACCTGATCTCATTGATGAAATGGAAAAAAAGGTTAGATCTATTCAACAACACATAAGAGTAGCTCAGAGTCGACAGAAAAGTTATGCCGACAACCGAAGAAAAGACCTAGAGTTTGAAGTGGGTGATAAAGTGTTCTTACGAATATCTCCCTGGAAGAGGGTTATGAGATTTGGAAAGAAAGGGAAGTTGAGCCCTAGATATATCGGTCCTTTCGAAATACTGGATCGTGTTGGGAAGGTAGCTTACCGATTGGAGCTTCCACCGAATCTCTCTCAAGTTCACGATGTGTTCCATGTATCTCTCCTAAGAAAGTATATACCTGATCCTTCACATGTACTCAGCTCAGAAGTTTTACCGCTGGAGCAAGATCTTTCTTATGAAGAACAACCGATAGAGATCTTGGATCGTAGCGAAAAAGCCCTACGAAACAAGACCACTCGATTGGTGAAAGTTTTATGGAGGAACCACCAATTAGAAGAAGCTACATTGGAGCTTGAGGATATGATGAGGGAGAGGTATCCTCATCTGTTTGTTACAAAGTGACGAATTTTGAGGGCGAAATTCATTTTAAGGGGGTAGAATGTAACACCCGAGACTTTTATGTTATATAAATTATCAGAGTAATCTTTTTCTACAAAACACTTTCTTGGCTTGCTTTACACGAAATCACGACCTTCCTCGATATCTTGCGTCGTACGCAATACCGAGTTTCACTAAACAACGATATGCTATTAAAATATTATTAAAACTAGCTGTTATGAATAGTAATAACCACTTTTTGAAATTTTATAAATTTTATTTTTCAAAATGGACTTCATTTTTGGATTTGGAATATCGAAATTAGCCTAGGGTGAAATTTTGGTATTTCTCTGAAAACTTTCAATTTTTGATTAATAGTGAAACCACTAAGTGGTAGTTAAAAAACAGAATTTTTCATAAAACTTAATTTTACCGCTTCTGTGAGTGGAATTTCAAAAATCTGAGAGACACGGTTGATGTCAGTATGTAAAATGTGGTTCAATGAGATGAAAATAATTTTTTGGTGAATAGTAACTTTTTACTTTTTTTACCATGGTTAAAAGTAAACAGGGTAATTAAGGGTAAAGATGATATTATTATTACCCTAACACATGTCCTAATTCTAATGGACAAGTGTAATTCGACCAAAAACAAACTTAGGAATAAAATATGACCATTTAGGCCCACTTGGATTAGATTAGGACATTTATTATTAATTTATTTAAAGAAGGGTTAAAATAGTTAAAATCAATGTTTAATAAGTAAATAATTTTTAATATGGAGTTATACAGAAGATAAATTCAACTATAAATATTCATTGGAAAGATAAAAAGACTTCCTACATAATGGTATTTTATTTGTAATTTTTAGACATTAAATAATTTAATTTATTTATGACACAATGATGATGCAGTAATTATCTTATTAATGAAATATTGACATAATTGATATTATAAACATCAAAATAAATGTAATTTGATACTTTTTATGAATCCCAATAATTTTATAGGTTACTATGGAATGTTAGTATTTATTTAATTAACTTGGTTCGAACTAATAATTCTGTTATAATTTTCACAAAAATCAATTACTAAATAGTGTCAAAATTGACATAAAATAGTTTTTAAAAAAAAATATTATATTGGTAATTGTTATTTTATTCCTAAAAATCTATGCTTCGACCAAATGACTTAGATAAGGTTATATATATTAATAATCAACAACTTGGGGTTCGTTTGGCTTCTTATAGTATGTTTATTAACCTTATAGTATAAGAACACAAGAAGACATGGTAAAAGTAAAATTATTTAACTTAATGTTAAATCTAAATGATAATGTTAAAATATGAAACTAATTTTTTCTAAATTCTATTTTATGAGAGGATTTCGACCCATCCCCACCTCAGCTTCGAAATATATCAATTTGGAGCTATATAAAACCGAACATGACTTTATAATAAAATAATTGTTTTAGTTATTTCAAAGGTGCCCCTCTCCACACTTATAAAAGGACACCTCCTCCCCCTCTTCCTCACACCACTTTGAGCCTTCCAGATCGGCCAACCCCTGCCACTTTCTCCTCTCCACTTCCCTAGAGACATCATAGAGGTCCTGGTCTTCTTCAAAGACCAATTTTAGTGCCCTAAAATAAGGTCTCAAACAAGCACTTCAAAGAAGAGGTAATGTCCGTTACCGATTCTTTCATCTTTATTTCTTCTTCCACTTCTTCTTCTTTAGTTGTTTCATTATGAAGTAATAACATCAGTATCACTAATATACTGATATTTTATTATATTTATGAAACAACCCTATTTCACCATCTATCCATCCTACGGAAAAAGAAATCACCGCGCGTGCGTACGTACGGAATACCGTCTCCACGCCGTGGTGTAATCTATTTTCCACCACCACCTTACTTGGATGGGTATAATGGTGTAAATAATTACTATATATGACTATTATAAATTGATATTGATTCTGAAATAGTATACATATACTTTAATACAATTCCACGATCATAGGAACGATATCATCACTCGTGCGTACGTACGGAATACCGTCTCCACGATGTGATGTGACTCGTTCTACATGATCTTAATTTAATAATGATTATATAAATGAATTGAATGAATGAATATGATATATATTACATTAATACAATTCTTCAAATGAGGTATATATAACCTAAAAAAAGAATAAGAATTTATTCGACAAAACACGCATAAGAACAAAAAGTTATAAACACTCGAATAACAAGTAGCAATGAAATATTACAACTATGAAACTAAGAACATGACCATATATGATATCATAAAAATAAGTATGATTCTGTAATAAGTCAATAACATTATTTAAATCATTATACAGGATGTTCGAACACTGACAAAGCAAGTCAGACCTAAGGTAAGGGAAATATCACAATCTCATTTTTTATCCGAGATTGTTTATACTTTGGTATTTACTGGGGTGTATTTTATCATCGACATCCATGTTTCCTCTATATGTAATATTATTTCCATCCACGTACATTTTTTTAAATCTAATTTTACCCTTCGGTAAGTTTTTAGTAAAAGATATGAAAGGAATGTTTTGTCGTTTTTCGTACGAGGTACTTTTTGACATTTCCGACAAAAGTACGAAGAATGTTTTTTTAACTTATACGGCATGAATGGATTTTTAAAACATTATTTCCAAGAATCTTCCATTATGAGTTTTCAAGTTTATTTTTAATAAACTTCTTTTAGTTTAAAATTGTATGACATGTTAAGAAAGGAAAATGTTTTTGAAGTAGAAAGGATATTTTCCTCAAGAATGGAGTTCAAGTGTTTTATCAAAATTATTTTCCATCTAAGATAATAAAGGGTTATGTTTTATCCCTATTATTACATTGATTTGATTATGTTGTGATGGAACTATTTTTATGAATTCCTTTATCTTATATGAATTGTTTTATGATGTCATGATGTTTAAGAATCCCATTTTTATTACATGGGTTATGCAATGATGTATGATTTATGATTTTGTGGCACACATAAGAATGGTATCATTATGAGATGGGTGGGACCTATATCTCCCTCCAATTCATTGGGTAATGATTTTATATCTCATGAGATATACATGGCTAGAACGGTAGGTTATACCGGTTCAGTGAAACAGGACTGAAACGAGGGTGACTCAGTTCAGAAAGGGACTTTGTCCACTAAGATAGTTTGAAAATCAGTCTTGACTAACAAGAAATGATTCTCTATGATTATGTGTGTATACCAAAAAGTTTCATGTTTTTAAGTTATGATTATTGTGATTAAATTTCACGGCCATGATTTATCCCATGTTATGAAATTATGATCTCTTTTGTAGGTTAAGATGTCCAAAAGTTATGTGCTTATGTATACGATGTGATTGATATTTCTTTTGTTTACCCTTAATGAGCATTTTATCTCACCCTTTTGTATGTTTTATTTCCCCAGGTCAGGAAGTAGGTTATTATGTAGACTATGTCAAAAAGGGACTCTAGATATGATGAAATAAATGGGAGGCAAAGTAGATGCTTTATGAACCAGTTGTTTATGTTTCCCAGTTTCTAAGGACACTATACCTATACGGTCCTTTCGTGGTTTTGTTATATGTTGTAATAAGTATGCTTCAATTTTGATGTATTAACAAGGTATGTAAAGTATGTGTCATTATACCAATGTAGATCCACCAACACCAATCCACTAAGGTTGAGCCACCGACGCTGAGCTACCGCTGCGGAGCCACCTACTTGAACTACCGAAATCTGAATCATTGACGCAATAATTCACTAACTCCCTAACTGACCGATGCCCTATCTCACTGATGTCCTGAATCACTAACGCCCTGACTCACGAAAACCCTTTCTCATGGATGCCATGAATCATCATTCTCATTGACCTATTGATGCCTCAACCTACTGATGCCTTTGACCTACCAATTCCTTGAACTATAGACACCCTTGAACAACTGATACCTCAACATGCAAGCACCCTCGGACTACTGAAACCTCGACCTACTAATTTCCTTGACATATCGATTCCTCAACCTACTGATGCTCTGACCGAACGACATAAAATTTGAAATTTCTAAAAGTTTTTGAATGAGCTATCGTTGCCTCCCAAAACACCCCAAACACTTTATTTTGAAAATGTAATAGACCATAATGATTTGTTCCATTACATATGAGTCAGGGGAAACTCATAATGGTCTAGAATAATTTTTACATGTCCTAGTTTACTCAAATCACACTCTCTGGGGTTTCCTTACGTACACCATAAAATCCCTCTTAACAACCTTTTTTTGTCACCATGTATAAAATAAACCTCTTGGATGTTGTAATATTTATATAGAAGTATCTATCCTATGCACATACATATATTGTATAACATAACCCGAACTAATATATAGTCACATAGTGTGGCCATGATATCAAAAAATAGTGGTCAAAAAACAAATGAATCAATTGATCATCACATAAATCAACATTTAAAATAAATGAAATAAAGCTCATCTCACCTCCAAAACCCTCTCAGGAATCAACCACCTTTATATAAATGTATAAGCTTCAATAATAAATTTTCCACCACATTAGTCCATATTTCATAATAATCATGAGATAAATAATGAGGATCAACAATGAAGAAAATATAACATTAAAATTAATTCATTTTAATAATTGCCTAATGAACATTTTAAAACACATATAGAAATCCAATCCACTGTATAAACCAGTAAAGTGATTAAATGAAACCATTATTTGAAATTACCTTGTGTCGAAATCCCATTTTAAATGACCAATTCTCTCATTGAAATCACTTGAAACCCCAAAATACTAATACATCTTAAAATAATAAGATATTGTTCAACAAATAAATTTTTAATAATCCATCACTTCAAAAACAAAACAGTAATTTATTAAAATAAAACCAATGTATAACACCCATTTAAAAATATAAATTCCATTAAAAGTGACACTTATGAATTTTCATGAACACAAGTAATGTAACAAGTATATACCGTGTACTGAAACCCATTAAAATAAATTTTGAAAACAGTATATGAATAATATTGGGGAATAAATTGGAAATAATTTAAAAAAATACTCACATGTCTAATAGAATATAATATAATGTAACGACATATAAAACCTAACTCTTTTAGTTGGAAACAATTTTTAATACAACCTCTTTAGTTATGGATGCCTAAAAATGAATGTAAATTAATTATACAATCCCCAAACACCCAAATACCCAACATCACATCCATCATGAACCCTAAAATTAACCTTCCATATGTTATGGTTATTTTGGTTGATTGATAAGCTATGTGCCAACCATGAAGTTTGAACAATATTATCATAACATATCAAAATGATTTGGTGGAAAAGTTTACTAAACTATGTGCCATTCATTAAAACCCTCACTACAAAATACTACAAAGTATCAATGCCTCCACCTACCATGTTTTCCCAAATAGTGCGCATGCCATGAAATAACCCCTTAATCATAAAATATGTACTTTATTTTAATGGGATTTCACATGGTCTAGAATAAACATTGTTCCACCCATCAATAGAAAACATAAAAGTTGGAAAATAATGGAAAATTCCTTTCATAAGGACCACAATTTGGTTTCAAATAATCCATGTGAAAATATAATGTATCAAGTGGAAATTTATAGAAAATAAAAAATTTCAAACAAAAAAATTTGGAAATTTAAATTACCCTAAAATCATATAAATTAAAAAATAATACTTAATAGTGGGGTTCACATTATTCAACGCATATATCTCTTCATCTATAGTTGTAGATTTGATTTCATAACCAATCCATCTTGATAATCATGTCCTACAATTTCATATCAGTAACTTAGAAGTCCCATGAGGTTTATATATTACCTACTATAATAGAGATAAACATACACCTAAATCTTTTGTCAACCCTTTCACATAGTGGAGTATCATTTTTCATAGAAAATGACATAATATCTATTATAAGCGCAATTATATCAATTAATAGTGCATAAAAAACGAATGTTGTGATCTGGAATAAAATAACACATAAATATTATTATAATAATATAGAAAGGTATCTCACACGATAAGATGTATCACATTCATCCAAGCCTCCAATAATTGATTCTTTGATATAAATAATGATACATAAACCATTAGCAATGTTGAAATATTCTATTGAATATTTTCCTATAATACATTAATTACACATACTTATACAAAACAAAAGTGTATCCTTGATACATTTAAAAGATTTATTGATTTACTTCCATTCATTCCCAAGAGTTAGCTATAATATTTCTCTAGATGTCCTATATTCTCATACTAGAGTAATATATAAGGTGGTACCAAACAATTTTTCTTTATATTTTCTGGACAACCACACCCAAAATACTATATAGAAAATTTTCACTAAGCTAGGTTATATGTGGAATAAAATTATTTCCTTGTAAAAAATTTTACATTATATTTATAACTCTAAAGAGATTTGACCATTTACCTAATAAAATAAAGAATCATACATGGAAAATAAATTTCCAAAATATCAGCCTCTACCATATCATCTATAATAACAACCTTCTATATGAATATATTATATCAATAGGATAATATTTTTACCATACCTCATATCACAAACATATCTCCAACCATATATATTAATGGTCATTATTTATCTCTAAATTTTGTGTATAACATACAAGATTGAATAAGTAAATGAATAATACATAATTGGAATAAAAATTAAATAAATTTTTAAATTTTGAAAACTTATAATGGGTTTAACTTCTCAAGAAAACATAAATTTTTTAAAGAATTAAAAAATTGTTGCGATCTATATGATATTACACTTCTTTCAGGCACTATCACTATTTCTATGATTGAACATCCCAAACAATTCATAAACTCGATCATTTAGGTATTTATACTTCATTAGAATTATGATATATTTATGATATTCTACAAACATTATTCTAACTAATCTATCTTTCTATAACCTATAATTGATATTAGATAGTGATTTTTAAACTCCAAGGACATGACCACCTTCTTGGATAATCATTATTAGATTCTTTTCTAATGACATGGAAAAAATACTATATCATACTAATAACAAGGGGGTATCCTACATTTCACCACCAATAAAGATATGATCTAGATGTTATAATTATAAAAAACCAAATAGATATATTTTAAATTCACAACAATTTTAAAAAATAAAAATAAAATTAAAATCAACAGTATGTTAAGGTCAATTCATATATTTTCAAATTGGAAAATAGAATTTTTCACCACGTAGCTATAATAATTCAATGTTTTTTAAGTATCCATTTGAATTACACTTTTAATAACTCAAAAAACATAGTGTTATTTAATATCCAATTTCACATAAGAAATAATTGTCTTTAATCCTTGATCATGTGATGAAATTCCTTACCATCCCTACCATGATACATGTATTGTTTCTAATTTTTACCCATTATGGTTCAAATTGTTACGAACAATAAAATATATGGGTATAATACAATATTAATTAACCCAAAATTACTAATGACATTATGTTCATCATAAAAAATATAATTATGCATTTTTATTGGTATTTTATGAGTTTTGACCATATTATTCTCTATACCTACCAAACATCAAGATAATTAACCTAACAACCATGAATTAATATAGTGTTATAACACCTTGACATAATACACCATAAATTGGGAACTAATTTAGAATGTTTAAGGGACTCAATTTTTCTCCTAGATCAGAAATGTATAAAACCAATTAATGATGTACAAAATAAACTATTTATAATATAATATTCCATCATGTTATGTCAATTAATAAAAAGATTCATAAAGGGGTAATTTTTTTTTATTTTAATTATCTTATCATATTAAAATTTTTAACCTCTTCATATATTATAAAGATATGTAGTTTTATCTCCATTAAGATAGTTATACAGTGAAATAATAGAGAAGATGAAAAAAGTAGTTTTTATAGTTGTTTGGGTTATAAGGATCTTCTAGTCCACTCCACTAAAACTCTCTTAGTGAGATTGGCGATTTCTACTAAATATTCCCTCTTATCATAAGAACTCCACAAAAATTTTAGGAAATTTGACACCTTAAAATAAGATAATTTATTTAATTATGAACCATTTAAACTATATCGTAGTATGAGAATCCAAGAGTCTACAAAGAATGAGTATGAGTAGCCAATACTCTAATAAATCTAGATTATTTGATCTGATGTTGAATTGATTTTACTCACATTTGTAATATAAAATTTTAGACAATGGACCATCAAAGTCATTGATTTTAGTCTTCAAGAAAAAACTAATTCAAAGTGATCATGTTTACAAATAATCATTAAGAAATACCACAAAAAACAATGGCAGATGCAGAAATAGAATATGAGTCAAATATCATATGATTAAAACATGTATTTCTATTATGTGTATCTCTTTAAAATATAAAATATTTTTTTAATCAAAAGGTATTTTAAATATGGATATGTTAAATCCTGGTATTTAATAAGAGGAACATTATTTTCTTTGTGATAAAAAATCCATAAATGTCCCCTTATAAATAATGATTATTCTAATTTAAAATTCACCAATAAAGTTGTAAGTACTATTATAAATAAGAAATTCATAAAATGTTGAATTTGATCCTTTAAATTAGCCAATAATTACATTTTAAATAGATTAATTTTATATATCATGTATACTTTATAAATTTTAGAAAATATATTTAATTTAAATTATATAGATGACCAAGTAAAATATTGGTTTTACTTTGATATTACTCTTGAAAACATACAGTTAAAATCAAAATGTTTTTCGAAAACCTTGGTTTTTAAAATCATGTATTCTTCTTACAGACATGAGTTATAGATAGTTTTTTTAGACTACATATAAACAAATCCAAAATACATCAGAAAAAAATATTATCCCGTAAATAACATTAATACAAGAAAAATTTATCATGAAATTTAATCTTGAAAGGAACTAAAATAAAATTCATTAGTAAAATAAACAAGTTTTTCAATGATCATGAAAATCCACCAGACTCGTAGTGTATTATTGAGAAAAGACATAAAAAATATCCACCTATTTAATGATCACAATGCCCATATATAAAAACGTATTGAAAATATAGGAAATGTAAACACAAATAAAATAGATTCTTAAAGATATATACCAAAAATTTCTATTCTCATTTAATGTTTTATGAACATTGTATACAAAATTAATATTATAAAAATTAATTTTTTCCAATCTTAAGAGATTTATGTTTAATATTTAGATTTCTAAATTATCCCATTCTTCTTGTTTTACTTATTTTAGTCATAATAATATTATTTTTTTGAAATGTTCTTTTTTTATTGGCCTTGTAACACAAGCCTCACTATTGGATTCTACTGTTGGTTTCTAAGAGAATGGTGGAAATCTCATATATCAGTTTTGTCACTAACACAATCCCTGAGTCTCCAGAATGTTTTCTTAACAACCTCCTATATTGTATATACACCAATTTATTCTGCATAAAATCATACTAATCTATCTAACCTCTTATTTATTTCTCCTTTTAAGCATGACCACAAAATACATGTTTTTCATCAGCTCCAACATACATTATCTTTCAGTTTGAGGATCTCCAAATGAATCAAAATTTTCATCTAGTTCTATTAGAATTAATATTAATGTCATGAAATCTAAATACCATTTCAAAATTATGTATTTTATTCCTTTTATAAACAATAACTTTTAATAAGACTCTTAAATGGTGAAAAATATATTCTAGAATTGTTTTTTTTACTTTAGTGATGAATATACATCAAGATAAATCTATAGATACTCATCTTAATTTTACTAAACATCAAAAAATAGGATATTTATACTTGGAAACATAAGTTTCATCAATTCCTAAATCATTTGTAGTATTTTTTATTGAATAAATTTAACCTATAAATTATGGTCAACATTAATATCTGTTATAAGTACCTTTCATACCATGGTGGATTAAAATATAAAAGGCACAATATCCTCAGATTAAGGAACTATATGTATTTTATTTTGAAGATTAATGTAAAAATACATTCATCTATATTCTTAATAATCTGTTCTATTTCTATCTAAAATAGAAAAAATTCTAAAATATTTACCTTTAAGGAGAGGATGTCTTCTATGTCTCGAAAAATAAACAGGGCATGATCATAAAACATGTTTTCTTCACTATAAAAATCATACTAATTATTTTCACAATGGAAAAGAAATTCTAAACCATGAAATGATATATCATTCATTAAATGTATTATTGTATGAATCAACCACTCAAATTCAACAACATTACCTTGAAGTACTCATATATCTGATTCTAAAGAGAGTTGGAAGTAAGATTTGATCAATCCTTTTACTTCTATCACCTTTGATTCACCACAAAATAAAATATAATTGTATTAGTTTCATATTTTTTAGTTTTTAATGGAATAAAGGGATATAAAATTTATAAGTGTTCCAGACTGCGGTGTGGAGAGGGAGAGAGAGAAATTCGGATCCTTTCTTATGTCAATTTTGTTTCTTGATCCAAAATTATAAGAGTAATCATTAAGGAATTTAATTTTAAAATAATTTTTTTTTCAAAAAGACTAATTAATATATAAATTATTGAACCACTTGTAAATAAATAATTTCAAAATAATGTTTATAATAAATATAATTAAAAAATGAATAATATTAAAGTTAAAAAGAATTAATTAAAGGTAATCAAAATTATGTTTAAAATTAAATATACACAATTTCCCAACTAATAAATTTAAAAATAGTAGTGGGAATTGGTTTAGATAAAATATCTAAATATTTAAATATAGTGTTAAAAATTCCATGGATATAAACATTTTAGAAGATTATCTCTTAGAAAATGATGACTTATTTTAATATGCTTAGTCCTTGAGTGAATTATAGAAATTATCAAAATATTAATTTCACCTTGATTATCACATAAAATAGTAATACAATTGAATTAGATTTCAATGTTCAATAGATTGTGTTCATCTAGAAATCGTATGCATATTACATACATGTAGAAATGTATTCTTCCTCACTTTTTATAAAAAAATTAAATGATGTTTCTTACTGGACCAAGAAACTATGGACTTCACTAAAAATTTATAGTTTCGTCAGTTACACTTTCTATCTTAGATAAAATATCAATGGTCAACATTTGATTATGAGATTAAATTTAAATCCTATTTTTTGGTTAAATTAATTATTGAATAAATTTATGATTCAAATATCTAAAAATTACTTCAAAAACTATAATATGGTATAATTTTGTCTTTTAATGAATTATAGAAAAAATATAGGTAGAAAACACTATTTATGGTCCACTAGAAGAATGATATAGAAAACTTGTGATCATAAATTTATATAACTTGTTATCAATAGGTTTTACAACTTTAACCAAATCATGTTTAATATTGGTACACAAGGGTTTTGTATAAGTATAACTATTTTATAGTCCTAATTTTTAATATATCAATTAAATATCTACTTTGATTTAAAATATTTCAATAATATTTTTGATATATTTGAAAAAATAATGAAAGCTAATTCTCCAATAATACTCATTTTAAATTCCATTTTAATATGTTTCAAAAAATAATTATAATGATTTTTATTTTTTGAACTAATGAAAGCATCATCTACATAAATTTTTACGAGTAACATATCAGTTAATAATTTTTTTATAAATAGATAATGATCAACCAATATTATTGGAAATACATTTTCTAGTTGAAATTAACATAATATTTTATACTAAGATCTTTTTATAGTTAACCAAAATTATCATACTTAAACATTATTCGATTTTTTATGAATAGACATTACATTAAGAAATATCATGATGGAGGACCATAATACTTTAGTAACTATGGATTTATGGAAACTAAAAAACATATCCATAAGTGAGATATATCATCTACCTCTTCATATTTATCAAAGGACACTCTAATTAGAAATATAATACATAATCCATATCTTCATAACCTGTGGGAATGATACATTATAAAGTGTCTGATTATGTGAACTATAAGGGTAAACAAGGGAGATATGTAAACATAACATTCACACAAGGGTATGAGAACATGATCATAAAATTTGAAAAACATACCCTAGATATCAATGATCTTAATATTATATAATGACATAAATATTAGTAGTTCATAAAAAGATAAATCAATAGTTTATCATTTAACATGAGTCCGTCAACGAGCTCGTACCTGAGTGGTAAGGGCTCCTACTTGGTATCCAAGAGAACCAGGTTCAAAACTAGGTGGAGGCGAATTTATGGGTTACTGTAGCAGGAACTGTAGTGGTACTGTAGCAGGTACTATTCTGTACTGTAGTAGCTGGAACTATTCACCTGATTTGGGCTTTCGGGGCATCGGTTTGGGCCTACGGGGCTCAAGGGCATTCGAGCCATCAAAGGTCTTCGGGCCACAGGGCCTTAGGGCCATTTTAGACCATGAAGTAGTCTAGTTCACACAGAGAAGGACCTAGAAAAGGATCATAGCACCAGTAGTAGTCACCAGAAGTATAGATAATCGGATTAGAAGAATGAGAGGGTATGACAACCGCCATCAGGACCAGGCACTATGCAGCTTTGTACGGGGCAACGCTAGATGATCAGTAATGAAGGTGGGGAGATAAAGGCGATAAATGATGCAGAAGCTGGGGAGGTGCAGTTCTAGTGGGCTGGGCCTATAGGTCATGTTATGGACATGGTTTTCCTTTGGGCCTTCGGGTCATGTCGGGCCTTGTGCCTTGGGCTTACGGGTCATGTACAAGTTTTCCATTAACCCTTAAAAGGTGGAATATCTATAATAAAATAAAAAAGAAGGCCTTCGGGGCATTCAAAGTAATTAACATGAGTCGTGAGAGAATTACAAAGAAAAAAAAATGGAATTTGTGGCATACACATAAGAATATAAAATATTCTGTGAAGGATACTCACCATGACATTCGTAACATGATAGTATTGGCATCACCACCCATTTACCAAATATCGATACGTTATTTCCTCTTGTGTACCCTCTTTTTAGTGTGGTATAACCTCCCATGTACCATATTGAGATCATATAACAATAATCATAACCCACTGAATTTGAGATATACATAGGTCCCCTCGAGACAAAATGGAAATCATACACATGACTTCCATATTATAATAACATTAAATACACCAAAACCCATTAAATTATATGGATTTCATAAAAATTACATTGTATCATAACATATGAAAATATTGTAGGTTATATAATCATTTTATTATATAAAAAACCATGAAATGGAATGGGATTCATAATTATATTATTATGATATACCCTATGGGAAAGAAACAAGTTTCATAAAAATAATTTCATAAAATCATAAACCATTCAATGTTAGAATATGAATGATATCTTTGAATCATATCCCCAGTAAGGCATAGGTAACACCATCATATGGAATCATAGATGTAAAATAATTTTTCATGATTATTTAAAAATATTCTTAAGGAAAAAATTTATTCTTTATTTATAAATTCGTTTGAAAACATAATTTATTTTGAAAACATATTTTATTGAAAACAAACATGATTTTTTTTAACAGAATCCTTAAAGTGATGATTTTTCATGATAGAAGAAGATTTTGTTCATTATATACATATAAACATGAATATTCCTCTCCCAATTTCAGTAAAATTCAAAAATGAAAAAATTTTATTTGGAAAATCATAAGAGGGTAATAAAAAAATTTGAAAACTTGTTTATAAAATATTATTTTATAAGAAAATTGTGTTTTGTAAGAAGTGTGAAATAATGTTTTTGTAATGAAAAAAATTCTTAAAAATTTAAGTACCAATGAGTTAAAAATGTTAAAATTACATTAATAATTAATTAATTTATTTATTATATGAGAATTCATGAGATATTTTGAGAGGAAGATAATAATATTTCAACATTTGAGACTTTATCAAAATCAATCTAGATAAATGATAAGATTTTGAAATAAATTATATACCACTTTGGTAACAATTAATCATAATTCCCAATAAGGAATGAAATAAAAATGAACATATAATTTCATGAGGATAAATATATTTATGACATTACATTTCAAAGGTTATGTATATACACCTACAAAAATAATATTGGTTTCTATCATAACTAACATCTCATAAAAAAATTTGAAAAAAAATATTTTCCTTAAGTATTGACATATTTTTTACACATTAAAACATCATGTATAATAAATATATGTTTATTATACACATATTAAATAAAAATATTAATATATGTCCTAAAATAAATTACATTATACTTAATTTCTATTGCCTTTTTATTAATGACATAATAAAAAATTTTATGTTTTGGGTAACATCTTCTTTTCTTTTATGGTGTGTATTGATTTTTTACCTTTTCAACACTTATACAGATAATGGTTACATTATCTCTATAATGATAATAATGATCAAAATATCATAAAAATTTAGTATGTATTTAAATATAGTAAATCCAAAAATTTAGTTATAGGAAATTAAATACAATGTTTATAGAGACAGTAGGTCGTATACACAAAAGAATGTTGATTATCATTTCATTATTGATTGGAATGAATTAAAAATAAATGATATATGTTATAATTCCCTTATAATTTTTATGTTAGATATATCAAATCCTTATAATTACACCCATGTAATGAATTTTATTTTCCAAGTTTTATTTTTAGAAAATATATATGAAAATTCCTAGACTACACATTAAGATGGTGTGTGATTCCAAGGCCCAGTGTGCCCAAAAAGGTTCATGAAAAAATGTTATGTTTTTAATGGAGCGCATTGGTGGTTTTCCAAAAAATGTGGAATGAATCTTAAACGGATTCTTAGATAAAAAATATGAGGGCATCGTTGCATTCAGGATGATGGGTTTACCCTAGGCACAACTTAACATTATTCAAACTAGGTCTCCAGTGAGAAAAACTAAAAAGTATGTAACCAAAAATAAAATTATTAAATGAAAATATATTATTTTAAATCAAAATAACTAATCAACTGTGACTCACATCATAAACCTGAGGACAAAGTGGAGTTCATACTGTGGTGTTTTCCTTATATAGAGCCTAAAATTGGATGGGGTAGGTCAATAACAAATTCTAATTTTGGGATGTTTTAAAGAAGAATAAAATAAATATAAATCAGTTTATTTTATTTCTATTTAAAAGTTTCATAGTGATGCAGTGATGAGTCATCTTGTTTCATTCTTAAATGAAACAGCATAGCGACGCTGTAACGCTACAATGAGCCGACACATTTTCTTTTATCCCGAACTAAAAAGAAATTTATGGTTAAAGTATAACCCTATAATTTCCTAGAAACTCTAGAGAAAGGAGTTGGTGGTTTCCTCCCATTGGTGAATGACAAATGACGATGAATACCTATGGACGTGAATCATAGATCGAGTATCATGGATTGACAAAAAATGACAACATAGCTCTATTCTTCACTAACAATAGATCCAAACCTCTAGGTAGGGTGTTTATTTCTTCATGATAATTTTCATTCCCACCTATTGATTCCAACAATGATGGCAGACTAACCAATGAATATTAAGATCCATGGTTCGATTGTTCTTTCAGGATGGTTAAATTGTAGGGTTAAAGAGAGTAAATTTGATGATAATTCTTCTTCGTAATACTGCTGACTTGAACGGGCCAAGGCCGACATGAAAACGGTCATGGTCGATTATAAGGGTGTTATTATGCTTGTCTCTCTTCCCCATTCTTCTGATCTTTTTCAGAAGACCCTCATTGTCATAACGTGTAGTTTCAGGTGGTTCCAAACGTGTTTGGATCTGCAGAGTGTTGGTTATAAGGTTTGGAACACACAACATTGAAGGTAGTGACCCTAGGATCGTAGAACTACATTGGATCAAGAATCAGAGTGATCCTGGTGGCCTATGGAAGTGGCCACTGGTACGCCGACACTGATGATCAGGCCGTTGGAATTTTGCAGGTGGCGGTGACATCCTATGGTCCAGGGGGACCGTATTGGTGGAATGGCCCAAGGTATGGGGCTATGGGGGAAGGTAACAGGAGGCTACTGGCTCAACTGGTTGGATGCAGGTTGCGGCGAAAGGCTGGAAAAATAGAGAGACATGGCTCATCGTAGCCACGTTAGATGGAGAATCCATGGGTGTGTGATTTTCACATGGACAATACATGGAATGTAGTTCAACTACATTGGCTAGGGTGCCGGCTAGTACGCAGTCAGGCTAACACGTTGGCCAGGGAGGGGCACGACCAGCTTGGCCACATCCAGGTGGGTCGAACTGGCCTACTTGAGTGTGAAGTGATAGAGTAGGCAGGTCGGGCTAGTAGAATGGACTACTTCCAGCTGGGTTAGGTTAGTCCTTGTGGGTCGGGTCAGGTGAGACTGAACACGATCCCAACTAGCCCATTTTCGCTAAATTCCCCATATGTCTCAAACCGTGTGTCCATTTGATGAGTCGTTTGTAGGGTTGGAACCATATTGATGGGGTGGTACTTTTGAGATAATCTATGTGTGTTTCTGTAGAGGATAGAATATGAAATATGGGCATGGTGAGTACGTACTCTTAGAATGAGCACACTAAGGATGGAATCGAGTGACTGACTATGAAAAAGACGCTGATTAGGCATCCTGTGAAGACACAGAGTAGGTCTCTTGCGATGACCTAAAGTTGGTCTCCTACAAATATGTAGAGTCTCCATCCTACAAAGTCTCTCAATTGGTATCCTCCAAAGACACAGATTTGGTGGCTTGTGAAGACACTGAGTAGTTCTCCTACGAGGGTGCAGAGTAGGTCTCCTATGAAGACATAGAGTTGGTCTCATTTGAAGATGTGAAGTGAGTATCCCATTGAGACTGTATGTCTTATCATATTTGAATATTCTATAAGTAGAATCCTATGGCTAGGGATTGGTAGTGATATCGAGAATCCTTGTCTTAATGAGACCAAATGTCTTAGGGAACTTCATTACGTACCGAGAATGTAACACCCCAGTTTTTTATAGTACGTTATTTCTTCAAAGTAATTCAATAACTGGCACTGCACGCAACACCGAGTTCAAGCTCACCACGACTTACGAAACTAGCCGTTTAAAAGAGGTTATGAATATAAATAACTGAATTTTGAACTTTATATAATTCTTATAATTTTATAATCCATATTATGAGTTTTGTAGACATAATGTATGAACTAATTCATTTTTTTCCAGATAAAAGATGTATTTTTCAAAAAAATGCACTTTTACATACTTTTAACGATGAACCCTTGTTAAATCCAATATTTGAAAATTATATATATTCATCGGACAAAATAAAATTCTCATTAAAAATAAGGACATAATAATTTAGTTTCAATAAATGTTTTGTGTTTTTCTGATAACTTTCATATTTGGGTGAATAGTGAAAAATACTATATTTTAACTGAAAACAAATTTTTTAATCAAAATAATTTATTCTGTTAAATTATACATTTTAATGGTTTGGAAGTATAAATAGATTATATTTTTACCATTTAATCCAATTCTAGTCATTATAAGTAATTTGAATTTAAAATTGGACATAAACAAGTGTCAATATTTTGATAGTTATTATTTCTTAAAAATACGCCTTTTGGTTTTCACAATGAGAATTAATTTTAAATTAATGAATAAAACTTATATGTTTTGAATTTGGTAAAATAGACTTCATTTTTGGATTCATAATATCAAAATTATCTTAGGGTGAATTTTTGGTATTTTTCTGAAAATAGTCAATTTTTTATGAATAGTGAAAAACGCTGAGTTATAGTTTAAACCCGATATTTTTAATAATTATTTATTTAATTTAAATTTATTTTAAGTAAAAATAGATACATAATACCTCTATAATCTCAATGAAATTCATTGGAGTCATTTTATAATAAGTTTAGACATATTAATATTTTATTGAACTTTTCACCGTATGTTATCGACCTCCTAGAAGAATTTTCAAATTTACATAAAACATAATTTTACCACTTCTATGAGGGTAAATTCCAAAATAAAAGAGAAATTATTTATATCAGTAAGAATTTTTTTTTCAATAAGATGAATATAATTTTTGGAGAATGGTAACTTTTTTACTTTTATTAACACGGGTAAAATTAAATTGGGTAATTAAGGGTAGAAATAATATTATTATTACCCAAACATGTGTACAAATTCTATTGGATAAGTTTAATTAGACCAAAAACAAATTTAGTAATAAAATATGATCCTTTATGTCCACTTTAATTAGATTAGGACATATATTATTATTTAATTCAAAGAATACTTAAAAGAGCTAAAATTAATGTTTAATAACGAAAACATTTTTAATATAGGGTTATACATAAGATAAATTAGACTATAAATATTCCTTAAAAGGATGATAGGATTTACTAGAAAATTTTATTTTATTTATACTTTTTATAAATTAAATATTTAAGTTTATTTATGACAAAATGATGAAGCAGTAATTACTGTATTAATGAAGGATTAAAATAATTGACATTATATATATCCAAATAAATGTAATTTGAGACTTTTTATAAATTACAGTAATTTTATAGCTTAATATGACATTTTTTTGTTGGTTAGATGAATTTTTTTCTTTGAAATAATGCTCTTATACATTGAGAAAAAAAATAAAAAATCATCTAAAAATTGACATAAAAGAGTTTTTAAAACAAATATTATATTATTAATTTATATTCTATTCCTAAAAATATATGATTATGCAAAAAGTCTAAAATAATATTATATATTTAAATAATATACCATTTGATGTTATCTTGTATGTTTATTGTATTTTTATTAACCATATAATATAAAAATACAAAGAGACATGGTAAATGTCAAACTGTTTAACGAAAAGTTAAATCTAAAAGATATGGTTAATATAGTGACACAAACCCATCTAAAACCTATCGGTTTAAAGGATTGAGACTCATCCCCACCATATACTTTAAATAATTTATTATTTAGCCAATAGATACCTAAAATTAGTTTATTATAAAATAATATTTCTAGTTTTTCCTATGGTGCCCCTCACCCCTCTTATTAAAGGGCACGTCCTCTTCCCTCAAATTCACACCTTCAAAGCCTTTTTGCTCGGCCAAACCCTGCTCAAATACCCTTTCAATTGTCCTAATTTCATCCTAGAGGCCTTTATTTAGTCATAAAGCCATCTTATGTTACCCTTTTGATCAAATCAAAAGGAGGAACCCGAAGAAGAGGTAAATATTTCATCACCTCCTTCATGTTCCTTTCTTCTTCCACTTCCTCTTTCATTGTTGTTCCCACTATAAAATAATTATGCCAGTATCTTTAATATAATGTGATGTTATTATAAATATGGTACAACCATATTCCTTATTCTATCAATCCTTTTAATGACAAGTCACCATACGTGCATACGTACAACTTACCGTCTCCAAGTCGTGGTGTAATTGTTATTCAATACATTATTAATCGGATGGTTATATTAATGATGTGTAATTGATGTAAATAATACATATAACATGATAATTATTCTTTATATATGATATACCATCCAATTATATATTATTTTAATATCAAAAGAATGATATTGTCGCTCGTGCGTACGTACGGACTACCGTCTCCACGAACATGATGCGATTCATTCCCCATCGTATCCATTAAAGACTAATTTTCTTTTGATGATTAAAACTAATGTTTAAAGACTTTATATCATTCTGGATAGAAATATGTTACCTACCATCCATAACAAACATGACTCTTGAAACATAGCATATAAAGTAAAATGAATCTGTTAACACCTGAAACAATGATAATAATAAGATATAATTAACAAAGAAATATTAAAAGATCATATATGATATCATATTAATGTATATGATTACTGAATAATTTAATAAAAATTATTTCACCATTATAAAAGAGGTCAACCTACCCTATACCAAGGAAAATTATAAGGTAAGGGTTAATTTCACAATCTCTTTATTATCCGAGGTTGTTTTTACGTAAGTATCTACTGGGACATCTTTATTATCAATTTTCAGGTCTCATAAAAGAGTTTTCTAAGAGATTATTTTTAAGGAACTTTTTTACTAAAACATCATTTTAAATGTTTTAAACATTTATTATTCTAAATCATTATAATTAATTTCCATGTTTTCAAAATAGTTTTTAAGGATTTATTTATATGGACATGAATGTTTTTAAAATGTTAATTCCTTTAAGAAGATTCAAAGTGGTGTGGGAAACTGTGATTCATAAATATATTTAAATGTATTCCTTTATAAATTGTTTGATTTTTAAATTTTTTTTATGAAAAAGGGATATTTCTCTCAATGAGTTTTACAAATTATTTACATCTATATCAACATCAATTGATGGATTTTAACTTATTTGAAGTTGATTAATTATGAGACAAAACATCCATATTCTATTGAAGGTTTTGTGATATGTTTCAATGTGGATGTGTTATTTTTATACCATTCATGTTTTATGGATAAAGTATTGACATTTCGTATGCCATTTTTAATAAGAATGTTTATGTTATGTTTAAACCTTTTCATATGATGAATGCATTGGACATAGTAAGTGACGGGTGGAGTCCGCTATAGATCCTCGATACAGTGATAAGTCTCATGAGACAAAATAGTGTCTTCAAACAAAGCTTTGACAAAATATTATTTTTAGTTTTGGAACAAGACCGTATCTATGTTTTTATTAATGTCTGGAATTATGCATTCCATCATTATGAAAGTGGATATTGATATTGCATGTCATTATTCGACTAGTTGAATATCCATGTAAATATGTAAATGGAATTATTTGATTTTATATTTGTCGTATTATGCTGAATTTCATGTTTAAAATGCTTTTGTTTTAGTCTTATACATTGCCTTAAATGTTTATGCTTATTCATGAATGTTTTCTCTTTATATTAATCCTTAATGAGAATTTGAGTTCACACCATTCTATATATTATTATTCCCAGGATGTGAAGTAGTATATTATGACTGACCTGCAGGGATAGCCTATGGGTTCTGTGTGTTGTCTATGGAACCAATTTTGTTGTAGCTTTCCATTTTAAGATGTAATGTAAACCAAATAAAGGTATCTAGTTCTTCCAAGGATATTAAACTAATCGGTCTTTCAAGACATTATCATTTGTGATCATGCCAATGATATTTAATAATTCACCGACTCTGGGCTTTTGGGGTCGGGGCGTTACAGTTGGTATCAATGGAGGTTTAGTACAAGCCTTGGAAACTAGATTTAGATTAAGTCTGATTAGAGCACATAACCCTAAGATAGAATTTGGGGATTAATATATAATAACCTTCTACAATTTTGGTATTGTATATATTTTGTGTTTTTTTCAAAAAATACAACCCTGTCTAGATACGAGCTGCTAGAGGCAGATCTGGCACATATGTACCTAGGGGTAAAACCTGAAAACACCACTTTGAGCTAGACTCGAATGGGAACTGGTGCACGAAAATGGGCCTTTTTTCACTCTTGTTTACGACACTCCTTGGGGATATGCTGAAGATAATTCTCATTTTATTTACAAATCATTATGATGTATTTATTGGTACATACCACCTCAAAGAAAATATTTTTAAGATTATGGATTATATCCATAACCTACGCAATTTACGTTTGGAATTTTACATGTTTGGAATGATTCAATGAAATTCATTAACTGACCTAGTGTATTCCATTTTATAGAAATGGAGCCCAGTAGAAGGAATGTGAACTCTATAAATATGTATGATCCAAAGAGTAAGGAGGATCATATCTTTCATGGTATTAAGGGAACATTTAGAAGGGAAATACTCTCCCATGTATTATCAACCTATTAAGAAATAATATCATGTGTAAATAATATAAGTAAAGAATTGTTTGAAACCTATGGGTTGGAAGGGAATAAAGAGAATAAAATGATGATAGAGAGAATGATGTATAAAGGGATGAGAGGAAAGTAGAATTTTCGCATATGTGATAAATGTGGAATGAATCACCTTGGTAAATGCTTGAAGGGAATGAGAGTTTGTTATAAGTGTGATGAAAAAGGACACCATGTATGTGATTGAAAGGGTGAGAAAGAGGTTTCAAATGTACAATGCTTCATCTTCCAGGAGTTGGGACACTACGTGAGTCAATGTTTAAATAATCAGAGTATACCTCAAATGATACTATTTGATAAGAATCAAGTTATGATACTACTGAAGATGAAGATGAATGATTAAGAGTTCTTCTGTTGTTATTAAAGTATTGTGTCATTTTGAGTTTTGTATTAATGATTTACTGGTTATATGAATTATAGAAATAAATAAGGATTATAATACAATACTATTTCATTTTGAATTTGAGATTATATGGTCATGATACTAAGGTAGTAATTTTTGAATAAGAGATGGTCCATTTGGTTAAATTATATTAGATATTATTGACTACCTTGGAATTGATTAATGGTTTGTATATTCCATCATTGTTGGAGTTTAAAACATTTTTGGATATAAAGAGTATATCCAGTATTCTATAACGAATTAGGGAGCATGAAAGTAATCAATATGGTTTTATGGTAATTAAAGGTGTTACCATGTTTTAAAAGAATACAAGATGAAGGTATTCACTTGTTATACGTGGAAAAAGGGATCCTTGTTGTGTTTAACTTCCATTTAAATTTTGGACTGTGAGTTTGGATAGAGGTATTTTGGAAAACTATAAAGTTTGGAATGTATTAAGTTTGACACTGGATTCTATTGTTATTGTAAAATCATTTCATAATATTTTTTTTTGGTTTTTTATAAAATGAAAATTTGGAGGTCGGGCAACAACCAGTCGCGTCCGACAAGGTCGCGAGACTTGAACCCGCAACTGAAGGGTGATAAGGATGTATCACCTACCACTGGCCCACATGATTTCCTAGATTGAATAATGTAGTTTTTTTAAAAGGTCTGGTAGATGAATTATTTGTGCATTTTTCTGTAACCCTATACGAATATGATAAAAAATATATTTTTTTTTCAGTTCAATTATATTTTAGAGAGAATGAAGAGTATGTGGTAGAAATTAGTTGAAGGATGGAACTCTACTTGTCAAGTATATTTTTCTCATCACTTATACTATGAAGAAATTAATTCTTAAACATTAGGTAAGCGATCTTAAAACTAAAAATTTGTTATCCTATTACCTTTTGTTTTGTTAAACCAATTATATTTTAAATCATCATAGATTGATGGCTTTGGGGACCTCAATTCAACAATAATTTGTGACTGATGAACTCAATCACTCCATATAAATAATTAATTTTTTCCCTCCAATTATGTGTCTCTTATTTTCCCCAATGTTCTCATAATCATGATCATAATTTTATGGTGACTTTTTTATTCCCCTTTTCCTCTTATTAAGACTAAATTTTATTAACACAGTTTCTAATGTGGGTTTTCCCACAAAGTTATTTTATATTTTCATCATTTTATTTAAGAATAACAATTTAAAATTGTGAGGAAGAAATATATTGAATGATGGAAGAATGTAGCACCCCAAGATTGTATAGTATGTTATTTCTTCAAAGTAATTCAATAACTTTCATTACACTCTACACCGAGTTCAAGAGCACGATGACTTACCAAACTTGTTGTTCAAAAGAAGTTATGAATTGTAAAAACTGAATATTGAACATTACATAATCTTTATAATTTTAGAATCCATATTATTAGTTTCTTAGACATAATGGAAGAACTAATTCATTTTTTTCAGATAAAAGAAGTATTTTTCCAAAAATTAACTTTTACCACCTTCTAATGGTGAACCCTTGTTAAATCCAATATTTGAAACTTTTATATATTAAATTTTAAAAAATAAACTTCTTATTTAGATTAGGAATTAAGAATTCAGTTTCATTATTTTTTTGTTTTTCAGATAACAATGATATTAGGGCGAATAGTGAAAAATAATATATTTTAATTGAATTTTTTAAATAAAAAAATTTTATAGTGTTAAATTATACATTTTAATGGTTTTGAAGTATAAATAGATTATATTTTTAACATTCAATCCAATTCTGGACATTTTAAATAATTTCACATTGAAATTGGATATAAACAAGTGCCATTGTTTTGATAGTTATTATTTCTTAAAAATACACTGTTTGGTTTTGAAAAGGTGAATTATTTTTAAATTAATAAAAGAAACTTCCATGTTTGGGAATTGGTAAAATAGACTTCATTTTTGGATTCAAAATATCGAAATTATCTTAGGGTGATTTTTGGAATTTTTCTGAAAACCGTCAATTTTTTATGAATAGTGAAAAACACTGAGTTATATTTTAAAATCAAATTTTATTGAAATAATTATTTATTTTATTAAAATTAAATTTAGGCCAAAATAGATAAATAATACCTATATATGTTCAATATAAATAATTGGAGTCAGTTTATAATAATTTTAGATATATAAAAATTTTATTGGACTTTTCACCGTCTTTTACGCACCTCCGAGGAGAATTTCCAAATTCATATAAAACTTAATTTTACCGCTTCTGTGAGTGGAATTTAGAAAATACAAGAGACAATATTGATTTAAATAAGAAAAATTTGGTTCAATAATAGGAAAAGAATTCTTGGGGAATATTAACTTTTTTAGTTTTATTTACCACAGGTAAAAGTAAATAGGGTAATTAAGGGTAAAAATGATATTATTATAACCCTAACACATGTACTAATTGTATTATATAAGTGTAATTCGACCAAAAACAAACTTATTAATAAAATATGATTCTTTTGGTCAACTTGTATTAGATTAGGACATTTATTATTATTTAATTCAAAGAAGAGTTAAAATAGTAAAAATCAAAGTTTAATAACAAAAACATTTTTAATATAGGGTTATACATAAGATAAATTTGACTATAAATATTCATTAAAAAGATAAAAATATTTCCTACATAATTTTATTTTATTAATAATTTTTAGACATTAAATATTTAAATTTATTTATGACACAATATTGATTCAGTAATTACATTATTAATGAAGGATTAAAATAATTGACATTATAAATATCCATATAAATGTAATTTGATAATTTTTATAAATTACACTATTTTTTTCGGTTAATATGACATGTTAGGGTTGGTTAGATGAATTTTTTTTAAATTAATAATGCTATTGTGAATTTAGAAAAAACAAAATACCAAATAGTGTCCAAATTGACGTAAAAGGGGTTTTAAAACAAATTTTATATTATTAAGTGATATTCTATTACTAAAAATATAATCTTCTTTCAAAGGTCTTAAATAATATTATATATGTAATTAATGAACAACTTGAGGTTCTCTTGAAAGTTTATATTATGTTTATTAGCCATAGATTAAAAAAATAAAAAGAGACATGTTAAATGTCAAACTATTTAACTAATAGTTAAATATAAAAGATAAGGTTTATATAGTGACACAAACATGTCTAAAACCTATTGGTTGAATGTTTTTCGACCCATACTCACCTTATCCTTTAAATAATTCATTTTGGAGCCATTATAAACCTAATATGACTTTATTATAATATAAAATTTCTACCTTTTCCTTAGGTGCCCCTTACGCCTCTTATAAAAGGGCATTCCCCTTCCCTCAAATTCACACCTTCAAAGCATATTGGATCTGCCAAACCCTGCCCAAAAACCCTCTCAACTATCCTCAATTAATCCTAGAGGACTTACTTTAGTAATCAAGCCAACCTAATGAGCCCTTTTGATCAAATCTAAAGTAAGGACTCGAAGAAGAGGTAAATATTTAATCACCTCTTTCAAGTTCCTTTCTTCTTCCATTTCTGCTTTCTTTGTTGTTTCCATTCTAAAATAATAACTCCAGTATCTTCTATATACTATGATGTTATTATAAATATAGTATATCCATATTCATTATTCTATCCATGCTTTGAATGACATGTCACTATACGTGCATGCGTATGGCTTACCGTCTCCACGTCATGGTGAAGTTGTTATTCAATAAATTATTATTTTGATGGGTATAATAATGATGTGTAATTGATGTAAATAATAAATATAACATGATAATTTTTCTTTATATATTATATACCATCAAATGATATATATTTTTAATATCAAAAGAATGATATTGTCGCTCGTGCATACTTACGGATTACCGTATCCACGAACGCGGTGAGATTCATTCCCCATCATATCTATTCAAGAAAATTTTTCATTTGGTGATTAAAAATAATTTTGAAATAATTGATATCATTCTGGATATTAATACGATACCTCCCATCCTTAACAAATATGACTCAAATAATAGAGCATAGAAAGGAGAACGAATCAGATAACACCTGAAACGATGATAATACTAAGATATTATTAACAAAGAAGTGTTAAAAGATCATATATGATACCATATTAATGTATATGATTCTTTTATAATTTAATAACAATTAATTAACAATTATAAAGTAGGTTAACCAACCCTGGACCAAGGAATAGTACAAGTTAAGGGTTAATTTCAGTATCACTTTATTATCTGTGGTTGTTTTTACGTAAGTATCACCTGGGACATATTTATTATCAATGTTCATGTTTCATAAAAGAGTTTTCAAAGGGATTATTTTTAAGGTAATTTTTACTAAAACTTCATTTTAAATGTTTTAAATATTTTATTCTTCTAAATCATTCTCATTAATCTCCATGTTTTTAAATTGGGTTTTAAGGATTTATTTATATAGACATGACTGTTTTTGAAATGTTAATTCTATTCAAAACATTCAAAGTGGTGTGGGAAAATTAGATTAAAAAATGTCTTCAAATGTCTTCCGATATAAATTGTGTTACTTTTAAATGTTTTTATGAAAAAGGGATATACCTCTCAAAAAAATTTACAAATATTTTTCATCTATATCAACATCCTTTTATGGATTTAAAACTTATTTGATGTTGATTTATTATGATACAAAACATCCATACTGTATGGAAGTTTTTGTGATATGTTTGACTATGGATGTGTTATTTTTATACCATTCAGGGTTTATGGATAATGTATTTACATTTCATATGACAGTTTTAAAATTAATGTTTCTGTTATGTTTAAACCATTTCATATGAGGAATGCATTGGACCTAGTAAGTGACAAGAGGAGCATGCTATAGATCCTCGATGCATCGGTAGGTCTAATGAGGCAAACTAATGTCTTGGAACAAGTCCTTGAAAAAAATATTATTTGTCATCATGGAACAAGGCCTTGACTATGTGGTTATGAAAGTATGGAATTATAAATTCCATCATTATAATAGTGTCTATTGATATTTCATGTAACTATTCGAATAGTAGAATATACATGTGAATAAGTAAATGGCATTATTTAGTTTTATCTTTTCCATATTATGTTGAAGTTCAAGAATAAAAGGCTTGTGTTTTAGTCTTATACACTGACTTAAATGTTTGTGCTTATTCATGAAAGTTTCCACTATATTGTTATCCTTACTGAGAATCTGAGCTTACCCCTTTCTATGTTTTATTTTTTCTAGGATGCAAAGAAGTAAATTATGACTGACTTGTAGGGATAGTCTATAGGATCTCTGTGTTATCTATGGAAACAATTTTGTAGTAGTTTTACATTTTATGATGTAATGTAAACCTTATGAATGTATCTTCTACTTCCAAGGCTACTAAACAACTCGGTCTTTCAAGACTTGATCTTTTGTGATCATGCCAATGATATGTAATAATGCACCGACTCTGGGCTTCTAGGGTTAGGGCGTTACAGTTAGTATCAGAAGAGGTTTTGTACAATCCTTGGAAACTAAATTTAGATAAACTTTGATTAGAGAACATAGCCCTAAGATAGACATTGAAGAATAGTATAGAATAATTTCCTATAATTTTGGTATTGTAGTGATTTTGTGAGTATTAAAATAAATACATCCCTTTCTGGATACGAGCAGGTAGAGGAGGATTTGGAATAGATGTACCTAGGGGTAAAACCCGAAAACACCTCTTTGAGCTAGACTCGAACGGGAACTGGTGCACGGTAATGGACCTTGTTGCACTCTTGGTTATGAAACTCCTAGGAGATATGCTTATGATAATTCCCATTTTATTTACAAATCATTATGAAGGATTTACAAGTATATTCCTAGTAAAAGAAAATATTTTTATGATTATGGATTATATCCATAAACTATTCAATTTAGGTTAGGAATTTTACAAATTTTGAATTATTCATTGTAATACATAAACTGACCTAGTGTATTCCATTGTATAGAAATGGGTCCCATTAGAAGAAATGTGAACTCCAAAAATACATATGATCCAAAGAGTAAGAAGGATCATATCATTCATTGTATTAAACCAACATTTAGAATGGAAATAGTCTCCCATGTATTCTCAATATATGATGAAATAATATCATGTGTTAATAAGATAAGTAAAAAATTCTCTAGTCCTATGGATTTTATGGGAAGAAAGACAAGAAAAGGATGGTAGAGAGAAAGATGGATAAAGGGAAGAGAGGAAAGAAGGATTTTCCCATATGTGATAAATGTGGAATGAATCAACTTGGTAAATGATTGAAGGGAATGAGAGTTTGTTGTAAGTGTGGAGAAAAATTACACCAAGTACGTGATTTCAAGTGTGATAAAAAGGTTTTAAATGTAGAATGCTTCATCAACAAGGAGTTGGGACACTATGCGAATCAATGTCCAAATCATCAGAGTATACCCCAAATGCTGCTATTGGATAACAATCAAGTTATGATACTACTAAAGATAAAGAGGAATGATTAAGAGTTCTTATGTTGTTATTAATGTATTGTGTCATTTTGAGTATTTCATTAATGATTTAATGGTTATATGAATTATGGAAATAAATAAGGATTGTACTGTAGTACAATTTCATTTGGAGTTAGAGATTATATAGTCCTCATACTAAGATAGTAATTTTGGAATAAGAGATGGTCGAGTTGGATAAATTATATAGGATATTCTTGACTACCTTGGAACTGATTATTGGTTGCTATATTCCATCATTGTTGGAGTTTAAAACATTTTTGGATATAAGGAGTATATACAATATTCATAAATAATAAGGGAGCATGAAAGTAATCAATATTTTTTTACGGTAATTCAGGGTGTTACCATGTTTTAAAATAATACATGATGAAGGTGTTCACATGTTATTACATGGAAAAAGGGATCATTGTTGTGTTTAAATTTCTTATAAATTTTGTACTATGAGTTTGGATTGATTTATTTTTGATAAATATAGAGGTTTGAATGGATTACGTTTAACATTGGATTCTATTATTATGGTAAAATCATTTCTTAAAACATTTTTTTGATTTTTTATAAAATAACAACCGGGAGGTTGGGCGACAACCAGTCGCGTCCGACAAGGTCGTGAGACATGAACCCACAACCGAAGGGTGACAAGGGTGTATCACCTACCACTGGCTCACGTGATGTCCTGGATTCAATAATGTAGTTTGTTTAAAAGGTGTGGAAGATGAAATATAGATTAATTTTTCTGTAACTCTATACAAATAAGATAAATAGAAACTTTTTTAAGTTCTACTATCTTTTAGAGTGAAAGATGAGTTTGTGGTAGAAATTAGTTAAAGGACAAAACTTTACATGTCAAGAATAGTGTTTTTCATATCTTATTCTATGAAGAAATTAATTCTTAAACATTAGTTAAGGGATCTTAAAACAAAAAATTTGATATCTTAATAACTTATGTTTTGTTGAACCGATGATGTTTTAAATCATCATAGATTGATGGCTTTGAGGCCCTCAATTCTACAATTATTTGTTACTGATGACCTCAATCACTCAGTATAAATATTTACTTTTTTCGTCTAATTATGTGTCTCCGATTTCCACTAATTTTATCCTAAAAGGGATCATAATTTGGGTGTGACTTTTCCATACCATGTTTCCTATTATTAAGAATAAATTTTATTAACCCAATTTCCGATGTGGGTTTTCCCACAATTGTATTTTCTATTTTCAACAATTTATTTTCAAAGAATAATTTCAAATTGCAGGGACACAATTTACTGAATTATGGAAGAATGTAACACCCCAAGATTTCATAGTACGTTATTTCTTAAAAGTAATTAAATAAAATTCACTACACACAACACCGAGTTCAAGCACACCACGATTTACCAAACTATACGTTCAAAACCGGTTATGAATAGTAATAACTAAATTTTTAACTTTATATAATCCTCATAATTTTTGAATCCATATTATGAGTTTCCAAGACATTATGTAAGAACTAATTCAATTTTTTCATATAAAAGATGTATTTTAAAAAAAATGCATTTTTACTGCCTTTTAATGGTGAACCCTTGTTAAATCCGATATTTTTAACTTATATATATATTAAATTTGACAAAACAAACTTCTTCTTTAGAATCAGTAAATAATAATGTAGTTTCAATAAATGTTTGGTGTTTTTCTGATAACTTTCATATTTGGGTGAATAGTGAGATATACTATATTTTAACTACATACAACTTTTTTAATAAAAATAATTTATAGTGTTAAATTATACATTTTAATGGTTTATAAGTATCAATAGATTATATTTTTACCATTTAATCCAATTCTGGTCATTGTAAGTAATTTAACATTTAAATTAGACGTAAATAATGGTCAATATTTGATAGTTATAATTTCTTAAAAATACAAATTTTTCTTTTGACAATAAGAATTATTTTTAAATATATAAATTCAAATTATATTTTTTTTAATTTGGAAAAATAGAATTTATTTTTTTATTTGGAATATAAAAATTATCTTAGGGGGGATTTTTGGTGTTTTTATGAAAACCATCAATTTTTGATGAATAGTGAAAAATACTGAGTTATATTTTAAAACTGATTTTCTATTTAAATAATTATTTGTTTTATTTAAATTTATTTTAGATCAAAATAGAAACATAATACTTATATATTTTCTATGTAATTCATTGATGTCAGTTTATAATAATTTTAGGTATATAAAATTTGTATTGAACATTACACCATCTTTTACCCACATCCTAGGAGAATTTGCAAATTCTCATAAAACATAATATTACTGTTTATATGAGTGGAATTTCAAAAATTTTAGAGACATGATTAGTATCAGTAAGAAAAAGTTTGTTCAATAAGATGAAAATAATTTTTGGTGAAAAGTAACTTTTTAATTTTATTTACCACAGGTAAAAGTAAATAGGTTAATTAAGGGTAAAAATTATATTATTATTACCCTAACACATTTCCTAATTCTATTGGATAAGTTTAATTCAAACAAAAAAAACCTTATGAATAAAATATGATTCTTTAGGTCCACTTGGATTAGATTAGAATAACTATTATTATTTAAATCAAAGAAGAGTAAAAAGGGTTAAAATCAGAGTTAAATAACTACAATATTTTTAATATAGGGTTATTCATAAGATAAATTCAACTATAAATATTCATTATAAAGATAAAAATATTTATTACATAATTTTATTTTATTTATAATTTTTAGACCTTAATTAAATAACTTTATTTATGAGACAATGATGATGCAGCAATTACGGTATTAATGAATGATTAAAATAATTGATATAATAAATATCCATATAAATGTAATTTGATACTTTTATAAATTAAAATAATATTATAGGATAATATGACATGTTAGGGTTTGTTATATGAATTTTGTTCGAAGTAAAAATGCTGTTATGAATTAAAAATAACCAAATAGTGTCAAAATTGACATAAAAGAGTTTTTAATACAAATATTATATTATTAAATGATATTCCTTTCTGAAAAATCAATGGTTTGGCCAAAGGTATTAAATAATATTATATATTTCATTAATGAACGTATTTTGGTTCTATTGGATGTTTATAGTAATTTTATTTACCATATAATATAAAAATTCAAAGAGACATGGTAAATGTCAAACTATTTAACTAAGAGTTAAATCTAAAAGATAAGGTTAATATAGTGACACAAACCTATCTAAAAACTATTGTTCAAAGGTTTTAGACCCATCCCCACCATATAATTTAATTATTTCATTATGGATCCATTAGGAACCTAAAATTATTTTATTATAAATTAATATTTCTAGCTTTTCCTTAGATCCTCCTCACCCCTCTCATAAAAGGGAACTTCCCCTTCCCTAAAATTAACACCATCAAAGCCTTTTGGCTCAGCCAACCTCTACCCAAATACCCTCTCAACTATCCTACCTTCATCCTAGAGGCCTTCCTTTAGACATAAATCCATCCTAAGGATCCCTTTTGATCAAATCAAAATTAATAACCCGAAGAAGAGTTAAATATTTCACCACCACTTTCAAGTTCCTATCTTCTTCCACTTCCTATTTATTTATTATTTCCATTCTAAAATAATTACTCCATCATCTTCTACATACTGTGATGTCATAATAAATATCTTACAACCATATTCATTATTCTATCCATCCTTTGAATGACAAGTCACCAGACATGCGTACGTACAGCTTACCGTCTCTACATCATTGTGTAATTGTTATTAAATACATTATTATTTGGATGGGTATAATAATGATGTGTAATTTATGTAGATAATAAATATAACATGATAATGATTCTGTATATATAATATACCATCAAATTATATATTATATTAATATCAAAGTAATTATATTGTCGCTTGTGCGTATGTACGGATTACCGTCTCCACGAATGCGATGAGATTCATTCCCCCTCGTATCCATTCAAGACTAATTTTCAGTTGATGATTAAAAATAATGTTTAAATAGTTGATATCATTATAGATATGAATAATATTCCTTCCATACATAACAAATATGACTCCCAAGACATAGCATATAAAGGAAAATAAATCAGTTAACACCCGAAATGAATACTAAGATATTATTAACAAAGCAATGTTAAAAGATCATATATGATATCATATTAATGTATATGATTCCTTTATAATTTAATAAAAATTATTTCACCATTATAAAAGAGGTTAACCTACCATCTACCAAGTAAAAGTACAAGATAAGGTTTAATTTTACTATATCTTTATAATCCGATGTTGTTATTACGTAAGTATCTACTAGGACCTATTTATTATCCATGTACATGTTTCATAAAAGGGTTTTCAAAGGAATTATTTTTAAGGTACTTTTTTACTAAAACATCTTTTTTAATGTTTTAAATATTTGTTCTTCTAAATCATTCTCATTAATTTCCATGTTTTCAAAATGGATGGTGCAACCAATCACTCTTTTAAGGTACTTTTTTACTAAAAAATCATTTGACTTGACCCTTACATATGGAGATACCTACAGAAGGAGACTTGATAATCCCACTTGTATCGATGTTATGATTTATCCCTTGAGGTGAGATTTTCAATTAGAACCACTCTATGGACGCATCAAGGCCTTATGATGTCAGTATGGGTATAGACCAGTTATCCACAGTTCATGATCAGATTGACTATTTTAAGAAAATAGTGTGGCATGTCCATACCAATGAAGTGAGTATTCCCATGGTCAGTTAAAAAGGAAACCCATGTATCCTAGAATTGACTACATGCATAGGATGGTGAAACCAATCACTCTTGAGTCTCTTAGCCTTACACATGATGTATTGTAATTTATGAATTTTTAGTTCCCAAAAGTTATGGAGGAATACGATGATGTCTTTCCAAGAGATGTTTCAAGGTTTACTTCCCCATAGGTAAATAGACTTTTACAATGTTCTAAAAACCAAGATGGAACTGATATCAGCATCTGTATATTGGATGGCTTTCACAAAGCATTGTGAGATAATGGTGCAGGTCGAGGACTTTTAGGGAAAGGGCTTAGTAAGACCCAATGTTCTTGGTTATGTGTTCATTACCATCACTTTAACTAAGTGACCATGGAGAATGAGTAATCACTAACAAAGGGTCAATTAGCACTTCAATCAGTTGAATGTGGTAGCCTTTATTATGGATAAAATGGTTCCCACACGCTTTTCAGAAGTTAAGAGATAGTTTGATGAGTTCCCGGATCTTTAGTTTTCTAGATGAGGGAGTCATGTACGTAGTATTCTACAATGAATAAAGGGTCATAATTGGGTTTCTCCTGATGTAGAAGAATTTGATGATTCCTATGGTTCATGTTAGTTGAGACCATATGATCAGAATTATGTAACCCATGATCTTGAGTTGAAAACAATAGTCTTCATATTAAAGTTGTGGAAACATAACTTTATGGGTGGTCCATTTATCATCTACTCGGACCACATGCGTCTCTAGTATATCTTCTCTCAGAATGTTTTTATCTTGAGACAGAGGAGTTTGATAGAGTTCCTCCAAGCCTATGACTAGGATTGAGTCTATACTTCAATCATGTGAATCATGGTAGTGGATGCTCTATGTAAGAGATGATGTTCATAGTTGCTGAAAAAGGAAACCGAGAAATTGGCCTCATTACAGATATACTTCAAATATAGAGATGATGTAGCATTCCTTCAGTCGATGGTTATTACCCCTTTACTCTTATAGTGAGTTAGGGAGGAATATCTCAGTGATAACGATGGAGAGACTTTATATGTTCAGTTTTCTATAGGGAATTCCATATATGGATATTTGAAAGGTGGGGAGCATGTTTTTCCTTTCATAGGACACACAATAGTAGAATTGGATGACTAGAGTGCCAAGATGCATTGGAGTATTAATAAGGGTGTTAAGGAAGACAATAAGGATGATGGAAAAAGGATGAAGCAAGTCTTACCTAATGAAATAAAATCTGAAAACTTGTTTGAATTATATTTTTTGTTTATCAACCCATCTTTTTGAGCCCCTGTGCTTACACGAGGATTATCTCATCTTCCATGGGGTGCTAGGAAGGGAGTGAAAATTGATATATAAGAAAATCATGGCTGTTATACCACATAAATATATGGGAAACGAAACCTTATTTGTGATCATTGAATGAATCACTAAGTTAGTCACTTATTTGTTTTTCAGGAGAAGAGAATAATTGAAAGCATTGGATGCCTCTACATGAATAGACTTCTTGAATCCATGGATTCCCATATATTATTGATTATAATCATAATTCTATCTTTTCATCTTATCCATTGAGATAGTGGATTGGATGTAGAGGACTCCATGTGGGATGTCAATTCCTTTATTTTAAACCATGTGGAAGCAAGAGAATCTCTGAAAGATCACTTGAGAGTGGGGGGATTAGGTTCATGCTCATTCCCTCGTCTATTTAGGTATCCCATGTTTTTGATTTTAGGGACAAATATATTTAAGGTTGGGATAAAATAATGACTCATATTTTTCAAATTTTATTTTTTGAAAATTTTTTGGGAAACATTTGAGACTAGGTGTTGATGTGGCATGCGATTCCAAAGCCCAGTGTGCCCAGAATGGTTCAATGAAAAATGTCAATTTTTTTAATAGTGAGTTTGAGTGATTTCCATGAAAATGTGGAATAACACGTAAATGGGTTCCCATATAATGAATATGAGGGAACAGTTTCTTTTGGGATATAGGGTTTACTATAGGTGTGACTTAAATTTAGTTGTTAGAAGACTCTAGTAAGAAATAACAAAAAGGATGTACCGATAGATAAAATTATTATATAAAATAATTATATTTTAAAATATAAATAACTCAAGAGCGGTGAATCATATTAGAAATATAAGACACCCATTGAGTTCATAATGTGACATTTTCCTTAGGATATGCCTAACATAGACCGACATGGGGTGACTATGAAAGTTAATATTTGGACATTTTAAAGATGAATAAAATAAACATAATGTTTTTTTATTTCTCTTTAAATGTTTCACTGTGATGCATCGACACAACGATAGGTCAACACATTTTGTTTTGAAAATGAAATAATATGGTGATTCACAAATGCTTCGATGGGAAAATGTGTTTTATTTTCTCCCTAATTAATCAAGAATTCATTGTTAACACATAGCCGAAAAATTCCATGGAAACTCTGAAAAAATGAATTGGTAGTTACCTCCCATTAGAGAATGTTAAAAGATGATGAATGCTGACAGGTCATGGATCATAGATCGAGGGTCTAGGATCAATGGATGACGGCGAAGAAACTCTGTTTTTCACCAATTATAGATCAAAACCTAAAGGTAGGGTGTTTATTTCTTCATCATATTTTTCTTTCCCCATTCATAATTCCAATTACGAATATGGTCCAAACCATGAATTAGTGGATCCACATTTCAATCGTTCTTTCTGGATGGTTAAAATTCATGATTAAAGGGAATAATTTTGATGATTATTATTCATTGTAATACTCTTAGCATAAATAGGGCCAAGGTCAACACAAACAAGTCCAAGGTCTGTTCTAATGCTATTCTTGTGCTTATATCTCTTCTATATTCTTGAGTAGTTCGTTAGCGAACCCTGGTGGTCACGGCATGTTCTTTCAGGTGGATCCAAAAACGGTAGGGCACTATAAGTGTTGACGTGATTATTTGGAACACACGACAGTGAAGATGGTGACTCAATGATTCCAAAATAGATTTCAAATCAAGATCTAGTGCAGCAGAGTGAACTCGTTGGCCCACAGAAATGCCAACACTAGCAACTTGGACGACAATAGGTAACTGATGGTGGAAGTATCTTATGGTCTATCATGACCATGGTTGTGGAACATATTGCGAAAGAGGGACACGGGTTGAGGAGGCAGGAGGCTACCAACTTGACGGGTTGACCACGGGTGGCGGCAGAAGGCCATAATAGGATATCGCAGCGATGGAGAGACATGGATTTTCGGAGCCACCTTAGATAGAGAACTCATGGGAGAGACATGGGAGTGTTACAATCACTTGGATTGACAATTCCATGCAGTATATCGATGTTTATCAGGGTGTCGACTGACAAGTGGTCATGCGATTGCGTGGGCCAAAGAGGGGTGTGGTCAGTCCAGAAGCATTTGGGTGGATTGAACATGCCCTCTCAAGTAGGTTCAGCTAGAGCAGGCGGGGAAGGCTAGTAGAATGGTTTGGATAAAAATAGTCGGGTCGACCCTACAGGGTGGGTTGGACCTAGTGGGTTGGGTCGGGTTGGACCGTACCATTACCGAAATGGCCCATTTTCACTAAATGTCCCATAAATCTAATAATATGTGTCCTTTTGACAAGCCATTTTTAGTTTTGGGACCCTCGCGATGGGACTGTCCTTTTGAGATACTCTACGTGAGTTTTTGAAGAGGTTGTAATATGACCTATTGACTCAAGGAGTAGGTGATCTCTGAAAGAGAAAGCTAAGAATGGAATCGTGTGACGGACTATGGTAAAGATGTTGAGATGGTCTCTTGTGAAGACACATAGTTGGACTCCTAGGAAGATGCAGATTTTCTCTCCTATGAAGATGTGACATTGGTCTCATTAAAATCCATAGAGTTATTCTCATGTGAATATGAGAAGTTTGTCTACAGAAAAGATGTGTAGTTGGTCTCTTGCGAAGACCTGAAGTTGGTCTCCTACGAAGATGAAGAGTTGGACCACTGTGAAGATGTAGAGTTGGTCTCTTCCGAAGACACAGATTTTTTCTCCTAGGAATACACATGGTTTCTCTCCTAAGATTACCCAAATTTAATCTTATATGAAGAGTCAGAGTAAGTCTAATGTTAGGGCGCATAGATGGTCTCCTATGAAGATGTGGAGTAGGTCCCCTTTAAAGTTGCAGAGTGAGTCTTCTGTAGAGATCGATATCTCATCAGATTTCAATATTCCTCAGGAAGAATCTTGTGCCTAAGGATTGAATGTGATATAAAGAATGTTTTTCTTAGTGACATTTGATGTCTTAGGGAACTTCGGGATGTACTAGGACCAATTGTTTTCTCTGATACTTTTTGTAGAATAGTTATACATTCATACTATCAGATAACTTGATGAGTGAGATCTCTAGATTGAGGGTGCTATGGGAAAGACCATATGGATGGCAGTGGATGAGTCCCTGAGTCTTTTAATACTTTACAAGTACACCTGGATGTAATTATTATATGTGTTTTTGACACATAACCATGTTTAGATGACTTTATCTTCTTATTGTTGATTCCTTTGTAGTCCTTTGTGTTTCAGGGTTCTTTACTTAGTATTGCTTTACTCACCTCTACATGATATTTTACAGTATGTGTCATGTCTTCTGTAGAATGTCAATGATTTTATGGAGTCCTTGGTGGACCAGGGCCAAGTGGTTCATAGATTGACCAATGCTTCTGCGGATTCTGACAGCTATTTCTGTACCTACCCTTCAGTTAAGGTATTCTAAAGAGGGGTCCAAGGACTTGTAATTGTAATTTTCCTTTTGGTTGGTCTTGTATTCTCACCCCTTTTACCTTTAGTTTTCTACTGTCACAACATGTGTTTTTTACTTAGTTTTTTCACTTTCTAGCATTTGTGGCTTGGAGTTGTGTGTGTGTGTAAAGGTACTTAGGAAAATGTCTCCCATTTTATTGGGATATGCGTACTCAGTGTTGGTATTCATCCACTAGAAGATGGGAGGAGAGATTAGGGTAGTCATAGAATGGTCCCTAAGGGACAGGTCATGAAAACCCGTCATTAATTAATTCCATGTAATGATTGAATAAATAAAATCACATCACGAGGCAGTAGGCCACCATACACATGAGAGATATTATTGTATTCCCTAAAATTATAAATGAAGGAGTTATGTGCTATATAATAATTAACTAATCACAATAACTTTATAAATATATTATATAAAAAATTTTTTTTTGTTATGATCACCCATTAGAGGTTTTAATGGAAAAAATGAATGAAATCGGTCCATAAGGTAGTATTCCACCATACACAGAACCAATGATTTACAAAACCCTGTGATAGAATATGACATTCTTTTAAGTTATAACCATATCATAAAAAATATTTGTATATGTAAAATACTGTGTTTATTATATTAGTATGACATAAAAATAATTGAATGGGTGGAGGAACAAATAAAACCATAATGGTTGCCTATGAATATTAACACATCTTCAGGTATCCTCCTTTGGATTGTAGTGAAAGAAATCCTATAATGAATTTATACCAAAAATAAAGACTCCAAGATAAGGGAAGGGAAGTTGGGAAATTATTTGTGTAGGTATTGGTTGGATAAAAGAGTTGTTAAGGTCTCAATAAGGAAGGATCTAGGGTGTTCATTTATAAGTGGGGGATATGACACATTTGATATTGTTAAAAATAATGTATTGTTCCCAACTTTTCAAATGAAATAAGGGAACATGGTTTCTCAAATTAAAACCATAGACATGAAAATGTCACAGTATGTCTATAAAATATTTCATTGATAATTATATATGTAATTTCCCCTTATCATTTTAGTTTAACCCCTAGTAAACTCAATTCTACCTTAACTGTAGTTATTATTATTTAGTACATTCACTATTAGTTTTCTTAAAAAATAATGTTATCCTAATTAAAAAAATAAAAAGTATGATTATTCTAATTATGGAATCCATTATATGAAATTCCATAGACACAAGAGGAAATATTAATTAAAAATTAATCTCAAATAGGTGACGAAAAGTGGGGTTTTAAAGAAACAATATCAAAAAATTTAATGTTTTTTATATATAATTTCAATGTAAAATTCATTAAAATGGCATAAAATGGACGAATGGATGAAAAATTGAACTAATTATTCCTTAAAATCAATTTAAAATATATTATAACTTTACGAAGTAACAAATTGAAAGGTAATTTTCAATTAAAATTCTATATTTTTCACTATTCATAAAAGAAATAAACTTTTCATAAAAATAAAAAACAATCAACATAAGATAAAATGGACATTTATATTTAGAAAATCAATTATATTTTATTAAATTCAATATCTTAAATTTTAAAAATTTATTTTATTAATGTTCAAAAAAATAAAGTATAGGGACAATTTTTGAGAAAATATTTTTTAAGCATATAAATAATTTATAGAAAAGATAATTATGTTTCTATCGATGTGTTTTCTTTATATAATAATATTATAAAATTGTATTTAAAATATTATTTAATACAATTCTTGTCACTGATTTTAATGGATGGGTTATAATGTCACTGGTAATTTATTAATAATATATCATGATTTTGATAAAACATAGTGTTGCACGTAACATAAGATAAGCCAGTAATGCGTGTAGTGTATGCATAAAATGGACTTTATTATATGAAAATTTTAAATTGGTATTGATTATAATGATATATTAACTTGTTTTTTAATATAACACAATCCATTAAATAAATTAAATTCATTCATTAAAAATCACACAACTCAAGGTGTAAAATTCTACACCCTATAATCTGAATTTTACCTTCATAATTTATAATAATTATAAAAATTGGGGATAATTTATATTCATAATATCTTAAATTTTTATTTATAATCATCAAACATGTATCTTTTTTCTAAAATGTTGACTAGTTGAGTGGCCTTGTTTCATATAACATTCTCTATATTACCTAGAACCTGTGCCAATTGTTCCTCATACGAATGATCTTGCCCGATCAGTATGAACTCTAAATTCAGAAAATGTGTAGAGTGATGTATATACTTCCCTAGGAGGGATACAAGAAAAACATTGTGGACTAAATATTGGTTTGTTGGAAGCATCAATTGATAGACTACAATCCCCATACCATCAATATATTCGTAATGGATAATATAAAAATGGCATAGTTTTCCTTTCCTTACAGATTTTATATCATTTTTCCATGGATATATTCAAAGAATCACCTTATCACCTACTTCAAATTCTAGATCACATTGAAAACCATCAATATAATTTTTCAACTAAATTTGAGATACCATTATTTGTTTTTGAATGGATCTAACATTCTCTTCCATTTCTTTAACTATATCAACACACAATATCATTATCTCTCCAACGATATTATAGCACATTGGAGCTCTATAATTATTGCCAAATAGGACTATATAATGAGCACTGAAAATTATTGAGTAAATGTTATTATTGTATGAAAACTCCTATATAATAAGTGTTGATCCAAACAACCTTTTAAGTCAAGAGAAAACGATCACGACATATCCTCTTGGGATTGAATTGTTTTTTCAGACTGACCATCCATATGGGACTAATATGAAGTTCTAAAACTCATCATAATATTAAGAACATGTATATGAATTTTCCTAAATATTGAGTTAAAAATGGGATCCATGATAGAAACAATGGAATTTGGTACTCCATGAAACCTTATAAAATCTTTAATGATATACTAGAATAAAAATTTGAAGAGAAGTATTCTCTAATAGTTTTGAAGTGTACTATTGTAGTATGATGATCGACTACAACCCATACAAAATTATTCCCTTTAGAAATTTTTCATAGATTAATGAAAAGATAAATGGTAATGTTCTCTTATTTTCATTATAGTATTTACTAATTTATGCAGTATCCCCATATAAATTTTTTTATTATCTATAACTTGTTGACATACCAAACCAAAAGATTCAATCATTAAAATATCTCCCTTCATGTCATGACACTATAAGAACTATTTCAATTATATATAAATCATTATACTTCCAGTATAAATATAGAATGAATGTATATAAGTGTACTCTAACAAATCCTACATCATGTATGGTATGGATGAAACATATACATGGTTTCTATACCTTATCATTCCATCACTCTCATTGATAAACTAAGGAAAATTTATAACATTCTTTTATAGATCTCCATCTTCTGTATGCACCTCTATAAGAATCAAATGGATTAATGGTTAAACATAAAATTGAGATATACATTGTTTCTCCACATAATTTGGGATTTCAAGATCCATCATTTGGAAATACAGAAATATTGAATCTTTTTATCCTCTCCACAGATAATCTTGAATGATAAATTTGAATGAAATCATCATTCACATTTATCTCTTTCCCATGGTGTTAATTTGTTGTTCAATAATATTATTTAATAACTTATAACCATATTACTCAGCACATATTCAAATACTTATTGGTTAATGTATGATTTAAATTTTTATAATGAGAATATATATCACAAAATTATCTATAAAGATAATTCATCCATATTTTGGAGGAAAAAATTTCTGAATCCAACTCCAAATCATGAGTTGGGTAATTTTTATCCTGAATCCTTAATTTTTCTTCATGCATAAGCCATAACCATATCAGCACTCTTAAGAAAAAATACCAATATCATCTTAGATATATCATTATAAATTAAGCACCGCTATCAACTATACGGTAATATATGAACATGTGGGCTGAAAAATATCCTCTTCAATTCCTTGAAATTTTACTCATATTCATATATCCATAAGAACATATCTCTCTTCCAAGAAAACATGGAGAGTGGACTAGATAGTCATGAAGAATTACAAACAAACCATTGATAAAATCTAGCTAAAATCTGAGAACTATGGATCTCATTCACTATGGTTGGTCTGATCTAACATTAAATTTCCCTCATCGTTGAAGGATCTATAGCTATAAACTATCTTGAGAAAATGTAAACCAAAAAATGAATCCTCTTGGATCCCAAATTCACTCTATGTAAATTTTTTATATAGTTTCTCCTTCATCAGGTTGTTTAGTACAATTACTATGTATTCTTCATGATCTTCCATGTTCATTGAAAATATAATAATAGCATCTATTAAGACTACTAGAAAATTATCAAGGTAATCTCAAAAAGAAAAATTTTGTTAAATAAATGGTCATATCTAGGGAATTAGTAAGACTAAATAGAAATAAAATATATTCATAGTGTATATACACTTTTTTTAATAATGCCTTGGTTATATCCTCTATCTCGACCATTAATTGATGATATCCAGAATGATGGTCAATTTTTACACGTATTTATCTCAGTGAAATTGATAAAATAAGTCATCTATACAGCGAAGATGATACTCTTTATTAATTTTTATATTGTTCAGATCCTAATAATAAATATATTTTATAATAAATCCATAGTTATTTTTTTATAAAAAATGCACAGGTGCACCCCATGGTGAAACACATGGTAAAATGAATCCCTTTTCAAGTTTTTGCTAGAGTCTGTTCTGTATTTCTTACAACCCAATCAATATTGTTCTATAGAAATACGTAGAAATTGAAATGGATACATGTTTGAGTTATATTTAGAAACCAACATCTCAGTTTGGTGGAATTATATGAAACTATTCAAGAAATACATCAATAATTTCTTACACAATTGGAATATCATCAATGTCGAGTTTCTCCCCAACAATCTGAAAAAAACCCCTTCTGAATGAGAATTAAAATTCATATAATGGATGTGATATCTCTAAAAAGTTTTATATTATCATTAAATTGATAAAAATCATTGGTTTGTTTTTAATATCAAACATTACGTCCCTTCCTAAAATTTTATGTAGGGTTTTGTATAGAAATCCATTTATGCCTAACATGACATCAAATTCATCGGGGTAAAGAATTCCTTTATTTTCAAGAATAAATTTCCCACCAAAATCAATTGGAGTGGAATCATATATGTGAGAAGCAATCATCATACCATTAGTGTTTTCACTACTTATTCTACATCTAATCTCTTAGGATGAATTTTTATACTCGTAGATAATTCATTATGTAATTACCTAAACTTTTTGAATGATAATTGTTTCTTGAAAATGGGTGATATATTTTATTATTCAGAAAAAATCCATTTTTATTTTAGTGAATGGAATATATTGAGAAAAGTTAAAATTATTTTTTGATTATTATATGGTTATTGGTTAATTATGACATTTGGTTAATATGATCGTTGAAAATTATAAACTCTTAATAATAATTTTAACATTTTAATTTTTGTTTCTATGCAGAATTCTGCAAAGAAAAATTATTACAGAAACAAGTGTCGATGGCCTCATCTAGTAGAGTCATTCTATCTTAAGACCATCTATCAGAACATTGGTGGGAGGTATCATCAATAGGGTTTTCCCATAACCAAGACTGAGCCGAGCTTTAATAAGTGAAGCTTGAATGAAATTTCCTACGAGAGAAGTTAAAGCTAGGGGTGATTACCACTCAATCGATATTAGATGAGAAACCCCATGAAAGTACCACAATTGGACACCATACTCATAGGGTGTATGTGGGTGTAATAAGGGTTATTTGTCCCAACTATATTTTTTAATTCCATTTTTTATATTAAATGGTTATTCTATCATTTTCATTTTAAGAATAATATTTCTTAATAAATTTTTGATGGAAATTGATAAATTGATATATTGATCAGAAATTATATGTTCAAAAAATAAAACAGTTATTATAATAAAAAAATATATTTTGAATAATTTTTTTAAATAAATTGTATGATTTAAAAACTCTTATTTAAATTTAAATTGTAAAACAATTTTATGTTTTTGCACTTGACTGATATTTTACTATACATTTTCTATCGGCTGTTATTTTTAATAGATAAGAATTTTTATATTTAAAAGACATATTTATCATAAATATAGAATTATTATTATAAAATAAGAATTGTTTTTTAATTTCTCCTCTCGAAATTAGGTTAGGAATAATTTATAATAATTTTTGAAAATAATTTTTTCATTGAATTTGAAAAATACTGTTTTGGGTTTTTTATATGTTTAATGAATTCATTATTAGGTCATAGGGATATAATAATTTTTTAACAAATATCACCAATTAAAAAAAATATTTCAGTAACCCAACTATTATTATATATTTTAATCAACTAAAAAATTTAATTTTCTTTCTAAATTATAAAACAAAAACAAAAACATTAAAAAGGTTTTTTTGAAAAAAAATTAATTTACCTTGAAGAAATAAGTAAAATTTAATGAGGTATGAATTATATGGATTAAGATAATAAAACATGTTTCTTTAGTGTCCAATAACATTGGAATGTACCATGGTCAAACCCATGGTTATTAATTTACCACTACAAAGGTTTTCAAGGAAATTAATAAATAAACACTCTTCTTTTTCTAAATATTCCAACCCATTTATCCATTTTAATTAATATCCAATTCATCCTCAATGATTCTATGATATATTTACCTTAAAATGAGTTTTTTTAATGTGTCTTAAATCCCCCAATCTACCATTCTTTGAGTTTTAGGAGGTACACCTCAAGGCTTGGGAAATCTCATCTTCTTTTCTCCTTTCAACATCACTTTTTACGTAGTTTGATATTCATGTATAAAAAACTATGTTCTTTATTAAATTTTAACCTATAAAATTAAATAATTATGATTTTTTTATTAATGGTATACCCTTTTACCCCCTATTTTTTATTGTTTTCTAAAACCGTATATTATACCCGTTATGTTGCTGAATTTTTTCCAAAAAATTTCAATCTTTTTCTCAAGAAATTTTCATATTCTCTCTTTTGAACACCCATAACTATTTATTTTATAGAGGTATTCAACTATATTTAAAAATTGTATATTTTATTCAAGAATTACCATACATAAAATCTTTCTTTCTTTTTCATGGGATAATAAAGACAAAAAGATTATGTCTTTGAGCACTTTCCTTTAAAACCCCGTGATTTTGATATAAAGCCCATTTTTAATACTCCATATGGTATTTCTGAAATGTTTTATTATATTATATGTGTCTCATAATAATTAATATATAATTAAGGATGAACCGTAATATCTCTTTAATTTATTGGATAATGGATTGTATCTTTAGAGATGACCTGTTTTATGATACCATAGTGAATAAATTTGGTAATTTTTATAACACATTAGTGAAAAAATATGGTGAAATGGTATTTAATGACTAAAATCAATTTTTTTCCAAATTTTAATGTTATTATTCAACTTATTTTAATTTGTACATTCCACATTTTATCTTTTTTTCCATAATGATATTCTCCATGTTCTTATTGATTTTTTCTCAAGATCACATGTCAATTGTTTATCTTATTTTCCCTTATTGGCCCCTATGATTACCCTTTACATTTATTTACATCCCTAGGTTATGATATATTGTAATTGTATTAATTATAAACCTATGATAAATAATTTAAATTAAATTATAATAAATTTTTTAATTTTCATGTATTATTTATTATTTTTCCAGGAAACTATACATTGAAATATCCTCTATTTTTTTACAATGTAATGAAATGTTTATGTAATAAAAACATGGGATTATATAACTTATATCTGAGATAATAGGAATATATAGATTCCATTAATACATTTTCAGTTCTATTGTGGATGGAAATAATACATTTCACCAAATCATCATCACGACCCTTATCAGAAATAAGGATCACATGAGAATTATCCAACTATATTAGCTTAAGATGATACTGGTGTTAGTCACCATTATGAAGCCTCATATTTTGGAACAAGAAATCATTATTCTCATACACTATGAATTTGAAAGACTAAATTGTAGGTGGAACATTCTGTGGTGATTTCTTATTATTCATATCATTAGCTAACTTCTTTCCGCCACTTTAACATCCAGTTTCATGATGACCTTCCCTTACCAACATAAAATATTTAGTATTACCCTTAAGACAATTTCATCAATTATTTTTCCCACAGTTTGAGAATAATGATAACTTCATCTTTATAACTCCATGATTTTTAGATATTCATTTGAACTTAATATTATGTTTCTTATAGAAACCATGATATTTATTCATAACTCCAACCTCTATTTCAACCCTAATTAAATATCAAAAAATATCTTTATATCTACTAATGGATATTATAAATAACATACTTTTGAGACAAAATTTTAAACAACTAAATAATTGATATATCTTTCCTTCAGGTTGTATGATAATACGTGAATTATACCTTGAATGTCTTTTAAAATATTCCTCATACATAATAAAAGATTGTTTAGTATTTTTCTTTTACTCAATGATTTACTTCTCTAACTTTGAATGAATAATAAGAGGAAATTAATTTTTAAAAAATACTATATAAAATTCATCCCAATAGATTTAGTTGATTTAATATTAATTCTTTATATTTTTTATTGGATACAACAATTGATCTACTTGACCTTTTAAATGATAGACAACCATAATGAATTTTTCATCTTCCAAACACGGGATAAAGAAATATATTTTTATTTGTACTGATCCATTATTCGATAAATAGATAATTAGAAGTATCGATGAAGGAAGTATGATGTTTCCTTATGATGGGATAAATATAATGTTCATCCCTCCGTTATTGGTTTGGAGGATATTTATGATTCATTTCTTGATAAATTTGTATGATCAGTATAGAAAGATTTATCATTCCATCTCCCATATCATATGGATAATCATTATGAAAACATTGTCATTTCCAATTGCACTCATCATTAACATGATTATTTTTGATTCCATAAGTTGACTAAAAAACAAAATTTTAGAATCAATAATCATAGTGGGGAACTACAAGATCTTGAAAAACACTTACAAGATGACTAAATTATGACACAATTTTTTTATCAATACACCCTAGGATTAAACTAGGTTATTAATAGTAATCATCTATTTAAAACCTTCATGATGGTTTGTAATGTGTTTTTAAATTTCCCAAGAATATCCCATGGGAGTGTCAAACAAAGTGTGTAGGAAGGACCATTGTCTAACACTGATTCTAGATCGAGTCAATCCCAATATAATGTTTTTGGGGTTGTTTTGCCTAGGTATATCTATCCTATAGACGCATCCAATTGTAGTATCTAGACAAGGATATAATTTTAGGACATCGCTCTCTTTATCCTCCACCAAAATTCCAAGACATTTGCCTATAGTTTGATCTGGTCATAAACATATCCCTAGACATGTCTTTGTGGATATCACTGTGTCTTTCTAATCCTATTTTCCAATGCTTGAATAAACCTATCCATTTATTCCAACTATAGTGACAAAAGATTATAATAAATATATATTAAATACATTTTGATGAATATTGGTTAAATCACACAAACACATGACTAAGGACCTGAATAGTTTATTGCCTTGGAAACATGGACACTTAAACACAATTCTATAATTGAGATACCTTATCTACCACTATATTCTTTACAAATAACACACTTCTTAAATATATCATATATAATACATATCTTCATAACATGGGTAATGGAATCATAAGATAGGGTGAGAACAGATTCTTATTAAAGGGAAATGAGGAAGATATGTAAGCATAATATTGAAATGAGGGTATGAAAAATGAGCATGACATTTCAAAAACCATAAACTTCATATCAAATATCATAATCAATAGTCATGGAATAATCATTTGATGTTGAGAAGACATAAATAATAAGTGAATAAAATAACATGTGTCATGAGAATATATCATTGATATAAGTCATGGAATTCATTTCACACACATAACCCTAGAAAATCCAATGTTAATTCTACCCACCAACACATTCATAACATGATAAGATTGGTCTAAACACCTATGTACCTACATCCGGATTCGGATTATATCTCATGTTCCCTCTTTTAGTCATGGGATAACCTCATGTGTACCCTTTTTATATCACATATCATTAGTAGTTACCAAATGCATTGAATGGATATATAGATCCCAAACATCAAATAATGAAAATCATATGTATGTGTGCCCCAATATGTAACATCAATCATATCTTAACCCATTATATGAGATGGGTGTCATAAAAATTTCATGATATTTTAACCATTATAAAAGAGATAGTTTTCTTATTCATTTCATAAAATAAAAACATGTGAAATGAAACAGGTTTAATAAAAATCTTCTCATGGTATTACCCATGAAAAAGAAACAGGTTTCATAAATATCATGTCATCAAAACATAAACCATTAATATAAATAATATGAACAATATCTTATGATGTTATCCCATATAAAGAATTTACAACACCATAAAATTTCATCTTAGTTGAAAAATAATTTTGAAAGCTCATATAATTCATTTCAACAGGAAAAAACTTATCTTTATTGAACAATGATTTTAAAACCTAAATCATTTTGAAATTTTGTTTCTTTTTGGAGAAATTTGAAATGATATAATGTAATCATTGATGAAATTATTTTTCATGATGTTAGAATTTTCTATTCAGTTTGTAAATGTTAAAAGGTTGATTAATTTCGCATTTTATGTAAAAGTATGACATGGTTAAACATGTATTTTAAAATTGATAAGAGAGTAATAATTTTTTTTATTTTTTCTAAAAAACATGTTTTATACAAATTGTATTTGACTGAAAAGTTAAATAATGTCTTATTTTTTGTAATTTTTTTAATAAATTTGTGTACCAATGTGTATAAAATTTGTTCTATTAATTCAAGATATCATTAATAATTTTATTATATGATATGTCATGGAAATTGTTGATAGGTAGATGATGAAATTTTATCATTATATACATAGTCATAATCATTCCCAAAAGATTATGAGACAGTAACGTAAAATCATTACCACATTGGTAAAATTCAATAATAATACCCAAGAAGGAATTACATAAAATGTAAAATAAAATTTCATGAAGAAAAATAAATGAATCATATTACTTCTAATATGGGATTTATATTCATATCTTGAATGAATACAGGTTCACAAAATAACGTACATATGAATGATGGAAAATTGAGAAAACATCCCTTACCTTAGACCATGACTTCCATTGTACTCACTAAAACATCATGAATAAAAGATAAAAGTCTATTATAACCATATTATAGAACCATATTCATATATATATCAAACCATATCTTATTTTCCTATGAACTGTTATATATTTTCAATTTATGATATTATGTTAATGATTCATTTAGAGTAATGACGACTTTGTTTTTTGTGTCTGTTTTGATTTGATAAATTTAGACCCCTAACATAGATCAGCATTCCATAATCTTCATAATGATATCCATTTTATAAATATAATATCAATCCATTATATATGTGTTTAGTGTAATCCATAAAATGTAGTGATAGGAAATTAAATACATCATTCATGGAGATGATTTGTCTTATTTATGCATGAACATTGTTTTTTATTTTCTTATTGGGTTAATATAATTAAAATTAAATAATATATATAATATTTCTATATTAATAATTATGTAATATATATCATAAATTTTTATATAAACCATCCTTAATACATTCCATATAAATTTTCAATGAATCACATCACTTCGTGAGGTAGTAGTCCGCTGTACACATGAGCCACCTTATCATATACCCCAAAATTGAAAGAATGTTGGTATGTGTGATATAAAAATAATGTAATCATACAAAAATCATAAATATAATATATATATATATAATATAATATAATATATAAATAATCAATCCATTATTATTAAAATCTTTGAGAGGTGGTAATTGATATATAAATTACAATGGTTCACGAGGAGATAGTTTACCATGCATATAAATGATGATTTTGTAACCCATTTGATGGAAGTGGAAATAGTATTATGAAATTTTATTAGAATAAAAACAACTCAGAATATGGAATATTCTATTGATATTAAATATTCAGAATATTAAAATAATTTAATGGGATGGAGTAATTAATAAAACATAAACACTCTTCATTGAACCTTGCCTCTTCTTTGGGAATCCTCTATAGGTTTGGACGAAAAACATTATTAGGATGGATTTAAGTCCAATATAAGAATTCTATAATGGAGGAATGGAATTTAAGATGTGATTTGGGAAATTATTGGTTGAAAAAAATATTTTATTATGTGTGAATATTAGAGGAGAGGTGGTTGTAATTATATGTGTGGGAGATAACACATTTGGTGTTTTTTAAAATAATTAAGTTATACCAATATTTTCACATTAAAGAAGGGTAAAAAATGAATGAAAATTTATCCTCAGTCATGATATTATAAAAATTAGTCCAAAAAATACCTTTTAAAATGTTTTTAGCTAAATTTTAGACATATGATTAAAGTTTAACCCCGTCATAAACCCATTTTCACCTTAACAGTGGTAATTTATTTATTTTCTCTTAATTTTTTAAAGTAATTAAGTTTTAAATAATATAAATTATATGTTATACTAATTCTAAATATGGATTTTATTTTTCCAAAGTCCTTTCATATAATTGGAATAAATTAGTTTAAAATTAATACCATAGACAAGACAAGGAAGCATGTTCTTAAAGAGAAAAAATATTAAAAGGTTTCCATGTTTTTGTATCTAATTTCATTGTGAAATTAATTCAATTGAACAAAAATGGATTTAATTAGGTATAATTGAACCAATTTTTCCTTAAAACTAATTTATTATAGAGTTTAAAATTATAAAAAAATTAAAATAAAATGATGTTTTCAATTAATATTCTAGGTTTTTAACTATAAATCAAAAAATTAACTTTATTAAAAAAATATCAAAAATACTCCCTAAATTTTTTTTGAAACATATATTTCAAAAATGAAGTTTAATTATTAATTTTTTTTTATAAAAGTTTGAGAAATTAATTTTTTAAAAATTCAAAAAATGAAATAAAAATAACCATTTTAGAGAAATTAGTATTTCCAAATCTTATTGACTTTGTCAGAAAACTATGTTTTTTTATCAATGTGTTTTATACATGTAAAACAATAATAAATAACATTTAAAAAATAACTTATTACTATTTATATATATTTCTATTTAATTTATGGGTGATAATAGTCATGTTTGTATATTAATAATATATCACGGTTTTGTTATAACTTAATGGTGCATATAAAAAAAGCTTAGCCAGTGGTGCTTATATCATAAGTGTAACTTCATGTTTCATGTTGCGCGATATTAACATGGTGTTTCATAAAATTAATTAATAAAAATATGTTGTGTCTAATGTAAACAATCATTTAAATTTAATGTATTTGAAAAAAAATCAAAAAAACTCAAGGTTTTATAGTTGGTGGTTTTTTAATTAGAAAAATATATTTAGTAACATTGAAAACAGGTAGATGGGGATTTCAAAGACTTGGTTTTTATTCAATATAAACTCCCTCCACTAAATATACATTTATAAAATCTATTTTAACATACATGTAATAATATTTAAAATTTATATGTGATTCATAAGCTAAAATTATTATAAGAGATTCTTACCTATAAACCATTTAAAATAATTCATTATAATCAATTACTACATCATCATTATATACTTTATCATCTAATATAATTTTATTTATATTTATTCTCCACTATTAATATTTATTATATATGAAAAAATATTTTCTTCCTATTAATGAATTATATTATGGCCTATCAACTAATTCAAAACCATTGCTTCAACTAAACTAGTTATCTTTTTCTTATATAGATTTTAGCCAACTATATCCTTATAATGATTTCTATATGGTTTAATGTAATAGTTGGTATATCAAGTCATATAATTCACCTTTGATTCCTAGAATACCTCTAGTCCAAACTTATGTATCAGGATTTCCTATTATATTTTCTAAAGGATAATCTTTAAGGATCTAGTTTTTTCGGTATAAAGATTTTAGTTCAATAATTTCAGGTTATTCCAAATTGGAGTGAATTTAATCATATTATAGATTATTTTATAATTCATATATATGATATTTAAGTATCATATTGTTTAATTAATTTTTAACCTCATCTTTTTTATTTTTATACGATCAAATGGGTTTATTTCATCAAACTTCATATGAGCAGATTTTTAAACAATCATTGAATTTTTTTTATAAAATCTACTTTATTTTGAAGTATTTAAATATCCTAGAAATATTATTTCATCAGAAATTGGATAAAATTTAATATAGGTTTTCTTAGTATTCAAGTTATAAACCTTTCATCCAAACACTAAAATTTTTCTAACCTAATGTTTTATATAATTTAACAATATGAATGGTTTTTTTTAAGAGACGGTATTTTTAAAACAATATTCATGATATTTTAAATTTTTTTGAGTGTATCTTCCCAAAAATGGTTGGAAGACTATATACATTTACCATAGATCCTTAATTTTCTTTAGTTGTCTTATTTGTTTCTACAATTCTATTTTTGTGTTGTTCTTAGAGAATATAATGTATATTTAATAACTCTTATTTAGAAAAAATTATCAAATTATAAACCCTAAAACTCTCCAATGTTATCACCTATAAATAAATTTATTTTAAAATACTTATCATTTTGAGGATTTTATAAACTGGTACAAAAATATAGAAAAACTCAATTTTATGTTTTAAATAATACACCCATGTAAATATGGATAAATAATAAAAAAATTATAATATATTCCATTAAAGCATTGTAATTTTGACGGTACAAAAAAATACATGGGTATATGTTCTCGATGATTAGATGTAGAACCATTGTTAATAGATTTGAAAGATTATTATATTTTATCTCATATTTAGAATTTATCACAATATCTATTATTATCAAATTTTAGACTACTAAATCATAAATTAAATATTTATAAGATAATTTATGTAAATTAAATATGTTACAATACTCAATTACCATATTCCAAATTCATGACTCATTCTGCACATTAATTAAACAATTCAATTTTTGGTAACATTAGGAATGTGGAATGATAAACACCTTGGTGTAATTGAAATTCTTAGGAAATTCCTTGTTTTTCCTCTATCCACTATTAAAAGTCCACCCATGTCCTCCCCAATTAACAATTTTGATTTGTTTTTATTTATAAAATACCTTCCAAACTAACTTAAAAAATCCCCAATAAACGTTATATTTACTTTTTTTATCGAATTCAATCATATAAATCCTTTTGGGGAAAATCATAAAGATGTTTTCCAAAAAAACATGTAACATTCTTAAAGGATATGTATTATTTTGTATCAAAGTCCACCCCCCTAAATTATTAATAAACCATAATTATATTATATCTAAATTATCATAAATACAAATAGATGATATTGTTATAATTTGATGAAGTATATCCATTTCCCCTTCAATCAAATGGGAATTAAAATTGTCAACCGTGTGTATAATGGACTACCTCCATGAAATTTGATGTAATTATATTTTCATCACCACCTTTAAAAAAAATATATAGTGATTTATTTAAAAAATATTGATTAATAATATCACATATAACTTCTTATTTCAATGTTTACTAATGCATGATGACGTCCCATGTGTGTATTGAAGACAACCGACTCGCGAAATGATGTGATTAATTTTTCAAATGAAAATTTTATTGAAAGAAATAATAATAAATTTAATTTATATATATGATATATATGAAATTATTTGGATTTATTAAGATTAATATATCTCTCACTTCCTTATACTTTTAGTTTTCAAGGTAACAATTCATCGCATCTTCGTACGTACGGTTGATCGTCTCCATGAAGCGATGCGATTACATTTTCATGTATATCCTTAAATAATTATTATTAAAATGTATATATATGGAGTATATGATATTTATAACATTAATATTATTTTTTATATGATTTATTTATATAATATATAAATGAATAATATATTTCATGACAAAATGTGTGTGATAAAATAAAGCAAAGACCACTCAAAACAATGAAAGTAATGAAATAAAATTAACAAATGGGTGGTAAAATATTATAAATGGATCATTTATTATATAATAAATATTTTATACGGACATTATATAAATTAATAACATCTCTAAAACCATTATATATTATTTGTAATAATTTTGTATCAAAATAAAGCATGAGGTAAGGGACTTCAACACATTTTCCATTCATTTAAGCATATTGAAATGTAAGACACCTAATTTCTTCTATATAGTGTATATACCTCCCCTTTTACATGTAGTATTATTATTAATTAATATTTAATGGGGTTTTAAGATTCAATTTTAATAATATCACTCATGTTGATTTGACTTAAATGTTACAAAATAGTAATGAATTTTATAACTCAATTTCTATTCATTGGATTAAATTACATCATATTGTATCGGATAATATAATATTATATCTGTAATTAATTTTTATTGTATTATATTTTTTTTTAAAATTATATTTTTTGGTTTTATATTTTATGCACATAATAATAACCTTATGATATTTGTGAGAGTTTATTTCACAATCTCATTTTAATTGGTATTGCTTATGATTAAATTTTCAATAAGGGTAATTACATGGCCATTGGATAATGAAACCCTTAAATATTATTCAACTATGGAAATTCATAATGATTTAATTTAATTTTTCCATTTCTTCTACACAGTGGAAATTAATTTATTTTAGTTTTTACGAAAATTCAACAACATTTATATCTTCCAAAAAATCATTTATCTTTCAAAATAATTTTATTTAAAAATTTTATCAAATTTTATTTTAACATTATCCAAATTATTTATTTAATATATATTCCCCCATGTTTGACATTTTAAAAAATTCAATAAATCAAGTATTCATTTATATTTCAAAACAAAACAAGTTTGTCATTTAATGAAAATTTGAAATGAATCATTGTTTTAACATTAATGACATGTAAAAAATTTATTTTTTTCATAACCAATCAATGTTTTAATTATTCCGATATAATTTTAAAATTATATTTTCAAAGGGAACTATTTTCAATATATTTTGTGAACTTTTAGTTAAAAATGTTATTTTCAATATGAAATTTATATTTCCCAAAAATATATTTTTATTGTATTTAATATCATAAATGGATAAAAACCATATTTTAATTATACTTATCTAGTTATAAGTTGTGTTGACACCATAATTATTATTTAAATCGGTGGTTTATGATTATTTTGACAATGTAATGTAATAATATTAACGTTATTGATTCATTCTGGTAGTCAATTACTTTACCTAAATATATTAACATACCGAGGATCATTTTAAATTAAATTTTCCCTAAATATACACATTATTTATAACACATATTTTTATTTTTTAATCCATCTATAAATTCTTCTTAGGTTTAATAAATTATATTTTATTACATTATCTAAGGAAATATTGATAAATATTTATTCATTACTCAATAATGATATTTGATGATAAGGAACATAGTTCATGAATTAATTCAATTATTTGATATATGATGAATTATTTTTATAGGAGGTGAAGGGTAGATAAATGAATTATATTATCCCTTGATGAATTTGTAAAATCTTGAGGGGAATCAAGAATATGGTATAATATTGGGTTTTACGTATTGTTTTCAACTATCTTTTAAATGGTCTTGATAGTAGAGGTATCATAACTCTTAATATCATGACATGGAATAAGAAATTATTTTCCTCAATAAGAATTAAATTTTTAATATTCACAAAATTTTTAAAATGATATTATCTTATGAAGAATATCATTCCTAATTATTCATAAAATGAAACTTGCTTTCAGTTATTTTCCTTCCCATGTTGATTAGTACATATCAATTACGAATAGTCAAGTTATATAAATGGAATGTGTGTTTAGTTATTTAACATTAGATGTTGATTATTTGTATCTATTCAGGGTAGTAATGTTATTTCAATGGAAATTTTCTTCAATTATTTACCTTTTTATTTTTGTTATTTCTTATATATTAATGATTTTAATGTTATTTAAAAGAAATGTGTGTTTATAAATTTATCTTTCTCTATTAAATATTATTTATCAATTAATTATTTTCATGTTATTTAAATGAAATGTATGTTTAGTTAATAATATTTCCATAAAAAAAATTCCTCATCTAATCATGATATAAAATTTATTGATTAAATGTCATTTTTTTACGATGTTTACATTTCCATGTTGACTATTACATACTGATTATTCTTCATTTAAAAATGTTATATTCCACATTATACAACCTTTACGAAATATTTGATAACAACCTTACATTTTTTTCCTTTTATAGGAATCCATGAACTGTACTATCAATGATATTCAAGTATATTAGAGAGGGAATAATGGTATTATCAAAAACAAATTATGTTGTAATATTTGTATTAAAATTTAATATAGGAATCATGCATTTATCTATTTTTCCAAGGATAAAAAACTATATGGCCCTTCAATAGGTCATTCCTTGTATACTATAAAAATAATGTAAATAATACTATATATATAGGATATTGGGGATATGATAATCATTTTTGGAATCACTGGAAGTTTTTTACAATCATTGGGAATAGGATTTAGGAAAACAAAGATTAGGGAACATAATCCTTGGATATAAATTGAGGATAAGTGTATATGAACATCACAAGTTTTTTGTATAATAGATATTATGTGGTTTCCCATGGAAATAATTCTCTATAGGATTCTAGAAGTGGATGTGGTTTGGCATCTATGTACTTAGGGGTAATAACTATGAAAATATAACATCAATATTTATCCATGAATTAGCTAGTACACAAAATCATGCATTATGATGAACAATGTTAGAAACATTTGAGGGATATGATTTGGATGATTCACACTTTTTTAAAAACCATTAGGGAGGATTTTAATAGATGATTTCAATGAATTAATTAGGTTAAACCAAATGTGTCTTAGATAGAAATAAATGTTTTGTGATTTATAAATATTATAAATTATTATATGTTATTACTAGTATAATTATTATTAATCATTCTATGCATTTTCATTTCTTTCAACGGTTAGAACATAATGGAATCATGTTAACCATCAATATGAAGTAAAATGTGGAGACTGTCAGAATCCAAATTGAATGATTATAGGGGTGAATGATTTGTGGTTATGCCTAATAATTTATAATGAAATGTGTTTAATAACTTATATAATAAACAACTCTCAGAATCACCAATGAATATAAGGATAGAGTTTGTTATGGTCTTGAGTGGTTGTGACAATGGAGGAATGAAGGCTTGATTTACGACATATAACAAATGTGAAAAGACAAACCAAGGAAAGTGCCTCAATAAAATGGTAAAATGTTTTATTGGTGTAAAATAAGGGAATAATGAAATGAATTTACTAGGAGAAATAAAGATTATACTAAGGGAAATAAATATCATCTAAGGGATAGATATATAGTTTGTGGTTTTAAATGTGGGGAACACGGTAATTATTCTAGTAAATTCCCACTTTTAAAGGATAAACCATAAACTAAGGAAGGGTCTATTTTGAAAGAAAATGGATGAAGTATTTATACATTATGATTCTAGAGTTATATTGGAGAATTTTTTTATAAATGATATTTTTCATGGATTATTTAATGATTATTTTAAATTTTAGACACATATATGTAATCATTAAATTAAAAATCCAGGATTCCATCACGTTTTTATAAGTTTATGATTAATTAATGTCTTAATCAAAATTTTGTGTTATATTATCTGATTTTAGTATTCCATGATTATGGATTTATTGTGAGATAATTATAGTAATAAAACCAATTGATTTGGAATATGCTTTAGTAAAAGGAAATTTATTTAAGGAATATTTCATTTATGTTTTTTAAAAATATGTTAAAGATATTTTTAAAATTTATTGTAAATATTATATTATATTATGAGGTAATTATGGGTTATTAAACATTAGTTATTCTATATTAATTATATTAATATTATTTTATACATAGGGAAAGCTAAATTTTGGTTGGAAACATGTCACTACTGACATGGTTGTGGGGATTAAACACAAAATTGATAGACGATAAGATTTTAGCGCCCCCACTAGCCAAAATATTGTTTTAGATAATTTTCATTAATTTTACTTAATCAATTTGGTGATTAAATATTAATAATGATCATATTGTGTTATATTTTTATGTTTAGATATTAATGTATTATATTTGATAACTTGTTCTAATCATATTAGTTTTCGAATAAAGTTAGAGATAGATGGAAATAAATGTAACTCTTTTATTGATCTAATGATCTATAAAATGTGAATTTTTGTGATTTAGGAAATTAAAATAAATTTTATAAATTTTTATTTCCTAGAATAACAGATGAATTGAAAACTTGTCAAGGCACAACCACAGGATGAAATTGTTCTTATGAAATATAATGATACCAAGTAAGTATATTTAATTATATTATTAGATAGTAAATTAGTTCCATAACATCAGAAAAATAATATTGAAATAAAATTTAAAATATTACATTAATATATGATAGATAAAATGGTCTTTAAAATCAACATATTTTATTTTGAGGTCCTTAAAATTAAATTGATAATTCACATTTCTTTCTCAATGATATATATCACTCTCTATAATTATTTTAAATTATGTTTCTTGTCTTTATCATTATATTAATTCAATGTTCACATTCATAGAAACCTAGATATTTTTTATTCAGGATGACCTATTTATTCCAAATTATCACATATCATGATGCAATTTTATTACCAATTTTACAATGTAGGTTTTTAAAAAATTGAATTTCAAAATGTCAAAACCTTGATTTCTGAGATCATGTTTAAATTAAGAGGAATAAAATTATTGATTGTGATAAAAATGTTACCCCCCATGATTTATAAATAGAAGCATTATTTTCAGTGACGTACATGACATGAATCACCACGCTTAAACAACCCACAATATATATTTCTTTATATTTAATCTCTTTGATAGTTTGTGGAACACACAACCCTGAGCCCAAATGAATAGTAATATAGTATAACATTATAAAATAGGCAATAAATAGAATGTTATGGATATTAATAATTAAATTAAGAATATTATAGTTATCTATTAATTATAAATAAAATAAAAATCATTTAAAATAATGATGAAATTGTTTTTGAAAAAACATTATTTTTTTAAAAAATATTGTTTAACCACCCTTTACGAACAAAAAATAAAAATAAAAATTACAAAAATTACATAATTTATTTTAAAAATTGAAAAAAATTAAAATCAACATATAAAAATTATCTTAGGGTGATGTTTTAGGATTTTCATCAAATGCTTCACTTTATTGATGATTAGTAAAAAATATTAATTTTTATTAAAAAAAATTCATTTTTTATTTTAATATTTTTCAAGGATGAGATCTATTTAAAATTATATTAAAAGCTAAATTAGTTAAATTATATTAAAAGGATTCTAATTTAGGTCGTTGACATAATTTTAAAAGTAAATTTTGATATTAATATTTTCTATATTTATGTGCATTTTCTCTTTGAAACCCACAATTTTTTGTTTTGTCTGCATGTATAATATTAATTTGGTTTTTAAATATAATATGATTTAGATTTATAAAAAGTGGTTTAATATTTGGAATCTAAATAATTGAAATTATATAATATTTTTAACTTAATTCTTGACTATTACGAATAGTTCAATCACTAAAAATTAATCAACATGGTTATTGTAAAATGGATTTACAGAGGGTCAAATTAAAAAGAAAATGATTCAAATGAACTACAATCTCTTCCAAACCCCATTATCTAGAAACCATTTCACCATTATAAAATCAATTTTTTTCTAATGACCCATTTTTTGGCTTTTTAATTTATAAAAACACGTTGTAATTTAATTTTTCCAAAATTTCCACGTATGTCGTCTCCAACTCTTATAAAAGGCCACCCACTCTCTATCCTATCCTCACATACATTTACTTTCAATTAAAAATATACCATCTTATATAGCATCAATACACCCATAAAAAAATATATCACTTTTTATTCATAAATCCATCCAAGGAAGGATTTTTTTGGAAACCATAGGTAGTTGTCTGAAGAAAAGGTAACGTTCGAAGATGAGAATTTTAATTTTGTTTCTTCTACCACACCAATTAAATTATATTTAAGCTTGAATATATAATAACCATAGTGTATTAAATTTTCTTATATTTAATTATTTTATGGTAATAAACTATATCCCTATCCTCTACAATCAAATGAGAAATTAAACCATAAATCCTGTGTATGAAGGACAACGTCATCGTGAACTGATATAATTTGTTTTCCATAACCAATTTCAAGTATGAATATAATAATATAATGAAAAAGATATAATATATTTTTTAAATAATAATTATTATTTAATTATTATATTGGTGATTCCATATTACATTTTATTTCATTTAAAATGCAATTACATCACTCATCTGCACAGTAGGCTACCCCCTCACAATGCGATGTTGTTAATTTTTGAATTAAGCCTTACATGGAAAGTAATAAGAATTATTTAAATGATTATAAAATATGAATTTTAATTTATATTGATTCTAGAATATTAATATTTCACAAAATTATTTATCCATTTACTCATTGATGGGAATATATCACCACTCAAGCATACATACGACCTACTATATCCCCGAAGAAATGGGATTCATTTTCCATGAAAAAACACAAAAAATGAATAAAATATATATATAATGATTAAATATGATATTTATAACATTAATAAAATTTTTTAGGTGATGTATCTACATCCTATAATCGTGAACCAGAACACTAATGTCAAAAATCGCATGAGAAAATAAGGCAATTGACACCTAAATCAATGAAAATAATGATATATTGTTAACAAACGAGTAGTAAATTTTTTAAGATGATCTTATATGATATAATAAAGATTAATATGTTTTTTTAATTAATTAAATTCATAAAAATATTATAAATTTATATAATTTCTGTTCAACCAAAAGAAAGAGTGTGGTAAAGGACTACATCTCAATTTTTTCTTCGTTACGTCATATTTAAAAGGTATTCTCCAAAACGAATTTATATGGTGTATATAATTCCCAATTGAAATGTAATATCATGATTAATTAATAATTCATTTCATTTTATGTTTCAATTTTAATTATTTCCTTCAATGGAATTTGACATAAAATTTATCAAGGGGTAAAGAATTTCATTATTCAATTTCATTACATTGGGTTATATTCAGTATTTGTTTTCTTTGATATAATATGATTATATTATTAATGAATTTTTATTATATTTTGTTTTTTTACATATGTATAATTTGAATTTTATTTTTTAAAAATATTCGATTCATTTATTATTTCTCACCTTAACGTTACTGTCTTTGTGAGGGTTTATTTGACAGTAACTTTTAAATTGGTATTATTTATAATAGAATTTAAAATGAAACAATTATTTTGATAATTTTATAACAAAAACATTTATTTTTAATCTCATATTGTTATTGACAATTGTTTCATTTAATAATACCATTTTTTACACTATTTTAGTACTTATATTTTTTGAGAATGATTTTTTAATAAAATAGGATTTCATTTGTCTCTTAGATCAAATATTATTTTCCATCCAAAACAATATTTTTATAATACCAAAAAAACCTACTTATTTATACCTTGATATTATTAAAAATATGAAATGAATAGTTCTGAACTATATTCTAGAGGACTCTGACTACCATTAAAGGAATTAGGTGTGTCTGTGGGGAGACAATTCTCTCATGAGTCACAGTGTAACACGTCAACAAATAATAAATGGGAAATAGTGTAATAATGAATAATAATGTAAAAAAATAATAAAAAATAATCATATATAATAAATTAGATGTATTATGATTCATAAATAAATGAAAAAAATATTATTATCATGTCATGTAGCTTTAAAAAAGAGTTACATGAGGTATAGGGGAACCATGCATGTACTGCATGCAATATGAAAAAAAGCCAAAAATTTTTATACTAGAATCATGAGAATATGCTCAGTACTCTTCTCCCTTCCTCCATCATAGTACTAAAAATAAATCCTTAGAACCTAGAAACATCCAATTGTCTATAACGGTAGTAATAAAGTCTAATTTGATTTAAGGGAAGCCCAATAAGGGTGTGAGATATACCTAGTTGTCCACCACCCACAATATCCAAAAAAATATGTTTGTTCATATAGAATGTATAGTGTGTCAATAATAAAAAATAAAACGAAATAAATAAACAAATACATCATACTAGGATCTTTATGGTCCACCTAATTGAAAATACCTGCTTCGGCCTAATCCAGATTCCTCTAAACCATGATCAACATGTATGGGTATAATAAAATGTTAAAATTTTCCATAATAAACATAGTATCAGGATTGGACTAATACCAAGAATGTACTTTGGATTAGAGGATTCATCCCTAGGAAAAAATTAATCATAATTAGTTTTCAAAATGAATTTCATCATTATAATTTAAATAAGAAAAACCTATGCCTAGGACAAGGTAAACCATATCAAGGAACCAAAGTACTTCACTGGGAGTGAGACTAATAATCAACACTATAATATTCTATCCATGGAGATCCATAAATGGAATCCCAATCAGCACATATGACATTGTGTGAAAATAATATCCTTAGTTCCCTCTCCTAGTATATCACGTCGGTGAGGGAACCTTTCTTATTGCATGGTTTAACCATATTCCCATCAAACCCATCCATAGGTTATCCCAGAGGAAACTAGGTCTACCCATGATGAATTAAATAGTATGCATGGTGATCAAATATAAGGAATTCCATGTATCTCTAATGATATATTTAAAATTCACCATGAAATTATAATTACAAAGAATTATGAGCCCATCTTGGGCGATCCATATATAGAATAACATGTATCACAATAAGCATGACAGATTGGTAATTTTATCTACAAAATTATCATACCATTTCATCATGGTAATATATTCCTAATACATTAATCATTTTGGGATGAAATTTAATTTATGATATTCAATCATATAATAAATTATGGAGACAAATTCATGGAAAATAATTTTTTTTAGTTCAAATTAAATTTCACATTTCAAAATTATGATTTATTACAGGGAAACAAATACCGAAGTATGTCTTTATACAATTTAAGGAAGTCTAATTTGGGCATTTAAGGGATGGAACATCTATGGGGTGGCTCACATTAATGAGATCAACCAATTTATTTAGTCACTATTAAATATGAACATATTTGGAATGGAAACCCATTAAAATTAGTTTTACTATGAATTTTATAGGGTCGCTCAAGAAGTATAGTCCACAGCCCAATGGCACACGAATTAATGGAAACAAGTTTTCCAGGAAAGGAACAAGACCAGATACCTTAATCCCAAAGCACTATCTTTTTCCCATTTCGAGTCTTCAATCCAGAAATAATAGAATGAAACACTATAATTGATGAAACCCAAAAAATAGTGCATATGATCTCACTAAAAAAAGAGTAGTGGAAAGAGAGATAAATGATTAATGAAAAGAAGGAGAGTTGAATTCATACCATTTTGAATCCAAAGCATGAAATAAAGAATCAAATTGAGTTTGAATAGGGATGTTTAGATGAACCTACCTTAGCTGTGGAGGGGCTCTCACACACTTCTCCTTCTATATAGGAGAAGAAAATAAACCCATGTATGAAAAATGGGGATCAGTCCATTTTTCAAAAAATTCTAAATAGATTTACAAGGAGTGTAAATACATTACATTTTTATGCAATTTCTAACTTCTTTCCCTTGAGAGAAAAGAAAATACGTGGTGTTTAAATTCATTAAATTTCATGTAATGCCTATTTTTCTCACATACATGGAAGAGACAAATTCATAACATTTATTCTATATGGTAAGAAAATTTCACATCATATATTAAATATAAAAATTGTGTATTGATAATAGTTAGAATATATTTGGAGTTCAGACAGCCTATATAATTTTTGCCTCTTTCTGTCTAGAAATGAAAAATCAACCAATGGTCCTAATCACTAGGTTCAAAGATGAAAGGAAAACTGAACATTTATTTAGAAAAAATAAAAATAAAAATAACCTTCTTAAAAATCCATGATGTTACAGCCTCATATCATATAAATAATTATTCCTCGATTTACCCTTCCAAGTGTGTGAAATCATAGTCTTAGATAATTTTCATCCATTGAGCATGTATATTAGCCTATATCTCATAGGTATTGTCTAATACATAGTCATGCTTCTATACCACCAAAATTATAGAAATTTTCCTACCATGGAGAGACTTCATTTTATGATAAATGATACATAACATATGTGCATCGATGGAAGAAGCTTCCTATAACTCAAAGTCAATAGGGTCAATCAAATGTGTTGATTTATAATGAAAATATATTATACGTGGATGTTATTTTGGATAAAATGGTACATTTGAGGTAACTGTAAAAGATAGGATATTAGGTTTACTATCTCTATAATATGAAAAGGACTAACATAACATTGTGATAACTATCCATGTCTCCATAACAATTTATAACCTAATATAGGAAAAACAGACATAAAGATCTAATGTCCTACCTCAAACTATAGTGGTCAATGATGAAAATATGTATAATCCTTCTATCTTGACAATGATATATCCATATATTTATGAATACGTTGTACCTGACATAAAGTCTCCAAAATGTGATTAGGACTCAGTTGTGTAGCCTCACCTACCTTTAAATTTTATAGAGGTAAATGTAATGGACTACATGAAGGTCCTCATAAGGATCCATTAGATTAGTTTCCTAAAATCTATTACTTATGGAAAACATAGTGATAGGTACGTGTTTCTCCTAGGGGACACCACAACTAAGGACTCTTTCCTAGATCATGTCTTCTAACATTTGTATCATCCCCTCTGACTACTCATTAATCTAATGGTTATATTTTGTACTTATTAAAACCTATACAACTAAATCTTATTATATCCCATTCTATAATGATTTAAACTAAGAATCTCAATCCAATAAGATAGAATGTGGAACACCATGAAGTTGAAAAATATCACAAATGCAAGGACTCCCAATATCATCAATTATGAATGTATACAAGATATGTATAATTATATATTCCTTTTTTAACATATTGATGATCTCCCATACTATATCATTTCTCAGAGGGGATCTTAGGAATACTATCAATAAATAAGAAGGCAATTATTTATCATTCAACATAGGAATGGATAGAGGTTGTAAAAGTCTAACATGACGTTAGTGCTCAGCCATCACTTACTGACAGGTGGGGGACTGAGTGATGAATCTTACCATATTCCTCTTCCCACTACATACCAATGATGATGAAATACTTCTTAGTACCTCGTTTTAATCCTAGGGTGAGCTACACAAAAATAGGCACAATATTCCTCAATGAACTCCACCCATATGTCATTTGTGTCCATATAGGCCTATGAAAGTGTAGGATGTCATTCTTATCAATAACCTAACAAAATGGTAGGTTCTCAAAAGAGACACATTCCATCAAGACAAGGACCTAGGGATTTAGAAGTTTTCTCATCCACATCCATTATAGAAAAGAATATGCCACTACTAAAACTACTAAATTGGTTTCTAATAACACTATAGAACCACAAAGTGAATCATATAAAATGAATCCATCAATTTTCAATCACTATGGGATTTATAAATATCATGTGTATGATTATTATGGATTAGTGTATCAGTTAATATATATCCTTTCCAAGATGAGAAATCAAGCTTAAAATCTAATTATTACAGGTATTATATCCACCATTGTTTTCTGATATTAAAGTCACACTCTATGGAACTATATTTGGGTATTTTTTGATATGTGTAAAAAAACCACAAACTCAATATATAATAACTCTAACATTATAATTCATTGAAAATAGGTTCTACCTCAAGATCCTGTGTAGGGTAGTTCCACTAATGAAGTATTAACTAGATGGGAATTTATGTTACAACATAATATCCTTACATCAAAACATCTTCTATACATATTCTTAAAGAATCATAGTAAACAGTATAGTCTTTGAAAAACTAGGGTAGAATTAGGATCTGTACGGATGTCAATATCCCTTTCAACTCTTGATAATCATTCTCACAACCTTCGAAAAAATAATTTCAAAATGTTTTTAGTCCAGACATTAATAGGTGCTTCTATGCATGATATTTCTAGAAAGAATCACCTGTAATAGCCATACATCCCCATGAATGTAATTTTATGAAATAGATTCTTGGGATTCTCTTATAAAAACATGGAATTCACCTTATCTAGGCCAATAAAAACTATATCTTAAGAGATAATGTGAACCCAAAAGTGATCCTTATCATTCAAAGTGTAAAATTTTCTAATAGAAGAATGTCCTGAAATAAATCCTAGAGAAAAATATTTCTCCATGGGAATGGTCAGATTTGTTTTTTATATGAAGTGGTGCATACCGTTTCTTCACCAAGTTAGTTCAATCTTCAATAATCCTCACAAAACATGAGGGTACCATTGACCATCTTGGTGAAAAGGATAGGTGCACACATGGTGAAGTAATTAGTTAAATTAAATAAATTTCTTTAAATTCTTATAACTAAATCTTGAGTTCTTAGAGATCTTTATGTGTCATCCTATAATGTGAATGGAAACTAGTTCCACCCATATATCTTGATTGATGGTGAACACTACCACACTCATAAGAGAGAAAACAGTGATGTCTTTTTGGAAGAAACCAGTAATATGATCCACAATAAGAGATAATAATCTAAAATACATTATATGATCCCTCATATAGTGACTATCCATATGGGATTCCACTCCACCTAGACCACGATGCTCAAGAATTTATCGACACATCTGCCAATACAATTATTCTAAATGAATATAATAATTCCCCTCAGGTGGTGTAAAAGACACCATTTGGTGATATAAATTAATATAGGCATGGTAAGGTACAAACTATTTCATTTTGAGAATGACTTTGAAGATGGTCATATTGAGGATAAATATGTTCAATAAAAAATTGTTCCCAATTATCTCTAAGGACCCCTTACACTGGTATACGCTATCTGATTAAACTCAAAATACTGAGTCAAAAGTCATCACAACACAAAATTACTATATCTCTAGGAAAAAACATTCATTAATAGCATTAGATTTTCAAGATGTTGAATCACCTATATTAAATACTGAATTAATTACATTAGAGGCTACCAGGATGGTAACTCATATTTTTTAACGTCATAGATTTGGCACCTCAGTTATAAGATGATGTACATAGATATTGCATGAACCACTACTTTGAGATACACCAGAACTAATATGAGTAGTTATACTATTCAAGAGATGAACCTATAATGTCTGATTTCCTCAAACATGTTTTCATCATTGTCCAAGTTAGCTGGCAGTAGACTAGTTCCAAGAATTATATGGAGGTATGAATCCTATACCTGAATGTGGTGTCTGTATAGATCGACTATCTATAGGTATTAGAGGAAAAAATGGTAGAAACACTGAAGGTTACCAATCCGATGACAAATTTCGACACTAAATTGGGTTCCTTCTATAAGGGGGTTTCTTATGGACTTCCCTTCCACATAGGTGGCACACCACATAGTTATGAATTTATTTCATCTAACTAGTATTACCCTGAATATACCATCGAAATGATGCTTCATGCCTATAGATAAAACAACATGATATCCTGAAGATGAACCACATAAGCTCACATTTCTAAATTACCTTAGGTTCTCTATATATTGAGGTACTGGTTCACTATCAATAAAATATTGTTCATCCTTAAAATATTCATCTGGGATCAGATGTTATAATGAATCCCATCCTAAAAATGTTTCACCTTCATTAACTCATCATTAGTCAGTTTGGGTGAAAAAAATGAAGCGTAGTAAAAGTATATGAATACTACATTGTGGAGATAAAACCCTACTACATGAGATTAAACCCATGGGAATAGTCTTCTCTCAATACCTGGTAAAAATGATTTCCTAGAAGGAAATTTGGTAGCCCTCCCAGACCATACCCTGATGACATCCATCATGGGTGATGATATCTCCCCAATGTTTAATAGAATCATGAATCACATTTGTTGTGAGATTGATCCTCTCCTCAGGTGGAACCTCCAATTGGCCAAATATAGACAACATGACCTCTAACCATGAATTAGGATTCTGAGGACTACTATCCCTTGGGAAGGTGGGAGGATTTTGTTTTTCTAATTACTACATTAGCTCATCCATAGTAGAGTCTATTGGAAGATCTCCCTCTATATAACACATGAAGAAAAATAATATATCTTGGAAGTGATCACCAGCACCTAGTTGAAGATCAACATTTGGAACCATAGGTGGAATTACAATAGTTAATATCAGTGGCTCAAGGCTCACCACCTCTGGATCATTCTTTCCGTCACCCTCTTAGCACAAGACTCGAGGATTTCATGGGGGTATTTCATTATAATTTCCAAAAAAAATCCTCAGATAATATTAAATTGTAGATATGATCAATGAAAGTAGGAAAATGAAGTTACACAACCTTTCTATAAAGGGTCACACATCTCCTCATACTCGTACATCTTGATCATGATGATATGAAAGATCACAATGAATCATTAGAGACACTATCTCCATCTCACTACTATGCTCAGTTAAGGGTCATGTTCTTGTGTAACATTGAATATTATCTAATATATGTAGTGTCAATTCCAAGATATAGAAAAACCTTTAGATGACAATTGAAATCATAATATTTCAGTAACCATTATGTAGAAATTTGAAAATTTATTATGTTCATCCTTAATTACATAAATATATATATAATAGTATTATTAAATGCATCTCCATTTCCAATTTATAAAATGTCATACTCTTTATTAATTCCAATTGGCATATCAAGTAAATGCGACCAGACCATTATGTATTGTATCATGATATAATGGGTCATGAAAAATTATTTGATTAGGTGAATCACCATTCATAATTTATATAATTATATGATTCAAAAATTACTATTTGAGTACAATAATTTAATAATTTAATGTTTCAGTCTCTAGAACCAATGGTCCATAGCTAAAATATGGAATAATTGGTTAATTAATGTTCCATCATCAATATATGAGGGATAAACCATTTCAATTATTGTAGTCAGTTTAAATAATCAAATTATGTTGTCCCAAAAATTATTGTTAGTAAATTTCCATATATAATAATATAAGATATATCTATATACAACATGATGTTCTCGTATAAAATAAATGTGGCATGGAAAAAAATATGGAATATAAGTCTAAAATTTCCTATAGTGATGCAAGAGATTAAACCTCCATTCCATATCATGCTAATTAAAATAATCCCATAATAATAATATAAAAATATAATAATTTTACAAAAACTTTGTGCATCCAAATAGTGAAAATAATAAAATTTTAGAGGCCCAACCAATAACAACAGTTACCCATATCTAGTTATTTTGGTTCCCCATAATGTGGGTGGTCTACTCCGAAGAACATGTTCAATACTAAATTACGATATATAATGGTATCCTATATAACAACCCAATCAATATGAAAAAAAAGAAACATCCTCTTTGATATGACTTTTTAGAGTCTAACCCTGTGAACCACTATATGGTTCCCTATGTTATCTAGCCACATGACCCTAAGCGTATCTTCTCATATGCTATAGGCGACCAACTAGTAGTGTGTTCCATGGCTTCCTTTGTGTGGGGAATAGTCCCTCATGACATAGAGAGTAACACATTGGAATGTAATAAATTGTAAATAGTATAAGTAGGAATACACATGTACAAGTGGAATAATAAATCACCCAACTAAAAAATCATTTGGAAAATGAATCATAAATAGATAAAAAATGATGATCATTTCATGTAGCTAAAAATATATTAGCTGTATAAGATATAAAGGAAATATTCATATACCATATACTATAAAAAAATATTCCTATACTAGCAACATGAGCATATTTTTCGTCATATACCCCTATACATCATCATTGTACCAAAAATCAAACATTAGGTGTTTGCCTCTTGCCCTTTTCTAAACCTACAACCATGATGTTTGTTTAGGTACCGAGGGAAGACTGAGTAGTGTGTGGGATATACATAGTTGGATACAGCCAAAAATTTCTAAAGAAACCCAGTCTATTCATATAAAATGGGAATTGTTACATTAATAATAAATTCATGGTAATAAATAAATAAATACATCAAACTAGGTTCTTCATTAGATACCCAACCAAAACTACATTATTCAACAAAAGGTGGATCCCACTGAACCAATGTGAAAATTTCTGTGTATGAGTTGGTATGTATAAAGGTTCATCATAAACAAACCAAGATCATATTTTCCATGTGATTTGGATTGGTGGATGCGTCACTGTGAAACAATTAGTTATTCTGAGTGTTTAATATGATGGTTACCATTATTATTTAAATAGGTGTCATCTTGGGCATGTCTAATGTGAACCACATCCATGAATGCATGTATTAAACCCTAAGAACATAAAAAACAATATACAATATAGTCCGTCCAAGGTGATCCATGAATGGAATACCGTGTATCACTCCCATCATGGGGTGAAAACAATAACCACTAAGCCCATCCATTATCTCCTAAAGTGACATAGTATCACTCATGGGATAGTAGAAACATATTTCCATTGATTCCATCCATCGGGTCTCCCCTAGAGAATCGATATCCCTCATAAAAAGGTATGAAATCTCCACTATGAGCTCATCCAATGCATACCATGTATCACTACCAGTATATTTTACATTCACCAAAAAAAATAATTATAAATCATGATGAGAAAATCCACATAGATCCATAAATAGAATCCTATGTATTACTCTCAGCAAGATAGGAAGGTAGTTTTAGTAATCAATAATTTGTACCAAATCATCAAGGCATTAAAGTAATAATAAATTGATCATGTTTACAGAAAAATTAACTTTTGTAATTCAAATATGTCATAAATCATAGGGAAAAATTCACAACAATTCATTTTTCATTAGTTTAGTTCACATTTCACATTTTAAAACTATCATTTTTTTACAAGGAAACACTCTCTGCAAAATGGTAACTATAAAATTAAAGTCAATGGAATTTAGCAATTTAAGGATGGGAATATCAATAGGGTGGATCACATTAATGTGATCAAACTACGTGGTAATTTTCCATTAGATAGGGTTTCATGATCCATATTAAACCATTGAAATTATTTTTAAAAAGAATATTAGTAGCATAGATATAGATTTAAAACATACACCATAACAAAATATTATATGAAAGTAATGATACATTAGGGAAATGAACTAGAACATATTCCATAATACTTTTGAACCCAAACCATCACGTGTTGACCCTTGAAAAGAGGAATGTGTTGATTCAACACAAAAAAAAGTGAAGCAAACAGATCATAGTTAGATTATATACTAATGAACCATGCATAGGATTGTATAATCTCTCATTCACCAATATTTCTATTTATAAGAAGAAAATAAACCCCTATATTAAAAAATGGGTTCAGTGAATTTTTAAAAAACTTGCCCCGAAATTTAAAATTTACAGTGAATGTAAATGAATTACATGTTTTGTAATGCTTTGGTAATTCACACTATGCAAAATGAAATTACACATTGGGTTAATTAATGACACATCATGTAATGTTGGGTTTTGTACCCTGATATAGAAGACTAATTCATGATGTCTAAGGGTTCTCTCCAGCCAATTTCATGTCGTGTATTACAAATACATGTCATATATATAATACACTCATCATAATTTGATCATATCCACCTTCTAACCAATTCATCTCTTCCTCTCTATATAGAACCATCTAGCCTATGAGCCCAATCATAATGATCAAATACCAAATTTAACTCCACAAGAATTACACAAAAATAATTGAAAACAAACCATGATAAAAATATGGGATGATAAATTTTTTATAAATGAGTTTTTATAATTTTTAACACTATCCGAAAGATATATTGCATACCATTTTATTAAATTTTCAATTTTTAAAAATTAATCTTAATGGAATATTAATTTCAATGTCTAAAAAAATTCCTTTTGTATTTTACAGAATATGAAAGGAATAATTGATTTTAAATTTTTGACATGTACAAAATTTTCTTCCATATTGAACAATCAATGATTTTAATCTTCCATTATATCATAATAATGATATTTTTAGAGAAAAGTAATTTCAAAATATTTTACAAATTTTTATTTTTTAAAAAAATAAATTTTTAATGGGAAAAGGATATTATCTAAAGAGTGTTTGGATGATAATTTTGCTGATTGTATATTAATTAATGAAAAAAGCCCTATATTTTACATGTACTACACTAGGGATATTCTGTATTGATACCCTACTTATTCTATATATGGATTGTTTTTTATCATTTTCACCCAAGAATGTATTGGGATTAACTTTTAGGATTAATTTTTTTATTCATTAACTTTCCCATGAAATATTTTGCTTTTAGAGATCATTGTAAACTAAATTTCTCCGAAATATATATTTTATTTATAATGGATATTTTTATTTTATAAAAAATACACAATTTGTACATATTTAGGCCTACATTTAAATTTATTTTTTATTTGGGAAAACAATGATAAATATGTATTCTTTAATTAATAAAAAAATTTGATGATAAGGTCCATTATTTATGAAATAAATTGATAATTCAATATGTTAAGATTTATTATGACATTCAATGATAGTTCGGGTAGAAAATTATATATCCCATTGATTCATTAGTTGTCCCATGAGAGAAATCTATGTGATAGAATTGAATGTGTTTTTACCCGTATTTTTAAAATATTTTATGAAAGGTCAAATATATCAAGGTATTGTAATTCCTAAGACCACAATGTTAAATAATTTAGAATTTACATTATTAATTATTCAGTTATTATTATCAATAATATTTTTACAATGATATTATCTCCAGATAAATTTCATTCTATGTAATTTACTAAATAACATGTGTTTTCAAATATTAACCATGGAATATTGATTATGTCTTATATATTCTTGAAAGAAAAGTTATTTAAATGGCATGTGTGTAAAATTATTTATCATTCCATAGTGATTATTTATTGTCTATTCATAGGTTTCAGGTTATTTACATAGACTGTATGTTTAGTTATTTATTTAAGAATATTTATTACTCCTTATTTATTCATGATAGTCATGTTATTAAAATAGAAATTGTGTTTAGTTATTTACCTTTCAACCTTTAGTATTCCATATATATTCATGATTGTCATGTTATTTAAATAGAATTTGGTTTTAGTTATTTAAATTTTCATTTTGATATTTCTGTATGTAATCATTATATTCAGGTTTTAGATTAAATTTCATCTATATTTATATATTTATCTTTTATTATTATTTATTATGCAATGATTATTGTTTATTTACTCATGATAGATTCCACATTATGAAACATTTAATAAGAATTTGACATCACCCTTATTTTTTCCATTAAATGTATGAAAATAATAAAAATATTAATGATATTCAAATATATGGTAGAGAGAATAATGATATTTAAAAAAATATGTTTTAATTTGTGTACTCAATTGTAATATGGGAATCATGTATGTATCTAGCATAACCTGACTAATAATCTAAATATTATATGAGGATAAAATTTCCACTATCTTATTCCAATATATGAATGTATTTATTAGATCTAAGATACTAGGGATATGGATTTTATTTTAAACTATTTTTAAAAAAGTTGTTTGTAATAATTTTTTTACTATTTATCAAAAAAATGTCTTCTACCGAAATTCCAAAATTTCTTCCTTTGTTAATTTTAATTTTTTAAAAAATTGATATCCAAATTTATGAATAATTATTATAAATTTGTTATAAATTATTTATAATATATTCTCATAAAAATCATTAATACCTATTATTGAAGACAATATATTTTTCAAATGTAAAATTATTTTACTGAAAAATAAGTATATAATTATTATAAAAAACATTTTTATATATTTTTTCTAATGTGGTTATTTTAATTCATAACACAAATATTAACATTTATGATATAATAATATTGTTTAAATATTATAATTTATTTGATTATTTCATTAAACTCGATTTTTGTGTGTATTAAAATATATTAAAGAAATTAAAACTATTTGAAGCGAAATATATTTGAAAATATATGGGTGTTACATTCTATCATCCTTAAAATGAATATCACCATTTCAATTGAATCACAAGATTCAATTAAATGAGGATATATCTATTTCATCACAGCCACAATCTCCCATGAAGATTCCATGAATTTTTAATTCCTCAATAGATAAATAAATAGGTGATCAGTTTTTTTATGTATCACATTATCTATATGATCCATAATTTATAATGGGTTTTAATCATATGAAACACCATTAAATAGATATATAAACTGTTTGTTATATACATGTGATCTAAGAGGTTTGTACTACCATATTAGAGATTTGTTGAACATAACAGGAAATAAAGAGAGGTTCGATGGAAGTACCAACCAATAATCTCCCATCCCTACTCGATCGGGAATCTAAATGTTGGAAATATAATGATGACTCTTATTTCCATTATATCTATCAAATAAAGGTATTCTTTTAAAGTTATTTTTCATTAAATTTTCATTCTTGCTTTGTTCTGGGGGTTTTATATTCATTGTTGGAAATTGTGCGTTTTCAAATTTTAGGCCAAACCATGAGCCAATTTCCTTATTTAAAAATAAATTTTGTTTCTTTCACAACTCATTTATTTTTCTACATTTTACACCGATTACCCTTCCCAATTGGCATACCATTTTATATTAAAACCACCATTTCAATTTTGGCCCCATATGAATCCATAATAATGATGGATTGGGGTTTTTTTATTAAGGTGTTGGGCCAGCCCAAATGTAAATTCCTACATTAAATTTTTTAAAATTATTTAATATCTTGTTAAATATTATATTTTTTTTCTGGGATTCCAACTCTAACATGACCTCGTATACATTAGTTGATCTCCCATGCTCTCCTACCTCTATTTGGAGCTCATCGCCTCCACAAATTAGGGAGATATTTCTTAATCATTATCAAATCACCCAGATTTGAAGAGGTAAAAAGTCTATTTCATAACACCTTAAATTTTCAGACTATTTCCCCAAATTCAGTTCCCAATTGACCTACCATGACTTATTTATTCCTCCATACTAGTTTTTGTTTTTTATGATTCCACTGTTGGAGTATTTTGGATAATTTATTCAAGATTACCTCAAGTAAGTGTTTCTCTATTCACTTCCTTCCATCTTCAAAGGTTTTCCTGCATCATTCATGATGTTATAAAATGTCCAAAATATAGGGTTAGTGCCTAGGGTTTTAGTTGGTGTATTTGTGGTCAAATATATGGGTTTTTAGGTTAGATTTCACTACCTTATGGTGCGGCAGTGGTGCAGTTGATGTTTTACAGTAAGATTTGAGGGTTTCGACAATTTTGGTTGGTGATTCCATGTGTCAGAATTTATTTATGAGATATTTTACTTTATTTATTTATTCCTTATGTTCATAATATGTAGTGAGTGGTGAGAAAACCATTTTTGGTGTCATTATCATATCATTTTGTATTAAATTAACATTTTCGTTGGAAGTTGGGTATTTTTCAATTGTAACTCATTTGATATCTTTTGTGGTAGTTTTATAAAATATGGAAGTGATTTATTAGTTGTTGAAATGGGCATATAATTATTTTTGGTTAATTATTTAGTGTCATGTGGTCCTAAAAAGGTGGTTTATGAGAGGGATATATGTGTAAAACCATGTCATACTTCCTAAAAGTTTATTATGAAAATGTGTGTTTTCATGTGTATCTTTGGCGGTATTACTAGAGGCTATTTTATAACAATTGAGAGTGGTTTAAAAACGGTTCTTAGGGCTTCCCATTACATTTTTTATTGGCATTGGAATTATTTTGGACTTTAAAGAGGGTTTTGAAATGGGTTTTGTGTGCAAAACATAGTTATACCCCTTGGGATTGTTTAATGAAAATTGTAAATGATTTGTTGAGTTAATCAAATTTGGAAAATGATGTACATGTACTTTTTTGGTGATCGTGTTAGCATAATATGGTTTTTTAAAAGGTAACGTGGTTATTTAAGATATCAAACATTTTTAGAGTGTTTTACATGTTTTTGAACTGTTTTATCAAATTCCAAGAATGGTGAAAAACATATTTGTGGGATCTTTTGTGTGAATATGATGTAAAAAATGAATATTTCTTGGAAGGGGAGTTTTATTTGACTTGTGTGATATGAATGTGGGGTATTAGGTTAATGTATGATGTGAAAGAGGTATTGGAATGTGAAAATTATTTTTCATGGCTTGTTGAACATATTAATGAACAAGAGGAAAATTTGAGTATATAGGTGGGTGGACATGTACTAGTATGCTAGCGGTCCCAGGGGGTTTGGACACTCTTTCACATAGAATTTTTGACACTAGCAATAGTAACTAAACTATGATGATGTTGATATTGATGGGGAACCATTAGGTTATTGGAATTCTCCCTACAAGTGGCTTGTGTGCATGAGAAAAAATATTGTGATGGTTACACTCACTAAGATACGAGGTACCTTGAACCCACAGTGAGCTACTTCCTAGGGATTAATTCCCATTGCTTGTGTTCATTGGTTACATTGTGCTTACTATTGGAATATGTTATGATTTTTTTTAAAAAAATAAGTATATTTGGAAATTTTTTAAAATGATAAGAGTTGAGTTACCAATTTTATAGGGATATATGATATAGAGTTTTCCATGAAATTAGAAGCGTTTTGAAATGGGATGAAATGTTTTAAAATTAATGTATATTAATTGAATGTTTGTTTCCATTTGAATGATTGAGAAATTTATTTCTTGGTTAGAAGTATTGTGAAAAAGGAATTGTTAGTTGACAGTTTTGGTTTTCAAAAGTTGAATGAATTTACGTTTTGACCATTGGTATTTTGTGATCAACCACATGTATCTGGTTATATGGGATTATGGATGGTTAAGGGCACAAATGGATGACTGATGGGATGGATATGATGATGGTTCTCAGTGTGGCATAGATAAATGCATGTGTGAGGCATATAGGGTGCCATTAATGTATATTCTACCCACTACACCATTTATTCCAAAGAGATGATTTTTAAGAAAACTTGTTGTCTTGAGATCTAGTTTGGGATGGTGTGTCTTAGGTGTTTTTGAAAATGTTGTAGTTGTGGGATGTATTGAGTCCAAGAACTCATACTTTTTGAATGATGTTTTCGGTTTGTGTTTGGTTAGTAAGTTATGTTGAAGGGCTGGTTAGTGGTCTCTTCTAAGAAAATTTTGGGAAACATTTATGGTGGTTCCCATCATGTGTTAAATTCTATTTTTGGAACATTTTCACCAATGGACCATCTTTCCTGGGTCCTTGAGTTCTCTCATTTGATAATTTAGGCCCCATTAAGAGTTGTTGAATGACTAAAGTCCAGCCCTGATTTTTTAGCTATTGGAATATTTTTCAGTTGATCAATATATGGATTCTATTTCGTGATAATTGGTGATTGAGTCTACACCATTTCCATTCTAGGTTTTTCATATCCTCTTTTAGTGGGAGAGTTCTTGTGGAAGGTTTAAAGAGACCTTAGTTTCTTAAGTTACATAAATCGTTTAAGGTAAATATAATATGGGGTTGTTAGTGTGGATGGTGTCTAAGAGGGCCTCTTGGTCCATCGTTTTCTTTTCCAAGTAGGAGATCATGTTAAACCACCAAAATAGAAAATCTACTCATGAGGTTCTGCTATGGCCACTTTCAAGTATTGTGTGATTTTTAGGAACATTGCATAAGGTCCCTCTCAATGTATTGTTTTTATCAGTCACAATGGTCATGTTCAGTGGAACCTTGTTTTTTCAAGTGCTTGTTTGACTGTAAAGGTAAGTTTGTATAATATTTTTTTAGTCTAGGTTTTGTTAGAAGTGTATCTCATTTTAGGATATCTCAACATCCTATATTTAGAGGATGGTGTTTCTATATATATCATTTCCTCTTTACGATTCTCATTCGAAGAAACAAGGGGAAATTACTGTGCGTCTTCAAACCATATTTTTCATGTAAATGTTGGGCGATGGTAATAGAAGGTTGGAATGTGTTATGCCTCGATGAACCCATCTTGGATCTCAGTGTAATTTTTTGTGGAAATGGAAGAATAAATTCTATTTGTGGTTTTCAAAAGCCAAACTGTGAGGCCGAAGATGCTTCAATAATTTGACCACCCCCCATAGGTCCCTGAGTGAAGCTCGTGTGCAGTCAGGGAAATCCACAGGTCATTAAAACCTTCGGATTAATTCCTATCCTCGGTATGAAATATTGGAATAGTTTAAACCTCTATTTTCATCAAATTTTTCCAATTATTCCCATTTGGTGGTAGTAGTGGGAGGAACAAGTTTTCATGTTATAGTATGAGTTCATACATCCCCCCTTTTGTTTCCTTCAAGTTTTTTTGATTTTTTTTTGAAATTTGGGCTAGGAATATTAATGTGCACTATTGGTTCACGGTTAATAGTAACTATGCTCTAACCTAGAGAACCGTCTGATATAAGATAGTATCTATCACATGATCTCTAAATACACGTGTGTCTTGGACCATGAAACCCTGAAATGTATCCTCTTTGTGAAGAATTCTCAGCACAGTTAGTGCATGGTTTCCCAAAATATGCAGAGAAACCATGCAACTTTTCCAACTCTTCAAATTTTGGCGTCTTTTCGTGTCATATTTTTCAAGTCGGTTAAGATGGATGATTCTTATGGTGGGTAGTACAACTATGGATCTCATGTATGTTATTTTGAAAAAACTTAATTAGATTATACCTCTTATTCTTGGGAGTCTATTCAGGCTTCCCCCTGTTTGTGTCCTGAAGTTGGTTGGGGAAAATTTAAGTTGTCTCTAATGGTGGGAGCCCATTTGTGTCTCCCCATATCATTAAAGTGGTTATGTCCATAGTCTTGGTTTGTCGGTAGGTAGTCTCATTCTGGGCTATCTAATTACCAAAATCATCATTCGGTAAAAGTTGGGATTGTCGAGCCCCCAACGTATTAGGTAATATAAGGTCAATGTAACATTTTTCGGTGTTGTTGTTCATTGAGTGTAAACTTCTTGAGTCTAGTTCGGATTGTGTTTGAGGTGTTTTCTTTTGTCATGTAGTTTTAATATACTTTTTCATTTCAAGAATTGGTTTATGTTTTTATTTATGAGATAATTTCTTTTTTTAAGGATCTATTGGAGGTGTTTTGGCCATTTGGGGGTGGGTGAAACTTAGCAAAGGAGTCCATTTTGGCCTTTCAGTTGGGTTTGGGTTTTGACTTTGGCCTTGATCTGGCTTTATAAGGGTGAAATGTTTTATAGTGGGGGATAATATTATCATCCATGGATTCATTTAAATATATTTTTCATTTAATTTTAATTCGTTCTTTTTTGGGGGGTTTCACATTCTTTTTGTTAGAAATTGTGGGTTTTCAAAATTTGGGAGAAACTGTGAGCCCATTTCCAGATTTAAAAATAAATTTTGTTTTATTTGAAACTCCTTAATTTTTATAACATTTATATTCATTGAAATTACTAATTGGCATCCCCTAGTATATTGAAACCACGATATCATTTTGGATTCCATAAGAATCCATAATAATGAGGGAATTTTGTTTTTTATTAAGGTGTTGGGCCAGCCCGAAATCTCATTTCCTTGTTTAAAATATATATTTTTTTAATTTTTTAATATCTCTTTCAATATTTTTTTTCAGTTATTATAACTCTCACCCTAGATCAATTACCATGACACGCTCCCATGCTCTCCTCCCCCTGTTTGGAGATCATATCCCCCTCGGATTAGGGGGATCTTTCTTAATTATTCTCAAATCACCCTGATCTGAAGAGGTAAAATTTCTCTTTCATATAACCTTAAATTTTCACTCTTTTCCCCCAAATTCAGTCCCCAATTGACCTTATTTGACTCCATGGGGCATCCCAACCAAAATTGGTTACTTTAAGATTCAACTATTGGTGGTGTTGGGCCGATTCCTTAAATATTTTTTCAGGTAAGTGTTTCTCTCTTTATTTTCTTCCTTCTCCATAGGAATTCCTCGTTCTTTGATGATGTTCTATAATGTAAAGAAGTTAGGGTTAGTACATAGGTTTTATTTTTTTCCTTTTTTGACAAATATTTGGGTTTTGTAATGGATTTCACTCTCTTATGGTGCGTATGTGGTGAAGTTGATGTTTCACAACATGATTGGAGTATTTCGACACTTTCATTTGGTGATTATATGTGTAAGGAATTATTGATGAGGTATTTTTCGTGATTTATTAATTTATAATGTTCATGATATGTTATTTGTGGTGAAAAAATCATTTTTTGTAGCATTGGCTATGTATTTATTATTAAAGTTAATTTTTTGTTTGATGTTGTGTATTTTTCAATTGCAACTCATGTGATCTATTTTGTGAAAGATTTATAAAATATGGAAGTGATTTAATAGTTTTTGAAAGGGGCTTACAATTCTGGTAGAGAAATTCTTTAGAGTCATGTTGACCAAAATGGGGGTTTTTGAATTCCTTTTATATGTAAAACATTGTTATTGTTATCGAAAATGTTTTATGAAAATGTGTGTTTTCAAGGGTATCTTTTTTGGAATTATTCAAGGAGATTTTAAAACACATGATAGAGGTTTATTAAATGTTTTTAGGGATTATAATTAGGGTTTTTAATTGTATTGGAATGATATTTCCCTAGAAAGATGGTTTTGAAATGGGTTTTCTATGCAAAACATGGTTATAACCCTTGGGATTATTTTGTGACAATTGTAAATGATTTGTTGAGATAAATGAAGTGGTTAAATGATGTACCTATACTATTTTGGTAATTTTTTTCACCTAATATAGGGTCTTGAAATGTAAAGTGGTTATTTACGATGTCAAAATTTTTTTAGAATGTTTTATAAGTTTTTAAATTTTTTTTTCTAATTTTATAAAAGGTGTGAAACACGTTTGAGGGATGTTATGTGTGAGTATGATGTGAAAAATGATTTTTTTCTTATAATACAAGTTTTATGTGACTTATGTGATATACATGTGAGATTTTAGGTGATAATTTGATGTGTAAGTGTTAGTTTCATGTGAAAATTATTTTTTATGGCCTGTTGAACTACATTGAGCACAAGAGGGAAACCTGGGAATCTATGTTGGTAGACTTGTACTAGTGTGCTAGTGATCCGATGGGGTTTGGCCTCATTTTCATGTATCAAGTTTGACATTGAAAACACTAACTAAACTATGATGATGATGATGTTGATGATGTGTAACCACAAGGTTATTGGTAAGCTCCCTACTAGTGGATCGTGTGCATGAGAAAAGATATTGCGACAGTTACTTTCAATAAAATTTGAGGTAACTAGGTCCCAGAGCGAGCTACTGCCTATGGGTTATTTCACATTTTGTGTGCTCATTTAAAACTTATTAATTACTGTTATCATATGATATGATTGGTAGAAAAAATAAGTAGCATTTACAAATTTTTTAAAATTTTTATTCCTTAAAGTATACCACTTGAAAACTGTTTTTATTTAAAGTTTCATCTATTTAAAATACTTAATATCATTTCATGTTTATGAAAACATGCAAATTTTTTGCCTTTGAATGTTTATCACATGGAATATATTAGTGGTTGGTACTTATTTTACTTTTTATCACACCCAATATACACCCTTAGGTGTAAGTAGACATGGTTATTTTCTTGTCACTAGTTTGGGTAAAACATTTGTGCCAATGTTTTGAGTTTTTCGTGGTCCTTCATGATGAAGTGTTGTGGAGGTGGCTTGAAAGAAGTGACATATTCTATGATGAGTTTCTTGGATGTTATTTTTGTTTTCTTACCTTTCTAATGGTCTTTGAATGTTGTTTTAAATTGTGAAACTCTATTTTGAAATTTTTTAAAAGTTATTTTCATTGAAATATCATTTTTTGGTTTATTGGATTTTTTTATTGTTGAATGTTTATAAACATGGGTAAATCATTTTTAACATTCAATTTATGATACCCAAGAACTTGTGCAAGCCTATTGGAATCAAGAACACCATTCATGCCTTGTTATAGACAGGGTTTGGTGCCTGTTTTGATGGCGACAAGATTCAGTTCCTAACAATATCATAATCTCACAACATTCTCCCATGTATAAATTTATAGGATTAAATTCTCACCAAATTCAAATTCCTTATTTCTCAAAATATTTTCAACATAAATCTTGTTTTAACTATGACATTCTTAAATGTGTTTCAGAATCATTCTAACATTCCCTACCTTTTCTATTGTTATCTTGGTCACCAATAGCATTAATTATCCGACTTCATCCCAACTTGATTGAGTTCAAAACATCCTTCCATATAATAAATAATAAGGATCCATCAATTATCAATTTAAAACTATTTTTTGAAGAAAACATAATTTGTGTAATATTTCGATCCCAAAAAACAATAAAATCTATAGAACTATACCTGAACATATCTTCCATTATTTTAATGGTTCTCTCAGTTTTACCATATATATGATTACAATTTTTTTACTCAAATGAAACTCAGAATCATTATCTTTCTAAATACTTTCCTAAAACATTGAGTTAAACCTATGAGCCTAATATTAAAAAATATAATTATGTACTCAATAAAACCTTACCACTTCCATAATGTTGATTATTCTATACTAATAAAGATATAAATCTTCCTTGATTGACATTATGTGTGAAACATTATAAGAATATGGAATATAATACAAATAACATTATGTCCCTTTGTTTTTTTGGGGAGTCAAATGATAAAATACATGGAGATTTTTTCATATTTCTCTGATGTTATGGGTTTTGGATGTAACATATCCTTATATTTATATCTCTCAACCAAACGTCCTAACATACAAAGAACCATGTTTCAAAATTTTTAATATCATTACTCATACTATACCACATGAAATACTCATTAATATCTTTGTACATCATCATACATCCACAATTAAGAGGAAATGATGAACTATGTGCTTTATGAAATGGCTCCATCATTATGTCTTATATGGATAGAGCACATACATGGTTCATAAACCCTATATTTCCATAAAATTTAGTGCTAATCTGCATAAAATTTCTCACCTTATTTTTTAATCATAAATATTCTTTTTGTACCACATTTATATTTTTATGGACATATATTAGAACACTGATTTGAGAAAAATAATATTTTTACATCCTTCAATAGTTTCTAATCCATACTTTTCAAATTATAATAAATTGTATCTTTTTATCGCTATAATAGATAAGATAGTAAGGTCGTTTTTACACAATGTATCTCCCACCTTGTTTTAATTCCCTTGGTGGCAATGCATTTATCATTCTTAATTATTAATAAACTCTATACATAATCACTAAAACATATTTTTATATTTCTCAATGAATAAATAAATCAAACTTTTATTATTAGTATATATGTTACACATTTCGTCACAATTATAATGTCTAAAAATCATGAATGAAAAAAATAACTCTAAATCTTGTGATGGTCAATTTTTCTCATGAGTATTCAATTTCATAAGTTACAAGATATATAAATATCATTACACATGTAGAAACATCCCAATATATTCTTTAATTCATCATTATAGATCATGAACCATTATATACAATGGGGTAGAGAATGGAAGGGTCTTATGACTTGCTTTCATTTATGCTCCTAGAAAACATCATCACATTCATTTATCCGGAGGAACATATCTCCATTATGAGTTAACATGGTTAGTATATAACAGAAAATTAAAACATAATTCACTATGAATTGACAACACTAATAAAAATCATGAATTCTATAGACTTGAATCACTGTGGATGGCCTTGGAAAATTTTTAACAACTTATTTCTTTAATGAATTCAAAAATATACCCCAACTTGAGAATATATGCAACAAAAATGAAATTATTTTTCCCAAAATTTACACTGGATAAATTTTTCTTAAGGATTATCCATACATACGGTCTTTAGTTCAACCCTCAAGTGATCTTGATGATATTACTTTCTATTAGAATCTATAATAATATTATTTATAAAACAAAAAAACTATTCAAGGTAAGATATAAAGTCACTAAACATTAAATATATAAATATATTGGGGGAAGTTTTATTAATAAATGAATCACATAAAATAGATTATGTCTATACCATGTAAGAAATTCTTTCTTAGGTATCTCTTCCTTAACCCACAATAAATAATATCCATAATTATGTGAAATATTTTGAATCTCTATGTAGTTATTAAAAAAAAGTAATCAATTTGGGGTATAAGATACTAGTTTTTATAGTGATATTGTAAAGTAACAAATAATTAATATACAGTCACATTGATCAATATTTCATCTGATAAAATTAATAGATATACACCATAGTCACATTCCAAGGCAAATGAGTCCCATATAAAAATTATCCAAGATTTTTTAATTTACCCAATCAATGTTAGTTAGAGACATATGATATAGAGTCTTGGAAGTTTGTGTAGAACCATGTATGAGCATTATTAAAAACAAAATGTCAGGAATTTTCTATAGACTAGTAAATTATTCTATAAATACATCAAAAAATCTCATAAAATATTCATATCATTGATGTTGTGTTTTTTACCAATTGTCTGAAATAGTCTTCAATTTTTAAAAAAAATCTAGAACCATATACGGGACATGATTTCCATCAAAATTTTATATTTATCAACGAACTAATTCATGATTTATTTTGGACCATAATATCTAAAAAAAATTCTCTTCATAATCAATTGGCGTGAAATTTATGCAACGAAATACAATTTATTCTTAAGATAACATCAAATTCCACAAGATGGATAAAAATGAGAATTAAAGGACGCTGATTCCCAGAAAATGCTATCAGAGAAGAGTTAAATAAATATTATGTAATAATCATACATTTTCAAATTTTCATTAAAAATGAATTATCTAATTTTTAGGATATAAATTAACATTCATTGTTACTTTTCATGATATAAAAGAATTCATATAACCATTCAAAAATTATGTGAATTGATATTTGAGAATACTTACTACCAAATAAACATCATTATTATTTAATCAATACCATATTAAAGTCAAAGTGTTCTTTTTAGCCTCTTGTATCTTTAATTAGAGTGATCAATCATGATAAATCAGTATTTATATATATAATCATGACACATTAAAATCAATCTATGACACCTTATTTTTATCATAGGTCATACATGACCATAATCTTTTAAAATTCATTATGACGTTTCATACATAAAAAATGAAAAAACCCCAGAATATTCCATAAATGTTTTGAACTAGGGAAAATGTAAGGGCACACTAACAATAAACTAGGATGATGGCCAATATATGCTCAACCAACCCTTTCTGGGGTTATTACCCCATGATTCATCTATTCAAAACCACATCCACTTCTAATATCATGAGAGTGATATTTTTCAAGGAAACCATACTACATTATTTAACATTACAAAAAAAATGTTCCCAACACATATGATTATCCTAATGGCTCTCCCTAATGATTTCTAATCCTAGTTTCCATTATAACTAATCCTTTCTAGTATAAAATCAATAGAGGCCGATACATTTGAGACATATATATCACACCATAATAGATTAATATTCATTACATCATATTATGATCTATACTAGTTATTAGGGGTCTATTTTCTTTTGAAACCTATATATATTAAAAAATTAGTAATAGATCTATGCCATCTCCCACTTAATTATTCACATATCTCACCGTTATTAAAATTATCATACATAAAAAAATTCTTCATAACCACAGGAAATAAAATATAATAAGGGTGAACTCACATGCTCAGTAAGAATAAAAAACGGATATATCAATTATAACATAAAAATAACATCATACTAAGGAAATGGGAATATTAATTTTTTTTGAAAAAACTACCCTAAAATTTATAGATCAAACTCATGAGGGATGGAAAAAAAATTGGTAGTTATTATTATATGAATCATAATTGAATAAAAAAACATGAGCCATGATAGAATAAAAATAGAATCAAATATTATTTTGTACGTACACATAATAATTTAAAATTATTTTCTTCGGTATGTCTTACTTCCAAGCCTATCATTGGGGATTCAGTTCATTCCCCATTCCACGATATCATTGTTTTAGGTTCACTTCAAATACTATCATTGTGGATTGAGTCCCTTATAGAACTGGGTTCACTCTCAATTCTTGTTCTTATTATCTAACAATATATCGACATTTACAAAATGTATTAGATGGCTATAAAATTCTAGTTCCATCCATCACATAATCTTAATATATTCCTACATTTTACAAAATAACATAAATCAGTCATCATATATAATAACATTAGTAAATTTAATAGGATTCATAAATTTTTTTACCACTATTGATAACAAAACCCATAGAAATATAATTGGTATCATATATATATTTTCATCATAATAATAATATGTTTATAAGAAAAATACTGATTTTATCCTTTGATCATAACCCATGTAAATAATAAGTAACATAAATATATGTTATTTTAATGATAATATCATTAAAAGATTAATTGGAAGAATTCTTGGGGAAAATACTATATTATTTTTCAAATAATTTCTTTAAAATAAAAATATTTTCAGATAAATTAATAAAAAACGATTTTTAAAACTACCTTGGAAACTTATAAAGGATGTTTTAAATAATTTTGTTGTTTTTAATGATGGAAATGATATTTAAATCATTTACATTAAACAATTATTCTTTTAACATTTTCAGTAAAAATTACAATGAAAATAATTCATAAAATGGTAAAAATATTCTCATTAAATGATTTTATAAAAGGAAAAAACAATGAAAATGTTACTTTAAATAATCATCATATAACAGTACAAACATTTTCTTAAACATTTTTAGATGACAAATACATGTAAAAAAAGAATTTTGAAGGAAGAGAGAACTATTTTACACTTTCCAAAAACACATTATTTTAGTCTCTTAAGTTATTAAAGAGGGCAAAATGAATGTAGAATTTGAATTCTCTAGAAATAAAAATCAGATATTAAAATTCATGGAATTATTGGTATGTATTTAAAAAATATATCACAAAAAGCATTATCATTATCAAACCCAAAAATCATTAAGATTTTATTAAACCCCCCACCTCAAGTTCATCATTTTCCACAATATGTTTGACCTCGTGTAAAATAAAATAAAATTTATTATGATTTTATACCAGAGTATTTATCATAATTATATTATCATATATGAAAAAATTAAATTATATCATCAATTATTTATTAATAATTAGTTTTTAACATTATTGTTTCCAAGTGATAAATATTTTATTTTTCATGAGAAATTTTATTATGTTATTCTTTCCATTGTACATTGATCAATGTTATATAATCTTTATAATGTTTATTAGTATATTAAAATCATATATCTTAATTATTTATATTGATTCATCCATAAAACTTATGGATATAAACATTATTTAAACCATTCATAGAGGTGGTAATCCATACGTATGCATAAAACTTTATTGACTTTCATCAGATGGAAAGAAAGAAAGATAAATAATTACACACAATTTCATAAACATTATTATTTAATATATAACTCTGATATTAATTAATTCTATCCTTACTACCATAAAAGTAATGTGGAAACAAAAAATGAATCTCAAGGCTTTGTGGAGAAAGTAGTCTACACATGCACACGACCAATAATTTTACGTCCCATTTGATTTAAGAGAGTATGGATATTGTAATTTAAAAACTAATTATAACATTTAACTATATTTAGGTTAATTAATATTATATTTTATGAAAAATAGATGAGATTTAGGGAAGATATATGAAAAAATAATTTGAGGGATGTTGGGTATAGTGATTACGTTTTCTTTAGTAGGACACCTTTAGATTATTTATTAAGCATCCTTTGAATAGACTTTTAAGAATATAAAAGCATATAATTCATGAATATATATGTTAAGAGTATAATTGGGAATGGTTTGTTATAAAATTCTCTGTATTTTTTTAAATAATAGAAAGGAGGACTGACATTTCAAAAGTGGTGGAGAAGCCACACTAGAAATTTATTGAAAGATAAAATTATAAAAAATTCATTCTCAATCCAGAAATATTCCAAGAGGAAAAGTATTTGAGTGGTGGGATAGGATTTTGTCGAAATATTTATAAAATAGAATTTAAGATATTATAATATAAATATTTACCCTTATATTTTATTTTCACCTGTTAACGCGTTATAACCTTAACCACATGGACCGATTTGTTATTCTTCTCTTTTTACAACACATTATTAAATAATTTAAATTAAATTAAAATAGAATTTTGAAAAATAAAAATACAAATATGGAATCCAATTTACTGACTTAAATATGTATAATTTATAGAAAAATATTTTAAATTAATCTTACAAAACATGATGTAAAATATTTTCAAGTACAATATATTGTTTTAAGAATAATTTTTTTACAAAAAATTACACTTAATATTATCAAATTTGAAAATAATTAAATTATTAATAATATATTTGAAGTAAATTTACATTAAAACTTTTTAAAAAAATGAAAATTTTTAAATTCAATAAAGGAAATAAAAAATTATCATTAAAAATAAATATTTTTCATAATTTATCAAAAAAATAATCTTTAAAAAAAAACAAAAAAATTACCACTAAGATAATTTTATATATGATGAATAAAATAATAATAACCATTATTTCAGATAAAAATTTCAAATCTGGTATAAATTAATTAAAATATTTTCTTACAAATATAATAAAACCATTTCTGATGAAAAAGTATTTTCGAAGAATAAAATGATTCTTTTTAAATAAATGAGTTGATATTTATATTAGAACCTTTTAAATATATTTTTGAGAATGTGGTTATTCTAATTCGTACCACGAATTATAAATTATGCGTTATAATGGTCCAATTTAAATAACATGGTTTATATTATTCTTCATTTAAACTCTGGTTTTTTGTGTATCGCAAGCTATGAATGATATTAAATTTATTTGAAGAGAAATAGATCACAAAATGTCGATGTGTTGCAATTAATCTATTCAAAATTTAAAAAATCTATATCTTATCCCTAACATTACAGAACATAAAAATAATAATTTTATATTAATGATGGGTCAATTGGAACTCTAACTCATTTATATAAATAATGTAGAATAAAATACTCTTTATACATTAATAATATCATTAAATGATAACCTCATACCACAATTTTCGTATACATCCACCTCCACCAATGAAAAAATATATACATTGATTAAAGTGACTAATATTTCAAATAAATCTTATTTTTATAAACCATTATATTAAGTCATCATACGAAATCCATTAAAAAATCGTATATTTATTATTCAATAATCTTTTTCTTTCCTACATCATAATTCCTCCCTCCTATCATAACTCCATTGAAAATCACAATTAAAAGCTCTTTTTTAAAAACAAACTCCTATATTTTCTATAATAGTTCATTACCACCTTGAATTATACAAATCAACAAAATTAACCACCATAAATTATTTTTCATGATTTTTAATATAATCCTAAAATTAATTCTCCATGTTTTAGTGAATAATAATTTTCCATCAATAAAAAATGAACCAATATATAATTATATAATTAAATAATAAAATCAAAATAAATTTCCATGTCAATAATAATTTAGTAAATAAAATTATTTCATGATGTATATCATTAAATACCCTAAAAAACCATAGTGTTCTAATTTATTTCTTTGACATTAAAAATGATAAATTTCAGGGGTGGATTTATGTTTCTCCGAATAATTCATAGTCGAAAATAAAATTTATAGTTATTGGATCTACGTTATCATTAATATTTTATTTCATCTAAAAATTACTTATATTAGTTGTTTCCTGAGAATTAATCAGCTATTGGTTTCTTGTCCATTAGAATATCTGCAAAATTTTCTTTATTTAGTTGATTATTAATAATTATTTGAAATGAGTTTATTTCCACCTTGGTGTTTCTAAATATAACATATATCAAATTTGTTATTCTATCATGTTAATTAAAGTATTTTTCACCATATAGGTTTTAATCTTGGTTATACACTTTTCTATTTAATTAATAACAGAATTAATATTTTTTATAAAATTGAAAATACAATTTAAGGATGCTTGTAACAATATAAATTTAAAATAATAAATCTTGAGGGCATTTTTATATAGATTATTATGGAACTTATTTTTTAAATATTTGTTGTATTTAATGTATTTATAATTTTACTCAAACCAAATAAGAAAAAAATTCTAAAACACTCAATGATAAAAATTATAAATATCTATGTATTACATATATAGTTATATTCTATTTAAAAATAAAGTTATAAAATAATTAAAATATTGTGAAATGTACCGAAATAAAAATATTTAGTTTCTTAAAAGATTAGGATCATATCAAATCATTATCACACATAATAGAATGAAAATTTTTTAAATAAATCAACAAAAAAATCATATAAATTGGTCATAAAAATCTTAGTATATGAGATCTCTTATGTCTATTATAAGATAAAAGGGTGACATAATAAATCAGTAGGGGGTAATAATTGAAAAACACTGAAAGATGAATCAATCTGATGTATCATGCTGTGATGATCCTATTTTCAAAATAGAAAAATGGATAAATATTCATAATATCATAAATTTTTATCACCCACATAATAATGAGTCATCATTATCACAAGTCAAGCCTCACCATACAAGCATCATAAAATCTTTGTCCTTGGATATTTACCAAGAGAATATATTAATCATTTCAAGAAATAAAATATGTAATCAATCAATTATGGGATGTATAATTTTAGGAAAACACTTCAAAAACGTTTTATCAAAAACATTCTGTTATAATTATAAAAAATCAACAAAAAATTCAATATCAATAGTTAATCATAATATCAATAACCCCTAGAGAGAAAGAAACATGTTTCATTATATTTTTGAATATTATTGAATAAAATTAGAAAACTATAATTGTGTTTACATAAATGTTAATACCCATGAGAATAAATAATATATGTCTGCGGTATATTTATTGGATATATAAAAAATAAAAAACATTATAAAAAATAGTATAAAACATAAATAAATGTCAATAAATTGATAAAAAATTCCCTTAAATCAAAATTTGATCTGTATAATAAAACATAAACTCTATATAACCATATTATATTCATTAATACTATAATTAATAACTATATTCATATTAATTTTAATTTTAACTTTTCTTTTATATTCATTATTTTACATTTTTCTATCAGAAACTATCTATGTGGGTTTCCTAGAAGTATTTCGTTACATAGATTTATTAATTTTCATTTATTTTGTCTCAAACATTACTACTTTTCATTGATTTCCCTAGAACCAAAAAATATATATTTAATAATCTATTCATTATTCAATAATTTTGTAAGGTCCATGTTAAATATATTTTTATGATATAAATAACATGGAAAATAAATTTTTTAGGGAATAATTGTTTTAGGATGTAAAATAAAACATAAAATAATTTGTTTACAAAAATATAAATGACCACTAAATATTTATAGATTAATGTGAATAAATTAAATAAAAATTTTAATTTCAATTTAAAATATAAAAAACTATCCAAGATGGTGATTATGATCACAAAATTGAATTAGTCTCATGGGAGGTTTATGATAAGATTTTAATGATTATGCAAATGAAGAGTTAAAAAGGTAAAACTAAAATATATGATTAGTTTATATTAATTTTATAGAGGGATCAAAACATTTATAATAAATTTATATAATATTTAATACAATAAAAAAAGTATTAATAAAGAAATGGGAATTGAAATTTGTAGAGTAATGATTTCTTAAGGATGGATAAAACTAACACATTATTTCATAACCTGCTATATTTTTGAGCATACGATTTACATGAAAATATAAGACCAACATTAGTGAGATGAGTTTTAAGAAAGAGTATTTTGGTATGTATTTATTAAATTATTTAATTTAGTGAATTTATTCCATGAGTAATGAATGAGGGAATTTATCAGGAAAGGGGGAGTGAATTTTGAACAAAATATTAAAAATAACTAATTTATGCTCATTACAATGTACTGCAATTCACATTATAGATTTTAATCATATTAATTTAAATTACAAGAAATATAGGAATTTTATAAAAATGATAGGATATTTTAATAAGATCATTTAATTGTTAGATAATCATTGAATAAAATTTAATATATTATTTTATTCTTTGTAGATTTTCCCAAAAGTAAAAATTATGTAATTCTAAAACGAAAAAAGTGAAACTAATTTTCTGAAATATATCCAAAAAACAAGATAAATATAAATATTAGATAAAATATTTTAACACGTCACTAATTAATTTTTCGTGATTAGAAATATTTCTTATCCATTAATTTTTCTTATTTTATAGAATTACATTAATATTTTTACAAAAAATTATTATTGTCATATAGCCCAAATTTATCTTATAAGGGTTAATAAATATTTTTATCCTATAAGAAATTTTTAAAAATAATTGTTAAATTTTGGTTACCTAATTTGTTATATCTAATTATTATATACATTGTGTGAATATGACTAATCAACATATGCCCAAATATTGTGTTCCCAATAGTAATATTAATATTTTATAGATTCCCTTAAATCATTCTCATAAAATCAGTTTCATTTTTAACATCATTTTCTATAAAAACATATTTTATTTATACCATATTTTGATCAATTGCTTTTAATAATTATCATTTATTTAATAGTGATTATCTAAGAAATTATTCTTATGTGAGAGTATGATTTGTTAGATAATTAATTTTTTAAAAATGTATTTATATGTATTTGTATCCATTATTAATTCCAACATTGACATTAAATATTTTCTGTTTATTTTTATTATTATTATTATGAAATAATAATATCTTCATTTTTTCTCATTCATCTACTTTTATGGGTGTATATTTTCATCGAAAAATTATATCCATGTATTATGAATAAAAATATTAGAAATTAAAAGAAAAAATTAGATCATCAAAATTATTAGTAGATAAAATTATATATTTATATTAATTCATGAATGATGACTGATTTATAAAAATATGAAGATTGATTATTTGAATGAAATAAATATATTTTTCAATATATATTTATCCCAAATTTTTTTCATTGTATATGTATGAATGAAAAAATTTCAATCATAATGTTTTTTATTTAGTAACATAACTATACCCTATAAATAATGTTTGTCGCAATAAAATCATCCAAAATTTTACATGACTCTATCTATCATACCATTATAGTTACTATCCATATTTTTTATATTTCATGGTTTGATAGAGTATCCTAAATTCTATTATCGAAACTCATCTAAGTAAAAACATCACATGTTCCTCATTCAATAATTTTTTTGAAAAAATTTAACTGAAAAAAAATTAACATGACATGAATCCTTCTAAATCCATCTCGGGTCGAAAAAAATTAGTTATGTCCCTCAAAACCACCTCCAATATACATTAAGAGAGTGGTAGTGGGGAATATGGGAATACTCTAAAAATCTGATGCATTCAACAAACACACAAAAAAATTTATCAAACATAATAAAAAACAAAAAAAAATTATAACAACCATGGAGTAAAATATATTTTGAGAAATAAAATTTGTAAATTCATAAAATGGAACATAATAATCATAAATTCAACAAAATTACAATCATTTAAATTTCATTTTTTATGTACTAAATGAAAGACCAGTGCAACCACTTAATCATTGAATTTTGACTTCTATAAAAACATATAACAAATTAAAGCAACTGCATGACCTTTATTGACTATCTTTAGTGTCACTTTGACTACCAATGAATTATATAAATTATATATCACCTTCCAAATAACATATATGTCATCAAAAATGTTTTCGTTTATGTATGAGTTAGAAACCACCAAAAGGGGAATCCCAAGTTATTAATAGTGGTAAATATCATATAAATTTGTGAATTATAATAAAGTAATAAAATAAAAAACATAAATTCAATTTATAATTACCTAGATCAATCCATTGGTCACTTAAATGACTTTTAATAATATAATTGAATATCATATTGACGAAATATAAACCCATATAAATCTAAACTCATTTGTCTTAATATTAAAACTTATTTAGAAAAATAATAAATAAAATAGTGATACTAGAATAATAAATATAGCTAGAGAATATATATTGATCTTATCTAAGATATTAAAAATTCCCAGAGAGTTCTCATATACATCATGAACCCCTCCTCATATGTAACACCCCATGATTTCATTGTACGTTATTTCTTCAAAGTAATTAAATAACTTGCCATACACGCAACACCGAGTTCAAGCGCACCACGACTTACCAAACTAGTCGTTCAAAAGAGGTTATGAATATTATTAACTAAATTTTGAGCTCTATAAAATCCTAATAATTTTAAAATCCATATTATGAATTTTCAGGACATAATAAAAAAACAAATTTATTTTTTTCAGATAAAAGAAGTATTTTTTAAAAAATACAATTTTACCACATTTTAATGGTGAACCCTTTTTAAATCCAATATTTGAAAGTTTTATATAACCAATATGAAAAAATAAACTTCTTCTTTAAAATTAGGAGATAAGAATTTAGATTCAATAAATTTCAGGTGTTTCTCTAATAACTTTTATATTTGGGTCAATAGTGAAAAATACTATATTTTAACTGAAAACAACTTTTTTAATCAAAATAATTTGATGTGTTAAATTATAAATTTTAATTGTTTTTAAGAATATATAGGTTATATTTTGACCATTTAATCCAATTTTATTCATTGTAAATAATTTCAATTTGAAATTAAATAAAAACAATTATCAATCTATTGTTAGTTATTATTTCTTAAAAACACGCTTCTGGTTTTGAGAACATGAATTAATTTTAAATTAATAAATTAAACATCTATGTTTTGAATTTGGTTAAATAGAATTATTTTTTTAATTTAGAATATCAAAATTATCTTAGGGTGAAATTTTAGTTTTTTCTAAAAACATTCAATTTTTGACGAATAGTGAAAAACACAGAGTTATTGGTTAAAACCGACATTTTATTTAAATAATTATATATTTTATTTAAATTTAATTTATGTATAAATAGATACATAATAACTATATAAGGTCAATATAATTCATTGGAGTCATTTTATAATAAATTTAGATATATAAAAATTTTATTTAACTTTCTACCGTCTTTTACCCACCTCAAAGGAGAATTTTCAAATTTGCATAAAAAATAATTTTACCACTTCTATGAGTTGAATTTCAAAATTATGAGAGACACAGTTAACCTCAATAAGTACAATTTTGTTCAATAAGATTAAAATAATTTTTGGTGAATAGTATCTTTTGACTATTATTTACCACGGTTAAAGGTAAATAGGGTAATTCAAGGTAAAAATAATATTATAATAATAAGTAATTATATTAACACTTGTACCAACATTATTGGATTAGTCATGGATAACCATGGGCATCCATGGTCCAATTTTTGGAACCCATGTAGCCACTTATGAATGATAAGGAAACTTTATTTTAATTAACATATAGTAAAGGAAAAAATGACATAAAACAAATATCATTTAGTACATAAATTTTAACATGGGGTTATGTAAAGCATATATTTGATTATTCAAATTTATTGTAAAGATAAAACAATTTCCTACATAATGGTATTTATTTATATTTTTTTATACATTAAATAATTTATTTTATTTATGACACAATGATGATGCTGCAATTAACTTTTTAATGAAATATTAAAATAATTGATATTATAAATATACAAATAAAAATAATTTGAGACTTTTTATGAATTACACTAATTTTAGAGCTTAATATGACATTTTAGGGTTTATGAAATGAATTTTTTTCGAATTAATAATGTTATTATGAATAAAAAAAAGAAAAATAGCAAATAGTGTCAAAATTTACATAAAAGAGTTATTAAAACAAATATTATATTATTAATTGATATTCAATTCGAAAATATCTATGGTATTTCCAGTGGTCTTAAATAATATTATATATGTCCTTAATGAACCACTTGAGGTTCTCTTGGAAGTTTATATTATATTTATTAACCTTATAATATAAAAATACAAAGAGACCTGGTAAATGTCAAACTAATTAACTAAGAGTTAAATCTAAAATATGAGGTTAATATAGTGACCCAAATTTGCCTAAAACCTATTAGTTGAGTAGTTTTAGACCCATGCCCACCTTATCCTAGAAATAAATCATTTTGGATACATTAAAAACCGAAAATGATTCTATTATAAAATAATAAATTAATCTTTTCCTAAGGGGCCCCTCACCCCTCTTATAAAGGGAATTCCCCCTTTTCTCAAATTCACACCATCAAAGCCATTTGGCTAGGCCACCCCTGCCCAAATATCCTCTCAACGGTCCTAACTTCATCATAGAGGCATTAAATTAGTCATAAAGCCAACCTATGGATCCATTTTAATCAAATTAAAAGGAAGAACCCAAAGAAGAGGTAAATATTTCACCACCTCTATCAAGTTCTTTTCTTCTTCCACTTCTTCTATCCTTGATGTTTCCGTTGTAAAATAATATCTTTAGTTCCGTCTATATACTATGATATTATTATAAATATGTTACAACTATATTCATTATTCTATCCATCCTTTGAATGACCTGTCACCATACGTGCGTACGTACGACTTACCCTCTCCATGTCGTGGGGTTGATGTTATTCAATAAATTATTATTTTTGTAGGTATAATAATGATGTATAATTGATTAAAATAATAAATATAGCATTATAATTATTCTTTATATATTTTTTACCATTCAATTATATATGATTTTAATATCAAAATAATGATATTGTAGCTCGTGCGTACGTATGGATTACCTTTACCATGGACGCGACGAGATTCATTCCCCTTCGTAACCATTAAAGACTAATATTCATTTGATGATTAAAAATAATGTTTAAAGACTCATATCATTATGAATATGAATAAGAAACATCCCATCCCTATCAAACATGACTCACGTAATAATGAATATAATGGAAAACGAATCAGTTAATACCCGAAACGACGATAATACCAAAACATCATTAACAAACCATTATTAGAAGATAATATATGATAATATAATTATGTATATGGTTCTTAAATAATTTTATAATAAGGATTTCACTATTATACACGAGTTTAATGTATCCTCAACCAAGGAAAAGTACAAGGTAATGGTTAATTCTACAATACCTTCATTATCCGTGGTTGTTTATACAAAATTATCTACTAGGGCCTCTTTATCATCCATATATATGTTTATTAAAATGTATTTCAAAAACATTTTTACAATTTTATAAACAATAGGTTAAATTAATTTATACCCTTATTTGACCTTATATGTTTTTTAATGGAATCATTCCATCGTTTTCCAAACAAGGAACATTATAACCTTTTCAACAAAATTAAGGTAAGAATGCCTTATTTATCTTATATAGAAGGTGCAAATATTTTCCGCCATTATAACATCATCAAAGATTCCCTTACAAGCTTATAAGAATAGTTTCAAAATAAATGTTTTCTTTATAATCTGGTGACTCTTAAATGATTTAAAAATATAAATACATATTTCTGTCAAATAGTTTTGATTTCATCTTTGTCAACATCATTTGATAAATTTTACACATGTTTAATGTTGATTTATTATGATACAAAGCATCCATAATGAATTAAAGGTATTGTGATTTGTTTGACTATGGTTGTGTTATTTTTATTCCATTCATGGTTTATGCTTAAAATTTTGACATTTCATATTCTAGTTTTAATATGAATGTTTATGTTATATTTCAACATCTTCTTAAGATGAATGTGTTGGAAATGTATGTTCCGGGTTGGGGATAGGTAAATGTAAGACCTCTGGGTTGGGTTCCAGTTACAATAGACCCTCCAGGTTAGAGTCTGGTTACATAGCCTCTCTAGGTTGGAGTCTGATTATAGAGGCTCTATAAGGCCCCAGCCTTAAACATTACTTAATATTGAATTAAATGAATAATTCAAATTGAGGATCTTTTCAGGTTTAGAGTTTTAGAGAATTATAACATAACTATTACATCTTAAAAGATTACAAGGTAGACACTTCTACTAAGTTTCCATAAAATAAAAACTCTTAAAAAGAAAGATTTCTAGATTCCATGTTTTAGATAGCATGACATTCCCTTGATCCCATCCTTGACCTTATTCCACTTTAAGTCCTGTGAAAAACATTTCAAAAAACATGGGGTGAGCATAAAAAGCTTAGTAAGGGATACACAAAGAATGAAAACTGTTATTTTTTCAAACATCAAGTAAAACATGTATACTCTATCAAAGTAATACCTTCACCTTCATGAAGTAGTAAAAACTCTTCACTGAATAAAGTATCATTACTTACCTTTTTTGTAACCAAAGGATTACCATAAAACCCATATAAAGATCACATAGCATATATAAAGGTAACTTGGTACATAAACATACTTAAGTGGAATAACCATACGGTCGACTTCCACACATATCACTTAATGGAATAGCCATACGGCCAATTTCCATACTTACTTAATGGAATAGCCATACGGCCGACTTCCATACCCAATGCATTGGAGGTTATAACGTAACCACCCGTCCTGGTATTCACGGCACAACCCGTCATATGGTTTATCACGTAACCACCCGTCAAATTTCCAAGTACCAATATAAAATCATAAAACATAAAACCAATATAAAGGAATGATAACATTTCCACATTTGAATCAAAATATAAAATAATATAATCCTTTATAAAAACCATTTTCAATACCAAAATACATAAAAGAGTATATGGTATTTATTTTATTTTAAAAACATTACGGCTTGTTGAGGAAGCCAAGACCAAATAATACTTGCGGCGGCGGAAAAGGTCGTTGTCACCGCGTACGTTAAAAAAACATTCCTTTTTGTCTTTTAGTAAAATGCCTCGTAGAAAAAGATTCTTTTTGTATAAAATTAAAATTCAAAGGGGTTTATACACCGTATAAAAGAAAGTTGTGTATAAAATGAAATATGCCTCAATGAAAGGAGATTGAGACGAAGTCCCTTACCTCGGGTCCGACTTGACTCGATCGTTCTTTAACGTCCTGAATAATAAAATTGAGTTAATTTATAATTGATTAAGAACCTTTTTAAAGTTCATTATTCCTTTTATATCACTTATTTCCATGTTATAAACATTATGTAACCATTTAAGTTAATAATGTTTGTTTTGTCAATATTTGGTTCTTAAGTCGAAAGTGGACTTCTTAAAATTACATGTTGTTCCTGTGGTCAAAGGTTCTTTATATCCAGAATGAAATTCCAGATTCGGATATAATATGTATCATATATATCCAGCATATAAATGTATTTATAATATTACATAATCATTTAGAGGTAAGAAATGAAATGCACCGTTCAGGGAGACGGTAAGCCGTACGTACGCATGAACGCTACTTTCATTTCTTTGTCATATTAATGGAATTAAAACTAAATGAGAGGTGTGTATATTTTAATTCCAGAATTATATTAATCATTTAGATATATCATTAATTATATATATCCATTATATACATGTACTATTAATAGTACATTACATTTGGGGATAAGAAATGAAATGCACCGTTCATAGAGACGGTAAGCCGTACGTATGCATGAACGCTACTTTCATTTCTATCTCATACTTTAATGGAAAGAAATAATAACGATATAGAGGTATATTATAATTCCAGTATAAAATCATATATAAAACTTTAAATCCATCCTTTACACGTCCCACATATGGCATTAACGAATCACATCACTTTGAGGGGGCGGTAGGCCGCACTTCCTTAAATGAAGATATCGTGTTTACCCATAATGGAAACCATAAAGGTATGCCCAAAATGAAAAATACAGAAGCTTAAAAAAAAATAAACATATTATATATCATATATAAAAATAGTGACTTCATAATGGCCACCTTTGAAGGTGTTTAATGAGTATTGAACAATCATCGTTTCGGGAGGCAGAATTTCGCCATCCACGGAAACCGTATGTTCTTTAACCATTTGATGTAGTTGTGTGAGAGTGTAGCTCGAATAAATATTATAACAACATCCTACTACATTGAAGATACTGCTGTGGTTACAAAATAAGTAAATAAAAAGAGTTTAGGGGGTTGGAGAAGCAAAATAAAACAAAAGGACTCAAAAGAAGACATTACCTTAAAATCGGGTAACTCCCCTTAGTTTGAGCTCAAAGGCTTCCTTGGGAAGACTTCTGCCCAAAGTGAGGCTTCAAGTAGTAAGAGAGGGATGTGGAGAGCCAAAATGGGCAGGGGTTGGCCGAGCCAAAGGCTTGAGGAGTGTGTGAAATGAGGTAGAGGTGGAGGCCTTTTATAAGAGGAGAGGAGGGGCACTTTTGGAAAGTAAAGAAATATTACTTTATTTGAAAATGTGTTTCGGTTTTAAAAGGTCCCACATTGATATAATTCGTGGATAAGGTTATAAGGGTTCTAAATCCACCCATCCAATAAGTTTTGGACATGTGTAGTTCATAGATTTGACGTTATCTTTCCATTTTATTTAAATCGTTAAATAATGATGTCATCGCTGCATCATTATTATGTCATAAATAATTTAATTTATATAATGTATAAAAATTATAAAAAAACTATGATGTAGGAAATCTTTATATATTTCCAATGATAATTTATAATAAAAAATCTGACTTGTATAACCCCATTTAAATTTTTTTTTCGTAAAACATATCATGTTTGTGTCATTTTTACTTTTACATTAAATAAAAAGTTATTTATGTCATTTCCCAACCAAAGTGGCTCCATGGGGTCCCCAAGTTGACCCATGTCTTGTATTGGTCGGCCATGACACAACCAATTAGGGTAGGACATGTTTCAAGCTCATCTCATATTATTAAAATATCATTTTTACCTTAAACTACACTAATTACCACTAAACACGATTAAAAACTTAATAAGTTACTATTCACCAAAAAATTATTATAATCTCAATGAACCAAATTTTACTTCTTAATGACAACCATGTATGTCGGATTTTTGAAAATAAAAACACAATGATGGGAAAATTTCATTTAAATGGAAAATCAGTTTTTATAAGTACCACTTAGTGGTTTCACTATTCATCAAAAATTGATGTTTTTCAGAAAATTACCAAAAATTCACCCTAAGATATATTTGATATTACGAATTCAAAATTTAAGTATATTTTAAAAAATTAAAAATATATAAGTCAAATTAATTAATTTAATAAATAATACCCGCTGTCAGAGCAAATAGCTTGTTTTTATGAAACAATAAGTATCAAAAGATTGACACTAGTTTAAGTCCGATTTCAAAGTAAAATTAATTCCAACGACCACTATTGGATTTAATGGTAAAAATATTTTCTAATTTCACTTTAAAACAGATTAAAAAGATAATCTAATCATATAAATAAATTAGATTAAAAAGAGGTTTTGAATTAAAATACAACATTTTACACTTTTCATAAAAAAAATGAACTTTATCAAAAAGGTACCAAAAATTTACACAAAGTAAATTTTGATGTCCCGATTCTAAAGAAAAGTTATATTTGGTCCAATAGAATTTATAAGATCAATAAAAACTATATTTAATGACGGTTCTCTGTCAAAAGGTGATAAATGGACCTTTCATGAAAATTAGGGTATAAATGCCTAAAATTGAACTGTTTCCATATTTTAAGCCTTTATCTTTTATTGGGTAAATGTAAAAACATTTAAAACATATATAATCATATATTAGTTATTTCTATCCATTCCCGCCAGTACAACGGCTTCTCGTTAACTAACATTTAAAATAATATTATTTTATTACTTGTGTGCAACGTAAGTTTTCAAAGAAACTCATCGTTGCGTACCGAGTACGCTATCGAACGTAGAAACCCATTTTAATTAAAATTAACATTTAATTTGTAAATATTAATAAATATGAAAATTCTTTATTCTTTATTTACCTGGGATGTTACATCCTTCCCCCCTTTTGGGAATTGCATCCTCACAATTTTATTCACTTATCAAAATAAGTGGGGGTATTTATCCCTCATAGAATTTTCAGATTCCCATGTTGCCTCTTCCATCATGTGGTTTTTCCACAAAACCTTTACCTGCTTAATCACCTAATTCCGTAACACCTGCTCCCTGTGGTCAAAAATCTGGACTGGTTGTTCTTCATAAGATAGGTTCTCTTCCAGCTGAACTACCTCTGGACTCAAAACATGAGATGGATCTGGCATATACTTCCTAAACATTGAAACATGAAAAACATTGTGTACCTGAGATAAACTCGGAGGTAAAGCCACTAGGTATGCAACTGATCCAACTTTCTCCATAATTTCGTATGGTCCAATAAACCTTGGACACAGCTTTCCTTTATTATCAAATCTCATCACACTTTTCCAAGGAGAAACCTTGAGAAAAACATGATCACCTACCTTGAAAGATAGATCCTTCCTCCGGTTATCCGCATAACTCTTCTGCCTGCTCTGAGCTGTTCTCATGTGTTTCTGAATCAGCTGAACTTTTTTTTCCATCTCTTCTACCAATTCTGGTCCCATCAACTTCCCTTCACCCACTTCATCCCAAAATGCTGGAGTTCAAAACCGCTTCCCATATAGTGCCTCAAATGGTTCCATCTGTATACTGGAATGAAAACTGTTATTATATGAAAATTCAACCAAAGAAAGATGTTGGTCCCAACTTCCATGATAATCCATAGAACAAGGTCGTATCATATCCTCCAATGTCTGAATTGTTCGTTCTGACTGCCCATCTGATTGAGGATGAAAAGCTGTACTAAAATTTAATTCCGTACCCAACGACTTCTGAAGGCCTTTCCAGAAGTTAGATGTGTACCTGGGATCACGATCAGATACAATGGAGAGAGGAACCCCATGTAACCTGACTATCTCTTTAAGATACAAATAGGAAAGTTGATCTAGAGAGAAAGTATCTCGTATAGAAAGGAAATGAGCAGATTTGGTCAAGCGATCAACAATAACCGAGATTGCATTATTACCTCGAGATGTCTTCAGTAATCCAACAACAAAGTCCATGGATATATTCTCCCATTTCCACTCTAGCATTGGTAAAGGCTGAAGCATCCCTTTCGGTAACTGCCGCTCTGCTTCAACCTGCTGACATGTCAAACACTTCACCGTAAAATCAGCAATATCTCTTTTCATTCCATCCCACCAGTAATACTCCCGCAGACCTTTGTACATCTTAGTACTGCCAGGATGAACTGAAAACGGGGAACTATGAGCCTCACATAACAACTCATTCTTCAGCTGTGAATCACAAGGCACACATAATCTCTTCCCAAACCTCAAAACACAAATACAAACTTATCCAAGAACTCATGGAAAATTTTATTCATAAGGTCCATGAATACAACAGGTGCATTGGTTAACCCAAAAGGCATAACTACAAATTCACAATGGCCATATCTAGTACGGAACGCAGTCTTCGGAACGTCTGCTTCTTTTACTTTCAATTGATGGTAGCCCAACCTCAAGTCAATCTTCGAAAAATACTGAGCTCCTTGGAGATGATACCACTTCATTCGATGGCCCAACATCTGCTGAAGTTGTTGCAAAGGATTGTACCACCCCTTTCTGCTTGTAGTCTGGCTGCATTCCCCCAGTTGAGTTCTTCATTGGACACTCGTTTGCATAATAAACCATTTCATTACACTTAAAACATCTTACCGTTGGCTTTTCATTGCCTGTTTGATCATCTTCCTTACAGTTACGAGCAATATGACTAGACTTACCACATCGAAAGAACTTACCAGACTTGGATAAACATTCTCCAGGATTCATTTTACCACACTTCTCACAGGATGGATATTTGGTTTTCTTACCTCTTTGCTTCTTTGATGAATTCTTCCCATTTTCCTACCAACTAGACCTCTTATTCTGTTGTTTGTCATGGAACACCTGATCATCGGCAAAATCCATTTCCACCTTCTCCGCACATCGAACAAGTTTTTCATAACTTTTGAACTCACAAGAAGCTAAAGCCCTTTGATACTTTGGCTTTAAACCTAAGTAAAAATGGTTTATTTTAATATCAAGATCTCATATGAAGTTTGGAGCATACCTTGCCAATCGAGTGAACTTTGCTTCATAAGCAGCCACTGAATCATCCTCCTGCCTCAATTCTAGGAACTGTTTTTCCATCCTAAGACGAACCACATTACGAAAATATTTCTCAAGAAACATACCTTTGAATTCGTCCCATTGAAGATCCTCAATCTCATCACTATCACTGATATTTTTCACCATCGACCACCACTGATCAGCTTCACCTTCAAAACGGTAAATAGCAAGACTAACCTTTTGATGTTCTGAACACCCCATGACATCAAAAATCTTCTCCAGTACTTTAATCCACCCTTCAGCTTGCACAGGGTCAGATGATCCTCTGAATGACAGGGGATGTTGCTTCATGAAGTGTTCCACCACTGACATGTTCCTCTGTGGTTGATCTGGCTGATCTCGTGCATGGATACCACCACCATTTATAGCCTGAGTCAACTGTGCCATCACTGCAACAAACTGTTCAGTTCCGATTCCAACCATATCAGGTTGCTGATTTGGAAGGTTGTCTTCCTCCTGATGTCTTCCCAACATAGCTGCTTTGTTTCCTCTACGGAAAACCATTCTGAACACAAAAATATCTTAGGCGAAACAACATGGTAATCTGTAAATGCCATATTATTTCAATCATATCATAACTTAACTTATAACTTAACACTTTTCTAACTCCTAAAGTTGTCTAAACCGACCTTTGATACAAACTATAAGCCCCCAGCCTTAAACCTTACTTAATATTGAATTAAATTAATAATTCACATTGATGATCTTTTCAGGTTTAGAGTTTTATAGAATTAGAACATAACTATTACATCTTAAAAGATTAAAAAGTAGACACTTCTACTAAGTTTCCATAAAATAAAAACTCTTAAAAAGAAAAACGTCTAGATTCCATGTTTTAGATAGAATGAAATTCCCTTGATCCCATCCTTGACCTTATTCCACTTTAAGTCCTGTGAAAAACATTTCGAAAAACTTGGGGTGAGCATAAAAAGCTCAGTAAGGGATACACAAAGAATGAAAACTGTTACTTTTTCAAACATCAAGTAAAACATGTATACTCTATCAAAGTAATACCTTCACCTTCATGAAGTAGTAAAAACTCTTCACTGAATAAAGTATCATTACTTACATTTTTGTAACCAAAGGATTACCATAAAACCCATATAAAGAACACATAGCATATATAAAGGTAACTTGGGACATAAACATACTTAAGTGGAATAACCATACGGTCGACTTACACACATATCACTTAATGGAATAGCCATATGGCCAATTTCCATACTTACATAATGGAATAGCCATACGGCCGACTTCCATACCCAATGCATTGGAGGTTATAACGTAACCACCCGTCCTGGTATTCACGGCACCACCCGTCATATGGTTTATCACGTAACCACCCGTCAAATGTCCAAGTACCAATATAAAATCATAAAACATAAAACCAATATAAAGGAATGATAACATTTCCACATTTCAATCACAATATATCATAATATAATCCTTTATAAAAACCATTTTCAATACCAAAATACATAAAAGATTATATGGTATTTATTTTATTTTAAAAACATTACGGCTTATTGAGGAAGCCAAAGACCAAATAATACTTGCGGCGGCGAAAAAGGTCGTTGTCACCGCGTACGTTAAAAAAACATTCCTTTTTGTCGTTTAGTAAAACGCCTCGTAGAAAAAGATTACTTTTGTATAAAATTAAAAGTCAAAGGGGTTTATACACCGTATAAAATAAAGTTGTGTATAAAATGAAATATGCCTCAATGAAAGGAGATTGAGACGAAGTCCCTTACCTCGGGTCCGACTTGACTCGATCGTTCTTTAACATCCTGAATAATAAACTTGAGTTAATTTATACTTGATTAAGAACCTTTTTAAAGTTCATTATTCCTTTTATATCACTTATTACCATGTTATAAACATTATGTAACCATTTAAGTTAATAATGTTTGTTTTGTCAATATTTGGTTCTTAAGTCGAAAGTGGGCTTCTTAAAATTACATGTTGTTCGTGTGGTCAAAGGTTCTTTATATCCAGAATGAAATTCCCGATTCGGATATAATATGTATCATATATATCCAGCATATACATGTATTTATAATATTACATAATCATTTAGAGGAAAGAAATGAAATGCACCGTTCATGGAGACGGTAAGTCGTACGTACGCATGAACGCTACTTTCATTTCTCTGTCATATTAATGGAATTAAAACAAAATGAGAGGTATGTATATTTTAATTCCAGAATTATATTAATCATTTAGATATATCATTAATTATATATATACATTATATACATGTACTTTTAATAGTACATTACATTTGGGGATAAGAAATGAAATGCACCGTTCATGGAGACGGTAAGCCGTACGTACGCATGAACGCTACTTTCCTTTATATCTCATAATTTAATGGAAAGAAATAATAATGATATAGAGGTATATTATAATTCCAGTATAAAATCATATATAATAACTTTAAATCCATCCTTTACATTTCCCACATATGGCATTAACGAATCACATCACTTTGAGGGGGCGGTAGTCCGCACTTCCTTAAATGAAGATATCGTGTTTAGCCATAATGGAAACAATAAAGGTATGCCAAAAATGAAAAATACAGAAGCTTAAAGAAAAAATAATCATATTATATATCATATATAAAAATAGTGACATCATAATGGCCACCTTTGAAGGTGTTAAATGAGTATTGAACAATCATCGTTTCGGGAGGCAGAATTTCGCCATCCAAGGAAACCGTATGTTCTTTAACCATTTGATGTTGTTGTGTGAGAGTGTAGCTCGAATAAATCTTATAACAACATCCTAGTATATTGAAGATACTTGTGTTGTTACAAAAGAAGTAAATAAAAAGAGTTTAGGGGGTTGGAGAAGCAAAATAAAACAAAAGGACTCAAAAGAAGACATTACCTTAAAATCGGGTAACTCCCCTTAGTTTGAGCTCAAAGGCTTACTTGGGAAGACTTATGCCCAAAGTGAGGCTTCAAGGAGTAATATAGTGATGTGGAGAGCCAAAATGGGCTGGGGTGGCCGATCCAAAGGCTTGAGGAGTGTGTAAAATGAGGTAGAGGTGTGGGCCTTTTATAAGAGGAGAGGAGGGGCACTTTTGGATAGTAAAGAAATATTACTTTATTTGAAAATGTGTTTCGGTTTTGAAAGGTCCAAAATTGATATAATTAGTGGATAAGGTGATACGGGTTTTAAATCCACCCATCCAATAAGTTTTGGACATGTGTAGTTCATAGATTTTACATTAACTTTCCATTTTATTTAAATCGTTAAATAATGATGTCATCGCTGCATCATTATTATGTCATAAATAATTTAATTTATATAATTTCTAAAAATTATAAAAAAAACCTATGATGTAGGAAATATTTTAATCTTTCCAATGACTATTTGTAATCAAAAATCTGACTTGTATAACCCCATTTAAAAATTGTTTTAGTAAAACATATCATGTTTGTGTCATTTTTACTTTTACATTAAATAAAAAGTAATTTATGTCATTTCCCAACCAAAGTGGCTCCATGGGGTCCCCAAGTTGAGCCATGGCTTTTCTTGGTCTTCCATGACACAAAAAATGAGGGTAGGACATGTTTCAATCTCATCTCATATTATTAAAATATCATTTTTACCTTAAACTACACTAATTACCACTAAACACGATTAAAAACTTAATAAGTTACTATTCACCAAAAAATTATTATAATCTCAATGAACCAAATTTTACTTCTTAATGACAACCATGTATGTCGGATTTTTGAAAATCAAAACACAATGATGGAAAAATTTCATTTAAACGGAAAATCAGTTTTTATAAGTACCACTTAGTGGTTTCACTATTCATCAAAAATTGAAGTTTTTCGGAAAATTACCAAAAATTCACCCTAACCTATATTTGATATTACGAATTCAAAAATGAAGTCTATTTTACAAAATTCAAAATATATAAGTAAAATTAATTAATTTAATAAATAATACCCGCTGTCAGAGCAAATAGCGTGTTTTTATGAAACAATAAGTATCAAAAGATTGACACTAGTTTAAGTCCGATTTCAAAGTAAAATTAATTCCAACGACCACTATTGGATTTAATGGTAAAAATATTTTCTAATTTAACTTTAAAACCAATTAAAAAGATAATCTAATCATATAAATAAATTAGATTAAAAAGAGGTTTTGAATTAAAATACAACATTTTACACTTTTCATAAAAAAATGAACTTTATCAGAAAGGTACCAAAAATTTACACAAAGTAAATTTTGATGTCCCGATTCTAAAGAAAAGTTATATTTGGTCCAATAGAATTTATATGACTGATCAAAACTATATTTAATGACGGTTCTCCGTCAAAAGGTGATAAGTTGACCTTTCGTGAAAATTCGGGTATAAATGCCTAAAATTGAACTCTTTCCGTATTTTAAGCCTTTATCTTTTATTGGGTAAATGTAAAAACATTTAAAAACATATATAATCATATTTTAGTTATTTCTATCCATTCCCTCTAGTACAATGACTTCTCGTTAACTAACATTTAAAATAATATTATTTTATTACTTGTGTGCAACGTAAGTTTTCAAAGAAACTCATCGTTACGTACCGAGTACGCTATCGAACGTAGAAACCCCTTTTAATTAAAATTAACATTTAATTCGTAAATATTAATAAATATGAAAATTCTTTATTCTTTATTTACCTAGGATGTTACAGGCTCTCCATGTTGGAGTCTGGTTACAGAGGCTCTTCGGGTTTGGGTCCGATTACAATTAGCCCCTAGGTCCTGGCATGAGGCCTTGACACAGAAATTAATGTCTCGTACTATACATTCTCTCATTATGAAATTTGTTATTACATGTGATTATTTGACTAGTATAATATCCATTTTCATGTTAATATAGTTATTTTTGATTTATTTTTTCCATATTATGTTCAAGTTTATGGTTAAAAGGCGGTTGTTTTTATTACACATCTTACCTTAAATGTTTATAGCTTCTACAAAATTATTTTCCCTTACTGAGCATCTGAGATCACCCCTTTTATAGGTTTTATATTCCCAAGATCCCAAGAAGTGTTTTATGTATAAGATGCTGGGTTAAGAAAAGGGAACAATGACATTATCAAATGATTTTTTCTATGTTGTATTTTAGAAAGTTTAATGTAATGTTCATGTATGTTATCTATTTTCCAAGGCTGCTAAACTTATCAGACTTTTGGGACATGATTCATTGTAATCATTCCAATGTATTAAAATAGTGAACCGACTCTAGGAATCTAAGGTCGAGGAATTATAATTGGAATTAGAGGAAGTTTATCAATAACCTTGGAAACTAGATTTAGTTATACTCTAATTAGAGAACATTACCCTAAGATAGACTTTGAGGATTAATATAGAAGAACATCCTAGAATTTTGGTAGTGTAGATATTTTGTGAGTTTTCCAAGAAAATACATCCCTGTCTTGATACGAGCAGGTAGAGGCAGCTCTGGAATAGATGTACCTATGTTTAAAACCCAAAAACACCACTTTGAGATAGACTTGAAATAGAACTAGTGCACGACAATAGGCCTTGCTGCACTCTTGGTTACGATAATCTTGGGGGATATGCTTAGGATAATTCTCATTTATTTTAAAAATAATTATAAATTATTTACAAGTATATACCTCCTCAAAGTTAATATTTTTATGATAATAGATTATATTTATTAATTGTTGAATTTGCGTTATGAATTTTACATGTTTGGAATTATTCATTTCAATTCATAAACTGACCCAGTGTATGCCATTATTTAGAAATTGTGCCCAGTAGAAGGAATATGAACTCCAACAATATTTATGATCCAAAGTGTAAGAATTATCACATCATTCACGGTATTAATCCAACATTTAGAAGGGAAATAATCTCCCATGTTTTCTCAACATATGAAGAAATAATATCATTTGCTAATAAGATAAGTAACGAACTCTCTCAGTCATATGTCTTTGAAGGGAATCAAGAGAAGAAAAGTATGGAAGAGAAAAATATGGATATGTGGAAGAGTGAAAAGAAGTATTTTCCAATATGTCAAAACTGTGGAACGAGTCACCATGGTAAATGCTTGAAGAGAATGGGAGTTTGTTATAAGTGTAGTGAAAATGGACACCGAGTATGTGATTTCAAGGGTATGAAAAAAGTTTCAAATGTAAAATGCTTTATCTGCAAGGCGTTGGGACTCTACGAGAATTAATGTCCCAGTCATCAGAGTATAACTTAAATGATTTTATTAGATAATAATGATGTTATGATACTACATCAAATGAATATAAATTACTAGTGCTCTTACGTTGTTATTATAGAATTATTTTATTAGAGTGTTGTATCAACAATATACCGGTTATATGAATTATGGAGATTAATAAGGATTGTAATTTAGTATTATTTTATTGAGGATTTGATATTATATAGTTCTATTAAAAGTGACTTAATAGTAAGATACATTTTTTGAAAAAATACATGGTTGAAGGAAATGTAATCCTTAATATGGTTCTGATAACGGGGTAGTGATTTTAGAATAAGAGATGGTTGATTTGGATAAATTATATTGGATATTCTTGACATCCTTGGAACTGATTAATATTTTTTTTTATTTCTTCATTATTGGAATATTAAATATTTTTGGATATACAGAATATATCCAGTATTATATAAAGGATAATTGAGAATGAATGTAATCAATAATGTTTTATGCTAATTCAGGGTGTCACTATATTTTTAAATAATACATGATGAAGGTGTTTCTAACGACCCATACTTTACATACATGGTTATTACATCAGAATTGAAGCATAATTATATCAAAATATAACAACACCATGGTAGGACCGTATAGGTACAGTGTCTTTAGAAACTGGGAAACAGAAACAACTGGTTCATAAATCATCTAAATTGTCTCCTGCTTATTTCATCATATTTAGAATCCCTTTTGGCATATCCTACTTAATATCCTTCTTCCTGACCTAGGGAAGAGGAAACATAAAAAAGGGTGAGCTCAAATTATCAGTAGGGGTAAACAAAATAAATTTCAATCATATCATATTCATATGAACATAACATATTGATTATCTTAACCTGAAAAAGAAATCATAATATCATAACCTGGGATAAATAATAGTAGTGAATGTAATCCTCATAATCATAACATAAAACATGAAACATTGTGGAATATACACATAATCATAGAAAATCATTTCTTATTAGTCAATAATCATTCCCAAGACTGTCATAGCGGACAAAGTCCATTTCTGAACTGAGTTCACTCCTCGTTCCAGTCCTGTATCCTTGAACCGGTTTAACTTGCCCTTCCATCCATGTCTATCTCACGAGAAAAAAATCTTTACCCAATGTATTTGAGGTAGATATAGGTCCCACCCATCTCATAATGAAACCATTCTTATGTGTGCCACAAAATCATAAATCATACATCATAGAATAACCCATGTAATAAAAATGGGATTCATAAACATCATGCTATCATAACATAATCCATAAAATAACATCCTAAAAAATAATTCCATCATAATATAATGAAATAAATGTAATAATTGGGATAGAAACAGAACACTATATTATCTTAGATGGAAAATAATTTTGATAAAACACTTGAACTCCATTCTTGAGGAAAATATCATTTCTACTTCAAAAATATTTTTCCATTCTTATCATGTCATAAAATTTTTAACAAAAAGAAGTTGATTAAAAATAAACTTCAAAACTTGTAAAATAAGCTTCATGGAAATAATGTTATATGAAATCATAAAAATCCATTCATGCCGTATAAGTTAAAAAAAATTTCTCTTATTTGGCCGAAAAATACAAAAAGTACCTCGTACGAAAAATGACAAAAGATTCCTTTCATATCTTTTACTAAAAACCAACCAATGGGTAAAATTGGATATAAAAAATTTTAGGATGATAGAAATAATATTACATATTGAGAAAACATGGATGTGGATGGTAAATATTCCCCAGTAAATATTAAAGTATAAGAACTCTCGGATAAAAATTGAGATTGTGAGATTTTCCCTTACCTTAGGTCCGATATGCTTTGTACGTATCCAAACATCCTGTATAATAATTTAAATAATGTCATTGAATTATTACAGAATAATATTCATTGTTATGATATTATATATGATCATATTCTTATCTTCTTTTTAGTAATATTTCATTGCTACTTGTTATTAGGGTGTTCATTGCTTTATGTTCTTATGCATGTTTTGTCCAATAAATTCTTAATCCTATTTTTAGGATACAGATAACTCATTAATAGAATGGTATAAATGTAATATATATCATATTTATTCATTCAATTTATTTATATAATCATTATTTAATGAAGATCAAGTAGAACGAGTCGCAGCACATCGTGGAGACAGTAAGCCTTACGTACGCACAAGCAATGATATCATTCCCATGATCATGGAATTATATTGAAGTGTATGTATACTATTTCAGAATCAATATCAATTTACAATAATCATATATAGTTATTATTTACACCATTATACACATCCAAGTAAAGTGGTGGTGGAAAACAGATTACACCACGGTGTGGAGACGGTATTCCGTACGTACGCACGCGCGGTGATTTCATTTTCCATAGGATGGATAGAAGGTGAAATAAGGCTGTTTTATATTTATAATAACACATCAGTATATTAGTGATACTGATATTATTACTTCATAATTAAACAACTAAATAAGGGGATGTAGAAGAAGAAATAAATTTGAAAGAATCAGTAACAGATATTACCTCTTCTTCGACACGCCTTTTTGAAACCTCCTATTAGGGCACTAAAATTGGTCTTTGAAGATGACCAGGACCTCTAGTATGTTGATAAGGAAGTTGATAAGGGAAATGTGCAGGTTTTGGCCAATATTTAAGGCTCAAAAATGTGTGAGGAGGAGATGGAGGAGGTGCCCTTTTATAAGGGAGGAGAGGGGCACCTTAGAAAAAACATAAAATATTACATTATAATAAAGACATATTAGGTTTATAATAGCTCCAAATTGATTTATTTCAAAGATAAATTGGGGATGGGTTGAAATAATCTCAACCAATAGGTTTTATCCATGGTTAGGTTATTATATTAACCTTATCATTTAGATTTAAGTCTAAGTTGAATAATTTAACTTTTACTGTGTCTTTTTGTTTTCTTACACTATATGGTTAATAAACTTACTATAGCAAGCCAAAAGAACCCCAATTGGTTCATTATTAATATATATAACCTTATATAAGTCATTTTGCCAAACCTTAGATTTTCAATAATAAAATAACAATTAATAAGATAATATTAGTTTTAAAAACTATTTTATGTCAATTATGACACTATTTGGAAATTGATTTTTATGAAAATCATAAAAACAATATTTTTTTGAAGAAATTTAATTAAATCATTAATTACATGTCATATTAACCTATAAAATTATTGTAATTTATAAAAAGTCTCAAATTACATTTATTTGGGTATTAATAACATCAATTATGTAAATATTTCATTAATAAGGCAATTACATCACCATCATTGTGTCATAAATAAATTAGATTATGTAATGTCTAAAAATTAGAAATAAAATACCATTATGTAGGAAAGAGTTTTATCTTTCTAAAGAATATTTATAGTTGAAGTTATCTAATGTATAACACTATATTAAAATTGTTTTTTTATTAAACATTGATTTTAACTCTTTTAATTCTTCTTTAAATAATATAATAATAAGTTTCCTAATCTAATCCAATTAGACCTAAATGGTCATATTTTATTCATAAGGTCTCTTTTGGTATAATTACACTTATCCAATAGAATTAGGACATGTGTTAGTGTAATAATAATATCATTTCTACCCTTAATTACCCTGTTTTATTTTAACCGTGGTATAAAAAGACAAATGTTAATATCCACCAAAAATTATTTTTGTCTTATTGAACCACATTTTACTCCTTGAAATTTACCATGTCTCTTGGATTTTCGAAATTCCACTCACAGAAGCGGTAAAATTATGGTTTATGTAAATTTTAAAATTCTCCTAAGAGGTGGGTAAAAGACGGTGAAAAGTTCAATAAATTTTTTATATATCTAAAATTATTATAAAATGACTACAATGAATTACATTGAACTTATATAGGTATTATGTATCAATTTTTACCTAAAATAAATTTAAATAAATTAAATAATTATTTTAATAAAAAGTCTGTTTTTAAATAGTAACCCATGATTTTCACTATTAATCAAAAATTGAATGTTTTCAGAAAAATACCAAAAATTTACCCTAGGCTAATTTCGATATTCAGAATCCAAAAATGAATTCCATTTTGAATGATTAAATTTATAAAATTTCAAAATGTGGGTATTACTATTCATAATGGCTAGTTTATATAATATTTTAATAACATAACGTTGTTTAGAAAACCCGGTATTGCATACTACACACACTATCGAGGATGTTCTTGATTATGTGTAATGCAAACCAAGTCATGGATGCGTGTAGTGAAAGATGCATTTGGTGTTGCGTATAACATAATCAAAACTTATTACATTTATACAATAAACAAAATCTATACAATGATGCATAGAATAATTTATACAAAATGAACTTGAAATTGTGTGTTACAGGAGCCAAGAATAGTGTTGCGTATACTGCAATCTAATATGGTGTTGCATATAGCACAAGATAATTTCGGTGTACTATAAAAAAAAATACATCAATAAAATTAAAAATAATAATTCTCAAAAAATCTTGGGTTGTTATAGTGTTCACATGTTATTATGTGGAAAAAAGGATAATCATTGTGTTTTACTTCTTTATAAATTTTGGACTGTGAGGTTGGATATTAGTATTTTGGATAAGTCTAAAGTTTGGAATGGATTATGATTGAAATTGTATTTTATTGTTAAGGTTATATTGTATTTTATAAAAAAGACAACACACAGACAATGTGACAACCCGTCGCATCGGACAAAGCTGCGGGAATCGAACCCACAACTATTATTCGATTGGGATTTATCGCCTACCACTGGACTACGTGAAGTCCATGTATTGAATAATGTAGCTTCCTTTTTAAAGGGCCTGATATGTGAATTATAAATTCCATTTTTTGGAACCCTATACGAATAGGATAAATAGAATAATTTTTTAAGTTCAACTATCTTTTAGAGTGAAGGATGCGTTTGTGGTAGAAATTAGTTATAGGATGGAACTATACTTTTCAAGTATATATTTCTTTCTTCTATTATTCTATGAATAAATTAATTCTAAAACTTTAGGTAAAAGATATTAAAACTAAAAATTTTTCATCGTAATACCTTATGTTTTGTTGAACTGATTATAGTTTTAATCATCATAGATTGATGGATTTGAGGCCCTCAATTCTATAGTTGTTTGTTACCGAGGACCTCAATCAGTCCCAATTAATCTTTATGTATTTCCTCCAATTATGTGTCTCTAATTTCCACCAATGATATCCTAATCGAGATCATAATTTGGTGGTGACTTTTTCATTCCCCTTTTCCTCTTATTAAGACTGAATTTTATCAACCTAATTTCTGATGTGGGTTTTCCCACAATGGTTTTTTCTATTTTCAACCATTTATTCTCTAAGAAAAATTTTAAATTGCAAGGAAACAATTTATTGAAGGATTAAAGAATGTAACACACCAATATTTCATAGTACATTATTTTTTTAAAGTAATTCAATAACATGCACTACACGCAACACCAAGTTCAAGCGCACCATGACTTACAAAACCGGCCTTTCAAAAGAGGCTATGAATTGTATTAAATGAATTTTGTACATTGTATAATCCTTGTAATTTTAGAATCCATATTGGGGGTTTCTTAGACATAATAAAAAAAGAAATTCATTTTCTTTTAGATAAAAGTATTTTTTTTAAATGCAATTTTACCACCTTTTAATAGAGAACAATTTTTAAATCCAACATTGGAAACTTTTATTATTCAAATCTGAAAAAATTGACTTCTTCTTTAGAATATGGAAATAATAATTAAGTTTCAATAAATTTTTTGTGTTTTTCTGATAACTTTCATATTTGTGTTAATAGTGAAAAATACTATATTTTAACTGAAAACAAATTTTTTAATAAAAATAATTTGTAGTGTAAAATTATATATTTTAATGGTTTTTAAGTATAAATAGATTATATGTTTACTATTTTATCCAATGTTATTCATTGGAAATAGTATCACTATTAAATTAAACATAAACAATTATCAATCTTCTGTTAGTTATTTTTTCTCAAAAACACATTTTTTGGTTTTGACAATGGGATTTAATTTTAAATTAATAAATAAAACTTATATGTTTTGAATACTGTAAAATAGACTTAGTATTTGAATTCAAAATGTAAAAATTATCTTAGTGTGAAATTTTGGTATTTTTCTGAAAACATTCAATTTTGAATGAATAGTGAAAAACAGTAAGTTATTGGTTAAAACCATCTTTTTATTTAAATAATTATTTATTTAATTTAAATTTATTTTATGTCAAAATAGATACATTATACCTATATAAGTTCAATAGAATTCATTGGAGTCTTATTATAATAAGTTTAGATATATATAAATTTTATTGAACTTTTTGTCATCTTTTAACCACCTCTTAGGAAAATTTGTAAATTTGAATAAAACATAATTTTACCATTTCTGTGAGTTGAATTTCGAAAATCCAAGAGACACAGTTAACCTCATAAAGTAAAATTTGGTTCTTTAAGGTGAAAATAATTTTTGGTAAATAGTAACTTTTGAAATTTATTTACCACAGTTAAAGGTAAATATGGTAATTAAAGGTAAAATTAATATTATAATAATACAAAATTACCTTAACACTTGTCCTAAAATAATTGGATGAGTCATGGCCGACCATGGGAATCATTGTATCGATTTTGTGTCCCTGTGGAGGCACTTATGAATGATAATTACAATTTATTTAATTAACTTAAAGTAAAGGCAAAAATGACATAAACACATATCTTTTAGTAAATAAATTTTAAAAGGTCTTATATTAGTAATTTTTTTGACTATAAATATTCATTTGGGAAGATAAAAATATTTCCTACATAATGGTATTTTATTTATAAATTTTTTACATTAAATAAATTTATTTATTTTTGACATAGTGATGATGCAGTAATTACCTTATTAATGAAATATTAAAATAATAGATATTATAAATATCCAAATAAATGTAATTTGGGACTTTTTTTAATTCCAATAACTTTATATGTTAATATGACATGTTAGGTTGATTAAATGAATTTTTATTGACTTAATAATACTGTTATGAACTTAATAAAAACAAAATAGAAAGTAGTGTCAAAATTGACTTAAAGAATTTTTAAAATAAGTATTATATAATTAATTTTTATTCTATTCCTACAACTCTAAGGTTTGTAAAAATTTATTAAATAATATTATATTTTTCATTAATGAACAAATTGATGTTCGCTTGGAAGTTTATAGTAAGTTTATGAACAATATAATATAAAAATATCAAGAGACATGGTAAATGTCAAACTAATTAACTAAGAGTTTTAAAATATGAGGTTAATATAGTGACCCAAACTTGTCTGAAAACTATTGGTTGAGTATTTTGCAACCCATCACCACCTTATCCTCGAAATAAATCATTTTGGGTCCATTATAAACCGAAAATTATTTTATTTTAAAATAATATTTCAATCATTTCCTTAGGTTCCCCTCACCCCACTAATAAAAGTGGACTCCCCCTTATCTCAAATTAACACCTTCAAAGCCATCTGGATCAGAAAATCCCTCTCCAAATATCCTTTCAACTATACTTACATTATCCTAGAGGCCTTTCTTCGGTCATAAATCCATCCTAAGTTCCCTTTTGATCAAATGAAAAGGAAGAACTGAAAGAAGAGGTAAATATTTCATCACCCCTTTCAAGTTCTTTTCTTCTTCCACTTTTTCATTCCTTTTTGTTTCCATTATAAAATAATAACTCCAGTAACTTCTATATACTTTGATTTTATTATAAATATGTTACAATCATATTTATTATTCTATCCATCCTTTGAATGACATGTCACCATTCAAGCGTATGTACGGCTTACCGTATCCATGTCATGGTGTAGCAGTTATTCAATACATCGTTATTTGGATAGGTGTAATAATGATGTTTAATTGATTTAAAGATTAAATATAACATGATAATGATTCTTTATATATGTTATACTATCCAATTATATATTATTTTAATATCAAAATAATGATATTGTCGCTCGTGCATACATACGGATTACTATCCCCGCAAATGCGATGAGATTAATTTCCTATCGTAACCATTCAAGAATAATTTTCATTTGATGATTAAAAATAATCTTTAAAGACTTTATATCATTCTTGATATGAAAAAGAATCATCTCATGAATAACAAACATCACTCATGTAACAAAGAATATAAAGGAAAACGAATCAGTTTACACCTGAAACAACGATAATACAAAAATATCATTAACAAAGCATTATTTTAAGATCATATATGATATAATAATTATGTATATGATTCTTGAATAATTTAATAACCATAATTTCACTATTACACTGGAGGTTAACATACCCTTGACCAAGGAAATGTACAAGGTAAGGGTTAATTCAACAATTTCTTCATTATCTGAGGTTGTTTATACGTAATAATCTACTGGGACTTATTTATCATCCACATCTATGTTTCCTAAAATGTATTTCATAAAATTTTTACTATTTACTAGAATATGGTTTAAAGTCATTTATACCCTTATTTTACCATATATGTTTTTAAAATTAATCTTTATATTGTTTTTCAAACAAGGTACTTTATAACTTTTTCGACAAAATTAAGGTAAGACTGTCTTTCTTATCTTATACAGCATGTGTGGATATTTTCTGCCATTATAACATCGTTAAAGCTTCTCATACATGCTTATAAGAATATTTTCAAAATAAATGTTTTCTATATAATTATGTGACTCTTAAATGAGTTCAAAATAGAAAGAATTATTTCTTTCAAATAGTTTTGATTTCATCTATATCAACATCCTTTGATAAATTTTACACTTGTTTGTAGTTGATTTATTATGATACAAATCTTCTATATTGTATTTAATGTTTTGTGATATGTTCTACTATGGATTAGTAATTTTTATTCCATTCATGTTTTATGGGTAATATATTGACATTTCATATGCACGTTTTAATACGAATACTTATGTTATATTTCAACCTCTTCTTAAGATGAATGTGTTGGACTAGTATGTTCCGGGTTGAGGACGGGTATAATTATTCCCTTCGGGTTAGGGTCCAGTTACCGAAAACCCTCCTGGTTCGATTATGGTTACAGAGGCTCTCAGGGTTGGAGTCTGGCTACAGAGGCTCTCTGGGTTGGTGTCCGGTTACAGTTATCCCCTAGGTCCTAGCATGAGGCCTTGACATAGAAATTTAAGTCCAGTACTATACATTACCTTATTTTGAAATTAGTTATTAGATGTGATTATTGGTCTAGTATAATATCCATGTTATTGTTGATATTGTAATTTTTGATTTATTTTTACCATTTTATGCTCATGTTTTTGTTTAAAAGGTAGTTGTTTTTATTACACATATTACATTAAGAGTTTATAGCTTCTACTGAATTATTTACCCTTACTGAGCATCTATGCTCACCCATTTCTTATGTTTTATTATCCTAGGATCCCAAGAAGTGTTTTATGTTTAAGATGCAAGGTAAAACTAAGAGAAAAATGGAATTATCAAAGGATTATTTTGGTGTTTTATGTTAGAAATTGAAATGTAACAATCATGTATGTAATCTATTTTCCAAGACAGATAAACTGATCAGTCTTTCCGGACTTGATTCCTTGTAATAATGCAACTGTATTAAAATAATGCACCGACTCTGGGAATATAGGTTTGGGTCATTACATCATATACCATATGGAAACAATTATAATCCTGGGCTAAAATAATGGAATGGGAAGAATATTCACACAATTTATAAATAAAAATGCCTTATTCCAATATTTGTTGTATATTTCGAAATAATTTTACAAATATCTATAGTTATTAGGAAATTTTTTTATTTATAATGTCTGATATCGTAATTATTTCTAAGGATAATGTATAATTTAATTCCATATGTTAATCATATTAGTACAAATTTATCATTTACAAATTTTTTTTTATAATTAAAAAATCATAACAATAATCAAATATTTTAAAAATATTTAAATAATTAATGTAATCATTAAATAATATAATTACTAAAATAACACATGAAAAAATGTTAATGAGGGCATTATAGTTGATACAATATCCCATGTAAAATTAAAATTTCATCTTGAACAATGTATGATAGAACCTTTTATCAAGACTTCAACGTTGGAAGATTTATTTATAAAAAACCCTTGCAACCACAAAAAAAGTTTATAATGTCCCTAAGTAACTAGAAATGTTTTTCCATTCATAATAGAAATTATACCTTGTTCATGAGTTTGGGGTGAGCTCAGAAACCTAGTAAGATTAAAGTGTTGTTCCAAAATCCCCAAAGTGAGTTTGATAAACACATGTGAATGTCCAATTTCCTTAGAGAGTGACTAATAAAACCCCGCATAATATAAAATGGAAATAATAATAAATAAAAAACATAAATTATTATAAATTAATAAGTTGAATATTAATTAATAAATACAATCAGATAAACTAACGTCAATACAAATTCCGTATATGCACACCACACAATCTAAAGGATAATCCTACATGTAGAAGGAATATAATACTAGATATCCAAATAACGATCATTTTCGAGCTCATGGACATAAACCAACAGGTGAGATTTATTAAATAAATTTTCGTTTTAAATAAAAAAATAAATAGATTACCAATGATATATAACACACATTATTCTTAATATATAAATGATTATCTTTAATTTTTGACTATGTATAAATACTTGACCTTATGTTAGAATTTTATAAAGATAAATAATTTTCTTTAAGTTTGTTTTTATTTTTTAATTATGTAAAATTTCTAAAAAAATAGGGTGATTTTTTTAAATAACTAATAGATTAAACATCATTAATGTGTACAGTTTTACATGAAATAAATATTCCTAGACGAATCACATAAAGGAGATAATATATTGATGGCCTCTAGAGTTAGGATCTATTAGTGAACATGAATGTATCTCCTACCAGCATAGTTTTCAACCTATTATCATAACAAATATACTTACTAATTTTGTAATCAAAGATTGAATGTACATCATTGAGATTCCATAATAGTTTATTGGATCATTTACAATGATATTAAAATGAAAACAAGTCCTCTAATAAATAATCTGGTAATATAAGGAATTCCATATACATTAAAATAATTTCAAATATTGATATGAATGAAATAAGAGAAAATGTATATTCAATTACACACATCATTACCAAGGGTATATATTGGGACTACTAGGTTATAAAGTGATACCTAAGGCACAATAAGGGGTGGATAATAAGGGTATTGACCAATCTAAAATCATTTTTCTCTAGACAAGTAATCCTAACCAATCATCAGTTCTAATTATTGTGTAATAAATAATAATTTACAAATTCATCGTTCCCTTGACTATTTTCACAAAAAATATTAACTACATATATATTTTATAAATATCAAAGGAATAAAAGTATTATTCTTTTTCAAATACACTAATCAATGTATAAGGAATATATAAATGATTATTTTTTTGGTTAAACACAATCAACTAGTAACATATATTTTTAATAGATCCAAAAGATTAACATATAGTCACTATTCAAAAAATATCACTACCCTTACAATTATTTTTATATATTTCCCACAAGAAAACTAAAGGTCCCTAAAATTGCTTCTTTCTCCATGAACAACATTAAATAAAGAATTTATTTTATAAACAAGAAGGTGTGTCAACAATTAGTTTAAGAAAAAAATATTTTTTTCATAAAAACTCTAGAATTGATACACTAATGAAACCAACCTTAATACCTTCCTTACCCCAAGAAATATATCCTCAAATCTATAACAGGAATTCTTAATTATTTCTCTCTCAGTCAAAGACAAATAAATAATATTCTTCTTCTTTAAAAGAATAATTGTAGTAATAAAATAATTTCCTATTTACTCCACTCCAAAAAAATTATATGTTTATAATTAATGAAGCTTTTTAAAATTTAATCCATCAATTAATAAGAAAATACATCTATGAGTTTTGTATTGATGGGAAATCATGTTTCTCTAAAAAATGTATCAACTACATTATTTTTTCATTATATTCCATATATTGTATTGAAAAATAAAAAAATTGGTCTTTAAATATGAAATTTATCACTTTAGTGGTTATAATAGATAGTTTTTTCATGATACTTTATAATCATTCCATGTATTCATTATGATTTAATGTGGTCAACTTCATCAAAAAACATCATCTACATATCTAAAATCATAATAAATATATTTTAATTTATTTAAAATAAAAAAAATTATAATATATGAATAAAATTTTACATTATTTTGTGACTCTATAAAATATGGTGTAACATAATTCAATAAAAAAACAACACAACATATATAGTTAGAATTTAATCCCATTAAAACATATATTTAACAATTTCAAATCAATTGAATTCTTTACTTGTAAAAATATTTAATCTAATATTCCAAATCATCATTATTACATAAATCATTATAAAATTAAATTATTATAAAATATTAGATTATTGAAGAAATAAGAAAATTTTGTGGCCATTAATTGTGGAATAATTCTAGATTAATCACTACTATATCATATGCAAATGTCTTGAAAATTCTATTTTTGTGTGAAATAATTCTAGAAGATACCTCAAAATTGTTCATCCAATTTAGTATGCTATAATACATAGATCAAAGAAAAACACATGAGATTATTGTGTGATTTATTCATTGTAATTATTTAAATAAGATAATATTAAATTTTTATGTTAAAATAGTTAATATTCATGATTATGATTAGGACATGACCTCTTATCACTATGGTGAGATCCTTCAACCAGAAAAATATGGAGACACACCCTATATTTCATAGTGTAATAGTGTTTATTAAAACATGACTTTTTATTTTGACAACCCAAGTAATTATAGTAATGAAAAATTATGTCTATTTATGAGAAATAATTTTATGGATTCATATTTACCATAGTTTTATAAATAATTTTACGTGATTTCTCAACTCATAAAAAATAGATTTTCTTACTAATTTGTTTTACATATATAATATAAATTAATTAAAATTTAATTTCCTAAAATATATTTAATTATATATATACTCATATAAAATGTATATTTCATTGAATTTTTTCTATTTTTCTTAAATGACTGGTTCTTGGCGAATAGAAAAAATGCTGGTTTTTGTAACATAGAACTATAATTTATATTCAATTTCTTAAAACATAAAAATATTCATTGGATTTTTGTTCGTGTTATATTATGACCATTTGAATAAAAATAGTGAAACCAATTTTATAGGAATCATAATCACCCTTAATTTTTGAATATATTCAATTCAGATTAAAATGATCATTTTTTAGAAATGTTATTTTACTTTTTGTTTTATATTATTTTATTAAAATTATTTTCTTCGAATTATAAAAATTGAATATTTAATAATATATCTAAAATTTGGAATCATGAGGTTGAAAATTTTAAATGAATACATTTTATTTTTTTGTTATAATTACTAATAACCATAGTAAGTTGTTATCACTGTAGTAATGTGGAAATCAGGTAAATTTGGCTAAACAAATATTGATAAGTTGAGAAAATCACATTTTTAGTATTACTAGATAAGATTGTATTCACTATTAAAATTTTATATTTTAAATTCTATATTTTAGTTTCAATTTTCTATTAGTAATACAATTATAATATTTAAATGTTATGAATATTTATAAGGGCACCACTCCCTACACATAGAGAAGGGAACCTCCTCTTCTAACATATTCACAAATGATGAGAACTTTTTTTCTAATATTTAATCACAAATATATACCAATATGTCATATATGAGTCCAAGAGGATATTTCCTCTCTAAAACCCCATCGACGAATTCATAAGGTACCTACAAAAGGAGGCTTTCCAAAGAACATGTATAACTCCAACTTGAGTTCTATCATGATTATTTATTCTTAAACATTCTTGAATCCAATACAATCCATGATTATTTAAAAAATATTTATCTAAAATGATATATTTTTTATTATTCTAATGCTATTTTTTTCAAATAAATTTCTACCTTATAGGGAATTTAAACATCACATGTATGTAAGTGTGGACTACAACCTCCAGGAAGTGATGTCTCCCATTTTTCATAACCACACAACATGGATGCGTCTTATGGTGTATTTATTAAATATAAATAATATTTACTGAATAATTTTAGTTCTATAATGATAATAAAATAATACACTTCTTAACCATCCATCTATTGAAAATTTAAAATGTTTTTTGTTCATACTTCTCAACTACCCACTCAAAGAGGGATATGATTCTTTTCTAATTTATTACATACATATAAAATCCCAAAGATGTATTTGATGAATTATTATTATATTTTTATTTTTATTATCATTATTTTAGTGGAAAACCTTTATATATAATATTTCCATTCCATCTCTTTGAAAATAAAAATGTCATTCACGCTTATATATGGACTATCATCTCCATCAAATAACCTGGTTGATTTTTATTATCCCCATAACATTTTTTATAAGTGTATTTAATGTAAAAAATAATAATTAAGACATTGATAATATTATTAAACCATGACCCATTGACCATGTTCAGTCAATAAAAATATTTTTTAAAAAAATAAATATTGAATGACCCACAAACATATGACGTAAACATAACTAATATAGTAATTTAATAAAACATGGTAGTTAATGAAATAAAATGAATAATGATTTTTAAAAGAAAAGGAATCAAGTAATTAATCATGTACAAAATTTATATTTTATTGTTATTCGTGGTTTAGAGAACGTATGAATTGTGATAAGAGTACATGTAAGGTATTTTTCATTAAAACATAGTTTTAATGTTTGTGTTATAACTAAATAACACATATATCATTAATATCTTAAAAAAATAAATAATATAATCATTTATACCTAAAATATTTCTATTGGTAATTTTTACTATATTAAAATTTGATTAATTTTTTAAATTTGAATAATTCAATGATTTCTTAAAGGGTTTTTTATGACATTTTTAAAAAAATATTAAAAGAATTTTTTATTAAATTTTTTTTGATTTAAAACCTCTTCCCACCAACATAGTCATTATTTGATATCTACATTAATATGAAATTTTAAATGGGTTTTAAAAAATGATCATATTCCCTTTCCTTTTGGGAAATTGTAATTTTCCATATTTTTCATTGAAGAATAAAAATTTCACATAATTTATATGTAAAAATCGAATGTACTTTTTTTATAATATGAAATATGTCTTCCAATGATTTTATGATGAAATAGTGAAATCATAAAAACATTTCATTATTTGGGACAAGATAATTATATATTATGATACTTAACATTGAATTATATGGTGATGATGAGTGATCATGATATACCTCTCCAATGAATTAGGGAATGATTTTATGTTTGAAGGTTGAAAATGAGTGAGATAACTCATTTGGATACACCTATCAAATTAATGAAGATTATTGTATTTTTACACGTTTTAAAAAAGTGTGAATCCATGTTATTAATACATTTCATTATGATATATATTTCAAGATTTCATGGAGTTATTATGATAATATATTGATTTCTTGAGGGAAGAAATATTTTAGAATTTTTTGAAATGATTGTTGATTTAGATACATGTATTCATAATTTTCCATTTTTCTTAAGATTCCATGAATATATTTATATGGTTTATATGGGGGAAAAGGTTTTATTTTATAAATTATTGTTCTTATATTTAAAAATTATTTATTTTTGTAAAAACATTATTATTGGAGAAGTTATTATTTTCAAGGATTTTTTTCTAGACTAATGAGATTGATTTTTTTCCATAACTGAAATTTTTTTCTCAACCCACATTTTCAATAAAATTTCATATGTTATTAGGATGAGTATGAACTAAATTAAGGTGAAAATTAAAATATTGGACTGTTCTTAAAAGATATAAATATCTCTTTAATAAAATAATTATGATGACCCATGTCATTATTACACGTTATGTCTGGATTTATTACAAAGTCATACACATTATACAACCCAGATTATAAATAATTGATGTGTATTTGTGTATCTATTTATAATAGATAACTATATAAAACAATGCGTAAATATTCATTATTAAAAACTTTATTAACATGCCCATAAATTTTACATTGTTCATAAAACTATATGGGATAACTTGGGGTCATACATAAGAAAGTCATGTGGTATAAAGAACAATAATGGAATAAAAAAGCATAACAATTAAAGATTTTTAAATTTTAGATAGTAGTAATTTCAATGGGAAATAAAAGGGTTTTGAATCATAAACATTAAATAAGAAGAATGATATGGCATGACAACATAAAGGAATCATGGGTTTTTTACAGAAACATTAAACATGTCATCATAAACAAATGTCCACCCTAACCAAAAAGACATCATAACATGGTGTAAAAGTCATATAATAGATTATGTTCACCCATTAATCCAATACATGACATCTCATGAGACTAAAAATTTTCCAAATTCATTAGAGTGATATATAATTTAATGTGCAACCATTTATTTTAAATAATTTACTTGCATAAGTGTGCTGCATAGATCATTCAACATAGGATCCTATTTAATAACATTTAATTATACACACAATTAGTTTGGAATAAATAATTTTAGTTAACCAATTATATAAGTATAATTATTTAGAGCACAACACCCTAGAGTGGAAGTAGTAATTGTATTTACAATACAATGGTTTTGAATAGAAAAATTACAGAGAAATTTAGTCAACATAGAAACAGTACATAAAAATTCCTAAAATGTTTTATTGAGAGATAAAGGTATATATAACCATTTTTAAATAAAAATCAATGTAAGAGGTATGTGTAAAAACATATATCACATTTATTAATTCAAAATAAAATTCATAAAATGGAGAAGATGTTCAAATTGAAAAGAAGAGATAGAGGTCCCTTACATTTAGAGGATTATTCAAGAATACCTAGAGGATATTAGTGAGAGCTTGGGGAACCATTAGAAGAATATAAAGATGAATGGGATGGTTAAGAATGTGATCTATATTTTTTAAGGGAAGATAAATTCGATCATCTACCTATTTAAATAGTAAATGAGAGGGGTTTTTTTATTATTTCCCAAACACAGGTTTTGGAATATATATGACAAAATAATAAAAACTAAAAACCATTCGATGGTTTTAATATATGGATTATACCAGAAAGGTGTGGATTTAATTATTTTATAATTAAAACAGATGTATTAATTAAAATATTACATTTGATGATCTGGAAGTGACTCATGTTCATAATGAACAAATTTTAAAACTGTAAAATATATTATAGGGTTTTAAGGACTCCTAATGGTTTAATTAAATTAAAGAAAATAAAAAACAACCTCCTTTTAAATTGGTAAAATATATTTTTTCATGTATACACGTTATATATTTTCTTAAATCACATTGGGGTTTTTATGATGTCATAATATACAATTTATAATTATATTGTATTTATTAGTATTGTGAAAATTTGACTATCTCATAAAATTATTAAAAATTCACCATTAGATAATTTCAACATTATTATTCAAAAAATAACATTAATTTAATAAAAATAATTTTATTAATATATTAATTTGTTTTATAATATTAATTTATATTTATTGAGAAATGTTGTGTTTTTGATAATAACATTTTTTGAACCCTTAAAAAAGTTACATTTGACATCTTAAATATTATATTATAAATTATATTTAATAAATAATATTTTAATAATAATATTTTATTGAATGATATATTATTTAAAAAAATCATAAATTTATCTTCAGTAATTTCTTATTTGAAATTTCATATTATAAAAAAATATAATTTGGGTTTTATCCAATCAATATTAAAATCCATTATAAAATTAGAAAAATTAACAATAAATATAAAAATTATTTTATTTAAAACAATATATTCAAATTAATATTAGTTGAATCTTGATAATTATCCATTTACTACTCCAAAAAACACCCTAAGGGTACAATGTTCCATGGAAATCTTTTTATATAGTGGTTCGTCATACATGGTTCCGACCATGATTTTTATAAGATTGAAATTATCTCTTAAACAAGTTTTCTCATGCCTTATTTTTTGGATATTGTCTTTAGATAGGTATAGGGATATTATGAGGGATATCATCTCTCTTGGAGGCTCTGATAAATGGTATTTATAATTCAAAATCCTACCAGTTGATCCGATCACATCTTTTTTTAGTTTCAATAAGATTTATCGAATCCCTGTATTTTTACTAATCTTACGATCACTATTAAATGATTTTATTATCAATGGTTATGATATTTAATTTCCTTTCAAATATAATAGGATACACTAAAACTAAATAAGTGAATTTTTTTATAACCATAATACATAATACCTAATTTAATTCAATCCAAATTGTAATTATAACTATAAGATCTCTAGATGTTACAACCTACCCCCCTTTACGTAATTTTCCCCTAGTAATTTTAATTTCACAAACTAAAGAAAGGTGATTTTAATTTTACCTTTTCACCTCCTACATTTTACACAACACATATTAAAATGTCTATTTTATCCCTAGTACTTTGACCAGGTGTGTTGTATTATTTCATAGATCTACGTATATATGATATAATTTCTTCATCGGCTTCACTTTATATGAAATATCTTTCTAAAATGGTACCACCTTTGGATTCATCACATTTCAGGTTTATGTTCTGTACATACTCAATAAGGATACATGGAATAGGTAACTGTATATTCCCTCCTTGGCCATTACATTTCTATTTTTTGTTGTTGGTGGTGTTTGGGGGTAGTTTCAAGAGTTTTAGTGGAAGTATGAGGTGTAACAGAACTGCTAAAGGAAATACTGGACATGTAGTTATGTTACATGATATTTAATTGTGATTCACAACTTGGGAGATTCCATTTCATTATTTTTATATTTTCATTTTTAAATAAAAAAATACAACACATTTTTTAGAAAAACCGAACCCTGAGGATTTCCGAACATAAATGTGGGTTAAAAGACATGTAAATACCTGATGCAATGTTGTTATTAAATTTCTTTCTTCTCATGTTTTCATTCATTTGGATGTAGGTTCTTATTCCTCTAATTTAGGGTGAACCCTCGGTGCTCTGATGAGTTCTCCAATCCCTCTTCCTTCCTCATTAATCCGTTTGTCCTGGTGGTTGTTTGCTGGCAATCTGGGTTAATCCATTCATTCATATACATAGGTTATCTTAAATTCTTCTCCCAGGGACACACTATGGCGATCTTATTATGGTTTGGGTTTTGTATTTGGTTGTTTTTTATGTTATTTTTGTGATTTGTTGGTTGATATGTGGTTCATATGGTGCAGTTGTGGTTTGAGGGTGTTCTTCTTCGCCCTGTGGTGCAATATGAGTTTGAAATATTCTTGAAGGAAGGGAATCCTTTGTTTCTCTTTATGTGTATCATGTGGGTTGGTCTTATTATTGATAACTATTATGAAGATAGTTTCATCCGAATTCATAAATAAAATTAATGGATTTATACAAAATAGTAATTGGTAGGGTAATGATTCACATTATTTTATAACATTAATGATATATGTGATATTTTTGATTTTATGGGTTTGTGGACCTGTTGAAAATTTTCGCTGTAGGGAGATAGTTTTTTCAATGGATATATGTGCTATGATATCTACCTTGGTTGTGATTGTTGTGATAGCACTATAAAATAAAAATTTATTAACTACTCATATATGTTAAATAAAAAAGTTGTTCCAGGATAATTACTTGTGTAATAATATCCCTAAAATAAATTTTAATCTGAAAAAATCCCCTTTTTAATATGTAAAATGATATTGATGTATTGTGTCGGGTCGTCATTATTGTGGGGTGGTGATGTGTGGTTTGGTCTACTAATTCATGTTTTCTGATTTTTGGGTGAGGAGGCCATTTTATGGCCGTGGATTTGGGGGTGGAGAGGTGGTTTTTTTGGACATACTTTTGGGGTGGTGACGTGGTTTATTTGGAAGTGTTTTTGGGAGACAATATTGTATTTGTTCATGATTTTGAGGTTGTTTTTTCCAAAATCAAATGAGGATTCAGGATGGAACGGTACCCGGTCAATCACATTCTCTCTTCTAGACATGGTAGCTTTTACCTAGGTTCTGATAAATGGTGTTTTCGTATTGCATGAGATTGTGATATCCAAGGTGTTTTGGGTGAGATGTGACTACACTTTTTGGGTGGTGGATGAGGTTATTTTAAGCCAGATGAGATATAATTATTCTTTTTGGGTGACTTTTGGTGGGGGACATGCATGGTAGGAGGAGGGCGCGATGTTGATGTCCTATAAGTTCTTGATACCCATGTACTTTGGTAATGTGATTAGTTTTACTATGGTCGAGATGATTTTGGTTGAGATGTGTTGTGGCCATAATTGTGGGGGAAATGATCCCATGCATCTTCGAGTGAGGTTTTTTATAACCGTGCTTGTGGGGAGATGTGTTATACAGATGAGATATAATTTCCAAGACATACAATTTTGGGTGTTAGTGCAATATTCTAGTTGTAATGTCGTGTGGGGTACCCTTATTGATGTGATTATATTTATATTATATTACTTGTATATCAATATTTGGTTATCATTCCTTTGTGTGGTTGGGATGGTTATTATACCTTTATTGTTGTTGTTCGGTTCTTCTATTTTCTCACGGGTGTACTAGAATGATTATTTCACATGTGCATGAGTGAATTTGGTTTTCCTACTATGTATACTTGTATGATCACCATATATATATATATAACATTTTCAGGTTTCCTAGAACATTTCATGGACCATGGTGGATATATCTTGATCGAACATTTGAATAAATTTTTTGTGACTGCTTTATCATTATTTTTTGGTATTTAATTTTGATAAATATATCATATCTATTTCATTTTTACATGATTTTTTTATATTTTTTGGGTTTATTTTATATTATTAAATGTATTTTATTGTGTATTTTTCATCTTATCTTTGGATCCTATTTATATTATTGGGGTAATTCTCAAATACATGGTATTTATATACCCTTGGTTATAGTCACCATCCTGAGGCCTACTCGAGGAAGGAATTGGGGTTCAATATATATATTCCCTCATTGTGGTATCATTAGATGGAGGTGGTCATTATAGAAAACATTATGAGGATGAGATAGGCTAGGTTAGTATGCGAGTAAATTGGTCTCTACTTCGATGTGATCGAGTATCTCGAAGGGACAACCATTTCATGGTATGATCTTTCCATCCATCCCAAATATCCTGACATTATTCCATGACAATGTAGAGTGTACTACAATATATCCAACCATAAAATCTAGGTCTCATCAACCATTGTATTAATATTACTTCTGTCGACTCTAAGTAACCCTGATCTGCTAATAAATGGTCATTTCCTTTTCTAGTATTTCCTCAACAATTATTGGACACAATATTTTTCACATAGAAAATTCATCCCATCATAATGGTTTTGTATCTTCCTATAAAATTATTCCTAGGGATATATTTTTATGTTTTATTGGAAACTGTTATTTCATTAGAAATAGGCTAAAGGAATATGTTTAACCCATCCTCTATTGAAGTCTATATAGAGAGATCCCATTAAGTACTATAGTTTACGTATATCTCACTTACACTTCCAATTAGTTTTATGTCTCTATGATGTTCTAAAGTTCAACATAGTATTTAGAATATTTTGGAGACTATAGTAAAATATTTTGGTAAATCTCGGATATCGATCAGATGTAATCGATTATCGTGTTTTATGAAACTTTACCACTTCTCTAATGTATATAATTTAATGTTTATTGAGTTATAAGTCCTCTCATATTTCAATGAAGTGAGAAGCCTTTGAAATATGATCCAACACATCCCACATAGCATTATTTTTTCATCACATCTTGAATATAATAGTGAAACATTTCATAGTTATTTTTTGTATTTTTTATATAGGCATTGGAAATGGTTGAATCTACCCCATGAATGATTTCATGTCAAAATTCGCCTGCTGACATATAGGAAAAATTGATGTATATTATATGATCTACTTCTTTAGATATTCCCATGAATCATTCTCTCAGAGATCTCAATGCATCTTTCTAATCATTTTATGGACAAATAAGCTCATGCTATATGAATCATCCAATATAACCTTCATTAAATCTGGATTTTATAGTACACATAGTCATGTGCAAAATCTTACATCTCCTTCATCATTAATTTTAAACTATAAGGATTTACATTTTCTTAAATATTAAACATTCTCCTGATTTTACTCATCATCTCATCAATCATCCTTTATATTCTCTAGAAGGGAAGGTTGAGAAATAATTTCTATTATGATTAATTATGATCCTTGTTTTTGACTCTCATGCCCATCCTTTTCAAGTCATAGATGATCAGATCATTCTCAATCATCATCATTGATAAAATGGTAGGATCCTATCTATATTTTATATATTCCAATTTATTTTATCAAAAAGGATGGTAGTGGATTTATTAGATAGAGTACTTAATCATCTTTATCAATATTCATTGGAAGATATACAACTTCTTCTCTATGAATATATACTTGAATCTCTTATGATACTTTTATATTTAACACTTCTCCCCAAGGAGATAGTGAAACCATATCTTCAACACAGTGATTACTGCATCTAACTCCGAATCATCTATTTGGTTGTTCTATTCATGAATATTCAAATCCATTGATTTATAGGCTATAACTTTTTCATTATGTATTAGTAAAAAACCCAATGGATTCTTCAATGCATCATTGCAAACCATGAAAATTTCACCACATGTGGTATTATAAATAATATAGTAGTGATAAGCCTCTTTTTAAACCCCTTAAAACTCTATGCACATTTATTATTCTAAAAAAATTTGACTTCTTTCTAAGATATATGGGATATAGGGTTTCAAAATCATTAAAAATTTAATACAAATCATTGATAATACCAAACCAATCTATGAAATCTATGGATATCTATTATTGATGTTTCCAGAATCCATCCTTTAATAATAGCATTATTTGAAGAATATATATATATATATATCCCATTACATGAGATAATATTCCCTATGAATGAGATGTTATTCAACCATAACACACATTTTCTATATTTTTAATAAATATTGTTCTTTTTTGAGGTCCTTAGCATAGTGCTCAGATACTACCCATAATCCTATTTACATTGGAATTATATGTAATATCATCTATAATGACTCCCAAATTTTTTTCAACATATTCTATAAAGAGTCTATTTATTAATTCCAAAATGTTTTCATCCTCATTAGTTAATAAAAATTGAATTACTATGATCTAATGGTATGTAAACGTTTTACCAAATGAAATATTGGGGATATCTTCCTTATTCACCCTTACATAATAATATGCCAACTGAAGATCCACATTGGTGAAGAATTGGGATCCACCTAGCTGATTGAATAACTTATCAATTTATAGTAGATGGTACTTTTTCATTATAATGATCATTAATAACTGATTATAATAAATTAAAATGTGCACTATCCCATCATTATTTTTGAAAAAGTGTAATCGTGCACCCCAAAGTGAATCACATAGTCATATGAACCCTTTATTTAGATTCTCTGCTAGTTTTTTCTTCATCTAATCATGTTATGAAAATTATATTGTATATTAATAGTTGGATAACAGAAACTCTCTCAATATAAGATCGATTGAGAATTAAATCTCTCATATTGGATGAAGACCAAAATATTATTTTGGAATAACATTAGTGTACTCTATTACAATGTCTTTAAGGTTGATCTTAGACTCAATAATTTTAGCTACAAACACGTTCTCTTAGGGAGATAAAATATATGCTTGAGATATTGGTGCTAAAAGAGATTCGTCATCTTTAGTGAATTGGTACATAATTAAAGGATTGTTCTTGATACAAAGAGTGATTTCCATATCAAATAAATTTATGTTGGATCTATATAAGGATAGAAAAGCCATACACAAAATTGCAAGGAATTCCAGTAAGTTGAGTTTCTGAAGATTCACTGGGAATTTAAGACAAAAAATTTGTCTGTTGAGGAGCTATATACATGGGATACAATCATTTCACACTTTATATTTTAATTTAAGCCTCTAATTCCATGTTTTATAGAGGTTTTTGAGTAGTTATACTAATCATCCATGATATAATGGAATGAGTAAAACTAGAATTAAAATAATTAAATTCTGTATCCATGAATAAATAACTAGAATACCAATCACCACTTCATTTTTGAAATCCACCTCAGTGGTCCTGATGGAATAATATTTCAATTTCATCCATAGAGGTTGTTGAATTTTATTTTCCCTGGACATCCTTGGCATTGTGAATTGGTTTGAAAAGTTCCCTTGTTTTTTTATAGTTGATATATTGGATAATAAGTTGAGGGTTGACTGGTTTATTCCACCCTTCCATTAAATTGGTGGGGTTTCCCAATCCAAATTATCTATCTAGGTTTCCTTTATTCCGACACTGAAATTATTTCCTCATCCAATTCACAGAATTTCAAGGGTTCTTCTTTCTACACTATTGAAAAGTGTGATTTTGAAATTTCCTCCCAATATTAGATTTCCCCATCTTACCACCAGAATTAAAAAACACTTTCCAATTCATATCCTTTTAAGACACATTATATTTTTTGACCCATATTTTCACTTTTAAAGAACAAGAGAAAATTTTTCCATTGCTATCCATATCCTTAATTTTTTGGGTCTTATCATAGACTCAGTCTTATCCCACCAAAAAGCAGTAATATTTTTATTCAAGGGTCATGAAAATGGTGGATGTATATTTTGAATCTCCTGTGATTTTTAATGGTAGTACCCTATGGATTCATCAATTTTTTCTTGATATTAAAGAATTCCCATTCTTTTTTATATATGAGAGTACAAGGAAAATATGTTTCAAAAATAATTTTCTGAAATTGCATCAATGCAAAAGTTTTATCTCTTCCTCAGTCTTCATATTGTTGATCAATGTCCACCATTGAATAAATTCTCCCACCATATGATTGATCTCTTCATCATGATTTGTATTATTGATCAATGTCCACAACTAATCATCTTATACTCATATATTATGAAAATTAATAATGAATTTATCATACTTAGTACATTGATGTATGGAAAAGATATTTCCAATGGAGTTGATCCATTGTTCCATGGTTAAGGGATCATATGAATCATTAAATTTTGGGGTTTTGTATGAGAAAAAGTACTAAATTGCATCTTATTCCTTCTTAATGGGATTTGGGTGTTCATCTTGATTTAGGTTTCTTTTAAGAACCTAATCCATCTAAGATAGTATCATCACAAAGTTCATGATTCTGGATCCCATCATATTTTGCGTCTTTTGTTGGGAAATTCATCACATTTCCCAACACATTGGATGTTTTCACAGTTTCTCTAATTTTAGTACATTGGCTATAAATATGTGAAAATTATGGATGAGTATTTTAAAACTACTACACACATAAAAAATAATCAAATAATAATAATGTGATAATTTATATAATGAATATTGATCTTATACTTATGAATTTATAGGCTTCAATCTATGTTATCCATGATCTATTTACAATAATAGACTCTTATGGATCTTTTTATCCATTTTTAATGGCTCATAATGTTATTTTGAATTTACCAAAGGATGACACCAATGTGTGTCAACCTAAGTGTCAAATAAGGATCATTTTTATGCATTATTACCCAAATTATTCAATGTTAATATAGTATTTTCAGGTGTTACCCCTATGTACATATCTGACATAGATATATACATGTGTAGTATCAAGAAAGGGATTTATTTATTTGGAAGGAACTTTATTTATACTTTTCATTAACATAGGGATGTTTTCTTATGTTTATTATTATCCCTATGGATGTTTTTAGTGTTTCCTTATCCCAATACCAAAAATATCAAAACATTCCTCTAATACAAACTAATAAACCCATTCTTTTTATTAAAAATTAAATCATAATGTGTTACATGGGAATACACGAAATACAAAAAATAAGATCAAGAAGTTGAGTATCATTGGTAAATTATTTACGTTACATAATAACATAAAATAGGTTGTACATTGGAATTATTGAAAAAAATTAACATTTACATAATTTTTTCGTCATTCTTAAAACTACATTGGATAACCATGTGACATACATAATAAATATTCAGATTAAAAATCATAATAGGGAATGGAAAAGAATAAAAAAATATAATATTACACATTAGAAAATAGAAATTTCAATGGGATATAAAAGTGGTGAGAATCCTAAGCATGAACCAAGAGGCATGATATAACATGAAAACATAAAAGAAACATGGGAGAGTGGAAATAATTTTAAAATTAAAATCATAAATATAGATCAAGGATAATGAACAAGAAATCCTCACAAGGTGTAAAAATTCAATAATTGATTATGTTTACTCGTTAATCCCATAAATGACATCTCATGAGACTAAACCATTACTGAATGCATTTGAGTGCTATACAATTCTGGACACACATGTTTCTTTCATATTAATTACATGCATAAGTTTTCCCTAATGATCATTAAATATATGAACAAATTTTAACACATTTAATTCCATGATAAATGAGTTTAGAACAGATAAATAGAATATGCTAATCAAATAAGTAGATGTATATCTTGGTGAATACCCCTGGGTGGACATATCGATGGTATTAATAATATAAATTGTTTTCTTGAAAAAATCTCAGTGAAATTTACATATCATAAAAAATATAGTTAAATATCCATAAAATGTTTTAATGAGATATAAATGGCTATATAATCATTTGGAATTAAAATTCATATAAATAGATTTTTGTAAAAAAATATCCCAACAGTAGGTATTGGAAATATATTTTTTAAAATGAAGATGATTGTTGAATTTAAAGGAAGGCAGAAAAGTCCCTTACCTTGAGGGTCCGATTATAATGGCCAGGAAGGATCATATTGAGAGAATAAGGGTACCTTGGGGGGATAATAGATATTTAAATAAGGAATGAGGATGTGATCTAGGGTTATTCAGTGAAGAGGAATGGGATATTTGGTGGGTTTATATGGGTTAAGAGATGGAATTTCTTTATTATTTACAAAACATAGGTTTCAAACTCTATAAAATAAAATAATAAATACCAAAAACCTTTCCATGGGTTATGAAAAATATGAGTTTTTTTAAATTTTTAAGTAAATGATCTAAAATCATAAAAATGTTATCATTCATGATATACAAGTGAGTCATGTTCATAAATAATTCAGTTGAAACATTAAAATAATATTCTAGTTTTGGAGGATCCCTATAGGATTTATAAAATTAATAAAATAAATTATAATTGTAATTGCTTTAAAAGGAAATGTATATTTGATAAACTATTACATTAATATAATTTATTATAACACTTTGGTTTCATAATGATTTCATAATACACAATGAATATTTAACCATATTTAATTTTTACTAGAAAATTTTCCTGACTTTGAAAATTATAAAAATTTCAACAGTTAATAATTTTTGCATGATGATTCCAAAAATAATTAATTTGGCAAAATATTTTCATAATTTTATTAATTTACTCTATTAAAACAAGAATAATATTTCTTGAGAAATTTTTTCTTTTTTTGATAATAACAGCTTTTGATCCATTATATAAATTAGACTTCACTACATAATAATAATATACTCATTTAAATTAACTCAAACAACATATATAATTATATTTTATTAAAATATAATTTCATTGAAAAAATCCATAAATTTATCAAAAGAAATGTCTTAATTGAAATTTCATGTCACCAAAAAATATAATTTTTTGATTTATCAAATCCAAATCAAAACATCTATAACATAACAATAATAAGATGTAATCATATTCATTACTATATAAGAAATATAATATACATTAATACTATTATGTTCTTGATAAATATCCCCGTACTAAAACACTATAATTCCTATTGGTAACACTTGTGGTGAAGATATTTTTATGGTGTGGTTCAGCGTACATGGTTTGGGTTATAATATAGATGTGCTTGAACATATCCCTTAAAGGGTTCCGCTTATAAATTAGATGTTGGACATAATTATGGGATTGGTCAATGAAAAATCCTAGTGATTTTGTCTCCCTTGTATGCTCAAATAAACGAGATTCATACGGTTTGATCTTACTAGTTGAGGCCATCACACTCTTTGTCCATATTATTTGGATTAATCAAAAACCTATATTTACACTATTAATGTGATCACTATTAAATAAAATATTACTAATGGTTATAATTTTTAATGCTATTTTATATCTGATATGATATAATAGAATAAACAAATTTCATATGTTTTCTCTAAAAATAATACATAAATGATTATTTAATTCATTCACATATTGAAATTTATTTATAAAATATCGGGTCACTAAAATAATAGTGGTACTCCTAGGAATATAGTTATGGAACAAAATTACACATTTTTGGTGTATTAAATTTTGATTTTATGTCTATTAAAATTCAGTAAGACTCTATAACTAAATAATCATGAGAATGTTGCAATGTTTAATTCCTATCATAAAAAAACAAATTTATGGTTTTTTAGTATAGCATGGTATTAGAATTGGTATTAATGAAATTTTTAGATATATTTAGAGTTTATAAGGATGTTAAAATTAAAAATTACAAATTTTAAATTTAAGGTTATATTATAATTATATAACATTTCAAGGATTTTATTTTGATTTCTATAATCCATTTCAATTTAGGAATGTTTTCCATAGATGAAAAAATAATAGCTCAGTTGGAAGGCATCAAGAGGATAGTAACCTTAGAAATTAAAAACCTTGAATGAGAGTAATAGAGTAGTTTTATGTCAATTGATGTAGACTATTAATTTCTTCACCCATGATGGTAAATTTATGAATACCCAATATAGGAAGATGTCTATAATGAAGAATTTAACGAAATAACACCCACCTATATTCAATGGATGTTCTGACCTGATGAATACTGATGGATGGTTAAATAAATTTATGAATTTTAATGATGTTTTTGGAGTCACATAACATCAATAGGTAATTTTTTTGTATTTTTAGTTTGTGGATGAAATCAATAAGGGTCCTTAATTAATAATATTACAAAAATATGATACAAATTCAAAGGATTGGATTGTATATAATGTTATTTATATAGTAAATTATTTTTCAAATGTTCTTTAAAAGATAATTGAAATGAATATATAGATTAAAAGAAAGGGGAATAGAAATCAGTTCCAACTTATGATGAAAATTTTAATAGATTTTCTAGGGATACACAAAAATTCATTCAGTACCATTAAATTAACACTTATATATTTTACTTTTGTTTAAAACCATTTCTATTATTATTGTTTTGTAATCATTAATTTACATGAAATGAGATCATTTTTTATCTGCTATAAATGTTTATATGTAGTTTTCTGACACATACATACATTATTAAATAAAATTTATGAAGTGGTATAGGTGGAATAAAATAGGGAAGCAGCAAAGTAATAAATTTGGATCTAGTCTCCCATGTAATCCAAATATGGTAAAATAAATATTTTGGTATGTTTTATTGAATCAAGGAGGTTTTTAAAATGTGGTAAACTCAATCATTTAACTTGTGAATTCAAGTAATAGAGTTCTTATCAGACTAATAATTGGAAATCATATAGTCATCCAATATGGGTTTGTTTTAATTATAATGAGTTGGATCATTTTGATAATACATGCCCAAATACATTAATTCAAGGTGGAAATCACCATGATCAGGAAACTTTTTTTTGGAAAAATATTTTAATTTTATTTAGGAAGTTGTGGGACACTGAAATGAAGTGGTGACATATATCTTACATATTTATTTAGATTATTCCAGTTCCTTTATTAATTCCGGATGAATGCATTTTTTTAATTCAAGGGAATTTATAGTTAAAATTGAAATATTATATCTTAAAATGATGTTATAAATATTTTAGAATCTCCGAGGGATAGTATAATCATAACATTAATTTATATAAATAATGTTTTTATCATCTATTAAATGGTTTTTCCAGAAACTATATTTTCATTCCCATTAGAGAGATTGATGTTATTCTGGGGATGGATTTTCTTTCATTTTATCATCATAAGAGTGACTGGAGAGTTAAAGAAGTTATTTTTTAAAATGGGTTTGAGTTTTTATGTATGAGTGAATTCATACATTTTATAAGTAATAAAAAAGATAATAAAATGATTAAAAATATGAGTGATATTTTTCATGAACGTATTCTATAATATAATTGAATTTTCAAAATAAGTGATGTGCCAATGCTAAATGACTATATATATATATATATTGATGATTTTAAAAGTGGTATTTCTAATTAGGAGGTTCAGTTTACTATTAACATAAATCATGATTCAAAGACAATTTCAAAACAGTTAATCTATTGCCTCCAATAAAACTTTTTGAATTAAAAAATGAGTTAAAAGAGTTCAATGATGTGGGTTTCATGCATCTAAAAAGATCTCCTTAGTGTACTCTGGTTTTTATTTAAAATTAATGATTCTTATACGAGGCATTACATTGATTTTAGAGCTCCCAATAATGTAACCATTATGAACATGTATCCATTACCTCATATAGATGACTTATTTGATCAGCATTATGGTGCTCAATATTTTTCAAAGAATTATATTATTTTTAGGTTTAACTAGCTTAAAGGTAATTGATAACATAGTCTATGAATTATTATTTATATATTTTATTTCCATTATTATTATTTATTTATTCCTTTTAAGTTTATGAATGCAATTAATACATTTATAGATATTAAATAAATATTTTTACATGATTATTGGGATAAATGTTTAGTGGTTTTCATTGAAAACATTATGGATTATTCAAGAATATATAAATATCATAAATGGAATATGATAAGTTATCTTGGAACATTCTATGAAAAAATATTATAATGAATTTTTAGAAAATTAGAATTTTAGTTATAATATATTTCCTTCTTTGGAAATTTTTTTTAAAAAGAAGGAAAATTTAAATCCTTATGAAACTAAAGTTATGAATGAATGTAAAAGGACAAAAATTTCACTATGATTAAAATTATTCATGGATTAGTTGTAAACCACTGATAATTTTTTGATAACATTGCATGATTATCTACACCACTATCCAAGTTATTTAAAAAGGATTAAAATTCCACTTGATGAATGAATGTGATGAATTTTTCCATGAACTAGAGATAATAGTGTATTATAATATAATTTTATTCTTGAAAACAATAATTGGTGAATTTATCATTTATATATATAATTTATCGAATATTTGTTTTGCGTTTTGATGCAAAATGATCAAGTGATTATGTATTAAAAATGTTTATTGAAACCACGTGAGGTGAATTATCATATGCATGACCATGAAAAGGATGTAGTATTTTTGATAAAAATATATATAAACATAATTTATATGGGAAAAATGTGAAATATTTTCTTAACATAAATTCTTTATGTTTCTATTAACTAATAATATTCGACAAAGAGGAAGATAAGATGTTTGGAAGTAATGCAAGATTGTAATTGCATGATTCAAAATCAACTAGGGAAAGTAAACAAAATAGTTGATTACATGAGATGAAAAGATCATTTATAAATATTTATACTATATTTAGAACATGATAATTTGAATAATTATTTAAATAATGTTTTACATGAAATTTTTAATGTTGGAAGTAAAACTCTATCAGTTCTAATGTTAGTGCAACCATATTTTTTAGAAAAAAAATAAAAATTATCATAGAGATGATCCTAGTATTCATAAAAGGCTAGCATTATTTATGATGTATAAGTTAAATAATATGAAAACTAAAAAATAAGTTTTTATAAGAGTTATAAATAGGTTGTGTTTTCCAATTTATTCACAGTTGACGAAGTAATAGTGGAGTGATCCTTATAGCTCTGTGTTTTCTATTCATCTCAAAAACACTAAGACGCATAAATACAGTTGATAATATCATTGGGTGGATTTAATTAAGTGTGATAATTCTTATTTTACCATGAAATTTCTGACCTTTCGAGAGGTCATTTCTAAGTAAAAATTACTAAATGGTATGGTAATAACCTTTCTAGTTCTTGAATAAAATTAGAGGATATATCTATGTACTTAATGGTGGGATTACTAACGACATCTCAATGTCATAATGTAAATTATGTTACTGATGATATAGTGACTAAATATACACATTTTCTTCATATTCCTGATTGTATGACATAATATAATCATTCCAGAATCAACCCATATGTGTTATTTAGATTATAGGGAGTCCCTATCCTTATTTATTAGTATTATAATCCTTGTTTTTCTACTAATATTTGAAATGGTATTGAAATTTCATTAGATACTGAATTACATTTTTATATAGATTTTCATCCTCAATACAATGAAATGTTTGATTGAATGATTTATATGTTGAAATATATGAATCAAGCATTATAATTGGATTTACAAGAATTCTGACATCCACATATTTCACAAGTTGAGTTTTCTTATAATAACAGTTTTTTGTTACATTATATATATTGCCCCAATTGGTGAATTATATAGAAAATAATTATGATGTTTAATTTTTTTCAAAAAATATGGGAGATGAATTTATTAGGACAAAAATTGATTGAAGAAATAGTTAATAAGGTAAATATAAATCAACATCAACAAGGAATGAAAAGGTAGGAAAAATAGTTAGGTAGATAACTAGAGGGAACACTGTTCATTTGACATAGGTAATCATTTATTTCATAAAATATCTCTATGTAATGGTAATGTTATTTTTGGTAAAAATTGAACATTAATAACACAATTAATTAAAAAATATAAAATAATAGATAAAGTGGGATTAGATTTATTTTGAGTATTATTTATATTGATTTTATCTCAGGTATATTATATGTTTCCTAATTTTGGTTAAGGAAATAATTACGTGATGCATATTTGGATTTGATCCCTAAAGAGATACAATAGAAAGATATAAATTGCTATGATGAAATTATGGTTCCTATTTTTGATTATATACTATAGATAGTTTGGAAATTCAGTAGGGTAATGATTTATGGAAGATTCAAATGATTGATAAAACAACAGGGTAATTAGATATGTATTTGAGATAAAAATACACTTACATCATTAATCAACAGAAACAATTATGCGGAAAAAATTCCAAAAATGGGGGGGAGGATTTGGAAAAAAATTAATCCGATTAAACTAACCATTCTTATTATTTATAAAAAAACCATTTTATGAATTCATATTCATCATTATTTTATAAATTATTTTATATAAATTTTAAAATTAAAAATAATAAATCGTTTTATACTAACTAATGTGTTTTCGATGTATTATATAGTTTTATTTAGAAGTAAACTGTCCAAATTATATAAATTTATTTGGTTATGAAATTGTGATTTTTTATATAATAATATCAAATTTAACTTACGATGATTTTTTTTGGATTTCTATGAAATGATTTATTTTTGGGTTAATATACAAAATATATAATTTCAGTTCAAGTTTTTAAAACTTAAATTTTTTATTTTAATTTTTCAATATATCTATATTCCACATTTAATAAATATAATCTAATTACATAAATATGATTAAACATTATACTTTAATATGGAATAAATTCTTTTTTAGGCTTAAATTTTATTTTTTATGGTAAAATATTTATTATTTATTTTTTCATGCTTTCTATAAAATTTATTTCTACCACTCATAATGATTAAAACATTAAATTTTTGTCAATATTTGTATTAAAGGGGTTAAAAATATTTTATTAGTAAAATTTTATTTTTTTTCATAATTAATAGAGTCTATAATAAATTTTCATCACGAATGAAATGGATAAATCTTGTCAATTAGTGTTAAAATTTTTCAAAAGAACAAAAAATATTATCTAAAATATAATTGGAGAATATTATTTTGACAATTATCAAAATATCAATAATATTTTATTATTTTAGTTCCACTTTCTGAATATATACATATTTTTAATGACGGGAAGTTATAAATTTTTACAAGGGTTTTTATCCCTTATCTTATAAAAGGCAATCCACTCTCATGACATATTCCACTATTTTTTTAATGGTTGATGCATTCCTAGTCAGTTACATTGCTACTTTAGATTTCTAGGGGTGGAAACCAAACCCCAAGTATTAAACTATGTCAAAGAGGATTACACATCTTGTACTCCCCCGATATAGTATATATTTAAAATATTTTCATTATTTATTTTAATTTATTTACACATGGTTAATTATTCCTCTTGTCTTAGAACAACACCAGCCACCACATGTTGTTCTTTAATACCATTTACACCTTATTTGATTAGTTGACATGGTGGTCTTTCATTGGAAATCCCTCTTCGATCTGTGGTGATTTCACCTCTCATTACCCTCTTTTTTCTACTTTTTTTCTATCAAGGATGCATTATTGTGGTGTTTCATTAGTTTGGGGTTTATTTTTTCTACCCTTTTATGTCTTATATGTTGATCAAAATGTGTCTTATGAAATAGTGGGTTTTAGGGCAATTTCTTCTTCCCCTTACAAGGCATAGTGTGTCGAATACATCATTATTTTAGGGATTCATCCATTTCTATTTATTTTTGTATCACGTATGAGGGGTTATCCTTCACTTATCTATAGATTATCATTTTTTGGATTAATTAAATATAAATAATTGGTTAAATTTAAATTGAATTGTAAATGGGTATTCATCACATGTTTTCCTACCATGATATAATTTTGATATTGTGGATTTTATGGGCTTGATGACCCAATAAAAAGTATGGCTGTTGGTAGGATTTTTTGTGATTTATATATATTTTGTGACTATTTTGATTGTTGTAATATAACACAATAAAACAAAATTGTTAGTTAATTATACTTGGAAAATGAATTAGTTTCCTATGGTTTATGGCTTATGTGATAACACCCCTAAATTTTAGAGGAATATAATAAAACCCCCTTTATAAATTTATAAATTGATCATAATGATTTTTGGTTTTTTGGTACCACTTTTTGGGGGGTGAGGTGATATTTTGTTGGCCATGCATTTTGGGTGGTGAGGTGATAGTTTGTTGGATTTACATTTGGGTAAGCATTGTGATAGTTTGTGGGAAAAGATTTCAGGCCATTAGGGTTATAGAATTATGAGTTTTTTTCATAATTTGTTTACTTTGTGCAAGATTTAGAAGAAGTTATAAAACTAATAAATAACTTTTTAATAATTTTTTCAATGCAATGGGTTGGTTGGTAAATAGGAAGATAATTTTTAACAAATAATTTAATAATGGTTTTTGTTATTAAAACTGTTTTATGCTAAATGATGGATTTAATAGACGTTAAATGAGGAGGCAATATGAAGCCGTATTAAATTAATAGGACACTACACCATCTGAAATTACTATTTCTTAAACTAATAAATGCATTTTGATGTTGCAACAAAGGTCGAAATGTTGTGATTTAGTTGTTTGCTTGGGAACCCAAAGGTTATATAATACCTAGATGTTTTTATGAAATAATTTATTTAAATGATAATTATTCTTTTGTTTCATTTATTAAACACTAATATTGATCTTAAACAAACTAGAAAACACCCATAGTATAAAATTACCATTATATACAAGCTGTTAGGATATTGGGAATAAGTATAACTGACTTATGAAAATGCATTTTTAATTAATCAACTATTAATTATTCATGAAAAATATAAATCAAATAGAAATTTTTATTATTGAGTGATTTAACTTTTTTAATGAAATTATTGAGATTTATATATGTTATATAATTAAAAATATGTTTTTCATATTTTTTCGGTGGATATCTTTGTCATAGGGTATGAATAAACCATATTTGATAAATAAAAACTTATGTTTAAAGTGTAATTTTATTCCTTTGAATGGGGAAACCCATTCAAAGTAAGATTTTGACACATTAATAATTTATATATGAAAACATAATCATTTTATTTTGATGTGGGATTTAAAAAATTACAATGGATGAGTTTTTGATATTTTTCTAACATCTTTCAAGATTTTATTATTAATAGAAATGCATTAAATTTTAATAGAAAAATAATTTTTTCAGCCAAAAAATTTAAATTGGTAAATTATAATATTTAGTTTTTATAAATTATAGGTAGAATATATTTTTTGCACCAAAACAATTTAAATTGGTAAATTATAATATTTAGTTGTTATAAATTATAGATAGAATTTATTTTTTTCAGTCTGTATAATGCATGTCATTAGCATTAATTTTACACTGAATTCATATGAAAAAAATATTTCAATCTTTGGTAATGTTTTAACATTAAAGAAAATATATTCTCTCATTCCTACAAGAGGATTGATATTAAATTTATTAATGAAAATTATATGTTTTTAATATTTAAAAATTGAATTCATATTTTGAATTAGTAGGTCCAAATTATGATAATAGACTACTTTTGATTTTGGTCCTTATGAATAGTTATATTTGTAATTAGTTTTATTACCATGGTTGAAGTTTAATTTTGTAATTAAAGGTAAAAATAATATTATAAAATTCCCTTAATTATATAAAATTCCTATTAGATGACTAAATTAGACCCTTATCATCTATTTTTTGTAATAGACTCACTTAATGGTACATGACAATAAATATTACAGTAATTTTATTGAAATCAAGGAATGTGACAAAAAACAAACTTTCTTTTCAGATACGTATATTTATATTAATATATGGATAACTAGGAGATAATTTTAACTATAAATAGTATTTGGAAGTAAAAAATTAGTTTACAAATCATATATATTTGTGAAAAAAATTTAAAATTTAAATGATTATATTAAGAATGACACAACAGTGATAGAGAAATTATTTTATAAATTGAAATATAGAATAAATAATATTGAAAATATTAAAATAAATATAATTTTAATTAATTAATTTTATCCTTGAATTTTATAGGTGATTATGAAAAAAATTTAGTATATTAAATGTATTGGTTAAATGTTATTCTAACCACTCGGATCTGGAGCCCTTCCACTGGCGCCCCGTACCCGGTTCACCACATGAACTCAAGCGCATTTCCCCAAATGCCAGAGGCTGCTGACTACCAGTGATGGCCTTGGTGAGTTAGTGGGGAAACTATGCCCTCATTTGGTAAAGTATGCAGTGGAAGAATAAGCATAAACAATAGCAGAAGCAGTAAATTGCATGAAACAACTGAACTTGAAGTAAAAGCAAGGTCTGATATAACAATGTTGCAGGATGGAATATGTGTCTATGGAAAGCTGTAAGAAAAACAACATGCTGAAATACAACTGAAACCAAAGTACTAAAAGTAAATAGCAACTCCAGAAGCATCGCGGGCCTATACCCGGTCCCATTCTCTCCAGCTCCGACCAGCAATCAAGTACCTGAGGTGGAAGGGCCATAATCCCTACCTAATCCTGCAACCATATAATCTGTTTGGGACAAAAATCATGACACAAACAGGGTGTGAGACTAATCCCAGTAGGCAACCACCATAAGATTTGTTCCCTACTGTCAGTGAGTGATATAGAAAAAGGAAAGGTAAACAATGAAGTAAACAATTCTACCAAATACCATTCACATTCATTTAATTACACAACCAGGGAAAACCAGAAAAGTTTCTTATTCCAAGATAATCATGTAACACAGCAGGTATCTAAAAAGACTACAAAACATAAGCAGTACAAAACCCAAGCATGTTTTTTGGCTTGGTGGACTCGTCACAACCAACCATCAAAAATTCACACTGACTCTCTGGGTGGCTTAAACTAGCAGACCCCTATAGTCCAGTAATCAAACAAATCACAAACACTCTAGGAATCTCTTACGTCAATTCCCCTATGGTCTTGTAATAATAGCTTCAGACTCTCTAAGAAAACACTTACGTCTAATTCCTCCAAGGTCTCGATGCGTGGGTAAACTAAGAACACTCTTGGGAAGAACAACGTCTGATCCCCATAGGTACTGCGTAAGAAAATAAAACCAAAAGACCCTCTAGGGAAGCACTTAATCATCTATTCCCTCTTTGATCACCCAGACCAGGTTCTCAAAGCCCTGAGCAGTCCAGTCGTGCATAATCGACTATTAGCAGCCCTAAGTAAGTTAAACAACTACTTTGCTAATATCTATAAAAAGCATCCACAAGCATATAAATAGCAGGCAATACATGCAACCAAGTCAACATGCATACTAGCAATGCAATAAGGGTTACCTCATAGGCAAACCATGCCAAACGGAAAACAACAGGAAAAATAGGGGAAAACACACATGCGGTGATCCTCAAACATGCTAACAAGCAATTATTAATCATCTAATAACCTCAAGTATAAAAGAAATCTATGGAAGATAAATAAATAGGATCAAAACCCTAACCCAGGATACCCGATACATGGGTATCCGGCACTTTTGCAACCAAAATTCAAAGAAATTCAACGTAGGTCAACAAACTACCTACCTCGGTCCTTGGAGATCGATATACTTGAACCTCGGCCCATGAATCGGCCTAGAACGGAGTAGATATGAAAATATTTCTAAAATATTCAACCTCAGATAACTCAAACAAGAGGAAGAATCAAGAAACGAGGCTAATGAAGAACCAAGAACTCACCGCTGCAATTCTTCTGCAATCAATAGAGTTCGATTCGGACAACCGGTGATGGATCGGTGGATAAGAGAAGAATTGGCCTCCTCGGATGCTTTGGACGGAATTAGGCGGAGGATAAGGTGTTTACGAGCATTATGCATGACCCCGGTTTGATTAAAGAAATAAAAAGAAAGTATACGGCGTGTATATCAATTTTTTGTACCCCGAAATAACCAGCCTCTACTTCAGCCTTACACACCATGTGTGTGGCCCGGACACGGCCAATCACACGACTTCGAGTTGCATAGGAGTACACGGCATGTACTCATAAAGTACAAGGCGTGTACTCTGAAAATTTCCAGATACACACCGTGTGTGTGCCCTGCTCTCTGCCAACACATGGCTTAGAATGGCTGAGGAGTACATGACGTGTGGTCATAAGGTACACGGCGTGTACTCTGAAAATTTCCAAATTCTCAATTTATCCGTAAAAATACCGTAAAAGAGATCCGTACTTGAAAATGAAGTCTGGGTTCTTACTAACTTCCCCCCTTAAAGAAATTTGTCCCCGAATTTCCCTAGAAAGGCGTAGAAGAAGAAACATCGAACAACTCTGGCCACTGTGATCGCATATCAGCATCCCTCTCCCAAGTCTCATCATGTATATGGCCGTGCTACCATAGCACCCGTACCAGAGGAACAGACCGGCCACAGAGCACTTTTGAACTATGATCAACAATCCTGATAGGATGCTCCTCAAAAGATGAATCCTCCACCAACTCAACCTCCTTGGGTTGAAAAACATGAGATGGGTATGAGAAATACTGTCGAAGATGAGACACATAAAAGACGTCATGCATATCCTGGTATCTCTGAGGTAACTGTAACCTGTATGCAACCAGGTCAACTCTCTCGAGAACCTCAAACGACCCGACGTATCTCGATGAAAGCTTACCCTGCCTCTGAATCCTCTTGTGTCCCAACCTCGGTGAGACATGCAGGAAAACCAGATCCATGACCTCGAACTCCAGATGTCGTCTCCGCTGATCAACATAAGACTTCTGTCGAGACTGCGCTGTAGCCATCCTCTTCTGAATCTGCTCTATTTTCTCTGAAGTCTCTTTAACAGGATGAGGCCCCAGCAAGGCGGCCTCTCCTGCCTATAGCAAGCATAATGTTGATCAGCATGGCCTACCGTACAAATCCTCCTAAGGTTACATCTGAATAGTCGCCTAAAAATTGTTGTTGTAGGTGAACTCTACCAGAGGAATATGCTTCTCCCAAGAACCGCCAAAGTCTAGAATACAAGCTCGTAGCATATCCTCAAGCACCTGGATTGTACGCTCAGACTGGCCATCATTCTGGGGATGGTATGATGTACTCAAAAGTACCTAAGTACCCAATTCCTTCTGTAGCCCCTTCCAGAAGTGCAAAGTAAAATGTGCAACCCTGTCTGAAACAATGGAGTGTGGAACTCCATGAAGACGTACAATCTACCGGATGTAAAATTGTCCCAGCTCATCAAAAATAAAGGTCTCCCTGATCGGCAAGAAGTGTGTAAACTTCGTTAGTCTTTCCTCTACAACCCAAACCACATCATTTCCTTGAGGTGATCTCAGAAACCCTGTCACGAAGTCCATCATGACATCATTCCATTTCCACTTAAGAATGGGTAACTGCTGCAAATGCCCGGATGGTCGTTGATGCTCTACCTTCACCGGCTGACAGGTGGACCACCGTATAACAAAACCAACCACATCCTTCTTCATACCTGGCCACCAATACTGGTGGTGCAAGTCTCAGTGCATTTTGGTGACACCAAGATAAACTTCCCAAGTTGAGGCATGATACTCCTGCATCATCTCCTCACGTATGTTCACTGAAACCCATACACGGCCATGAAAACGTTTCACCTCATCATCTCCCAATGTCCACCCCGGAGTAGGGTCTCCATCTGACACACCCTCCCATAGGACTAGGCCCTCAGGGTCTAATAGCTGCCTCATTAAAACTTGATCAAAAAGGGTAGAGGTAACAACTACAGAAGAAAGAATTGTCTAACCATGTTAGTCTTGTACCTCTAGATGCATCTCAGAGAACAGAGCCATGAGTTGCCACTCACTGCTGGCTTCCTGAACTACCTGCAACTGAGTCCTTATACTCAGTGCTTCCACCACATCATTTCCCTTCCCAAGCGTATAAGAAAGATCGAAGTCGAAAGTCTGTTGGTACTCGACCCACCTACACCGTCTAAGATTCAAGTCACGTAGCATAATGATATATTTGTGGCTCTTGTGGTCAGTATATACCACAAAATGCTCTCCCATGAGATAGTGCCTCCAACAACGCAAAGCATGAACAACAACAACCAACTCCAAATCGTGCGTAGGATAGTTCTTCTCATGTAGCCTCAACTGCCAAGATCTGTAAGCGATAACACGATCTTCCTACATAAGTACTACTCCATGACCTATGCCAGATGCATCACAAAAAAATATATAACTCTTGCCCGTCTCTGGAAGAATTAGAATCGGTGCTAAAGTCAATCTCCCCTTCAGCTCCTGGAAGGCTGAGTCACAGGCTTCTGACCAAACAAACATCGCCCCCTTCGTAGTCAATCCCATCAATGGTGCTTCTAGGCATGAGAAGTCTTGTATAAACCACTTGTAGTAACTAGCCAGCACCAAGAAACTACGTACCTCGAAGACATTCTTCGGCTACTCCGAGGTGAATACTGTTCTCACCTTCTCTGGGTCTACTGATACTCCTGTCTCTGAGATGACATGACCCAGGAAGTGAATCTCATTTATCCAAAAGTGGCACTTTGAGAGTTTATCATAATGCTGATGCTCACTCAGTGTACTCAAAACGATCTCAAGATGGGTTTCATGGTTGTGTTGAGTGTGAGATTACAGCAAGATATCGTCCAGGAAGACCATGATGAAGGAATCCAAGTAAGGATGGAACACTTAGTTCATCAGTGTCATGAAAACTTCTGGCGTGTTCATAAAGCCAAACGGCATAACTGTATACTCGTAGAGGCCATACCTGCTCCTGAAGGCTGTCAGAGGTATATCTGAAGGCATAACGCGCAGCTGAAGATAGTCGGATCTCAAGTCATTCTTCGAGAACACCCGAGCTCCTCGAAGCTGATCTAAGAGATCATCAATCATCGGCAAGGGATGTCGGTTCTTGATCGTCAACTGGTTCATCTTTTTATAATCCATGCAAAGCCATAAGGTACCATCCACCTTCTTCGCAAACAACACATGTAAACCTCAAGGGGAAGTACTGGGTCAGATGAAACCCTTAGCCTGAAACTCCTCCAACTGCTTCTCATGCTCTTGAAACTCGGGCGTTTCCATCCTATAAGGAGGAATGGATACCAGTGCGGCTCCTGGAACATGCTTAATCGAGAAGTCTACCTCAAGCTCCGGAGGCAAACCTGAGAAGTCTTTTGGAAAGACGTCTGGAAATCGATCAACCACCGGAGGAAAATCCATCTGAGAGGTCCCCTGATAATCCAGGTATAAACTGGAAATCTGGTCCGTAACTCTGCCCAACCCATGATGCTCTGGCCCAGCTCTGCTTGCCAGGACATCCCATTCACCTTTTTAAAGAAAAGACCTTCCCTCTGGTGATGTGAAACTTGCCCTGCAGCGATAACAGTCGACAAAGGCTTGAAAAGGAACTAGCTAGTCCATTCTGAGAATGACCTCATAACCTGTCATCTCCATGACATAATGATCCCACACAAAGTTACACCCACCAACCTCACGGGGGAACTCCTTAAACTGACGCACATTAATATTTCTAGGTCCCAAAGGAGTGTCTAGTGCCAATGTATCCTCATAAGTAAGGACAGTGAGTCTAAGGCTCTCCACAGTGTGCAACAAAATGAAGCTATGAGAAGCTCCGGTATCAAAAAGTACAGAAGATAAAACTAAGGCTTCTAGGATCGTACCTCGAACTATGGAAGGTCTAGGATCCTGCTCCAGATGAATATGCTCTACTACAAACGTATGGCCAGTACCACGACCCTGTGTAGCAGCCTGATATTCCTGTGCTGATCCCCCTTGAGCCTGACCACCGCGTCCGTGACCTCTACCCTGGCCTGAACGACCTGAAGAACTCCAGCCCCCTGTCTGCTGTGGGATTGGTAATCCTGCTCCTAAATGAGGGGTATAAAAAGATCCTCCTTCACTAGCTGCTGGAAGAAAAACCCTGCAAAAACGCTGTAGATGACCCATATTTCCGCAATCTTGGAACTCTACTAGATCTCTCGGGCATTAAGGATTCTTATGCTCACTCTTTACACACTGATATCATACCACCGGGTATCCATAAGAAAGACCTCAGCCTCCAAATGATATACCCCACTTCCTCGAGTCACCTCGAGTAGACCCTCGGTGGTTCTTCCTGCTGTTCGTATGAAATGACTCAGCCTTGGGTGCTGAACCGCCCTGGTAAACAGCTCCAGTCTCCCTCAGATTTCTTTCAGTGATTAGCGCCTGGTTGACTATCAGAGTAATATAAGTCAAAAGGAAAATGTTCAACTGTGATCTGATCTCTGGTTTGAGGCCCTCCTCAAACTTCCTCGCCAAAAACAGATCGTCATTTCCCAGAATAGGATTGAAAAGCTGTAACTCAGTGAAGCGGGAGGAATAATCCATAACCGAAAGAGTACCCTGCTACAGGTTGATGAACTCCCTGGACCTGTTGGCCCTCTGCGTCACTGGATAGAAGTAGTCATAGAACGTACACTGGAATTCGTCCCAATCCATAGTTCGCTGGCGCCCTGCCTGTGAGACTACATCCCATTATCTCTTGGAAGAATATCACAGCATGTACGTCGCGAGCTTCACCCGTCTGTTTGGGGGTTTCTCCAGATGCTATAAGATGGAAAGAATGGTTTCTAGCCATGACTCTGCAACCTGAGGTCCTCCATCCCCTTTGAAAGTGGGAGGGTGCTGCTGCTGGAAGACTCGCGTCAGCTCTGCCATAGATGGGGAAGGATGCTGAGCTCCCTGGAAGGTCTACATGAACCTCATGAAACCCTCTCTGAACTTAGTGTCCACACCAGTGTCCAGAATCACTGCAGGTGCTATATCCAGAACAATCGACAGAACTACTGGTAGTCCCTAGTCTGCCATATCTGGCATACTACGATTGCCTGGTTCTTGGCGTGCAATGAGAGGACATCTTGGAGCCATAACCCTGAAAGATCAAAATCACACTCTAGATTTAGGATCAACAAGGACAGAAAACACAAGAGTACAAAATGGGAACAGGAGATAGAAACACTCAACTTGAAAAAATGAACTACACGTCATGCATTTAAACTACATGACATGTTTATTGAAGCCATTCACCTGGGCGTGCAATTCCTCCACCATTGGTCGTGTAACGTTCAAGACTACATGACGTGTTGTCCAAAAAAACGACGTGTACCTGGACTCCACTTCCCTCCCGGAGTCACTTTGCACGGCTAACCTAAAAGGTCTTCCAAAAACTGGACTACAAGGCGTGTTCATTGAGGACACGGCGTGTACAAGCCAGGCTTCGGTGGTCCGTGTAACAGGTTACATGGCCAGCCACATGGCTAACCCCGTACACGGTGTGTTCCGAACAAACACGGTGTATATCAGTGGAGATAACACTGCCCCATGTTGTTCATGACATGGCCGGGTACCTAGAATAAAACTACACGTCATGTTCTTCTAACGCACGACGTGTACTAGACAGGCTCGGAGACCCGTGTAGCAGGTTACACGGCCAGCTACATGGCTGATCCCCTACACGACATGTTCCGAACAAACACGATGTGTATAAGGATGTATAACACCGACCCGTGTTGTTCGTGACACGGCCAGGTACCCAGAAGAAACCTACACGGCGTGTATTTATAACACACGGTGTGCACTAGACGAGCTTCCCCGACCCGTGTTGTTGGAAACATGGCTGGGTACACGGTTGAATACCACACGATGTGTACATAAGGTACGCGGAATGCCCCCAAATAGTTTTTTGACACCCCGTGTTTCTGTTTACACATATAGTAACATAGTTTAAAAACTACACGATGTGTATGAAGGAAGTACACACCGTGTATTCTGGTTTTTTCTGGGCAGTAGCTTTGAAACTGCTCCGAATGCCAGAAACACTGAAAAACAACCAGCTATGTGCCAAATTTCGATCTGTGGAGGGCCATACTCCCCACGAAACAAAGATTGGCATCATCACAACAACATACAACAAGTAAAAAAGCATAACAAACAATGATTCGTGAAATTCCGATCCTCAAGGGCCCATAACACCTCCAAGACCAGTGCTTGGCGCCCATGCTAAATAGGATGTAAAATAAGTAATACACTATTAGTGCAATAAGTATTTCTATCACATCAACTACCACAACGACAAGAATAATCTATCACGACATCTTTCACGACAGCATGAAATTCTAATCCACCCAAGATGGCATGATAAAATGCATGACCAGTGATTTCCTACCCAGTGCATATATGATGCATGAGATGGAACACCCTCATCTCATCGGGTTTCAACCAAATAGAACCATAATCATATAAACTGTAACAACACAAAACATGTGCATCACCCAACGGTGAAATATAATAAACTATAACACTTGCAAAAATTGAAAATTGTAATTACGAGGTAATATAGTTTTTCCCTATACACGGGTTAATTACTCCTGGGCACAGTTAAGTACTAAGTACCCAGTTCTTCCTATCCCTGGATATGGTAAAAAAACATTAAGGCAATAGAAATAAGGAAAACTCCTCTGATACCACTTTGTAATGACACAGATTCGGAGCCCTTCCACTGGTGCCCCGTACCCGGTTCACCACATGACCTCAAGCGCGTTTCCCCAAACGCCATAGGCTTCCGACTAGTAGCAAGGGCCTTGGTGAGTCAGTGGGGAAACTATGCCCTCATTTGGTAAAGTATGCAGTGGAAGAATAAGCATAAAAAATAACAGAAGTAGTAAATAGCATGAAACAACTGAACTTAAAGTAAAAGCAAGGTCTGATATAAAAATGATGCAGGATGGTACATGTGTCTGTGGAAAGCAGTAAGTGAAACAACATGCTGAAATAAAACTCAAACCAAAGTACTAAAAGTAAACAGCAACTCCACCAGAATCGCGGGCCAAGACCTGGACCCATGCTCTCCATATCCGACAATCAATCAAGTACCTGAGGTGGAAGGGACACAATTGTTACCTAAACTTGCAACCATATAATCTGTTTGGGCCGAAAAGCAGGACCCAAACAGGGTGTGAGACTAATCCCAGTAGGCAACCATCACAAGATTTTTTCCCTACTATCAGTTAGTGATATAGAAAAAGTAAAGGAAAACGATGTAGTAAACAATTCTACCAAATACCATTCACATTCATTTAATTACACAACCAGAGAAAAACCAGCAAAGTTTCTTATTCCATGATAAACATGTAACAAAGAACGTATCTAAAAATAATACCTAACACAAGCAGTACAAAACCCAAGCTTGTTATTTGGCTTAGTGGACTCATTACAGCCAAAAATAAAAATTTCACATTGACTCTCCGGGTGGCTTAAACTAGCAGGCCCATAGAGTCTAGTAATCAAACAAGTCATAGACACTCTGGGAAGCTCTTATGTCAATTCCCCTATGGTCTTGCAATAATAGCTACAAACTCTATGAGGAATCACTTACGTCTAATTCCTCATGTGGTATCGATGTGTGGGTAAACTAAGAACAATCTTGGTAAGCACAAAGTCTGATCCCCGTAGGTCCTGCATATGAAACTAAAACTAACAGACCCTCTAGGGAAGCACTTAATCGTCTATTCCATCTTTGATCTCCCACACCAGGTTCTCACGACCCTGATCAGTCCAGGTGTGTGTAATCGACTATTAGCAGCCCTATGTAAGTTAAACAAATACTTGGCTAATAGCTATAAAATGCATCCACAAGCATATAAATAGCTGGAAATACATGCAATCAAGTCAACAGGAATACTAGCAATGCAATAGGGGTTGCCTCATAGGCAAACCATGCCAAACGGAAAACAACAGCCAAAACAAAGGAAAACCCCATGGGGTGATCCTCAAACATGCTAACAAGCAATTATTAATCATCTAATAACCTCATGCATACAAGCAATATAAGGTAGATAAATAACCAAGATCCAAACCTTAACCCGGGATACCCGATACATGGGTATCCGACACTTTTGCAACCAAAACTAAAAGAACTTCAACGTAGGGAAACAAACCACCTACCTCGATCCTTGGAGCTTGATATAATTGAACATCGGCCCATGAATCGGCCTAGAACGGAGTAGATCTGCAAACACGTCTAAAACATTCAACCTCAGATGACTCACGTGAGAGGAAGAATCAGGAAACTAAGCTAAAGAAGAACCAAGAACTCACCGATGCGATTCGGTCAACCGGTGAGGGATCGGTGGCTCGGAAAAGAATCGGCCTCCTCGGACGCTTTGGACAGAATTAGGCGGAGAGGAAGGTGTTTTCTCGAGCATTAGGCATGACCCTGGTCTAATTAAATAAATAAAAAGAAAGTACTTGATGTGTAATTATTTAGTACACGACATGTACTTCAATTTTCCGTACCCCAAAATAATCGGCATCCACCTCAGCCTTACACACCGTGTGTGTGGCCTGATCATGACCAATCACACGTCTTCAAGTGGAAAAGGAGTACACAGTGTGTACTCATAATGTACATAGCGTGTACTATGAAATTTTCTAGATACACACCGTGTGTGTGGCCCGGTCTCGGACAACACATGACTTAGAGTGGCCGAGGAGTACACGACGTGTGCTCATAAAGTACACGATGTGTACTTTGAAAATTTCCAGATTCTCTATTTTTCCTTAAAAAGCCCATAAAAGAGATCCGTACCTAAAACCAATGCCCGGGTTCTTACAGTTATCTTCTGTTTGGATTTTATTTAAAATCAAAGAAATGAATATTGTTATAATTGACACTATTTATATTTTCTAAAAAAAACATTGTATTAAATTACTTAAAAATTATAAATAAATAATTATAAAGTCGAAAATGTCATAAAATATCCATTTTTGATCAATTAAAACCATATAAGTGAATATTTATAACCATTATGTATATAGAATATATTACCATAATTAAAAATAAATAGATTAAATAAGGATAAATAAAAATGATTATGTTTAAAATAAAATAAAAACATGTCTAAATTTTATTATATAATAGTATTTAGACCTAAAAATCATCTAATATTTTAAATAATACACTTTTTAGGCATTTTAAATTTAAAATTATGATATATTAATTTAATAGTTATAGTGTTTCTAAAGGCACCTCTCTCATCTCTTATAAAAGGGCACTTCTCTTTCGCTTTTAGTCCCACCTCTAAAGCCCTATTTCTCAGGAAAACCCTACCCATTTCCTCTCCCAACTTTCCTTTATTCATCATATCAGCCACACTTTGTATAACGACCCATACTTTACATACATTGTTAATACATCAAAATTGAAGCACACTTATTACAACATATGACAAAACCACAAAGGACCGTATAGGTATAGTGTCTTTAGAAACTGGGAAACATAAACAACTGGTTCATAAATCTTCTACAGTGTCTCCCATTTATTTCATCATATCTAGGGTCCCATTTAGCATATTCTACTTAATATCCATCTTCCTGACCTGGGGAAAAGAAAACATAAAAGGGTGAGCTCAAATGCTCAGCAAGGGCAAATAAAGGAAATAAAAATCATATCATATCTTTTTGAAAATCATAACCTGCTAAAGAGATCATAAAATCTTAACATGGAATAAATCATAGAAGTGAAAATGAGATCCCCATAATCATAACATGAAACTTGAAACTTTGTGGCATGCACACATAATCATGGAAAATCATTTCTTGTTAGTCATGACTCATTGCCAAGACTATCTTAGTGGACAAAGTCCCTTTCTGAACCGAGTTCACTCCTCGTTTCAGTCCTGTATCACTGAACCGAAATAACCTTCCGTTCCAGCCATGTCTATCTCATGAGATATAAAATCTTTACCCAATGCATTGGAGGGAGATATAGGTCCCACCCATCTTATAATGAATCCTTTCTTATGTGTTCCACATAATCATAAACCATACATCATAGCGTAACCCATGTAATAAAAATGGGATTCTTAGACAACATGACATCATAAAACAATTCATATAAGATAAAGGAATTCATAAAAATATTTCCATCACAACATAATCAATCCAATGTAATAATAGGGATAAAAACAGAACCCTTTTATTATCTTAGATGGAAAATAATTTTGATAAAATACTTGAACTCCATTCTTGAGGAAAATATCCTTTCTACTTCAAAAACCTTTTTCCTTTCATAACATGTCATACGACTTTAAAATAAAAGAAGTTGATTAAAAATAAACTTGAAAACTTGTAAAGGATGTTTCTTAAAAATACATTCATGTTGTATAAGTTAAAAAAACATTCTTCGTACCTTTGTCGGAAAAGTCAAAAAGTACCTCGTACGAAAAAAAACAACAAAATATTCCTTTCATATTCTTTACAAAAAACTCACCGAAGGGTAAAATTGGATTTAAACTATTGTAAGTGGATGGAAACAATATTAAATATTGAGGGAACATGGATGTGGATGATAAAATACACCCCAGTAAATACTTACGAATAAACAATCTCGGATAAAAATGAGATTGTGGTATTTTCCCTTACCTTAGGTCCGATTTTCTTTGTACGTGTCCGAAGCTCCTGTATAATGGTTTAAATAATGTTATTGACTTATTCCAGAATCATACATATTGATATGATATCATATATGGTCATATTCTTAGCTTCTTGTTAGTAATATTTCATTGTTACTTGTTACTCGGGTCTTTATTGCCTTTTGTTCTTATGCGTGTTTTGCCGAATACATTCTTATTCTTCTTTTAAGGTTATAGATACCTTATATCCAGAATGGTATTAGTGTAACATATCTCATATTTATTCATTCAATTCATTTATATAATTACTATGTAATGATGATCATGTAGAACGAGTCGCATCACATCGTGGAGACGGTATTCCGTAGGTACACACGAGTGATGATATCGTTCCTATGATCGTGGAACTATATTGGAGTATATATATATTATTTAAGTATCAATATTACTTTATAATAATCATAAATAGTTACTCATTACACCATTATAACCATCCTTTTAATGTGATGGTGGAAAAATAGATTACACCACGGCGTGGAGACAGTATTCCGTACGTACACACGCACGGTGATTTCATTTTTTCGTAGGATGGATAGAAGGTGAATTAGGGTTGTTTCATATTTATAATAACATATCAGTATGTAAGTAATACTGATGTTATTAATTTATCATGAAACAACTAAAGAAGAAGAAGTTGAAGAAGAAAGAATTTGAAAAGATCGGTAATGGATATTACCTCTTCTTTGGAACGCCTCTTTGAATCCTCCACTTAGGGAACTAAGATTGGTCTTTGAAGAAGACCATAACCTCTAGGATTATTCTAGGGAAGTGGAGAGGAGAAAATGTCAGGGGTTGGCCGAGCTTGAGTGCTCAAATTGGTGTGAGGAGGAGGGGGAGGAAGTTCCCTTTTATAAGGGAGGAGAGGGGCACCTTAGGAATATCTCAAAATATTATTTTATATTAAAGTCAAAATCGGTTTATAATGGTTACAAAGGGTCTTATTTCGAAGATAAAGTGGGTATGGGTCGAAATCCTATCAACCAATAAGATTTAGACATGTTTAGGGTATTATTTTAACCTTATCAATTAGATTTAACTCTAAGTTAAATAATTTGACTTTTACCATGTCTTTTTGTTTTCTTTCACTATATGGTTAATAAACTTACTATAACATGCCAAACGAACCCCAAATTGTTTATTATTAATATATATATTCTTATCTAAGTCATTTGGCCGAACCTTAGATTTTTAGGAATAAAATAACAATTAATAATATAATATTTGATTTAAAAACTATTTTGTGTCAATTTTGACACTATTTGATATATGATTTTTGTCAAAGACATAACAGAATTATATGTTCGAAAAAAGTTGATTAAATCAACACTAATATATCATAGTAACCTTGAAAATTAGTGTAATTCATAAAAAGTCTTAAATTACATTTATTTTGGTATTTATATTATCAATTATGTCAATATTTCATTAATAAGATAATTACTGCAACATCTTTGTGTCATAAATAAATTACATTATTTGATGTCTAAAAATTACAAATAAAATACCATCATGTTGGAAATCTTGTTAGATTTCTAATTAATATTTACAATCGAATTTATCTTATGTATAACCCCATATTAAAAATTATTTACTTATTAAACTTTGATTTTAACTATTTTAACCCTTCTTTAAATAAATTAATAATAAATGTCCTAATCTAATCCAAGTGGGCCTAAATGTTCATATTTTATTCCTAAGTTTGTTTTTGGTCGAATTATACTTTTCCAATAGAATTAGGACATGTGTTAGGGTAATATTAATATCATATTTACCCTTAGTTACCCTATTTACTATTAACCGCGGTAAAAAAAGTAAAAAGTTACTATTCACCAAAAAATTATTTTTATCTCATTGAACCACATTTTACTTACTGATATCAACCGTGTCTATCAGATTTTCGAAATCCCATTCACAGAAGCGGTAAAATTGCGTTTTATGCAAAATTCAGTTTTTAACCTACCACTTAGTGGTTTCACTATTCATCAAAAATTGAAAGTTTTCAGAAAAATACCAAAATTTCACCCTAGGCTAATTTCGATATTCTGAGTCCAAAAATGAAGTCTATTTTGAAAAATAAAATTTATAAAATTTCAAAAAGTGGTTATTACTATTCATAACGGCTAGTTTTAATAGCATATTGTTGTTTAGTGAAACTCGGTATTGCGTATGACGCAAGCTACCGAGGAAGGTCGTGATTGCGTGTAAAGCAAGCCAAGCAAGTGTTGTGTAGAAAAAGATTCCTTTGATGATTTATATAACATAAAAGTCTCGGGTGTTACATTCTACCCCCCTTAAAAAGAATTTCGCCCTCGAAATTCGTCACTTTGTAACAAACAGATGAGGATACTTCTCCCTCATCATATCCTCAAGCTCCCATGTAGCTTCTTCATGTTGGTGGTTCCTCCATAAAACTTTCACCAATCGAGTGGTCTTATTTCGTAGTACTTTTTCGCTACGATCCAGAATCTCTATCGGCTGTTCTTCATAAGAAAGATCTTGCTCCAGCGGTACAACTTCTGAGCTGAGTACATGTGAAGGATCTGGTATGTACTTTCTCAAGAGAGATACATGGAACACATCGTGAACTTGAGAGAGATTCGGTGGAAGCGCCAATCGGTAAGCTACCTTCCCAACACGATCCAGTATTTCGAAAGGACCAATATATCTTGGGCTCAACTTCCCCTTCTTTCCAAATCTCATAACCCTCTCCCAGGGAGATATTCGTAAGAACACTTTATCACCCACTTCAAACTCTAGGTCTTTTCTTTGGTTGTCGGCATAACTTTTCTGTCGACTCTGAGCTGCGCATATGTGTTGTTGAATAGATCTGACCTTTTCTGCCATTTCCTCAACGAGATCAGGTCCTAATAGCTTTCTTTCCCCAACTTCATCCCAGCAAGTTGGAGTCCTACATTTCTTTCCATAGAGAGCTTCATAAGGAGCCATCTGAATAATGGAGTGAAAGCTATTATCATAAGAAAATTCCACCAAAGGTAGGTGTTGATCCCAACCTCCTTTGAAATCCATAGAGCAAGATCTCAACATATCTTCTAGGGTTTGAATTGTTCTCTCAGACTGACCGTCTGTCTGGGGATGATAAGCAGTGCTAAAACTCAACTCTGTATCCAGAGTATGCTGAAGACTTCGCCAGAACTTCGAGGTAAATCTCGGATCCCGATCAGATATAATATAAAGTGGTACTCCATGCAATCTTACCACTTCCTTTACATATATCCTGGCAAGCTGATCTAGAGAGAAATCCTCTCTAATAGGAATGAAGTGTGCAGACTTTGTAAGACGATCAACTATGACCCAGATAGCATTATTGCCTTTGGATGTTTTAGGAAGTCCTGTGACAAAGTCCATAGTGATGTTTTCCCATTTCCATTCGGGTATGGGTAATGGTTGTAACATCCCCTTAGACTTCTGTCTCTCAGCTTTAACTTGTTGACAAACCAAGCATCGAGAGACATATTCAGCAACATCTCTTTTCATGCCATCCCACCAGAAGTACTCTTTCAGGTCCCTATACATCTTCGTGCTTCCAGGATGAATAGAGAATGATGAACTATGAGCCTCATCCAGCAGCTCCTTCTTTAATTCGGGGATGGGAGGAACACAAACCCGATTCCTGAACTTTATTATCCCATCACAATCAAGGTTGAATTCAGGAACATTTCTCACCTTTTTTTGTAACTCGACATCTTCTTTCTGTGCCTCCTTAATCTTCGCATGTATAGATGGTTGAACATTCATTTGAGAAAGATAAGATTTTTCCGCTTCCATTATAATTCCAAGATCCATCCTTTGTAAATCCATAAATATTGGATCTTTTGTGATCCTCATCATGGATAAACTAGCATGGTCTTGTTGACTTAATGCATCTTCCACCTTGTATGCTTTCCCAGGGTGGTAATGGATTGAGCAGTCATAATCCTTAATCAGCTCCAACCATCTTCTTTGACGCATATTCAACTCCTTTTGTGTGAAAATATACTTTAAACTTTTATGATCAGTATAAATATCACACCTTTCACCATAAAGGTAATGCCTCCAAATCATTAATGCAAAGATTACCGCAGCCAAATCCAAATCATGTGTTGGGTAATTTTGCTCATGGATTTTCAACTGTCGTGAGGCATAAGCTATCACCATATCATTTTGCATAAGAACACACCCCAATCCCTTCTTGGATGCGTCACTGTAGATCACAAACCTTTCTCTACTACAAGGCAGTGTGAGCACAGGTGCACTGGATAACCTTCTTTTCAACTCCTTGAAATTCTCTTCACATTCCTCTGTCCAGACAAACTTAACTCCTTTCCGAGTCAACTTGGTGAGTGGATTAGATAATCGTGAAAAATCTTTTACAAAACGTCGATAATATCCAGCCAAACCAAGAAAACTTCGGATCTCAGTTACTGTTGTTGGTCTCGACCATCTTTCGATAACCTCTGTTTTTGCTGGATCCACAGATATCCCCTCTTTTGAGATTATGTGACCCAAAAATGCAACTTTTTGAAGCCAAAATTCACACTTGGTAAATTTGGCATAAAGCTTCTCCTTTCTCAGGGTCTTCAATATAATTCTCAAGTGATCTTCATGATATTCCTTGCTCTTTTAATAGAAAAGAATATCGTCTATAAAGACTACCACAAATTGATCAAGATAGTCTCTAAAGACTCTATTCATTAGATCCATGAAGATTGCAGGGGCATTAGTAAGACCAAATGGCATCACTATAAATTCATAGTGTCCATACCTTGTACGGAAAGCCGTCTTTGGTATATCCTCCCTTTTGACCCTTAATTGATGATACCTTGAACGAAGATCAATCTTGGAAAAGTATTGAGCTCCGCGTAGTTGGTCAAATAAGTCATCAATGCATGGGAGAGGATATTTGTTCTTGATAGTGATCTTGTTAAGTTCTCGATAATCAATGATGAGTCTCATTGATCCATCTTTCTTCTTAACAAATAGAACAGGTGCTCCCCAAGGTGATGCACTAGGGCGTATGAATCCCTTATCAAGATTCTCTTGGAGTTGCTTCTTCAATTCCTGCAACTCAATTGGGGCCATTCTATAAGGTGTCTTTGAAATAGGCAAAGCACCCGGTACGAGTTCTATTGAAAACTCAACTTCACGATTTGGTGGAAGACCCGGTAATTCCTCCGGAAAGACATCATCAAACTCCCGTACAATGGGCATATTCTTAATCGTGAGTTTCTCACCAACCATTTGAGATAAATAACCTTCATTTAGTGGAATAAATACCCATAAGATGGAAGAAATTTCCACTGGAAGATTATGTTCATCCTTGCATTGATATACGATCGTAGATTGATCTGGAATATGAAATGTGACTTCCCTTCTTTGGAAATTGATATGAGCTCCATGTAGAGAAAGCCAATCCATGCCAAGAATCACATCAAAATCCACTAAAGGAAGGATCACAAGATTTGCAGGAAGCACTTTCCCACAAACTTCGATCAGAGAAGAATTATAAACTTTTGATGAGACTGTTGTGCCATTAGGTGTTGTCACAGCTAACTCAACATCTAATTGTTGAGGTAATACGGTGATACCCTTAGAAAATTCTTTAGAAATAAAAGAGTGGGTGGATCCAGAATCAAATAAAACATTTGCTACTTTAGAGTGGATGGTATGTGTACCTTTCACCACTTCGTTATCGTACTCCACATCACTGATAGAAATTGCCTGTCACTTTCCTTTGTCTTTAGCCTTAAGATTTTGTTGACGTCGACCATCATCATCAACCCTTGGATTTGGGCATTGATTGGCATAATGCACCATCTACTTGCACTTGATACATTGAAGTGTAGTAGGTTCATTCTGTGTATCCCTTCCTTTTTTACATCATTAGACATCTTCTTCCCATTATCGCGGCATTCAAATGCCCGATGACCTTCCTTTCCACATTTAAAACATTTACTTGTCCCTTTAAGACAACTCCCTCTATGTTTCTTTCAACATTTTGAGCATAAGGAAAAGCTCATCTTCTTTTCCGTGTGCTCTTTAGATTTTCCTTTGAATTCCATCTTCCTCTTCTTATCAAACCCATTTGACTGATGGGTTATTCCAATCTCCATCTCGACTTTGAGAGCACATCGAACAATTTCCTCGTAGCTATTGAAGTCCTTTATGGATAATGCCCTTCGAAGACATGGTTTTAAGCCACTAAAGAATCGATCGATCTTACTCTCAGGTTGGATAATAATACCAGAAGCGTACCTCGCAAGTCTTGTAAAATTTGCTTCATAGGAACCAACAGATTCATCATCCCTTTGCTTCAGTTCAAGAAACTCTTTCTCCATCTTTGTTCGGAGAATACGATGGAAGTACTTATTGAAAAATAAGTTCTTGAACTCGTCCAATTCCATAGACTCAATTTCATCCCTTTGCCTTGTATTCTTAATAAGATTCCACCATTGATCAGCATCTCCTTCCAAACGATACACTGCTAGGATGACTTTATCATGTTCAGAACATTGAAGAACTGAAAATATCTTTTCAGTAGTACTAATCCATTGTTCCGCAACTAATGGATCAGTAGACCCACTGAAAGAAGGTGGACGCTGCTTCATGAAGGATTCAACAGAATGTTGCTCCTTCCTTTGCTCGTTTGAAAGTCCTACATGATTCATAGCTTGAGAAAGTTGTGTGAGCATGGCTACAAGATTTTGCATTCTAGATCCCATATTGTTTGGTTGCTCAGGGGGACAATCATTGCATTGCCCATCGCATTCCGCATTAACACGGTTCCTTCGGGTTCCATCCATTGAGTAAAACCAAGAAGAATAGTGTGAGCAACACTAATTATAATAGGAAAACCACATAATTCAAGAAAAAAATTTTCATGCTTAAGGTCTTATCCTAGGTTATTCAAGGCCATTTCTAAAACACTAAGATTGTGTTCTATGCTTAGACTTATCCTTAGGGTTCTTACTCAGGCTTTTACATCCTAGTTTCCAAAGGTTGACTATACCTTTCCTATGATACCAACTATAACGACCCATACTTTACATACATTGTTAATACTTCAAAATTGAAGCACACTTATTACAACATACGACAAAACCACAAAGGACCGTATAGGTATAGTGTCTTTAGAAACTGGGAAACATAAACAACTGGTTCATAAATCTTCTACAGTGTCTCCCATTTATTTCATCATATCTAGGGTCCCATTTATCATATTCTACTTAATATCCATCTTCCTGACCTGGGGAAAAGAAAACATAAAAGGGTGAGCTCAAATGCTCAGCAAGGGCAAATAAAGGAAATAAAAATCATATCATATCTTTTTGAAAATCATAACCTGCTAAAGAGATCATAAAATCTTAACATTGAATAAATCATAGAAGTGAAAATGAGATCCCCATAATCATTACATGAAACTTGAAACTTTGCGGCATGCACACATAATCATGGAAAATCATTTCTTGTTAGTCATGACTCATTGCCAAGACTATCTTAGTGGACAAAGTCCCTTTCTGAACCGAGTTCACTCCTCGTTTCAGTCCTGTATCACTGAACCGAAATAACCTTCCGTTCCAGCCATGTCTATCTCATGAGATATAAAATCTTTACCCAATGCATTGGAGGGAGATATAGGTCCCACCCATGTTATAATGAATCCTTTCTTATGTGTGCCACATAATCATACACCATACATCATAGCGTAACCCATGTAATAAAAATGGGATTCTTAAACAACATGACATCATAAAACAATTCATATAAGATAAAGGAATTCATAAAAATATTTCCATCACAACATAATCAAACCAATGTAATAATAGGGATAAAAACAGAACCCTTTTATTATCATAGATGGAAAATAATTTTGATAAAATACTTGAACTCCATTCTTGATGAAAATATCCTTTCTACTTCAAAAACATTTTTCCTTTCATAAAATTTCATACGACTTTAAAATAAAAGAAGTTGATTAAAAATAAACTTGAAAACTTGTAAAGGAAGTTTCTTAAAAATCCATTCATGCCGTATAAGTTGAAAAAAACATTCTTCGTACCTTTGTCGGAAAAGTCAAAAAGTACCTCGTACGAAAAAAAACAACAAAAGATTCCTTTCATATTATTTACTAAAAACTCAACGAAGGGTAAAATTTGATTTAAACTATTGTAAGTGGATGGAAACAATATTACATAATTAGGGAACATGGATGTGGATGATAAAATACACCCCAGTAAATACTTACGAATAAACAATCTCGGATAAAAATGAGATTGTGGTATTTTCCCTTACCTTAGGTCCGATTTGCTTTGTACGTGTCCGAAGCTCCTGTATAATGGTTTAAATAATGTTATTGTCTTATTCCAGAATCATACATATTTATATGATATCATATAGGGTCATATTCGTAGCTTCTTGTTAGTAATATTTCATTGTTACTTGTTACTCGGGTCTTTATTGCCTTTTGTTCTTATGCGTGTTTTGCCGAATACATTCTTATTCTTCTTTTAAGGTTATAGATACCTTATCTCCAGAATGGTATTAGTGTAACATATATAATATTTATTCATTCAATTCATTTATATAATTACTATGTAATGATGATCATGTAGAACGAGTCGCATCACATCGTGGAGACGGTATTCCGTACGTAAGCACGAGTGATGATATCGTTCCTATGATCGTGGAACTGTATTGGAGTATATATATATTATTTTAGTATCAATATTACTTTATAATAATCATAAATAGTTACTCATTACACCATTATACCCATCCTTGTAAAGTGATGGTAGAAAAATAGATTACACCACGGCGTGGAGACGGTATTCCGTACGTACGCACGCGCGGTGATTTCATTTTTCCGTAGGATGGATAGAAGGTGAATTAGGGTTGTTTCATATTTATAATAACATATCAGTATGTAAGTAATACTTATGTTATTACTTTATCATGAAACAACTAAATAAGAAGAAGTTGAAGAAGAAAGAAATTGAAAAGATTGGTAATGGATATTACCTCTTCTTTGGAATGCCTCTTTGAATCCTCCACTTAGGGAACTAAGATCGGTCTTTGAAGAAGACCAAGACCTATAGGATTATTCTAGGGAAGTGGAGAGGAGAAAATGGCAGGGGTTGGCCGAGCATGAGTGCTCAAATTGGTGTGAGGAGGAGGGGGAGGAGGTGCCCTTTTATAAGGGAGGAGAGGGGCACCTTAGGAATATCTCAAAATATTATTTTATATTAAAGTCAAAATCGGTTTATAATGGTTACAAAGGGTCTTATTTCGTAGATAAAGTGGGGATGGGTCGAAATCCTATCAACCAATAAGATTTAGACAAGTTTAGGGTATTATTTTAACCTTATCAATTAGATTTAACTCTAAGTTAAATAATTTAACTTTTACCATGTCTTTTTGTTTTCTTTCACTATATGGTTAATAAAATTACTATAACATGCAAAATGAACCCCAAATTGTTTATTATTAATATATATATCCTTCTCTAAGTCATTTGGCCGAACCTTATATTTTTAGGAATAAAATAACAATTAATAATATAATATTTGATTTAAAAACTATTTTGTGTCAATTTTGACACTATTTGATATATGATTTTTGTGAAAGTCATAACAGAATTATATGTTCGAACCAAGTTGATTAAATCAACACTAATATATCATAGTGACCTATAAAATTAGTGGAATTCATAAAAAAGTCTAAAATTACATTTATTTGGGTATTTATATTATCAATTATGTCAATATTTCATTAATAAGATAATTACTGCATCATCATTGTGTCATAAATAAATTATATTATTTGATGTCTAAAAATTACAAATAAAATACCATCATGTAGGAAATCTTTTTATCTTTATAATGAATATTTACAATCGAATTTATCTTATGTATAACCCCATATTAAAAAAGATTTACGTATTAAACATTGATTTTAACTATTTTAACCCTTCTTTAAATAAATTAATAATAAATGTCCTAATCTAATCCAAGTGGGCCTAAATGGTCATATTTTATTCCTATGTTTGTTTTTGGTCGAATTACACTTGTAAAATAGAATTAGGACATGTGTTAGGGTAATACTAATATCATATTTACCCTTAGTTACCTTATTTACTATTAACCGCGGTAAAAAAAGTAAAAAGTTACTATTCACCAAAAAATTATTTTTATCTCATTGAACCACATTTTACATACTGATATCAACCGTTTCTGTCGGATTTTCAAAATTCCATTCACAGAAGAGGTAAAATTAAGTTTTATGCAAAATTCAGTTTTTAACCTACCACTTAGTGGTTTCACTATTCATCAAAAATTGAAAGTTTTCAGAAAAATACCAAAATTTCACCCTAGGCTAATTTCGTTATTCTGAGTCCAAAAATGAAGTCCATTTTGAAAAATAAAATTTATAAAATTTCAAAAAGTGGTTATTACTATTCATAACGGCTAGTTCTAATAGCATATTGTTGTTTAGTGAAACTCGGTATTGCGTACGACGCAAGCTATCGAGGAAGGTCGTGATTGCGTGTAAAGCAAGCCAAGCAAGTGTTGTGTAGAAAAAGATTCCTTTGATGATTTATATAACATAAAAGTCTCGGGTGTTACACTTTGGGTAGACAACCATCCTATGGATGCCTTTAGTGAAAATCAAAAGGTGATACTCAAAAATGAGGTAATTGTTTTATCACCTCTTTTCAATATACTTTTCCTTATATACTTACTATTCATTTTTTATTGATAATATATTTATAAATACAGTATCATATACATTCTTATATGTTACTATAGTAATGTGAAAACCTTATACCTTCCTTTTTCTATCATACTAATAACAATATCACAATGTGTGTATACGTACGACTTACCTTGTCCACACTGTGGAGTAATCTGTTATTCAGCAATAATTTATTGTAATGGTTATAATTATCAGTAAAATGGATATAATTAAATAATATAACATGATTATTATTATTCATAATTAATATACCATACAATTCAAAACCATTTAACCATAAAAAAAGAATGATATTTTCATTTCCTAAAATGTACAACCTACTGTCTCCACTGCGCAGTGAGATTCATTATCCTTGTTAACAATTCAAGAATTATTATAAAGTTTATATAATGAGTGAAAAAAGTAATTATGAACTTAATTTAATTCTTTACATGAATAAAACAAATCCTAAACATAATAAACGTGACTGACATAGAAATATTCGAATTGGAAAACGATATAGTTAATACCCAAAATAAATGAAATATTGAGACGTTATTAACAAAATGATTTAATTATATCATATATGATATTATAAAGATGAATATGGTATTGGTATAATTTAATAACATATTTAAACATTATAAATGAGGTTCGGATACATAGAAAAAATATCAGACCTATGGTAAGGGAAAATTTTGTAATCTCATTATTTTCTGAGATTGTTTATACATAAATATTTAGAAGGGTATATTTATCATCCAACTCCATTTTTCCTAAATATATAATAATATTTCTATTATTATACTATTCAAATATTTTTTAATGTCGATTTTAATCATTGTTAATTTCTATTAAATGGTATGGAAAGAATGTTTCTTTCATTTTCAATACGAAGTACATTTTGACTTTTCTGGCAAGAGTACGAGAAGAATGTTTTTTAATATATACAAAATGAATATATTTTTACCTATTCATAACGCCATATTATAATGAATCTTCTTATATATGATTTCAGGATTACTTTCCACTAAATTATTCTTTTAAAATTTCACGGCTTTATGAGAATAGAAAACATATTTTGACAATAAAATGACATTTTCAACAATAATTATGCTCAAGTGTTTTACCAAAATTATTTTCCATCTAAGATGAAATAGGGTTAATTTTATATTCATATTATTACATTGATATTTTTTTGTTTATGATGCAATTATATTTAGTAAATCCATTTATTTTATATTCATTATGATGGAATGATGTTTAAGAAACCAATTTTATTTCATGGGACTTGCTGTAATGAATGATTTATGTTTTGTATAACATGTAAGAATGATTTTACTATGATATGGGTGATACCTATATCTGCATCCTATGTATTGGGTAAAGATTTATACTTTATGAGATATACATGACTAGAACAACAAGTAAATCTGGTTCAGTAATGCTGGGATGGAATGGAATGTAAACCCAGTTTAGGAATTCACATTGTCTGATATGATGGTCTTGGATAAGAGCCTTGGATAATATAGAAATAATTTTCTATAATTATGTGTATTCCAAAAAACATCATTTCTTCTGTTTTGAATTTTTTTGATTATGTTTATTTATTATAATGAACTTTTAACCCATGACATTATATCACGATATTTCATATATAGGTTATGATTTTAAAATGCTATGTTCTTATGTCTTATGATTATCATATGATTGATATTTCCCTTAAATAACCTTACTGAGAATTTGATATGACACATCCATATGTTTCTCTTCCCCAAGTCATGAACATGGGTATTACGAAAGCTATTTTAGATAGGATTTTAGTTATGAAGAAATAAGTGAGAGACAAAATAAATATTTTAGAACCAATCGATTATGTTTCCCAACATCTAAAGACAATATACATATACAGTCCTTTCATGGCCTTATTATATGTTGTAATAAATTTACATCAATTTTGAATTAATATAAATGTATGTAATGCATGGTTCATTATATCTAGTATCAAATGAAAGATATATTCATCCTTTGAAAACTATGTTGAGAAATCCTTAGTAAGAACCCTAATGATATACCTAAATATTGGTTACAATCCTATTGATTTAGAAAAAGACATGAATAACCTAGGATAAAACCTGTTTTGTCCAAACTTGAAATTTTATTATTGATTATGTGGTTTTCCCATTACGATTAGTGTTTCTTTCACCATACTTCTTGGTTTTAGTCAAGGGATGGAACCTGAAAGAACTGTGTTAATGCAGAATGTGATGGGAAATGCATTGATTTCCCGCCTGAGAAACCAAATGTTACGGGAGCTGGAATACAAAATCATGTATCCATGGTCACATAAATTTCTCAGTATATGAATCATGCATGAAATCCAAATGATAAAATGGGGGAGCAACATTCTATTGAGGCCTTCAAGAGGCAGTGTACACTATCATTCAGTGAGTCTTTTGATACATTAGTGTCGAAAAAATTGATCAGTACCACTAAAAAATATATTCTCTTCTAAAATGTTCTAAACATGATAATTTCGTCATATTTGTCTATCTTCTAGAAGGTGAAAGTGATAAATGGTGGAATATTATGATGAATATGAGGAAAAAAGATGAAATTGAGACATAGAATGGGATGAGTTCAAGAACATATTTTTCAATAAGTTCTTTCCTCGTATTATTCAAACAATGATGGAAAAGAGGTTACTTGAACTCAAGAAAAGGGATGATGAATCCATTGGTACCTACAAATAATATTTTTCTATACTTGCAAGGTATGCTTCTAGAAATATAATCCAACCTATGAGTAAAAATTCATTGATTATTTAGTGTCTTACAACCATGTCTATGAAAAGAATTAGCTATAAGTGAATTTAATAGCTGTGAATAGATCATTCGATGTGCTCTCAATGTTGAGAGGTATATAAGAGTAACTGATTAGTCCAACGGATTTGGTAGGAAGATAAAAATGGAATTCAAAGGAAAATATAAAGACCACATTGGAAATAAGTTAGGTTTTTCCTATGTGAAATGTGTGAAAAAAACATGGATGGAATTTTTATAAATGGACTAGTAATTGTTTTAAGTGTGAAAAAGAAGGTCACCATGTAGTTTAATACCAATTTGATGGAAAACAATGTCAAATTATGAAAATTAATAAAATGATATATAGAATGCACCCATTACACTTCAATACTATAAGTGCACGGAAATGGGGATTTATGCCAATAAATGACCTACTCCAAGGATTATTGATGGTGAATGATGTCAACTAAATCTTACGGCTAGTGGAAAAGTAATTTCATATGCATTCACTATTAGAGATGTGAAGTATGATAATGAAGCAGTGAAAGGTACACATACCATCCACTCTAAATTAGAAATTGTTTTTATTTTATTCTAGATCCACCCAATCTTTTATTTTTAAATATTATTCTATGGGTATAACCATATTACTTAAAAAATTATATGCTGAGTTATCTTTGACGACTTCTAATGGAAAAATAGTTGCCTCAAAATTTTATAATTCTTCGTTGGTTGAAGTTTCTAGGAATGTTCATCTTGAAAATATTTTGATCCTTCAAATATTGGAAATTGATGTGATTCAAGGCATGGATTGGGTTTCTCTATATGGAGCTCATATCAATTTCCAAGGAAGGGAAGTCACATTTCATATTCCAGAACAATCTAAGATCATATATCGATGCATGGATGAATATTCCCTTCCAGATAAAATATCTTCCATATTATGGGTTTTAATTTCTATAAATGAAGGTTATTTATAAAAAATGGATGGGGATAAACCAACAATTAATAGTACACCCATTGTACAGGAGTCTAATGATTTCTTTTTGGAGGAATTTCTAGGTCTTCCACCAACTAGTGAAGTTGATTTTTCAATATAAATCATACCAAGTTCTATGCTTATTTCAAATACACCTTATAGATTTTCTTTAATTAAGTTGAAAGAATTTAAGAAGAAACTCTATGTGAATCATGATAAGGGATTCATATTCCCTAGTGCATCTTCTTGGGGAGAACCAATTCTGTTTTTTAAGAAGAAACATGTATCAATTAGATTCCTTATTGATTATTTAGAACTTAAGAAGGGTACTATTTAGAAAAAAATATCCTCTTACTCACATTTATGACTTATTAGATCAATTACACATAGCTCAACACTTTTCCAATATTGATCTTTATTCAGGATATCAACATTTAATAGTCAAGAAGAAGGATATACTGAAGAATACATTATATATAAATTATGGACACTATGAATTTATAGTGATTCATTTTGGTATTACTAATGACCTTGATATCATCATTGATCTAATTAATAGAGTATTTAGAGACTATCTTTATCAAGTCATGGTAGCCATTATAGATGATATTCTAGTCTATTCTAATAGAAATGAAGAACAGGAGGACCACTAGATAATTTTACTGAAGAACCAATGAAGAGTGATTCTTCATGAAAAATTTAAAAACTGTGAATTATGTCTTCAGAATGTTTCGTTTTTGGGTCAAATTATCTCACGATATGGGATATCTACGATCCATAAAAAATGAAGTTTTGGAGAGTTGTCCAAGTCAAAAAATGGTTACCAAGATCTTAAGTTTTCTTTATTTGGATTGATATTTTCAATAGTTTGTGAACTATTTTTTAAGATTATCTAATCCACAGACCATATTGACTTGTAAAGGAGTTAAGCTCATATGGACAAAATAATGTGAAGTGAATTTCAAATAGCCAAAAAGAATGTTAGCTAGTGTGCCTGTGCTCACACGACCTTGTAGTGGAGAAAGGTTTGTGATCCATAGTCAGGAATCCCAGAAGGGTATGGAATGTGTTCTCATGAAAAACGATATAGTGATAGATTATTCCTCACGACAGTTGAAATTCCATGAGACAAATTACCAACATAATGATTTGAGGTTAGTTGCGATAATCTTTGCATTAATTATACGGAGGCATTATTATTATTGTGAAAGGTATGACATTTATACTGATCATAAAAGTATAATGTATATTTTCACATAAAAGGCATTGAATATGTGTCAATAAAGATGGTTGTACTTGATTGATGATTATGACTAATCAATACATTACCACCATGGGAATGAAAAAAAGGTGGCATATACTTTGAGTTGAAAAGACCATGCTAGCCTATCCAAATGAGTATAAAAAAAGATCCAATATTTATGGATTTAAAAAGAATAGATCTTGAAATTTTATTTGAAGGGGGGAAATCATATCTTTCTGAAATGTATGATCAACTATCTATACAATTAATGATTATGGAGGTGCAGAAGAAATATATAGAGCTACAAAAGATGGTGACAAATGATCATGAATTCAACCTTGATTGTGATGAAATAATATTTTTCTGAAACCGGGTTTGTATTCCTCTCATACCAAAATTAAAAAATGTGATATTGGATGAGGCTAATATATCAACATTTTCTATTCACCCTAGGATCAAAAAGATATATAGTGACCTGAAATATTATTTCAGGTGTGATGGAATTAAAAGATATGTTTCCAAATATGTCTCTTGATGTTTTTTCAGCAATCCAAGGCTGAGATACAGAAGTATAAGGAGATTTTACAACCATTATGCATACAAGAATGTAAATGGGAAAACATAACAATGGAATTTGTCATCGGACATCAAAAAAAAAACCAAAGGAAATAATGTTATCTAGGTTATATTTTTTAATCATACAAAGTCAGAACCATTTATTTTTGTTAGAGAGGATTTCCCTCTTGATCAGCTCTCCAGGTTATATGTAACATAAGTGGTAAGATTTTATAGAGTACCTCATTTCATTACATCTGATTGAAATTCAAGGATTTCCATGAAGCTCTAGAGAAGTATTCTTTATGATCTGGATACAGAGTTATGTTTCAGCACTATATATTATCCTCAGATAGATGATAAATATGAGAGGAATATTCAAACTCTATAAGACATGTCAAGATCTTGTTGTATGGATTTCAATGGTGATTGGGATCAACACCTAACTTTGGTGTAATTTTCATACAAAAATAGATTTCAGTCCAGTATTTAGATGTCTTCTTATGAATTCCTCTCTAGAACAAAGTACAGAACTCCAACTTGATGGAATGAAGTTGGGGAATGACTGAAATTAGGACCTAAATTTGTTGATTAAATGGATAAAGAGCTCATATTTATTCTACAACACATAAGAGCAGCTCATGGTTGAAAATAAAGTTATGGTGACAACCAAAGAAATGACATAGAGTTTGAAGTGGGCGATAATGTGTTTTTATGAAAATCTTCTTAGAAGAGAGTAAGGATATTTGGAAAGAAGGTCAAGCTATTCCATAGGAATATTGGTCATTATGAAATTCTGGATCATGTTCGGAAGGTATCTTATTGATATGAACTTCCACCTAATCTCTCTCATGTTCATGATGTGGTCCATGTATCTCTCCTAAAAATTACATATCTGGTCCTTTACATGCATTAAACATAGAAATCATACTGACAGAGAACAACTGATAGATAGAACACTCACATGGATAATGTTTTATGGTGAAACCCCCAATTTGATGAAACTAAATTGGAACATGGGGATATGATGATGTAGAGTTATCCTCATCTGTATGTTTCCATGTGACGAATTTCAAGGGAGAAATTCAGTTTAACTGTGTAAAATGTAACACTCAAATATTTTTATGAAATATTTCCATTAAATATTTTTTATATTTGTTAGCCTATATTGCATATATTCATGACTTTGATCGAACCTCAAAGCACCCTTAGTATAAATTTACATGTATATCCTAGCCATTAGGATAGTGGAAATATGTATAAATAACTTTTGAAAATGAATTTTGATTTTATCGACAATCAATTATTTTTGAAAAATAAAAATCAAATAGATATTTGTATTATTGAATGAAATACTCTTGTTAATTAAATTAAAGAGAGATATATTTTACAAATTTAATAAAATATTTTTTATATTCATCCAATGGAGATTTTTGTCATAGGGTATGAATAAACTTATTTGACATATAAAACCCTATTTTTCAAAAGGGTTATTTTACGCCTTTGAATGGATAACCCTTATAAAATTAAGATTTGGATTGATTAATAATATTTATATGAAAACATAGTCATGTTATTTTTATTTGGGATATAAAAATTTACTTTCAATGAATTTCAGATTTTTTTCTGATAACATTGAAGTGTTGATGAATAGTTAACATACCCAAAATTTTTAGAGAAAACAAATATTTTCATCAAAATAATTTATATGGTAAAATTATAATATTTAATGGTTTTAAATAATAAATATAATATATTTTTATCACTCAATATAAAAAATATCATTATCATTAATTTTACATTGAATTCATATGAAATAAATATTTCAATCTTTGGTAGTGTTTTAACTTTTAAAAAACTTGTTCCCTCATTCCGAAAATAGGATTAATTTCATATTAAATACTAAAAATTCTGTGTTATGAATTTTTAAAAATGTAATACATATTTTGGAATCAATATTTTCAAATTATTTTAATATTCTACTTTATTTCTGGGCATTACGAAAAGAAAATTTAGTAATTATTTTTATTACCATGGATAAAGATAAATTAGGTAATTAAAGGTGAGAATAATATGATAAAATTACCTTAACACCTATAAAAGACCTATTTTGTTGAATAAATTATACCCCTATAATCTATGTTTAAAAATATAATATCTTAATAACAAACTTTCCATTAATATGGCATTAATTTTCGTAAAATCAACGAATGTGGAAAAATGTGACACTTTTTTTCCTTAAGTATATTAATATATGGATAACTAGGAGATAATATTGACTATATATATAATCTGAATATCTAAATGAGTTACCTACATCCCGAAATTTATTTATAATTATTATAAATTAAATAATTACAATTTAGTGTGACACAATTGTGACAAAGAAATTAATTTGTTATTAGAAAAATCAAATAAATGATTTTAAAAATTCTAAAGGAAATTTTTTTGAATTATTTAGCATTCTCCTTGAATTTTATAGTTAATTATAACATGTTTTGAGTATATTAAAATTATTTAATGTTATATTCTATTTGGATTTTATTTAAAATCAATGAAATGAGTAGTGTCAAAATTGAAACTATTGATATTTTATATAAATAACATTGTATTAAATTAATAAAAAATCATAAATATTTTAATAAATAATAATTAATAATAAAAAGGTCTAAAATGTAATAAAATATCTATTTTTGATCAATTAATACCATATAAGTAAATATTTATAACTATTAAATATTTAGAATATGTTACCACAATTAAAATTAAATAGATTAAATAAGGATAAATCAAAATGACAATGTTTAAAATTAAATAAAAACGTGTATAATTTTATTGGTTGAGATTATTTAGACTAATAATTATATAATCTTATAAATAATCATCTTTGGAGGTATTCTAGTTGAAAAAATATGTTATATTAATTTAATTGTTTTGGTATTTCAAATGGTGCCCCTCCCCTCTCTTATAAAAGGTCACCTATCTTTCACATTTAATCACACCTATAAATCACTTTTATTAGAAAAAACCTGCCTATTTACTCTCCCAACAACCCTCACTTCATCCTAGAGGCCACACATTGGGCATAATGTCGTCTTAAGGAGGACTAGTTTGCAAATCAAAAGGTGATACTCGAAAAAGTGGTAATAGTTTTATCACCTATTTCAAAATTCATTTCTTCTTATAAAACCTATTATTATTTTGTTTCCATAATAAATTAACAAATCTTGTATATTATACATTATTAGATGTTACTCTATTTATGGGACAACCTTATACCTCCTTTTATCCATCATACAAACATTAATATCACCATGATTGCGTATGTACAGCTTACTATCTCCATGTTATTGTGTATTCTATTATTTAACAATAAATTATTTGGATGGGTATAATTATTGGTATAATGGACATAAATAATTATGATAATATTATTATTTTTCTTTATAATTAAAATAGCATGCAATTCCAGACCATTTACCCATCAATGGGAATGATATAGTCACATGTGTGTACATACAATATACCGTCTCCATGACACAGTGAGATTCATTCTCCATATTTACTATTTAAGAATGATTATAAAATTTAAATTATGAGTAAAAATAATAATTATAAACATAATTCCATTATGGAAATTGATAAATTAATCCCAATCATAACAATACTGACTTACATGGAAGAACATGAATGGGAAAACGAAGAAGTTAACACCCAAAATAATGGAAATATTGAAACACTATTAACAAAATGATATAATAGGATCATATATGAGGTCCTAAATATGAATATGGTTCTTAAATAATTTAATAGCATATTTGACCATTATAAAATAGGTTCATATTCAAATAAAGTATATCAAATATAAGTTGAGGGATAATTTCGCAATCTCATTATTTTTAGAGATTGATTATATGGAAGTATTTACTAAGGTATATTTACCATCCACATCTAGGTTTTTGAAATATATAATATTATTTATATTGTTATAATATTTTTTAAAGTCAATTTTACCCATTGGTGAAATTTCATTAAATGGTATGAATGTTATCTTTCTTTTGTTTTCCATTTGAGGAACATTTTGACTTTTCCAGCCAGAGTACGAGAATAATGTTTTTTTAAACATATATGGAATAAACAGATTTTCACTTATTCATAACTCTTGATTTCAATGAATCTTCATCTACACTATTTGTAGTTTTTTGAACTAAATTATCTTTTTTTGAAATTTCATTACATTTTGAGAATATGTAACGTTTTTTGAAGATGAAATGATATTTTCCCAAGAATTAAGCTAATGTTTTTTATCAAAAATATTTTCCATCTATGATGAAATAAGGTTATTTTTATATTTCTATTATTACATTGATTTTTTAGTTTTTCTGATTGAATTATTTTATGAAATTTATTTATTTTATATGGATTATTATTTAATGATGTTTCATCAACTCATTTTATTTTAGGGGTTATGGTATAATGAAATATTTATGATTTTTTGTCACATATAAGAATTATTTCATTATGAGATGTGTGGGACATATATATCCCTTCAATGAACTGGGTAAATATTTATATCTCACAAGGTATACATGAAAAATATGACATGTAAATCCTGTTAAGTTATACAGGGTTGGAATGGAAAGTAAACATGGTTCTGTAATAGTCTTTTCCCTCTATGATGAACCTGGATATGAGCCTTGGATAATATGTAAATTATTTTATATGTTTATGTGTATTCCACACAACTTCATGTCTTATGTTAGGACCTTTGAGATTATGTCCATTAACTCTTAGGAACATTTATCCCATGACATGATATCATGATATTTCGTATGTAGGATATGATTCTAAAATTCAATGTTCTTATCTATTATGATTATGATATGATTAATATTTCCCTTGTATACACTTATTGAGAATTTTAGCTCTCCCATTCATATGTTTCTCTTCCCCAGGTCATTAATAATGGTATTAATTAAGCTATGTTAGAAAAAAGTATAGTTATGAAGAAATAAGTCGGAGAAAAATAATATTTTTTATGAACAAGTTATTTATGTTCTCCAATTTCTAAAGAAAAAATAACTATATGGTCTTAACAAGAATTTATTATACGTTGGAATAAATGTACTTCAATTTTTTAGGTAATGTCAATGTGTGTAAAGTATGGGTCATTATAGGGTGGAATTCAGTGTTTGATAATATATATAAATATATACCTGAATATTCATTTGATTACTATATACACCGCACATATGGTGAGCACTATGTGCCGAAAACCCACACAGTCACCCATGGGGTGTCTTTTCCAACATCCTGGTGGGAGGATAGATGGATTTTCACATTCCCTTATCTTATCCTCTTCCATATGTGGTAGGTATTGCATTTTTTTACGAAGGTTGAAGGGTCATTAGTGTATTATATGTTGGTTATGGTATCCCAAGTTTCATCTGGATGAGTTGTGATGTGTTATAATAGGTTTCTTTAGGATGAGTTTTGATGTAGTGAACCAGGTGTCTTAGGGATGCATTGTGATGTTCTTTCCTATGTTTATTTAGTTTGAGTAGTGATGTGTTGTGCTTTTTTGGGATGCACATGTGTGTGTTGGTGGGATATGATGTGTTAAATAAAGAATAGGTTGAAGCTCTAGGACATTTATTGTCGGGGTGTGAGAGTGAAGAATCAGTTGGAATGATATACAGGGTGCCCTATCATAAATTTCTAAACATTATATTATATCCCATGGATTGAGTTATTTTGTGAGTGGGACATTGTGAGGTTGGTAATGTTACTATACATGTATAGGTGATGTTTGGTTATTTTTCTTCCTCACAAGTGTATTATTATTCTTCTTTCACATGTGCAGAAGAGACATGAATTTTTCCTCATGGGTATACTTGTATGCTCACCATATGTATATAAAAATATTTTCAAGTTTCAATGAGGATTTTATGAGCTGTGATAGAGCCTACTAGCATTGATGCAGGACTGTTGTTTTGTCACTTCATTATATTTACATTTGTGTATTTACATTGGATACATTTATTTGTATAAGTTATATTTAAAAATTAAGGTGAGATGGATTGGGATTATCTTTTATAATATGTATTGAAATGCTTTGTTGGTGATTCATTCTATCTCCTGATCCTATTTAAATTATAAAGGGTAATTCATCAGATATTTTGATATTAGTACACCCTTGGTGCTCATCCCTGTCTAGAGGCCTACTGGTAGTGGGACTTAGGGGTCATTAACTCTATCCACTCATTGGTGTATCTTTGGAGGGAGGTGGTAATGACATAGTTGTATCAAAGGTGATGGTTGAATGATAGAATTATTCTTGTATATAGGAATAACATTGATAGCATGGATTGGAATGGAAATAGTTATAGTTACCTTGGTGCGTAACATAATCCAAGCACACTGGATAGAAAATTTGATTTTAGGGTCCCTCTTGATCTAGGTAATGGACTTTAAACATATTGAATTACAATGCGATATGGAAATTTTTTTAGATTATAGACATTGGAGAGGTACATGCATCATAATGACTTGTGTTCTTGTTTGAATTGGGTTTTTGGGGGAAATATGGAATAGATAACAAGATGAATTTAATAAGTTAAAACATATCGTAATAAAATTAAACACTACCAAAAATAGGAAATTATTATTTTTGAATATCATTTATTGCTCATGGTCATCATTTGTGTGTAGCTCATGTAGTGGAGGTTCATCAGCCCGACCCAATTATTCACTGTATGGATATTATTATTGAGGGATATGATCAGTGGTAGAGTATTTTTCACAAAATATAGTGGTATGTTTTTGGAAAAGTATGAGGGAATTAGTTCAGATTTTTGGATTGAGAGAAGGCTGGAGGAGCTTAGGATCACTTTCAGTTTGATTCAGGCCCCAATAGAGTACTAGCTCGCTTTGGAAATCAGTCAGATATGAGGATTTGTGCACCTGTGGTGGACGCTTCACCAGGTATAGTCGAACGAGGTAGGTGTTCGGTCAGTCAACTTTCCAAAAGTGTTTTGGGAATATTTCCTTTCTTCAACCATTAAGGAAGTAAATATATAGGAGTTTTTTCTCTTTATTATGGAATCATGAGTGTAGAATAGATAGGAATGCAGTTAAATGTACTTATTCAATTTCCCTAGATCTTTTTACAGATGATGAGTCTCATGCGAGACTTCTTATCGAGGCCCTCTATCCTTCTATCTAGTATGCAGTTATTCCTTTTACAAAGATGATGTATGTAATGGGTTAGAATATGGAAGAGGTGATAAAGTGAATACACTCATGAGGAGGTTATTCATGGTATGAGAACCAGCAGGGTCCTTTGATGGGAAGAGAAGTTAGTGGTAGGTCGCAAGCACCAAGAACTTCTTGATTCTGATATGTAGGTAGTGGACCTCACCAGCATCCTTCATAGCCATCTTTTTCATGAGCTTTTCATGATTTTCTTATGAGCTCTATGAAGGTGTTTTTTAGTGGGGTTATTGGAAATACCTAGAGACAGTTCCCAGTGTTCCCCCCTATATAGTTTAGTGTAGGTGGATAAGCTAAGCGTCATCCTTAACAATTGGTTCTAGTGTATCCCTTTCAACAGTAGAGGAAGTAGGTTTTTACTCTTCCAAGGGGATATGGAGCTGGAAGAGGTTGACCTTTGGATATTCCTTGTGTTCAGGGACTATGAACCGAGCATGGGAATAGAGGTGGTTGTCATAATAGTGGTAGAGAATCTGGATATGGTCATTTTCACTCAGTGAGGGTAGTAGATTGAGAGAGGACAGAGATAATCAGATTTATGATCAATTTTTTGTAACCTTGTTTGTAAATTGTTTGATTTACGATGGTCACTGTCTTTTATTGGTCCTTCTCTATCTGATGATCTAGGACTGATGTAGATAGGATTCTTATTTGGTTGGTTTTTACTATTATTGTTAGAGGGTAGAATATCTTGTTTGATGTTTCTCGAGAGTGTAAACTGATGATGGGACCACATCAGTTAGTTGTGGATATTTTCATTTTTCAAATGTAGCCATACTGTGTCATCCTCAACATCGAATGACTGTATTCCATGCAAGTTGTTATCAACTACTACGAGAGAATAATATTTTTTAGATTTGAATGGCTAGTGCATGGTTTTTATTAGTGATAAGAGTTTTCATGTGGTATGTTGGTGTGTGGATCACTATAATTATTTATTGGAGGAGTTGTCTGGGGAATTAGTAGATTATGAAATATTAGAAGTTCCTAGGTTTTTAATGATTTCATGGATTTTTTTCTATAGGTTGTTTTGACGCTACCCCCATGATGTGATATTGAGTTTTGAATAGACATGAATCTCGATGCTTCCATTATTTCAATGTTTCTTTAGCTGATGAAACCTTCTAAGTTGTGGGAGTTAAGGGATCAGATAGATGATCAGATCTATAAGGGCATTATCCATCACAGTGAGTCATCATGTAATTCTCTAGTGTTATTTGAAAAGATGTTAGATGGTATCATGAGGTTTTTATAGACTTCCTGGTGTGGAATCTAATGACGGTCAATAAATATTACACTCTTCCAAGGATAGAAGATCTTATTGAATATATTAGATGGTCAGTTGGTTTTATATGATCTATCTTTGGTCTGGATATCATTAGTTGAGGGTGATGGGGGGGGTGGGGATATTATAAAAACTATCATAAAATGTTGGTATGGGAACATTGAGTTTGTATTCATCCCATTCGGTGTTATGAATACACCATCCATGTCCATGTGTCTTAAGAATTTCATGTTCTATGAGTTCCTAGATTAGGTCTTCATCATATTCATAGATGATATGTTAATATAATTGAAGTCCAAAGAAGAGAATGAAATGCATCTCTGAGATTTCTTGTAGTTTCTTCGGCACCACATGATCTATAGAATGTTATCTAAGTGTATGTTCTGGGTGTGAGAGGTTGATTTCCTCGAGAATGTGGTGTCTTATAAGGCTGTGGATGTATTCTCATGAATGTTTTAAGTAGTTTTCCTCGAGTAATCACCCATGAATGTGGTATAAGATCAAATTTTTCTCATTATAATGGAAAATTATTGGAGGTTTGTACCAAATTTCTCTTGATTTGCAGCTCTATAGATATCATTGAGTGGGAATTACTTATCTTTTGTGTGGATTGATCGGTTTTTGAAAACATTTAGTTACTTAAATGGGGTGTTGGATAGTGCTCTACTAATCATGTTTCATGAGTAAATATTGATGTTTGAGGTCTTTTTTGAGGCTTCCCGTATGGGATTAGGGTGCATCTTGATGTCGTAGAAGTTATTGATCTCTTAAGTGTCTAGGATGTTATGCCTCCACAAGCGTAACTATGGCACCCATTATTTGGAGCTAGCATAAATTGTGTTTGGGATGAATTTTTTGTTAAATTACCTCATTTGGGAAATGCTTTGTGGTATTTTAAGATTAATATATATTGTGGTAAGCCTTTTCCCAGTGTGATTTAAACATGTATTATTATTGGTGGATGATGTTTCCTCTAGATTAGGATTGTGAGTTCTCTTACCCTTTAGGAATGGGAAATGTTGTGATTGACGCATTATGGAGGATGTCATAGAAGGGAATTTTTAAGTATTATTTGGATTCAATGGGAGTAGTTAAGGATTTGGTATCCCTTCGCATAGATGAATGGTTGGTCGGAGGTTAAGGATTTTTTTTTTCAGGTGATAGAATAGGCTTCTCTATAGTAGAAGGTGGAGGAATCTTAGTGGGGGTCTCATAATTAAGAGTTATCTATGATCATGTCATCCACAGTGATGCTCTAATTGAACAGTCAGGGGATAGTCATAATCGGATTTCATTTAGAGGAAGGATATTAGTTCTAGTAGTAATGCTCAATGGATTCATTCATGAGTTTGATAGATCACCTTTGGTGGTACACCCAAAATCTTTTAAGATGTACCCTAGCTTGTGAGAGCAGTTTTGGATTCCATGGATGAAACGAGAAATGGTAGGGTATGTGGAAAAGTGCATGGTTTTCCATCTTGTAAAGTCTATTAATTGTGTTCTTGTTAGTTTATTGTAGCCTAGGGATGTTCATGAGTAGAAAGGGATGACATGTCAATGGATTTAGTTATAGGGTTACCCATAGCTTAGAGAGGTTGTGATGCTATCTATTTTATCATGGATTGGATGAATAAATTGCACCACTTCTTAGTGGTCATGGTTCCACGAATAATCGATGATCTGGATAATAGGTATGTGGATGATGTGGTGTGGTTTCATGGATTTTTGAGTTCTATTTTCATAGATTATGAAGCATATTTTACCTCACACATCTGGAGATTATTGTAGAATGATTTTGGAACTTAGTTACACAACAATACTACATGCCACACGGAGACTGATGGTAAGATGGACCAGACTATCCAAACATTGGAGGATATGTTTTGGGAGTTCCTTTTGTACTTTTTTGGATCTAGGGTATGAAATTTTCCATTTATAGGGATTTCATATAATAATATCTACCACTCTTCCATTTCCATGGATCTGTTGGTGCGTGTTTATGGAATACCATGTTGTTCTCTATTGTGTGGGATAGAGGTTAGGGAGATAGCCATTCTTGGTTCTGATGTGGTGAAGAGCATAGTAGATAAATTTTATCTCATTTGTGAAGGGATGAAAGAAGTTAAGGATTGGGGAGAGTCCTACGCGGATCAAAAAGGGTGTCCCTTTGTGTTTGATTTTGCGTAAAACATGTTCTTTAATTTTTTCCCTCGATGAATGGAAGAGAAGGTTTGGAAGTGGGAGTAATCATTCACCCAGGATTATTGGGTTGTTTATGGTTTTGGGGAATGTTAGTGAGGTGTAATATAAATTGGTGTTCCCACCACTATTGGAGAGGATCAACAATGTATTCCATATCTCTTAACATTGTCGGTATCTTCACGATGAATCCTATTTCCTTGAATATGGATAATTTTATATCAAGGATGACATGATGTTTGTGATTAATCCAGTTGAGATCTAGGATCATAAGAAGAATACACCATGTGGACAAACCATTTCATTGGTTTGTGTGTTGTAGAGGCCTTCTGTCTAGGAGGAGATTACTTTGGAGTGAGAGACCCAAATGTGTGACTAGTACCCGTAATTCACTTCAGTTTTTTATTTCTCTTTTTTTCTTAAGATTTTATGTTTGAGAACATTTTTTAATGATATGAGCTATTTTCCTTGGTTTATAATATGTGTGGTGTGATGTGTGACAAATTCCTGACATAAGATAAAGGGGAGGACCAAATTATATATCTAGATGTAATAACTAGGATGAAATTAAACCTATGATAGATAGTTAGTTTTTCACATAGTGAATAGTATATTGACCTAGAGGATGTAATTCTACAATTTTGTGTTCGGGATAATGCAATTTTTTGGTTATTGCAGTTGTTGGTTTGAGCTGTATGGAGGTTGAGATAGTTGTGTACTGGAAGTGTGGCAGTTTGGTTGTATGATAGGATATAGTTTATAGTTGTGGTTTCTTTGTGATGATGTTTTCATGGATTTTTATGACCATTTGGTTTTGAATTCTTTAGTGTTGGTATCAATTTATGTTTGATGAGATCCTTGAGATATATCTAACAATGTGGTTGTTCATGTCTCTTTTATTATAGACATAGAATTGGTATTCTTGAGGGATAGAATCATTTGAGAGGTATTTTATGGAACAATCTATTCCTCCCTTTTCAATTACTTTTTCGTTATAGAGTGTTGGAGGTGTTTGGAGAAAGACTGCAGAAGTTCAATAGCCCAAGGCTGGATGCAGGGTGATTTCATTAAATGTAAACATTTTACACGGCGTGAAAGACAGTTTCATGTCATGAAATTTTACATGAAATGAATAAGGGTTTCACGATGATTAATTTATCAGTAATTAATATTAAATAACAAAATTAAGATCCAACACATTCTTCGATGGAAACTGAACACTAGGGATTACACATCATAAAAGGGGATACAACTTTGTGTAATCCCCCAATAATGTATAGATTTAAAATTTTATTAGTCAAAATATCATTCATTCATCTATAGTTTCTTCTTTTACTCTCAGATGGTGAACACTAGGCATCCCTAGGTGTTCGTCAATCCCTTTCCTTCCTCTTTGATTCATTGTTCCCAGTGGTTGATCATTATCAATCTATCTTCGATATTCGTTGAGTTCTCCTCTCCTTATCCTACATTTTCTTCCATTATTATCTTGGGAATTTACTATAGTAATGTTTCATTGGTTTGGGGTGATATTGGGTTGTATTTTTTACCACCCTTTTGTGTGGTTTAGGGTGGTACACATGTTTATTATGAAATGGTGGTTTCTGTGCAGTTTCTTCTTTATCATGCCATGCACTACAAGTTGAAAAGCTTATTTTATATAGGAATGACCTTATTTATCATTATTTGTGAATAATGTGGTATTTGTTTTCATTTATTTTTCTATGTATTATGGGTTTTCGGCTTCATTATAGATAAATAATTTTTTTAATTTAAATTGAAGTGTAAAGGGGTATGCTTCACATGTTTTTATAGCCTTTATATGATTGTGATATTGTGGATTCTACAAGCTTGATGCCCCCATTGAAAATTATGGTTATTGATAGCACTGTTTTGTGCTGGATATATGATGTGTAACTATTGTTATTATTGTGAAATCACCCAAAAAGGATATTTATTAGTTACTTTTAATTGGGTAATGAAATGTTTTCCCTATGATTTTGGTTTCTGGGATAACAATACTAAATTAATGTTGACTGTGATAAAAGCCCCATTATAAATATGTATATAGATCATGATGTGTTTCAGTTTGTTGGTCAGGATTTTATGGAAGTGAGGTGATAGTTTGTGGGGAATTCCATTGGGTTTGTGAAGTGATAGTTTTTTTTCATACATTTGGTGAGTCAAGGTGATAGTTTGTGGGTCATTCTTTTGGGGTGGTGAGGTGATGAAATGTTGAGTGGTTTGATGAATGTGGATTGTTTTTTAATGATATCTGAGTAGTGATGGAATAAATTAATAATTATTTAATAATGTTTGGAATAGAATGGGTTTTTGGTTAATGGGATGATAAGTACTAAAAAATAATTTAATTGTGGGTCGTTTGATTATATGTTGTATATGGTAACTAATTAAATAAATCGGTGTTGAACAAGGAGTAAATGTTAAGATGTATTAGATTATCTAGGCTCTTAAACTTCTAAAATTACTGGTGTGGGTATTAATAAATGCATTTAGAGGGGATAAAAAGGTGACAGTGTTCTGAGTAGGGTTTTTTGTTTGATAACCGAAATTCTGTTCTTGAGTGATTGATAATATATATATAATTGTAAATTATTGTGATATCTATATGCACCCCATCCATTTTTAGAACTATGTATGAGCACCAGCACAATCACTCATGGTAAGTCTTTCACAAAAACCTAGTGGGAGGATGGATGGATGGCCAACTAATCTTCTATACTCCCTCTTCTAGGAGAGGTATGTACTACACATGATTTGATGTTTGGATGTCTATTAGTGCATTACATGGTGGATGTTGTATCCTTGGTGGGTTCATGATGAGTTTAGATGCGGTATACCATGTTTCGTCAAGATGAGTTGTGATGTGGTGTCCAGTGTGTCTTCAGGATGTGTTGTGATGTTCATTCCCATGTTTCTTCAAGATGAGATTTGATGTGATGGTCTATGTTGTGAGGTCCATGTGTGTGCAATTGGGATGTTATGTGGTATATTTATAAGAGGTGAGAGCACCAGGACACTTTTCATTGTGGTGTGAGAGGGGATAATTAGTGGAAAAGTTGTGTGAGGTACCCTATCATCGATGTGATTAACCTTATATAATATTAACTGGATTGTGTTAATTTTTGAACATGCTTTTTTTATGTTGGGATGGTTATTATAGATGTGTAGGTGTTGTTTGTTCATCTATTTCCTCTTAGGTACAGTTGTATGCTTCTTTCAAATGTGCATGAGTGACTTGATTTTTTATTACTAGGTATAATTGCATGCTCTCCATATATAAATATATAAAACTCTTTTTAGGTTTCTAGGAGGATTTTTCAATCCTTTATGGACCACACTAGCTCGGATCCCTAACACTTTTTGTGTCATTTCTTTTTCTTTACATTTTATTATTTACATTGGATGATTTTATTTGTATCGTAGGTATTTATACAAGAAAATGGGATGGTTTGGGTTCCTATTCCATATCATGTCATGGAGTGTTTTTGGAAGATTCATTCTATCACCCCATCCTATTTATATTATAAAGGGTAATTCCTCCCATATTGTGATATTTGTACACCCTTGGCGCTAGTCTCCAACTCAAGTCCCACTTGAAGTGGAACTCGGGGTGTCACTATCTCTCTCCCCTCAATGTGGTATATTTTCATAGAGGTTTCATGACACATTTAGCTCAATATATTGAAAAATTAATGTTGAACAACGTTTCATTCTATCCTCCTAACATCTTATAGGGTTTTATCTTTCTAAAATATCATCCTATAAGTCAAATGTTGTAAGATAATTGAGGTTTTCCAAACACAAAAGATAACTATTAAAAAAGTTATTTCATGTTTCTTCAACATTCCAAATCATTCAAACCTGTAATAAAATTATGATATAGTTAAATGAATATCAGAAATATATTTAAATCTTGTTATGATTTGGTGAAACCCATTTTTCATGTCATTTTCCATCCTATTGAGAGTGAATTTATCACTTATGCGCACATATGGACTACTACTTCCATAATTCGCTAACATTGTTTTTCATCACCATCTCACATGGATGATTATTATAATATATTTGATAAATATAAATGATACTCAGAACATAATTATGGTTATATAAGGATAATATAATATATAGTATCTCACCCTACTATCCTTCGAAGATTGATAATGTCTCTCCTTTGTTCATGTGGACTAACACCTCCAAGAAGTAATGTGATTCATTTATCATTCTCAACGTTCAAGGATAGTCATAAAGAATTATTTAATAAATAAATACAGTATTTATAATATGAAAATAATTTCTAAAAGTTATACCTTTATATTTTTTACATAAATTTTTTTAGGAAAAGGAAAATGTTGTTTATACATATATAAAGAATATCATTACTAAGAATCATCATAATTCATTTTTAATTACTATATTACATTGTTGTCTTTTTTAATTTTTTTATTTATAAATCTATTAAATATTAAATGGAAGATATTTTAAAACCATGTACCATTATATCAATGTATTTTGATAATGGTTTCATTAAAAATTGAGGAATATATGCCCTCAAAACATCTCATGTAAAAGTAATTGATGTAGTAATTTAATAAAACATGAAAATAAATGAAATAATTAATTTAATGAAATTAAAATGAAATATGTTATTAAGGAGGGAAACCAATAATTTAATTTTTTTATTCAGTGTTTAAAAAATTCATGATTCTAGAAAGTACATAAGGAAAGAGATTTCTCATTAAAACTAAGGATTAATGTTTTCATTCTAACTCTTTCCCCCTAATTCATATTATTTTTAATATTTCAAGAACGTTCTTATTTATGATTAATATTAACATTATATCAATTTTGGATAATTTTTTTCATTCACTACAAATGACTAAAACAAATCATTAAAATGTTTTCTTTATGGGTTATTTCTCATCTATTTAAAAAAGAACAAAAAGAACGATTATAATTTATAAGGATTCACCTCATTTTCCTGCAATCATAGTTGTTTTTCAACATATTGATTACTATAAAATTATAAGTTTATTTAAAATAATTTTACATCAATATTGTTCTGATAGTATATTATTTTTAAAAGTTGTACTTGAAAATAGTTTTTTCATCCTATTTTTATAGATAAATTGTATGTGATTTAAATATTTTTTAAATGTGTTTTTAAAGTTTTTATGATGAAATTTTAGATATTATGATATTTTTATGATATATTAAATTAGAACTATATATTATGATTGGGTGTCTCAATATAGATCAATATAATGGGTGGGCCTGATAAAAATATTTTATTCATTGGGTAGTGATTTAGTATTTGATGGTGAAGATTATGGAGATAACCATGAATCTTACTCAAGTAGAATTAAATGAGAATTGATTATTCAGATATTATGTAAACACAAGTGGTTATGTACATAGAATATGATGACCAAAGAAAACTATTTCATTTATTAAAAATTTCTTTTATATAAATATTTTTTTTATCAGAAATAATGAAAAGATTATAATCATTTAATACTTGAGGAGTCTATTTAAATTTTTTTTAAGGAGATCTCATTTTTCTCATGACACCTTCAACGATTTTCTATAATTTCTATAATTTTAAAATTTTTTCATTATAAAATGATATATTATGATATGTGGAAGTATTTTACTTTTGTTCTTAAAGGATTATTGTGGAAATCGAATAAATTATCATGGGGTTTCCATTAGAATAATGGTAATAAATTATTTTTAAATATATTTTTTATTTTTTATGCTCATACATCATTTTGAAATTTTCATTCACATAATCAAAAGATCATTAGGAACTATATAAATGTTAAATATTAATCTTTTGAATAATCATAAAAAAATCAAATATTTATCGAATAAAATTTTTCTCTGACCATAAAGCCACGTTTCTATGGAAATAATGTACATTGTGTGATGGTTTCCACTATTTTATATAATTATTTTCATAATTTCTTAATACAATATACCTAAAAGATCATAAGAATAAAAAAATATTATGTATTTTCTATTAAATTAATATGTATATGTTGTTCAGGTAATATGGTGTATTAGTAACCACCTCGAAATTGACTTCCACAATTTGGAAAAAATATTGAATAAATATTTACAATCACCAAAGTTAAAAATTTGAATGAATAAATAAGTCTATTAAATAAAACTATACATATTATCTATAACTTAAAAATCCATCATTCATGATACACAAATCCTTTCATGAATGAACTATTTTATCCCTTAACATTCCTTGATAATATGTATTATTCTCTAATTTTCATTTTTCCCATAGACTCTTAGTAGTCCTAGTGATATCTTCAACACTTCCTCTCCCAATCATCTATTTGTTGTCAAGAAAATAAAAAATTTCAATTCCCTGTATTAAAATTCCTTATATTCACATTTATAAAATTTTTCCCCTGTAAATGTATAAACTTCGATCATCCCATTTTATAATTACATATATTACTAACCGTTTTCATCTTCCTTCTTGAATCATTATTTTACCACATTAAATATATACATGATTGTAACATTATCATTTCACCAAAATATTCCTATCATGAAACCCATTAGTTTCAACATTATTCTTTAATATATTGTATTATAATACTGAAAATATGATAAATTCCATAAATTGACCAAAACAATATGAACCTAAAATTACCATAAATTGATAATAAATATTAATAAACTTATTTATACACTATCATACTTTAAATTTCTATTCAAGTTTCCCATAAATTCTCCATAATAATAAAAAACATTATATAAAATTGTTTAATTAATTAATATCTTCCTTAATAAAAAATAATTCAACCCAAAGATCTGATATATTAATATTACATCGAAATAGTTGAATATTAATTACATATCAAAATGATCCATGCCAAATTATTTTAGGTTTATTGAAATTGGAAACATAGACACATAAACATTAAATTAATAAGTGGGATAAATCATCACCCACAATCCAAATCATAAATAGAACCTTACTTATAATTATCAGATATAATAATTTTCATCCTAACATAGGGAATGGAAACACAAGAAATGGTGAGCTCAAATGATCAGTAAGAGTAAACAAGGAAGATATCGATATATCAAGATTATAAGGTAATTAAAACATGATAATAACTTTCAAAACCATACGCTATATATCATTGATCATAAAATGAAGTCATGGAATTAATCTTCGATGTTTATAAGACATGAATCATAAAGGAATAAAAGAACCTATAAACTGAGAACATAACATGGAAATAATGAATTGATTTTTTGGGAATACACATAAGACTATAAAATCATTTCCTTAAATGTTCAAAGAAATTGTTCTTGGTTATCATAGTTGAATGGGTTCACTGTCTATACCATTATAGTAGTACAAGCCCACTCCCCACACTATGATAGTGGAAAGAGTCCCATATTGAACTAAGTTCACTCAATATTCCAGTCTTCTTATTTCATGATATATCAATAATTACCTAATGCAATAGAGGGATATATAGTCCCCACCCATCAAATAATGAAAATCCTACATATTTGTTTTGGGATATCATAAAACATTTCTCATATTAGAACCCCTAAAAAGAAATGGAGTTTCACAAATATTACATCATAGCATAACCTATAGTGATTAAAAAAGTTTTATAATAATTTAGTAATTTTATAATGGAATAATCTATTGAATAAGTGTTTTTAAAATAATTTTATCATGTTATAACTCATGGAAATGAAATAGGTTTCATATAATACATTTTATAATAAATATAAATAATTTATAGAAATAATAATAATGTTATACTTCAATCATATCCCTATTAATTCATAATTAGCATCATGGGATATAATATTATATGGAAAATAACTTTGAAATAAAAATCATGTTGAACATTTTTGATGAAGATATACTTTCATTGAAAAGAAAAAATATTAATTAAAAATTCATAAAATATTGTTCCAATATTTTTATTTGATAATAAATTTGATATAATATTAATTAATTTTAAAATAAAATAATGGTCAAGACTTCAGGAAATTCCATTCATGTCATACAAGTTAATAAAGGATTCCATTCACATATTTAGTAAAATCCGCATATTCAATGTTTTGAAAATGACATGACCAGCATAATAAATTAAAATTGTAAAATGTGTAATCATTCCATTATGAATCCATATTTATAATATTAAAGTCATTTTTTAATGTATTTTAAGAAAAAAAGGTTTTTGAAGAAAACGGTTTTTTGACTAAAGAGACAAATAAAGAATATTTTTCTTAACATATTAATTTACACTATTGAATATATAAGGGAGTAAAACTAAGGGGATAAAGTATTCTAATGAAATAAATAGAGGATAATAAATCTCAGGAATTTCCTGAGATATATATTATAATATTTCATCATTTATGTAATAGTCCTAAACAATCCCAATAAACTATGAGCCTATAAAATATATTTTTTTCTTATTTTTTTGTCTTTTAATAAATAATCACCACTAAATATTAACATCAATTTAAGATAGGTTCATTATATTACTTATGTCCCAAATAAGGTAATTGGAGACAAAAATATATTACCACAAGTCTCAAATTCAATCTTACATGTTATAAACTAATGTATAATAAATATATTATTTATTTTAAATCTATTATAGAACTATAATTATATATATCATAACATATTTTATTTATTTAGAACATTTATTGGCCATTTAATAACAATTTAATGTTTATCACACATTTTGGGAAATAACTACTTTGTTTTTCATATATGGTTTGATTTGTTATTTTTTGCCTCTTACATTAATTAATGTAAAATAATCTCCCAAGTTATTAAAATTATCTAAATATCATATTTATTCATTATATAATTATTTTTAGTAATCAATAAATTTTATAAAGAAAATAAAATACACTGTTTATATAGATGATAGATTTCACAAACACATGAATGATGTTACTATTTTCTAAAAAAACAATGGTAAATAACATATTTACATTAAAACCATCATTATTATATTCTATTTAATTCATTAATGATTCATTTCACCTTCTTACATGGTCGTCCTCCGTGCACATGAGCAGTGTTATTATATTCCAAAAAATGGAAAAGAAGATGGTATGTGTGATATAATAATTCCATAAATATAATGATATCATATATATCATATGTAAAAATTAAATCTATCCTTATATCCAGTCATGGGTGGTGGGGATGGAAAATGAATAACATTTGTTCGTGAGGTGGCAGTCCTCTGTACACACAAATGATGTCTTTGTATCCCATTTGATGGAAGGGGAGATAGTTGTAGGAAATTAATTTGAAATAGAAAAATATAAATATATGGAAGATTAAAATATTATTATATAATATTGTCTTAAAAAAAATTAAAGGTTGTGTAAGATGAAATTAAATTATATGCTCAGTTAGTGAAATTACCACTTCTTTGGAAAACATATTTTGGTTTGCACCAAAATCCATTCTAGGATAGATTTATAAAAAAATATAAGGATTATTGGAATATATTAAAGAATTAAAGATTATATTTGGTAATAATTTTTATTAACCATTTGGTTTTGGAATTGTTAATAGGAGAGGTGAATGGGTGACTATTTATAAGTGAGGTTTGTGTCACAGAAGTACATTTTTTAAAATATAATGGTGTAACCACATTTTTACAAGAGAAATCCATATAAATGTAACTTTTTTTATATATAGAAATTATAATGACAATATAGGGATCAAAAATGGGTGTTGGAGAAGTTTTGGTTCATTTTTCCCTTATCATTTTAGATAACCCCCCGATTAACCCATTTTTACCAAAAATAGGGTAAAAAAGAATTTACTACGTTTTCCATTCATTCAGGTAAAAATGTATGTTTTCCAAATTATATAATATAAATTATGATTATTCAATATGTGTAATCAGTTTTTCAAATTTAAACTCACATTAGTGTCAACATTTAATTTAAAATTCAACTCACTACTACGATGAGAATATAGTTTTCCATAGACAAAATGTTATAAAATACAAATAGTTTTTTTGAAAAATTAAATATAAAAAAGATTAAAATGAAATTAATGGAATTAATTATTACTTAATTTAACTAATATTACTTTTAATATATTTTTAACTATAAATTAACCAAAAAATCATTAAATGCAATTCCACTTTTTAGTAAACACCAGTAATTTTCACAATTGATGAAAAAATTAATCTTTTGATAAAAATTCAAAAAATTCACTATATATTAGTTTTAAAATTTTTATATTAAAAATTAAGTATGTTATTGAAAAATAATTTTCAATAAGTGTGAAAACATAAATTTATTATCATTCAAAAAAAGAAACTAAATCATTTTTTTCCTATAGTAGTATTTTTAAAACATGTAAAGACTATCAAATATTAATTAAATTATTTCCAATATTTTTTATTAATATTAGATAATTTTAATTAATAATTAAAATGTGATTATTCATTTTTATTCAACCATTTTTAATGTAAATATAAAAATATTCATGTTTAAGAAATGATATTAATTGTTTATTGTGGTTCGTTAAAACTTAGTGTTTCGTGTAAAAAAAGCTATTGAATAAATTAAAATTATTTAAAAAACATCATAAAATATTGGGGGTGATATATTATACCCCCATAAAAAATAAATTTAAAAAATAAATTATTTCACAGTGATATTTAGAATTAAGTATACTTCTTCCATAACTATCATCAAGTTGCATATAGCTTCCTCAAACTTGTTGTTTCTCCACAAATTTTGACCAAATGAGAGGTGTTGTTTTGTAGAAATTTATCTATTTGATCCAAAATATCTTCTAGGGTTTCGTCATAATAATCATATTTCTCTAGTGTTATGGCATCTGAGTTGAGTATATTTTATTCTTTTGGTATATACTTCATTATCATAGATACATGGAGCTCATAACGAACTTTGGAGAGGCGTGGTTGATGTACCAACCAATAGTGCCACATCCCGATACAATCAAGAGTTACCAAGAGACAGATATACCAATGTATTATATTTAACCTATTTCCAAATAAAATTACCTTATTCGATATTGAAGTTAATAGAGACACCATATCACTAACTTAAAATTCTAAATCACATTAGTGATTTTCAGTATAATTTTAATTTCGACTACAAAGATACCTTGAAGAATATTTCAGTGGATCTATCATTTTGCCCCATTTTTATCCTATTTGAAGTCCCAATAAAATTTATTATCTATCTTTAACCCTTTACATTAGAGTTATACACTTTATTCAAAATAATAATTCATAAAGATTCATCTGAATTATCGAGTGAAGATATTGTAGTATGAAAACAAAAATAGATGAAGTTGTTGATCCCAACAACTTTAACAATCAATATAAAAATATCCCAACATATCCTATAGAATTTTTATTTTTGTCTCTGAATGACCAAATATTTGTGGATGATACATTGTGTACAAACTCAACTCCATATTATGATATTTTCAAATACTTCGCAAAAACATTAAGGTAAATCTTAGATAATAATCAGACCCAGTCGATTTTTTACTCTATGAAACATTTCAACTTCTATAATATATATAATGGAAATATGGTCTATAGGTAAATCCTTTTTGACCGTGATATGGTGTGATGAATTTTTGTGGAGATCCACTACAACTCATATATCATTATTCCCTTAAAACATTGTTTAGAGTCTGATGTCAAAATCCAGGGTGGTGTTTATCAATTTCTATTATGGTATAGGTAATGTGTGTAACATACCCTTAAACATTTGTCTAAAATTATTTACTTTATAACATACCATGTATCGAGATACAAATCCTATTATATATCTCTTAATTCGATCTAACCAGAAATACTGTTTCAAATCACTATACATAATCACAATTCTAGGATAAATATTTAATAAAGAAATATGAGAATCATAAAACAACTCCATTAAATACTCTATAAATGGGAAACATAAATAGTTCCTCAAATAGATAATTACATCAGGATCATGTTCAAACTCTCAAATATTTATAGTTATCATTTTCATCACTAAATATTCTTTTTGAGCCTCTTTATTCTTCACTAGTATAGATGGTTGATCTTTCAATATGTAAATAAAATAGTTATCACCTTACTTTAGGATTTAAATATCTATGCATTGAAAATACATAAATTTTGGATCTTTTTTATCCTCATTGTAGACAATATTTCAAGATCCATTTTACTCAAAGAATCATCCACCTTATTCAACTTACAAAGGTGGAAATATATTGTGAAGTCATAATCATTAATAAGATCTTACCATATTATTTGGTACGTATTAAAATCCTCCAATGTGAATAAATTATTAAATCATTTGTGATTGGTATGTATATTACACTTTTTAATTTGATGATAAATTCTCAAAATCTATAATGATAAAATGACTGCAGGTAACTTCAAATCAAGAGTTTGGTTAATTTGATTAATAACCTTCATTCTTATTGAGGAATAAGATATAACCATATAATTATAAATAATAACAAATCAAAACCTTTTCTGAATGCATCAATATTAATTTGTAAACTTTCTACACTATAAGGTAATGTATAAATATGTTTGCTAAATAATATTCTCATCCATTTCTGGAAAATTACTCCCCACTCATCTTCCTAGGGTATCTTAGATCCCATTTATGATTACATGGTTAGAATATTAGAATATTATGAGAAATTATCAATAAACCATTGATAATATCCACTTAAACTAAGAAAACTACCATTTTCAGTCATCATAGATGGTTTGAGCCAACAATCAATTTCCTTTTACTTCTATGGATTCATCGATATAACCTCTATTAAGGTTATATTACCAAAAAATAAAATCTTTTTAGAAAAGAATCTTAATTATTAAATTTATCAGATAATATTTTCTTCCTTAGGGTATTTAGTAAACTTTTCAAGTGATCTGAATTATATTACATTATCTATGAATAGAAAGTAAAATCTTCTATAGAAGATACCATTATATAATCATGGTAATCTATAAAGACTCTAATAAATAAATCCAAAAAGATTAGAGATAAATTTGTAATAAAAATGGAATCTCTGTATTTTCGTAGTGTCAATAACTTTTCTGGAAATCAGTACTGAATAAATCATCCTTCTTGACCCCAGTTGATGATATCCTAATTGAATGCCAATCTTGTAAAATTATTGATCTCAACACATTTGTTCAAAATGGTCTTCAATATGGGGTAGAGAATGAAATTTTATGATAATGGAATTTATCATCTCAAGATAATCAATAAAGAGTCACATCAGCCTATTTTTATTTTTTATAAAAGAAGAGGTGCACCCCACGGTGGCATACATGACTGAATTATTCACATTTCATGGTTATCCTAGAGTTTCTTTTCCAATTCCTATAACTCAATTGGAGACATTCCATAGGGACTATTTGAAATAGTTGTTTCACTGGGTAATAATTTTATCAAGAAATAAACAACTCATTTTGGTGGATGACTAAGAAACCCTCCTGGAAATAAATTAACAAACTCATGAATAATCTGAATTTCCTCGATGGTGTGTTCCTCCTAGACAATCTATGATAAATTCCCCTCATGAATAAAAAACAATGCATATACAATGTTTTTTACTTATATTAGTAGTTCATATTTATCATTACACTAATTTATAATCATAGGTTGGTTTGAAATATCAAATATGACTTCCCTTCCTTGATTATTAACTTGTGATTTATATAGCGAAAATCAATCCATTCGTAGGATTACCTAAATTTCTGATAAATTATGTATGACAAGATTTGTTGCAATATTATTTTAAAAAACTATAGAGGAATCATATACTTTAGATGTGATCTTCGTACCATTTGGGGTTTTTTAAAAAATTACACTTATAGTTATTTGGGTGGTATCTCGATACCTTTAGAAAATTCCGTAGATATGAAATAATGGTTATATACAGAGTCAAATATAACATTGGTAGTTCTAGAGTGAATGGTAAGTGTGTCTTTCACAACGTCATTATTACACCCTTATTAGAAATGATGATCACTTTTGATTTCCCAAATTCTCTCTTCTTATGAGGTTACTTATGTATATTATCATAATTATCCGTTATGTTTGGGTATTGGATAGTATAATACCCACACTAATTTTATTTGAAAAACTAGATTGTTGATGGTTAACTTAGTAGAGATTTCTCAATATTTCTTATCACATTATAATGAAATTTCATGATGAACTTCACTTCTAAACTAATAATATTAAACATCACCCCTCATAAAATTTCCAAAATTTTTCCATCCTCACATCAGTAATATATAAATGATCATATTATTATATATATTTTTTGGAGTTTTAGTTGAAATCCATCATCTATTTCTTTTATAAATAAAGATATTGATCGTAAATCCCATATATATATATATATATATTTCCACCATGCGATTACCTCAACAAATTTCTTCGTAGATTCTTTTGTCATTTATAGATAATGAAATTAGGAGACATGGTTTTATGATATTTATGAATCAATCAATAATATATTCAGGTTAAATTACAATATCTGAACCATACCGTGAAAGTCATGTAACTTTTCTAATATGTACCAACAAATTTATCATCCTTCCCTTTGAGTTGTATGAATTACCTCTCCGTTATTTTAATAAAAAATACAATGGAAGTACTTATTGATAAATAAGCACTTAAATTAATCCAACACCATAGATTCAATTTTATAATGTTCAATTGTATTCCTGAGGAGAGTCGACAATTGGTCTTGTTTTTCATTCAAAATAATGACATCCAAAATGAATTTTCATTTTCCAAACACTAGATAATGGGAGTTATCCTTTCGGTGGTACTAGTACATTGCTTAGAAATTAGCAGATCAATGGAACCAGTAAATGAAGGTGATTGTTTTCTCCTGAATGACTCAAAAGAACATTGTCTCTATTTTTCATTTTAATATTTAGAGTGATAAATAAATTTAGAATGTTTTCTGCTTATAGAAATTATATTATTCTTTCAACTTCTCATAAAATTTGGATCATGAAGTGAAAATGATTTATTTTTTAAATGACCTCAACCATTACATGGTTACTTCAACATCCATCCATTTTATAAAATGAATAATTAGTGTGTAAAAATTAATAATCATAGAAAGGAAAAAATTAATACGGGACAATTAATTATAGGATGTCTATATCATGACAATTTATTTTTAATATTTGAAATATTAGGTTTATCATAAGTCATTTAATGTCATCGTCTATTTTTATCCTTCAAGATGATTCATAAATATTTTGTGAATTTTCAAAGAGAATACCTCAAGAGTTTCTAACCAGGTATGTAGAAACTCTTGTAATCATACACCAAGTGATGATCGAGTCCTAGTCAATAAACGTTTTTCACTGTTATAAATTAAAGGTACTTTAGTCCTATATCCACACCCACTAGTAGTATCAAAAAATATATTCAATTTCAAATAAACAAAATGCTCTATCCTTTTAAAAAATTAAATTAAATTTTCCTATACATTGAATTATTATAATACATATCATCAGGCATGTCCCTATACATTTCCTTTGACAAACAGATAGGGATACAACTAAAATTTTTTCATCAATGTTTCCAAATATTATATAATATATAATCTGATACAAACTGTAGTGACCCAAACATGTCATTCATAAATATTACTCCATAATAGAAGAATATCAATTTCATAACATAAATATCCACACCAAAATCTTTTAGTTATAGTTCATTTGGAGAACATTGACACATAAACAACTACTCCATAAGTAAGTTATGTCATCACCGACTATGCTCTTCATAAATATAGCTCTTGTTAGACAAACCATACACTGTTACATTAATCATAAAATGGTGAGAGGAAACATAATAAAGGGTGATATTAGATTCTCAATAAGTTTAAATAAGATATATATCAACATATCATGATAATTAAGGTATGAAAACATGGGAATAACTTTTGAAAATGATGAAATGCATATCATAGATCATAAATATGAGTCATGGAATTAATATTGCCATTTAGTAAGACATGAATCATAATGTAATTAAAGAATATGAACCATGAGAATATAAAATTGGCATAAGTAATAAATTTCTTCCATACATATGAAAATAAAAATAATTTCCTTAGTAGTTCAAGGCCCATGTCCAATACTATCATATTAGAATGTTATCACTCCCCAAACTATTTTAGTAGTAAAGGTTAAGTCCAAATACAATCATAATGGATAGATTCCCTTATTGAACTGAGTTAACTATCTATTCATGTATTTTTTTCATGAATATAAGTATTTAACCAATTCATTAAGGGGACACATATTCCCCATACATCACATAATGAAAAACATACATATTATTTTTAAAATATCATGAATAATTAATCATATCATAACTTATGAAACGAAATACGTTTGATAAACATATCATCATAACATAAACTATATAAAATAAACTTATTTCATAATCATTTAATTATTTAACTCGTAACCCATGTGAAAAGAAGTGAGATTCATATGAATTTAATCATAAAATAACATTTTCATGAGAAAAAAGTTTCACAGAAAACATGTCTTTAGTATAATAAACCATTCAGAGAAATAAAAATTATAGTGTCGTTGGATCATATTCCCAATAATGCATATGTAACATCAAAGGTTTTCATCATAGATGGAAAATGGCTTTCAAAGAAAAAGTACATTGAATGTTGTTGGGGAAAATATCATTATATTAAAATCACACTTTTGAAAATTGAAAATTCATTAAATATATTTGAAATTATATTATTTTAAAATAACCTTTAAAATTTATAGATGAATATTCAATGAAAATAATGGTCATGATTTTTTTTAAATTATCTTTATTTCATTCAAGTTTAGGTAATGATTCCACTAACATTTTTTAATATCCAATTGGGCCTTATTTGGAAAAAATGAATATTTCATTCTAAATATTTTGTAAAAATTCAATCATCAGTATAGATTTCTTAAATATATATTTAGATAATTATTAATTATTTTTGGAAAATAATTTTTAGAAAACATTGTTTTAAAGAAAAAATGGGTTTGATCGAAGAGATAAATAAAGAATATTTTTCTTAAAAAACTACGTCTCAACTATTAAGTATATAAGGAGTGGAAAATGACATAAAGCAATTTAGTCTCATGAAATATCCAAAGAATAGGAAATTTACCTACATTCTTAATGGATGGATCATAATAGTTCACCATAAAAAATCACAATGAATCCTGATAAATGATGATATTGTAACATTAAATCATTACAACTTTAGGGTATTTAGACTCACAAGTACAAAAAAATATTACATGAAATTAAACACTAAATATCAAGAAAATATGGATCTTCATTACCAAACATATAAAATGGGAAGAATTTATACCTTATAGAAGAATATCGGTGCATAAAAAAATTCATTTTTCATAAAAGTATATTTGTGAAAAAAATCCCTTAACATATGTGTCATTGTAACACCACAATATTTTGTGGAATAATTTCTAATTAATTTAATCATTTTGATATTTTTCATTTCACTCAACATAGAATATAGATTTTTTATATGAAACAATTAAAATAATATTTTTTTTCTGCAATACCAGGTTATGCTTCCACCGCACAGAACACTTTGATTATATTGTGTTACATGAGAAAATATGTTTGTATTATGTTACAAATAATGCTGATTTTATTAAGTATCACATGTAACATGTAAGGAAATGTTTTATCGAACAAAAATTTAATTATAATAATATTAATTTAAAAATATAATAATTATCACCTCGTTGTTCAAATGGAAGATATTAATGATATTGACTAAATTATAAATCTACAGTTTACACATGTATATAGAATGAATCCTTTTGGTATCAGTAATTTTGAATGGAAATTAGGAACTATTTTAGAAAACATAAATTCTTTTTCTACAAAATGTATTTTTCTACGTACAAATACCATGTTGCCTCAATGAAGGAAAAAAACAATTTTGATGAAAATTTTAAATAAATTTTTTATATTATATATCAAATAAATATTTTTGATAGTTATCCAATTTATTATATAGCTATAAGATAATAATAATTCCAATTATATGAATTAAAAGAAGTAATTTTTTGAAGAGAAATTATACAACCTTTTAATGGAAAACATATTTAAAATATATATTTTTACATTTTAATAATTTTTATTAGAAAAAATAAACATCATTTTTAAAATAATAATTTAAAATTTTACATTGGATAATTTTATTATTTTTATGATATATTTAAATTTTTGATGAATAGAGAAACATACTAAATTTTAATTCAATATTACTTTTTTGTCTAATTTATTTACATATAAAACTTATATTTTAAAATTATTTTGAATTATAATTATATTAATTATACCTTAATTAATGAAATTTAGGCCATTAGAACTAATTTCACATTGAAATTAGATATCAATTTTTTTAATCTTTTGTACTATTTCATTAAAAACTTGTTGTCTCGTCCCTTCTCTGATATTAATTTTAAATTAATTTATTACACTTCTGGGAATATTATTTTGAAAAATGGATTCTATATTTTCAATCAAAATAATTTATAATATCTTATAAGGTCAAATAAGTTTCTGACCACAAATATTAGAGAAAGTAATTAAAAATAATTACTGTGATTAAGGTAAAAAATGAGCATAATTAAAGACTAAAAATATAAAATAATGTCTAAAAATGAACCTATAATTGTATAAAATTTATTTAATGGAAATATTTATACTATTACACCTTTAATAATCTATAATTTATAATTTTTTTACCATCGGGGGCAATTAAAATTTGGGGAGCACACAATTTATTTCAAGAATAACCAATGTGTACTTTTTCTCCCATATAAAAGGCCTCCTATCCACCCACCTCTCTAAAAACCTCTACAACCACATTTATTGACCAAAAACTGACAAAATATACTCCCAATAAACCTAAATTCATACTTGATGCCTCTGTTTGGGTAGAAATCTGTCCAATGATTCCTTTTTGTGCAATCTAAAAAGAGTTATCCTAAAAAGAGGTAACATCCTTCCACAGGCTCTTTTGTTTTATTTTCACTATCCACCCCAAAAATATTATTATTAAAAAATAACATAATAAATTAAGCATCTAAAAATTATATTGAAATATTTTTATATTAAGGATATGATCTACAGTAACACAAATGTTCTTTAAATGGGATACATAATCATTTTTTGTGTGCAAAGAGTACTACACCCTCACGAATCGATGTCATTTGTTATTCCCTTAATTTTTTCAAGGTTAGTAATAAAAATTTAAATTATTGTTTTATAATATATATATATACATATATTTGATATTTATTATTTATTTATTCTTCTATAATTATTATATACCACAAACCTTCATGATTTCCATTTTGTGTATGAAAGATAACTTTGTATGTGGATGTGTGCACTACCACCTCCTCAAAGTGATTTTATTCATTTCAAAATCACATTGAATGTGTTAAGGGTGGGTTTAATTAAATTAATATATATATATATATATTTGAAATATAAAATATACTAGAATTATATTATTTATATAATTATATGTCATTCACTTTCATTCTTTAAATATGATAAGAAAACAAAAACATCGTTCATGAATTTTTATAGCCTATTGTATCCATAAATGTTGTATTTCATTTCATATTAATATCTATTATAAATTTTTATAAATATTTATATAATGAATATATATTATATTTACATAATTTTCTACATTCAAAAAATATATAAATCATTGTTTAAGAAAGAGGATAATGAAAAAAACAAAACATATATGAAAAACAAAAAGGATATTACCTGAACCATAACATTAATATGGAATTGTTAATAAATGGGAAATACTAATTCATAATAAAATAATATAATATATTATATATTATAATATGTTTTCGTGGTAGATTTATACTAAACATATATTTATTATACAATCAAAATGAATATTTATGGAGAAATTGAAGACTTAAGGTAAGGGTTTCCTCGTGTCACTTTTATTTCTGTGAGATATATTCTATATTCACTACTTATTCTTGTTGTGTGGTGAATATATATCACTATGAAATGTTATGTCATAAAATTAATTTATTTACTGATATTAAAATTTTAAAATTGATGTTATCTTTCCCTGATATAATGATTCAAAAGGTACTTATGTAGTAAGGGTTTTTTGATCTCACTTATATATCTATGCAACTTATTCCATATTCCCGACTAATTTATTTTTTTAATTCATATACTGAAAATGAATTTATTATATCTTTATTATACTTAAATTTATGATTATTTAAATATCCATTTTATGACATTTCATTCGGGGGGGGGGGGGGGGGTTGGTTCAAAATTTACCAAATCAGTAATTTATTTTTTGTTTCAATTTTCATTCATTCAGGTACATTCCATTTTATGCACCTATATTGTTTTAGGGTGTGTTTATACTTATATTGACATTTTATATCATGAATATACTCATTTATTTGATATTTTAAGCTTCCTGTAATGTTATCCCGTAATTGGGAGTATGAATCCTGGTTACCCAATCAGATAAATTTTATAGCTATAATCCCATTGATTATCGAGATTGTTTTTTTATTACGACTCCATTGATGAAATATTATGATCTGTATTTCATGAATAAAAATGATATTTATTCTCCTATGGGTATTCATGAAATCATATTGTATTGTTACAATTTCTCTACTCTTTTTTACTTAATATAATTAAGAAAGTGTATATAAGAAAATATGAACACATTTCTCTCCTTATTCGGAAACTGTTTTTTTTCAAAAACAATGTTTTCTAAAAATTTATTACAAATTTTTTTTACTTAAATTTTAATATAGTTTTCATGGAAAATAAATTAAAAAAATTTACATGTTTTAAAAAAAATTACATTTTTTTAATAAAATTCTAAATAATTTTTCAATGTAATTTTTAAAGGAAATGGCATCAAAATTGTTTTATACCAGAAAACGTTTTTTTCAAATAGAAAAGGATATTTTCCACTAGAAATGTTTGAAATATTTTTTAATTATTCAATAATATGATTTGAATTTTTTTTCAAATATTTGAATTTTAGAAATGTTCTATGTTTTAAAAAGCGACTTATAAATAACATTTGTGTTCCATGTGATCATTCAAAATCCTTGTCCATATAAAATGAAATCCTTTAATGTAGTTTATGATTAAATTTGGATATTACCCATGTATACCATTAATATTATTTCCCATAATGGAATTTTTTTAGATGGAATGTCATTTATGAATAAAATTTATTTTTCAAACGTAAAACATGTTTCAAATGGATTGTTAAGAAACCCATTTCTTTCCATGGGTGAGTCATATTTCATGGATATTTCCACGAAACACATTTATTTTTTACATATTAATCATGTAATAAAGGAATAACTATTCTAATGTTTTTATTGGTCATATAAATTCTCATTGTGTTTTATTCATGTTTTGTTTCATAAACATGGATTATACAATGTGGTGTCTCAAATAGAACTGTGTAATCCTATTATAGCTTATATGATGGGGTCACCCAGACAACCTCATGATAGCCAATTATATATTAGATGATATATGTGACCTATATATCCCTATAATTCATTGGATAAAATTTTATATCTCTTGAAATAATGATAGGAAATATGGGTTTCTCCATAATGTAAAATAGGTGTGTCTTATTTCAAAATGGGAAATAGGTGTGTCTTGATCCTGTATGGGGAAATGGAGAAACATGATCTATTATGGAAAGATTGGGAAAACCAATCCACTATGGGGAGAATCAGAAACCCAATCAATTATAAGGAAATGACTATGACTGGGTTGGTGGTGTGTCATGTCTAGTAAGTTTAATCCTAATGATGTACCCTAATAGGTTGGGAAATGATCCTTTATATCTAGGGAATTATTTCTATATGTAAAACTAATTACATGTTTGTAATGTTCTATATAGACATGGTTTCATGTCTTTATGTCTATGATGAGGCTTAGTTTCTTCTCCTTAACTTAATGAGTGATCATGATTCTATTTAAACATGTTCTTAATGTTATAAGCTTATTTTTAAGCCATATATCAATGTTGAATTGCTAAATTATTCTCTCATGGATTATGCTCTTTATTCCCATATGATTCAGGTTTTATGAACTGCCAATATTTTTGGCAAGGGTCATGTTTATGGTATTTGATATGGTTGGTATTATCTTAAAATGTAATTCATAAGATATCATACCCCTATGTTCATGTTATACATATGTATCTCATTTATTTACCCCTATTAAGAATCTGATCTCTCACTTTATTATGTTTCATTTCACCAGATTATAATGAAATAATTTATATTTGAGTACTAAAGGGGGAAGATATTTACAGAAGATGTTGAATATCTATCACCAAATCAGAATAATGTGTTCCTACATTACAAAAACACCAAACTATTAATGTCCATGAGCATATATTTTTTAAATGTGATGAATATTAATCTAAAATAATTTAATATCCTTGTATGTTAATCTTGGGTTGCTATAGTTGGTATCAAAGGATATGTTTAGTCCACATTTGGAAACTCGGATAAAGAAAAGTCAGTGAAATCAATAGGGAAATTTCTAAGGTTATTTATTTTGATGTATCTATAAATAATACAATATTGTTATTGTGTTAAAAGTATTTGTTATGAGATTGGGATCCAAAAAAGCAATTTTCTATGATTGTGTGGTTTTCTTAGTTGATAATTTTTTTATTACACAATGATTTCTAGTCATATATAATATCATGAAATAGAAGGAAATATGTTTATATTGGATTTTTTAGATGTGTAATGTATGTCCATTAGACAATTGATTACCTAATTTGAAAAATCATGCAGAGAATATGGATGGTGGTACGAGTATTAGTAATACTGTTGTTGATAAATAGGTTTTAAATGACTTGTGAAAGGTATGGGATGTTATTCCATTATTTTTTACATTAACCATAATAATCAAGATTAGATTCAGGCTAGGGAACATAAATATGTGTTTCATATTTCATATTTTTTGAAAGCGGTATTACAGAATAAGATTATGAAACCTAACTTATGGTATATGAATAGTGTTGGATTATTGAAGTGTATATGATTTTAATTCATTAATTATATTATATGAATCGTGATTTATATTGGTTTTTTTAATTTTTTCATTAAATAATTTCAAAGAATGTGTTAAATTATATTGATAACCTATAAAAGATATTTAATGGAATGTCTATATTATGGGAAGGTAACCCATAACAAGTTCCTATAGTTTATAAAATGATATTTTTTATCAATAAAGATATGATGATATGGATAATGTAAAATTCATAGCCTTTGTGACCATAGAATTAATAAAGGATTTTTTAATGTGGAATATTTTATCCTAGATGAAATTTAAAACATTTTTAATTTAAGGAATATACCTAGTATTCTTTCGTATAAGGAAACATGGATGTTTTAAATAAGGGTGTATAGAAATTCAGGTTATTACCATGTTTTACGAAAATATATGATAATTGTATTCAAATGATTGGAATGTGAAAACAAAGGGATACATTGTGAAATAGTGGGGATCAATGTTAAGTTGATTTAGTGAAATGATTTCTATTTTAATATATTTTCAACTTTTGGAATGGTTAAAATTTTCACCATTTATGGAATGGTTTAAGTTAAATTTGGGATTTGGTTTCACATATTAATTTAATATCAATACATATAAAGATCTATGCATATTGGATGATGTATTCTAAACCTTTTTTTATGGTGATAACTAATGATAAATGGAATGACCTATCATTCAATACATTGATCTTGTGATCTATTATTTCATTAGGTTTAAAAAACTAACCTTAATTTTTGGAGTAAGAGATGATGTGGAAATTGGTCAATTCACAACTAAAGGATGAGATTGTGATGAAATCATGTAATTATGTATTTTCATTAAAATTATAGAATATATGAAAAAGGGTCTAGAAATAAAATTCTGTCATGTTATCATCAATGTTTTATGATATCAATGACCTTTATCAATATCCTTTGGGTTGGGGATTTTTGACCATTAACATTATACTAACCCAGTCCTCTATCAATCTCATTAAAACATGATAGTTATATTTTTTCCTTTATGTCCATGTTTTCAATTTTCTCCAATGTTCTCATATGTAGAAACCTACTTATGAGTTACTTTGGGAATTCTTTTATATATTCATCCTTTTCATTCTAAAGGAAGATTTTGCATTCATTTTTATGATGTTGGTGTTAATAATTTGTTAAAATAGATAAATTTTTAGGATGAAGTTCATTTTAAGGGGGTAAAATTTAACAAACAGAGATTTTGTGATTTTTTTTGAATTGATTTAATCATTTTGATATTTTTAATCACCATTAACTCTGAATATTTCATGTTATATGTGAAAGCATTGTATTTTTCTGGAGTATCATGGAATGAAATGTTAATCTAGAACTAAAATAAAAACATAGATTATGTCATGCTAAACACAAATTTTTTTTTTCTTGGGTTACAAATAATGTTGAGTTCCTTTGATAGCTCATGTTTCACGCAAGGAAAAGTATTAAAAAACTAAAATATACTATTAATAATTTATTAAAAAATTATTGTAATAATAACTTAGATGTTAGAAATTATGATATTAATGATATTGAATAAATTTTTAAACTATGGTTTAAAAATTAACATACGATTAATCATTTGGTTATCAATTAGATATAAAAGAAAGTAAGAACACATTGAGAATTAAGAATTTCCATTTCAAAAAAAATATATTATTCTACATAAAAACACCATTTTATCATAATAAATTTAACAAACCAATTTTAACGAATTATTTAAATACAATTTATATATTATATATTCAACCAATGTTTTTGACACGCATTAAAAGCATTTTATAGTCATAAGATAAGATTAAATATAATTATATGAATAAAATATGAAATTGTTTAAAAGGTAATTTTACCGCCTTTTAATGGATAAACTATTTTAAATATAAATTTTGAAAAATTAATAAATTTTATTTAAAAATTTAAAATTAATTTTTTTAATAGGAATATAAAAAATTACTTAGGATTATTTATTGTTCTTTTTCTGGAATAATACTTTTTTTTAATAAATATTGAAAAATACTGAGTTTTAAGTCAAAAAACTAATTTTTGAATTATTTATTTTTATAGGTAATTTATATTTTGAATTCCGTTGAAATTATCTTTATAAAAATTAGATGTAAATTAATCAAATTTAGGTTATTGAAATGACCTTTATATTGAAATTGGATATAAAAATATTTAAATCTTTTGGACATTTTCTCTTCAAAAATCAGTTGTCTCATCCAATATAAAAGATTAATTTTAAAATAATTTTAACCACTTTAGTGATTATAATTTGGAAAATTGGATACCAGATTTTGAATAAAAATAAGTTATTTTAAATTATAAGGTCATTTTAGTTTAAAAAAAATATTTAATGTAAAAATATAATTCATTATAGTGATTAAGGTAAAACATGATTAATTAATGAATAAATATAGAAAATATATTGTAAAGTGAAACTTAACATGTCTAATTTCTTTAATATCCATAGTTCTCCCATTAAATCTATAAGATTATATAATGGTCCATTTACAACCCTTGGGGAAAAAGTAAAATCCTGGTATCACCCATTTCATTTCATGAATGCCCCTTGTGCAATTCTCCTCACTTATAAAGGCTTCCTCTCCTACCCTCTATTCAAAAAGCTCATGACCATTTTATCACAATAAACATTCCTGAATATCCCCCCAACTCCCAAAAAATCATCTTAGAGGCCACACATTGGGTATAAATCCATCCAATGATTCTATTTTGTGAAAACCAAAAAGAATAATATAAAAATAGGTAAAATTATTCAACAAGCTCATTTTTTATTTTTATTCTCCTCCCCATAAAATAGCTTTCTTTAATTATTAATTAATATCCCAAATATCCAAAATATACTAGGATGTTTTAAAATAATGTATCTATATACCCTCACCAAAACTTCCATCAAATGTGATACACAATTTTCATTCATGTCTATGGAGGACTACTGCATCGTGAAATGATATCATTTGTTATTCTATTTAGTCCATTAAAGGATTATAATAATGATGTAATTTTCTAATATGATATATATTATATTGAGGATGTATATATTCTTCTTCAACTATTATATAACGCATACCTTCATGATTTTCATTTTACATAAATACAATTAGTTTGTTTGTGAACGTGTGGACTATCATCTCCTCCAAGAAATGTGACTTGTTCCCACTATAAATTGAATGTATTAATGAAGGTATTAGTGATATTATATGATATATATGACATAATAATGCTACTTTGATGATATTAAAAATTTATACATATTTTTCTTTTTCATTATTTCATTCAACAAAATAAGAAAATGGAAACAACATTCATGCGTACGTATGACATATCGTCTCCATAAATGGTGTATTTCATTTCATATTTACATATATAATATATTATTATATATATTTATATACATAGTATATAACATATTTAAATCATTTCTTACATTCTATAAATATATTAATCATTATCTATGAAATATGATCAAGAATAAGATATCAAAACATATAGGAAAAAAGCTATTATTATCCAAAGCATATCACTAACATGTAATTGATAAAAAATGGTTAATATAAAGTAATAATAAAATAATATATTATATTATATATAATAATATTTTGTTGTTGTACATTTATAATATATATATTTACTATATAGTATGTTTTAATGTGTACTACATTACCCATTATCTGACTTATGTAACACATGTTTATGGGTTTTATGTACATAAAGTGGATGGGTAATATATGGGAGATTGTGGAATGGTTTTGGAATGTTATAGAGTCTCCTAAAGTGGTGTTTTTTATCATGGTTAGTGGAAACAATGAATTTAACCTAGGTAACCGTACAAGTATATGTAGAGGGATATTGGATGGTTCACACATAAGGTACACAATTTAATTACCATGTAGCCATCCTAGGTTAAGTATGAAACTCTGGACCGTGGAATTTTTCATGTTCGGTGAACAGTTTGTCTAACCATGTGGGTCACCCTTTGGGATATTTGATGACTCAGAGTTTGTCGGATCGTGTGATCTCACCATGAAAAACATTAATGATTGTGATTTTCAAAATGGAATCAATTGGGATTTACACTAAAGGATCCATTTCCTCTCCCACTTGAACCCCACTTATGATTTTATATTCTCAATGGTTAAAGAACCTCTTCCACACATTTTCTAAGTGAGTCGAAGGGTTTTCAGGGTTTATTGAAGGCGATTATCCATTGGTAAGTCTCCACCCATTGGTGTTTTTTGGTTATCCATATGTCTATTTTCACTCCCTGTCTCTCTCACTATGTGTGTTTTCTAGATCTACACACTCCTCATGTAGAAATAGGGGTTTTGTTGTCTAAAATGATGAAATTTGGGATTTTTGATGTTTTTAAAAGATATCCATATTGTTTTTGTAGTGGTGTCACTCTGATTTGTGGTGCGGTTTTAAGATTTCCCATTTTCACTAAAAACAAAACGGTGGTGACATCACATTGTACTCTATTTTGGTAGAAATATAAGGATTAAATTTAAAATTTATAGTTGTTCCATGAAAGTCATTATGTTTGCGATGTTCGAGACCTAGTTGAAACACATTTTATAATGTTTTTTGGATTTGTTAAAATTGGTTATTATTGTGTAAGGTGGTTATTGTTGGATTTAAAAATTATGATTTCAAAATACAATAACTACAACATTACACAAAAATTCCCAATTTTCACAAATACACAGCCCGTCAAAAATGGGTGTGAACCAAACTTTACACATCAAAAACATTATCAATTTCAAGCAACAACCATTGATCATTGAATGGTTGAATGGACCCTTGTACATATAGTTCCATTTGAAGAATTTTATGGACATCCCTATAATTCTCCACTCCGTTGGGTTGAAATATGTTATACATCAATGGTTGAGATAAGACTTGTCCAAAAGACAATGGAAAATATTAATCTTATCAGAAAAAGAATGGATACAGCTCAGAGTCATCTGAAGTATTATGTGAACCATCATCAACTACAACTGTTGTTCGAGGTGGGTAATCTTGTGTTCATGAGAATGTATTAAAGGATGGGAAATAGTTGGTTTGAGATGTATGGAGTTATTTAATTGAGGTTAATTTTTAATTTTCAGATAATTGAGTTGGTTGGGAAGGTATAATATCCGATGGATTTTTCACCATTGTTTACTCTGGTTCATAATGTGTTTCACATGTCAAAGATGAAAAAATACCAGCTAGATCTTCAACATGTGATTCATTGGGATTAGGATGATATAGATATGGATGCCGCTTCAGTGAAAGTCCTATTATGGAATTCGGACTGTCAAAATAAAGTATTTCCTAGAAAATTCATCGATTTAGTTCAGGTTTTGTGGGCATGTGGTCATATTTAAGAGGAGACTTGGGAGTATGAGAAAGAGGTGATTGAGTAATGGCTTGAGAACTTTTAGAAATGTGATGGTTCTTTACATGACAAGGATGAAAATTTAAATGGTGGGGAGAAATTTGTACACCTAGTTTGAGGTACATAACCCTTTTTATGTATTTTTTATATATGTAAAGTGGTTGGTTAATTTTTATTAGAGTTTTGAAGGATTTTGGAAAGGTTAGGAATCATCTCTAGGGGTTCATAGTTTTAGAGTGGTTAATCAAAACTAGGATATAAACCAATGTAATTGTGCATGTAGAGGTATAGGGAATGAGGATGGTGCACAGTTAATGTGTATGGTTTAAAAGCCAATTTACTGGCCTTGGTAAAGCGTGCAACATTAGATAGTGGGGTTTCACATAATCAGTGCTCTGTTTTTCTAATCGAGTGGGGAAACCATGAGGGGCACCCTTTGGGATAGTTTTAGTCCCACAGTTTGACCAAGGTTTGTGTGACTGTGCGAGCTAACTATGCACTGAATTAAATTTTTTATTTTATAAAATAGGATCACTAAGGATTTACCGTAAAGTGCCCTTTACCTCTCCCAAAATAACCCACTATAATATTTTATCATAATAGCGGTTACGGTACCTCTTCCACTCTTTTTGGATGAGAAATGAATGGGTTTCAAGGTGCATTTAATGTTATTATACCTTGGTCAGTCTCCCCTCTTGATTGATTTGTGGTGTATTGTAGATATTTTTATACCTCAATCTCATGGTTTTCTATATCACACTTTCTGTGTGTAGATCTGGTTTTTTTCCTAACATGATGAGAGTTTGGATTAATATTTTTAGGATAAGAGATATAAGGTGTTTTTATAGAGGTTTCAACCATATTTTTGGTTCGATTTGGAAAATTTTCATTTTATCCAAAACCCTAAGGTTGGTGGCATCACTCTCTACTCTATTTTGACATATCTAATATAGATTAATTTCAAATAAATGGGTTTTTCAAGAAATTTATGATGTTTTTTATGCGTAAATATTGGTTTTAACCTATTTTGTGTTGGTTTGTGGATTTGGGAAAATTTGTTGTTATTGTGTAATATGCTTGTTTATTGACATTTAAATTATGACTTTAAAATATTTTTCATGGAGTATCATTTGTAAATAGTTATGAAAATGGTTATAAATAAAAGTATTTTTTAATTGAAATGATATTTGGTATTGATGTGGGTTATGGAAATTTTTAGTAAATGTTTATTTTTTTAAATGGTTATGGATTTTGTTGGAGTTATTGATTACTCAGGGGATTGTTTACTTTGGAATATGTGAACTAATAATATTTTGGTAAAAATTGATTATTGTGATTATTGGTTTATGTGGTATGGTAATTGGTTAGATGAGATGGATATTGGTTGGGAAGGACGACCAAATAGTATTGGAATGTGGGAGTGATATACAATCATAAAAAGGGTATGGGGTTGGAAGTGAAGTTCCACCATCAATGGAAGCACCAATGTTGGCTGTGTGGAAATGTGTGGGTATGTTTTTGGTAGACTGGAAGTCACAAAAAATTTCTTTTTTTATGCCAATATGGAGTGAGTAATGACATGTTGGGTTACATTACTTGGAATTTAGATGATTTGGTTGATTATATTTGGAAAATGAGGTATTTTTTATATTTTTAATTATTAAACAATCTTATTGGATTATATACCTTTTTTTATATATTTTTACTAACTTGTCCTATCATAGTGGTATGTGTAGGGAATTAATTTAGAAAAAAAGTAATAATTATTATTACACACCCATTACATTGGAACTTTAGTGCTTTTGAAGATATTGTATTCCTGTACACATGTAATGCTATATAATCTCATTTCCCTTTGTCTCATTATGATGTTGGGGCGGTAGTGTGTTTCTTGGATCATAGAGCATGGTGGGGTTCTGTGGACCTTTGTCACTTTTTTCCTTTAGTTTTATTATTATTCCTACATTTGGTACTCTAATTATTGATTTTTATAGTTTGGTTTTATTGGTCATTTGGTATTTTTTATATGAAATTTTTTTTACATTAATCTTGTAATTTTTTTATTGGCAGTTTTGGTTGGGCTTTTTTCATTCAAAATGGAAAATCATCCTTTATTTTTAATGAAGAACTCTAAATTTATTTCCACAATTTGGAATATTTGGGATGTATCTTAAGGAAAATTAGAACCAATACCTCAACTCAATCCAATTATAAGGATAGGGATGTTACTTTTATGAATAATTTCAAAACATATGGCAAGGGGTTCCTCATCATGGTTTTATTTCTGTGAGAGATACGATAAATTCACCATTTATTCTTTTTTTGGGTGCATATAATTCCCTACGACATGTTATATCAAGAATTTAATTTATTTCATATTATAAAATAATTCAATTGATGTTATTATTTTATGGATATCATGATTCAAAAGCTACTCAAGTAATGAGGGTTTTCTCGTCTCACTTTTATTTCTATGATACTTTTTCCTTATTCACCACTTGTTTATTTTGTATAGTGTATTTATTGATAATGAATGTATTAATGATTCTTATCCATATATTAATGGGTATTTGCATATAAATTTTATGATCATTTATTTAATGGGTTTATGGTTATGAAAATACCAAATTGGTAAGGTAATTTTTTCCTCAATTTTCCTTCAATGATATAAATTTCATTTTATGAACCTATATTTTTCAATGGAGGTATATAATGTAATTTACATGTTATATCATAAATATCTCTCTTTTTATGATATTTTAAAATTCATTTAATTTTATCCCTTCATCGGTATTAGGATTGATGGTTACCAAATTAGTAAGAGTTTATTTCTACAATCTCATTATTTTTTGTGTTGTTTGTTATTATACATAAATTAGTGAAATCAAAATATTTTCATGTCAAGAAATATCATGATTTTTCGTCTCCTTTGGGGTTTCATGAAATATTCATGTATTATTACAATTTATCCACACTTTGGTAATATTAATAATTAAAAATGTTTTTCTATGAGAATCTGGACTTATTTCTACCTTCAGTCGAAAACTTGTTTTATTCAAAAAACAAGTCTTCTAAAAATGTTTTGAAAAAACAAATTATGGGAACATTTAAGATCAATTTAAAAGGTTTTATATTTTAAGTGTTTAAAATGATTGCCAAATTATCCAATATTATTTTTCAATGTTATTTTTAAAGGAATAGGTTTTAAAAAGGTTTTATTATTTTGAAATTGTTTTTCATAGAGAAATGAATATTTTTCTAAAGAAATGTTTTATATGATTTTTAATTTATCAATTATAAGTTTTCATCATGGATTTATATAAAATTTATATTTAAAATGTTATATGTTTTTTAAAAATATATATTTTAAGGTAATGATATGTTCCGAGTTATATTTCAAAATCCTCCTCTATCCTAGATGACAAAATTTGATGTAATTTATGATATAATAATGATATGATACTAGGATACCATTCATATTCTTTAATTCAATGGTTTATTTTTTAATGGCATGATATTTATGGAACTCAATTATTTTTCATGGTTAAATCACATTTAAATGATATTGACATAAAAATAATTTCTTTTCTATAAGTTAATAATGTTATGAAATAATAGTTTTTAATGTGTTTTTATAATGATATGAAAGCTCTTTGTTATTTATTCATGTTGTTTTTCATAGACATGAATTACATAATAAGGTGGCCCAGATACCAATGGGTAAGACTGGTACAGATTATAAGATATGGTTTCCTAGATATCCCTATGTAATCCCATTAAATCTTATATGATTTTGAGGCTTATATAGAGTCAGGTAAGCTTGTTATAACTTATATGATGTGGTGGTCCAGATAGAGATGGGTGACCATGTTATTGTCTGCATTATAGGTAGTACATATATCTAACTCGAATTCGTGGATAAAGATTTATATCTCATTAGATAATAAGGGAAAACAAGTCAAATGGAATGATCAACAATGAGAAATTTGTGTGTCCCAATCCAAAAAAGGGAAACATATATGTCCTAATCCACTATTGGAATATGGGAAAACCTGATCTACTATGGGAAGATGTGAAAACCCGATCCACTATGGGAAGAATGAGAAACCATGTCTCTTATAAGTAAAGGATTGTGACTGGGGATGGGGGTGAGTCCCACCTAGTATGTGTAGTCACCAAGAAGTGCCCAAATAAGATTTGGCATAGAGCCTTGACTTAAAAGAATTTTTTTTATGTTGGAACCTAATTACATGTTCACAATGTTCTATATAGACCTAGTTTCATGTCTATATGTTTTTGAGATAGTGTGCTTTAATGTCCTTAACATATTGACTGAACCTATTTCTATTGAGACATGTTCACAATTTTATAAGACAATGTGTATTCCAGAAGCCTAGGTTTCATTCAAATGTTTGGATCTTATAGTTTATGACCATTATTTTCTTACGATTCATTTTTTTACTAACATCCAATATTTATTCGATCTCTCATGTATATGATATTTAAAATGTAGGGTATGATATTAAAATTTTATTCTTGTGATTCAATACCCTTATTTCCATGTAATACATTAGTATTTTCTTTATTTACCCTCCCGGTGCATGTGATATCACATATTCTTATGTTTCCATTCCCCAATTTATGAACAATGTTTTTATGTATGACTGCTAAATTGGGAAGATATTTATGGTAGATCTTGAATATCTTCCACCAAATGTGTTCCAAATTTCATAATTAACTAACCTATTATAGTCCTTAAGCATTTACTACTATAATTTGTAGAATATTCATCTAAAATGTTTTAGTATCCATGTATGTAAAATATGGGTCACTATACTCATCTTCAATTATAAAAATTAAAAAAACTATATAATTAATATATATTTTATATTTATATATCAAAGAAATATTCTTATATAAATATTACAACATATGATTTATTTATTACATTTTATTTCGCATTTATCAACCATTCCATGATAAAGTCACATTTTGAGCAATAACTAGTTTGACATTTCCTTATGTTTCGATTTCTTATTTTCATTCGTATTATTTTGATTATGGTTCCATATTTTCTATAATGATAAAAATGATAATAATATCATATATATTCATTATATATGTATTTATATTAATCCTTAAAATTGAAATATTGGAAATGAAATACACTATTCCTAGAGACAGAAGGACGTATATAAGAATGATGGTTTTACCCATTTTCTCAAAAAAATAAAAATATAAAAGGTAAATATTATATTAAAAAGCAAATAATTTTTTTATGTAATACATATAACATATTTTCCTCAAAACCATCATTATTTCCTTCCATGTAAAGCATCAATAATGCATATCTCTTCATGATCCTATAGTCATCCACACAAAAGAGTTGCATTATTGTATTCCCACATAATGAAATGTAATAAGTTATACATGATATAAAATTTTCATATGTATAATTGAATAATATATTAATTTTAAATCATATATAAACATTTGATATATCATTATATCCATTTTTGATAGGTGGTGATGAACAACAAATATCATCTATTCGTGAGGTAATAGTCATCCATACAGACGAATTAAGATTTTGTATCCCACTTGATGGAACTATAGTAAGATATAGGTTATTAATTTTACATTAAAAACATAATAATTATTAATAAATTGAGTTCATTATATCAGTATGGTTTTATAATACTGTAACGAGTTGGAAGAAAAAATAAAATAAAATGTTCTGTTAGTGATGTTACCTCTTCTTCAGATAAACTCTTTTGGTTTTCTCCAAAAAAATCCAAGTTTTTAATGTAAAAATAAGTCTTATAATAAGAGTGGAGGAATGTAATGAAGATATTTTTGTTAATATTTTTGGATCTAAAGGGTTTTTAGGTGTGATGAAGAGAGTATAAGAGATGGGGTTTTCTAAATTATGTGAGCGGAAAACATGTAATTTTCTGAATGTAAAATCATGTACCCACATATGAAAAATGTAAAAAAGCTCAAAATGAACTATTATATTGAATTAGTCTTTATAGGTTTTTTTATGTACCAAAAATTGGGTTTGTAAAGGTTATTGATCATTTATAACCCATATCATTTGAGTTTAACCACTGATAAATCCATTTTTACCTTAACTGTGACAAATAATTTCTCTTGTTTTTATTATTTATTATGGTAAAAAAATTCCATATTAGATAATTTAATTTATTAAAATTCAAAATATTGAATCTATTTTTTCAAATTATAATAACATAATTGGAAAATTTTAATTTAAAATTAAACCAACCGGCACAATGAGAAAATGATATTCCAAAGAGAAACTTTTCAAAAGAAAAAAAGTTCTTATATCACAATTAAATATTAAAATAATTATAATTAAATAAATTAAATTAATATATATATATTTTACATAATTTTACTTTTAAATTAATTTTTTAAAAAATCTACCTTCTAAATTATTTACAAAAAAAAGCTGTTTTCAATAAAAACTGTTATTATTAATATTTCAATGAAATATTTTTTTATAAAAATATAAAAAAATGACATTCAGAAATTTTTGACATGATAATTTTTTTAAAAAAATTATTTTGTAAAAAAAATTTCTTAAAAGTTTCAAAAAATAATTTTATATTTTTCCCAAATAATTAAAAACATATTTTGTTAAGAAATAGTGTTTTCAGAACATATGAAGACTTTAACATAAATTAAGTAATTTTTTAACAATATTTTTTATTTATAAAAATAAAATATAATTAATAATTTAAATTTTTTATCCCCTTCAATGCCATCATGTTATACAACTAGGTAATAATTGAGGGGTTTAAATAATAATATAAACTGATTTTAAGGGTTCATTAAAACTAGGTGTTGTGTGTAATATAAGCGGTCAAATAAATAATATTTTTAAAAATGTATATTTAATAAAATATTATTGTGTTTCATTAAATTCAAAAAACTACCAAAAATTATCTCCTTATGATTCATTCTTCTCCTCCATTTTAAAATAAAATATATTGTATATTTACTCTAGGTTTGTACAAATTTTGATCATTCATAATTTTGATTAATTAAACTCCCCACATTAGGATTGATCAAATTATCTTTGAGCCTCCATCCCTATTATCAATTATTTGATAAATATAAATAGATAGTTTTATCTCCTTATTTTTCCAAAATATTATAATTTAACTACATACTTATATCCTTAATCTCACACCGTCACTTTTAAAGATATAAAGCTCTAAAAATATATAACAAATAGTATGTGGACATGTAATAGTCATAAAAATACACATTATCTAATTATAGAAATTTATAATATATCTATCCATGGTGTATGCCAAATTTTTAATTTTACAAGTGATCTAGGACATATGAAAAAAATTATTAGACTTAGAAAAATATGTGATAAAGGTTACCTAGGTTTCTTTTGGATTGAAAAATATACCACAACTAGTTTATATGTAGTTCAAAATTTATATTCTAATCAACATTATAATTTTTATTCTATATATATATATATAAATTAAATATAGAAAATTTTATTCTATTCTAAAAATAATGATAAGTATTATATTTGGGACACAAGTGTAACAGCCTCGACTCTAGAAACCCAGAGTTGGTGTCTCATTTTTTTATATTTGCATAAGATACATAGAATCAAGTAATAAAAAAACTGAATTGTAAATTATTACAAGTAATCTAGATTAATACATGGTTCCCACATTATATTATAAAAAAATGTTTTATAGTCTGAATTTGATAGGAGATTAGGTGTCCTTTTATTAGTGAGGTGAGTGGAAAATGTGTAATGTTTTGAAAAAATTTAATCATACCAATGTTATATCATACAAAAATCATCCAAAATGAGATATTATTGAACTAAAAAGGGATAATGTGGGAAAAAAAATTTGTGAATGTTTTAAGTGACATTAATCCTTATCCTCTTAGTTTAGCCCTAGTAAATCTATTTTTACCTTAACTGTACTAATTGATTTTTACAAATTTAACTATTTATTTTGTTCAAAAAATTATGTTTCTATTATTATAGTACCAATAACAACTCCAAACATACATATTTGGAATCAAAATAATTTATAATATCTAATATGGTTAACATATTGTTTGACCAAAAGTAGAACTAAATGTAATCAGAAATAATTAAAATAATTAATGTGTAATTAAGATTAACAAAGGACTAAAGCATAAACTTAGCTTCCAAAATGATCTTGAAACTTGTTCAAAATTCAATATATGGCCATATTTCTACCCTATACTCCCATTTATCTAATCTGGTCAATTATTTTGGCCAATTTAAATTGTTATTACGTGTGTGGATTTCCCTTTTCTAAAATTTATAGGTGTATAACTCCTCCTCCACTATAAAAACGTCATCAAGACTCCCACTACCTAACACCTATCAAGATAACTTTTATGAAAAATGATCCTCCGAAATAGATCCTAAAAATCCCTACCCTAATCCAAGAATCATCCCTATTTTAAATAATCCTTCCACAGAATCCATTGGGTGCAATCTAAGAGGAGTTACACAAAGAAGTTGTAACATCTTCCCTCAAGATCTTTAGATTTATTTTAATTATCCAGCCACTAACCATTTCTTATTCCATAATTATATAAAAAACCATATCATAAAAATATTATGATATTTTTATTTAAATTGTTATACCTTATCTTAAACACACTTCAATCTAATGGGTGATGATGTTAATGTTCTTATATAATGAGAACTACTGCCCCACAAAGAGATGTGATTCATTTTTTTACCTCCGATAACAGTGGAAATTATGATGTAAAATGTATTGATATATGATATATATTATATTTAATATGTATTTTTTGTTTTTTAATTCTTTTATAAAATATAAATTTATACATTCAATTTTTTTTAAATATGATAACATCGTTCCTGGAAGTGTGGACTACCACCTCCTCAAAACGATGGGAGTTGTTCACTGTATACATATAACATATTAAATATTATTCTAATAAACCTATATGAAATATATGGAATAAATTTTATACTTGATTTATAATATACATATTTTTCATTTACATATCACTATTTTAATATGAAAAAAACAAAGTGGTGTTCATGAATACATACAACCTACCATCTCAACTAACAGTGCATTTCATTTATTTTCATTGAATACTATGGATTATTGAAAAAACATATACACAAAATATAAATATAATAATTTAATCATTTTTTAAATTCTGGATATGATGAAATCATGATATATATATTGAAAACCCATAACATGTCAAAACATACTTTAGAAACATGGAAATTAACACAAGAAATAGTGAAAATAATGAAATAATGTTAACAAATGGGTAATAAGATATTATTATATGGTAATATATAATGAAATAATTATTAATATTGTTCAATAATAAGTTATTCACACAATTATAAATATTATAAATGGTTAATGGGATGATCATCCAAAAGTAAATGTAAGTTAAGTGTTTTGGTCTCAATTTAAATTCCATTCAGACAAATCTGTTATTATGAACCTAGTTAATTTTATACAGTGTATATACCACCATATTGGTAAAAAAACATCAAGGAATCCTCTTGATATTTTTGGGAGGGATTTTATTTTTAAAAAAATTTAGATGACCCTAAATGAGTATGGTTGGTGTTTTCTAAAGTACATTTTTGAGGTGGCGTAATTTCCAAGTATTTTCCAATATTTGGGCCTCAAAATTGGATGTTTGGTTTTTAAAAAGGGATTTTTTTTCCGTAGAAATTTGTTCAAAAACCACAATGTATAGTTTTTGGACCACAAAGGGAGTACTCAGAATAGATAAGGAGATCAGTAAAGTCAGGATTTTTGCATAGAAGTAATATGCGCACCATGAAGCATTGTACGAGGAACACATAGAGACAATAGTTTGATGGAAGGTTCGATGTTTTTGAGAGAAAAAGTATTTATGTGAGGTTGATAGTTTTTTCCTGATAGGCAGTCAATCATTTGTGTAATAAAACTGTTTCCATGAGGAATACAAGCCACTACGTAGACCATAGAGAGAAAATTATTCATGGGAGGATCAGAGTCAATGGTGATGGTTGTATTGCCACAAAAATTTGAGTAAAACTGATTAATGAATTTTGGGGATATATTTTCTTATATAAATATCATAAATCCCATAATTACAATGATTTATTTTCATAAGATTTTTATTTTTATCTATGATGAATTTGGAGAAGTCTATTGTTTTTTCACGATGAAGGATTCCATAAAGTAGAAGTGGTTTATGAAGGATGGTTATGTAAAAGGGGAATATTTCCATATAGATAGTCCATATGAGTGAATTTTTGGGGCACTATTTCCATACAAAAATGTTCCAAAAATTTGAGGTGGTTTCTGGGGTATTTGTAGTAAGTGGATATAGAGGAGGACTATGAAGGATAGATGGGCCGTAGAGGAAGAGGTGGTCCATGAAGAACTTGTTCCATGGCGTGTAAAGATGTTTGTATAAGAAATTACGATGTTTTAAAAGATAATAAAATAGTTTGTGAAATTAATTTCCGTAGAAATAAAGTATGAAAAAACTAGACTTCATCTATGGGTGAAGGTGGTTCTTAAATAGAGAATCTATCTACTACTGTGAATTAAAGAATTCTTCGAAATGAAGGGACATACAAGTCCATAAACTGAAAGTGGATCCTTTCTAGAGTAGAGAGAAAAGGAAAAAGAAAGTGGGGATACATTCCCCCATTAGTGATTCATATCCTGATACATAGTGAGTGAACCATGGAAAATAAGTGAGCTTGGTCTCAATATTGTAAATTTAGTATGCCTTGGCATATACGCGATCTAGCACGAACATTGTAATTGGGAAGTGAGCCTTATTGGATTTGGTACATCAGCACAATGTTGTTTTATTCTATTTGAACATGTCCCTATGATGGTAATCCATGTAAATTTTTTGTGTCTCATTAATGATTTAAATGTTTTGTGACATTGTAATTGGAGAGAGAGAGAGTGTGTGTATTTTTTGACAATGAAAAAAGATCTCAAGGGAGCCTTATTTTAATCTATCATACCCAAATTCACCCCCCCCCCTCTCGTGGTATTTAACCTAATTGGGATAACATTAAATTTGACATGTTATATCATGAATATATTTATTCTCATGTTATTATAAAATTCATTTAATTTTTTTCTTATATGGATATTATGATTCAATTATTTCAATGTTGTATGAGACACATTAAATTGTTTGAAGATTATTCTCCTTAAAACTGTTTTTAATGATTATCTGTGTAATCTAGAATTTTTTGTAATTACTAACTATCTATTGAAATAATATCCTTATTTTAAGAATTTAAATATCCACATTCTTTGGTGATGGACTTTAGTATTTCATAAAACATATACTATTTTAACATTAATTGTATAATTTGAATGTAATGTGATTAACTGGGGATTTATTGATAAATATATATCTTTTATTAAATTTTGATATTAATAAGGCATATTTTCTACTGACTAAATCAATTATTCGATATGATGAATTATTTGAACATGCACTGATGGATGGGGACCATTCATTATATATCCACTTTATGCATCGATTGTTTCTCATAAGAAAAATAAGATTTCCAAATAAAATATGTTTTTATATATACTTTTAAACTATTTATAGGATGGATCTTGATTTTATAGGTTTTAAAGGTCAATAGTTGTGACATCCAAAAAATCAATCACATTCATCATATATATTTTAGTTATCATTTTAATTATCCATGAGTTTTTCATATGTTAAAATATATGAATGAATTTAAATCTAATTTTATTAATAAAATTACACTTGTTTTTAGTTTTTTACCATTCGATATTGATTATACCTAATATAGTTATTTGAATGGAATTTGTTATAATTTATTTACCATTCTATTTTGATTTATTACCATTGATTCTTTAATAATTCTGCTCTACTTAGCCTTATTGAGAATTTGAGCTTACCAATATTATGTTTCATTTCCCAAAGTTATAAAGAGTAATTATTTGACTGAGTTCCAAGAATGGTTTTCATTTTTTATTTATGTATCATGTTTGTATGGACTATTTCCAAATGTATTATGGGTATCTTGTATGTAATATTGCCTTCCAAAACTGCTGAATTGATTGGTCCTTCAGGATTTGATTCCTTGTAATGATTCTTGTGTAATTAAATAATCCATTACCTCTAGGATTCTAGGGTTGGGGAGTTATAGTTGGTATCAAAAGAAGTTATCAGTAACCATGAAAACTATATTTAGAAAACATATATTAAAAATCCTAACACTATGATTGAATTTGGAGAAAACTATATATGAATATCCTTTAATTTTGGTAAGGTGGATATTATCTTGGTCTACCCAATAATAACTCCACAACTGGAGACTGCAAGTGTATATGTTTATTTTATAGATATGCCTAGAGGCAATAACTATAACAAGGTGTGTCAGGCCTGACTCATCATAACCTAGTACACTATAATATTCCTTATCGTTCAACAAGTTTGGCACTCCTGGGCAATACAATTAACATAGTAATCTATTTCATTACAAACAATTATAAAAGATTTAGAATTAAGTATTTCCCCAAAGTAACCAAATTTTTTGATAGTAAGATATACAATGTATAAATTTATGTTATTTTCATTACCATATTTGTAATTATACATTACAATTTTATGAGAAAAAACAGTATATTCCATTGTTCATTAATTGAACCTGAAAGGAATAGGGGTACTAATACTAATGGAAAATGAATTTATTTCGTTATTAAGGAAGCCAATACAATATGTATTAGATTTGAGAAAACATTTAATATATAAACGATACATAATTAGAATATGAAAAATTACCTTTATTGAATGGAGAAACCTATTACCTAGAGAGAATCTACAATGTTGGATCACTTTAGGTGACAGAATCCCCCATCATTTTTAGGGATAATAATCCAATTGTATATGGTAAATGGATTGTGTCTCTATAGAATATATTTTTCACCTTGGGATATAGTAAAATAGAGAAGGTTACACTTCTGTTTTATTACAAAATAGGTGATGCATACCAATTGTGGTCCTTGATCGAAAATACTAGAGGGGAACAAGAAATTTACCTCATGGAATATAGAACCTTTAATGATACATTCATCGATAAATACTTCCCGCAAGATCGACAAGTTTATATGAATAGGTTGTTCCTTAGCATAAATCAAAACGGAGATAGTATTTTAGATTATAAATATACCTTTATAAGGATATCTAGGTATCAAACATATTATATACGCAACATGGAGTGCATGTTCATCCACTTCATCAAATTTCTTAAGAAGAATCATATATGGGCACTCTTTTCAAGAAATTTTTAATCATATGTATAAATATTTTTATGTTCCATCAAAACAGAGAAGGAATTTTATACATCCAATATTTTCAAGGGAAAAATAATAAGATTCAATCTCAATAACATGAAAAAGTTATTAAATCCAAGAATAAAAAGAAAAAAGTACAATTTCCATCATGTACAAACTATAGTAAAAACACATTGAGAAATGTTTGATGGGACTTGGGGCTTATAATAAGTGCGGGGATATGGTAAAAGTACTCGTGAGTGAAAATAGGAAATGAAAAATATTACATTCCAAAGTTTCATTAGTATGGTGATGGATCCCTATATTAATGAATTCTCCATTGGTCAAGGAAATTCCCCACAGAAGAGCCATGGGGATATAGTAAAACTTATGTGATCAATATAGCTGAGGTAGAAGTACCAAATGATGTTGTTGTAGGTATATTGAAACTCTCTTTAAATTTAGACAATTCTTCATTTTAGTTTGGATTATCCCACTCTTTTATATCTATATAGTTCTCTACGAAAATTTAACATTTCTGTTGTTATTTAATAAAGGAGTTATCTGTAAAAACTCATAATAGAAGTATGACTTTAACAAAAACATGTTGGGAAGTACCTATTATGAAAAATAAATATTCTATAATTGATGATATTCTCTGTATACATATGGTTGACTTTGACCTTTTCCTTGATATGGAATGGGTAACCTAATATGATGCCAAACTATATTGAAATTATATAAACTTTTCAATTTTTGAGGAAGATATAGAATCCCTAATCTTTATAGAGGAAGCTACCTCACCACAGTCTTATCTAGATCCACCCTTAGTAGCTCTATTGAATGAAATTCTTGAGGAAGAAAAAAAAATAAACCCAATAAAGAATACGTTAATATAAAAAATTTATATACATATTATATAAGAATAAATTTATGTACTTTATGGGGAATTACCTAGACATACCCGAGATCAATAAGTTGTATATTATGTTAATTTGATCCATGGTTTAAGGAAAATATCCAATACTCCCTATAGAATGGAAATAGTGACACTATTAGAGTTGAAGAAAGAACTGGAGGGTTTGGGTAATAAGGGATTTATTTTCCATAGTGTTTAACTATGGGTAGACCCCATTCTCTATATTATAAATATATATTTATCTATGAGGCAATTAATTGATTATATTGAAATCAATGATATTGCATAAAAAGTATCCTCTACCAAGAATTGATGACTTTTTTTTATCAACTTCATTGAGGGGAATACTTTTATAAAAATTGATATTCATTATGGTTATCATTATTGGTGTGTGATGAAGGAATTCATTATGAAGACATATTTTCATATGAGGTATGAATATTATGATTTTATATTAATGCCTTTTAGATTGTCTAATGAACTATCTGTTTTTAGGGAATTAGTGATGAAATTAATCAAAGAATATCTTATCGATAAGGTTTTTATTAATTGATTATATTATGGTGTATTATAAACTCTATTAAGTCAATTAGAACCACTTCTGGATTATTATGAAGACACTTATAAGGAATGAGTTATATGGGAAATTTTGTAAGTATAGTTTATGGCTTCAAGAACATTCTCTTCAATGACATATTATCTTCAATGATGGAATAGCAGTTGATCCTACAAAGAAAAAGGTAGTAATGGAATTATATATTATAAAAATAATAACAGAAGTACATTTTTTTATTGTTTGGCATGTTTCTACAGGCGATTTGTTTAGATTTTTTCCCAAACATATATGGTTTTTTAGAAAAACAATTTTTAATAATGAATTAATGAAATAAAAAAGTATATTATACAATTCTATGATTATGACTCTACCATTTTGGAGTCATGAGGTTATCATATATAGTGATGCATTTAAGAAGGGACTTGGTTGTGTCTTAATGCAACATGATAAAATTCTTTATTCTACATAAATTAAATTGCATACTCACAAACATAACTTTATAAACCATTACCATGAGTTATCTGCCATAATACTCACTTAGAATATATGGAGACATTATCTACTTGCCAAAACAATTGAGATAAACATTGATCACAAGATCATGAAATACATTTTCTCAGAGAAATATAATAATATTAGGAAAATTATATTTATTGAGATACTGAATCATTATGACTTATCAATAAACAAACACCTAGGGAAATCAAATAAGGTATAATATTCCATGAGTAGAAAGGATATTGAAATTATAACCCTAATGAGGATTGAGGAGTATCACATGTTCATAGACCTATTAATGATGGATATTGGAATTTTTAATGATGGGGACACATAAATATTGTTTCAAATGATAAAAAACCCATATTTTTAAGAGAGGATGTAGAATTATCAATCTGATGATGAGGAAGAACTTCAAAAGAAAATCAAATTTATGAATAACGTAAAATTAGAATATTTTTTGTGAAGATGGTGTTCTAAAAATGGATGGAGGCTATGTTTTCCATCTGTATATGATCGAAGAATGTAATTTTGGGTGGATTCCCATATCTATAATTTCAAAATACAAATTTGTAGTACATTTATGTATATTTCCATGAAGGAACATTTTGGGGAGATAACATGAAGTGGTAAATTTCTAATTATGTGTCAAGATGTTTGGTTTGTCAACAAGTGATGGTTATGAGGTAGCATCCTAAAGGATCCCAATAACCCCTTTATATTAATATGTGGATGTGGTAAATAATTACTATATATTTTTCATAAGGATAAGAATGACTTATATATAAAATGATGTTATATTGGTTATTGTTGATTTCCTAGAAATATCTATTCATTTTCTTTCTATAAGAGACGACCTTCATCTTGTGTGCCTGACAAGAATAAAAATTAATGAAGTCATGAGACTTCATGGTGCAACTCTCTCAATTGATTGAAATCAATATCTGTACCTTTCCTTGAAATTATGTAAGAGTCTTCATAATAATCTTAATATAGAGCTTTAATTGTGCACTACCTTCCATCCTCAAAATGATGGAAAGTTTAAACAAAAAATTATAATAATGGAAGGCATGTTGAGTTCATGATCACATAACTTTCAAGGTATATAGGTTCATTACTAACCTTGGTAGAGTTTTCCTATAATAATTGCTTCCATTCATGTTATCAAATGGTGTCGTATGATAAATTATATAGTAAAATTTTCATACTCCAACTTGTTGTGATAATTTTGGTGAGATAAAACTAATAGGATGAATACATGTCGGTGAGATGATGAAAAAGTTAGTGTATATTTAGGTTCATATTTTTTATTATTAAAGTAGGAAAAATAGTTATGCCAACAATAATAGGAAATATTTAGTGTTCCAAGTGAGAGATCATGTTTTCTTGAATGAATGCCCATAATAGGGTGTTATGAGGTTCATAAATAAAGGGAAAATGAGTCCTATATACATCAGACCATTCAAAATTCTTGAATGGGTTGTAGATATTCTTATCAGTTGGAAATTTTTCAAAATATATCAAAGGTACATCATGTATTCCATTTATCTATTCTAACTATATAAATTCTAAAAACCACACATGATCTCATCTCTGGTGAGATAGAGTTTGAACAAGATCAATTATATTGTGAAAACACACCAAAATTCTTGATACCATAAAACCAGTGTTTAGGAATAAGATGACTCATCTGGTAATGATACTCTAGAGAAATCACAAAATGGAAGAAGCAACATGTGAACCATAGGATTCATTAAGGGATAAATAACCATATAATTATGAAAGAAATACCCCAAAATTTGTGAGCAAAATTTTTTTGTAGGAGGGAATAATTTTTCACCCCAATACATTAGCATATTTTCCTTTTATAATAATTTAATATTTGTTCATATATTTTTAGTTGACACAAATTCAGATTAAAAAAACATTTTTAGTCACATTTTTGATAGTCAATCAGATTATAAAACTTTTAGAGAATTTATAGAGAAAATTTGTATATATCATATATTCAACCATTTTTTTCATTCATCTAAGAGATTCTTTATTCATACTATAATATCAAACCCAATACTACATAAAAAATCTATATTTTTATTATGTTACTTTTACTACCTTATAATGAATAACCTATTTTAAATCAATTCGTTTTGGAACTTTTATAAATCTAATATTTAAAAATAAACTTATACTTTAAAATAGTAAAAAAATATCTTAGGTTGGTTTTTTTATTTTTCTGTAAAGATTCATTTTTATTGAATAGTTAAAAATAACGAATTTTAATTAAAAAATTATTTTCTGTGTAATTTATTTATGAGAGTAAAATATATTCTTAAATATCTTAAACATTTAATTGGATGATTTTTTTAATAATTGTTACAACTTATTTCATTGGAACTAATTTGATTTTGAAATTGGATATAAAATTTAAGCGATTTGTTAAACATTTTTACCTTAAAATCCCATATTTTCGTCACTTCTATGAGATTTAATTTAATTTAATTTATAGAGGTTCTATGATGGGAATTTGGAAAAATGGATTCCATATTTTGAATAATAATAATTTCTATTTTCTAATATGGTTATCTTTGTTTTTTACTAAATATTTTAGTGAAATGATTTTACATCAATTACAACGATTAAGATGAAATTAAGCTTATCAATGGACTAAAACATAAACGTAAGGGTCCAAATGAATGAGAAACTTATCCAAAATCCATTTTATAAAAATATTTAGACCATATACTTTTTTATAATCATTTGTTCTTCATGGGAGCCACTTTCAATGGGGAAAATGGGGGTAGCATTTCTGTTTCTATAACTTATAAGAGTTCCACTTCTCCTGAACAATAATAAGGTACACATGCCTCCAAATTCCCCAAACTACTCAAAATTATTTGGATAGACCAAGATCAACACAAATAGCTTATAAAAATACCTCCCATAATCTTATATTCCTCCTTTTGGACATGAATACATCCATGGAATGCATTTGGTGCAAAAAATTGATTTTACTAAAGAAGAGGTAACATATTTCCTCAAGATATTTTGTTTTATTTCCATTACCCACCCCTCGAATCATATTATTCCAGGTTTATATAAAAAAAATTAATAAAAATATACTTTAATTTTTTTATTAAGGGTTCTAACTTCACTAACACACACTTCAATCTAATGGGTAGTGAACTTACTATTCTTGTGTACGGTTAACTTCCGCCTCACGATGTGAAGTTGTGCATTTTTAAATTACTACCTAACATGTTGGAAATTATAATGGAGAATATTTTTATGTATTATATTCATGGTATTTATTAATTATTTATGAATATTTATTTCTTTTATAACACATAACTTTATAGTTTCCATTTTGTGTAACTACAATAACATTGTCTATAGAAGTGTAAACTACAACCTCCTCAAAAGAGATGTGCATCATTAATAAAACAAATTGAACGTATTAAGGATGATTGTAATAAAAATATGAGAAATATTGGACATTAATGTTCTAATTTAGTTATTATATACAAATTTTTCATTTAATTATTACTCTTTTAATATGAAAATATAATGAATGTAGCGTTCATGCATACTTACGTCCTACCATATTCATGAACAGGGCATTTCATTTCTTATTTACAAATATTATAGATTATTATAGATAAATAATTATATAATATATATAATTATAAAATTGGTTATATTATATATTATTAAATCATGATCTATATCATAGGAACACAAAATAACAAGTCGAAACATACTCAAGATAATAAGAAATTTACATCTCAAATAATAAAAATAATGATATAATATTAACATAAGGGTAATAGGATATTATAAGATGATCATATATGATAAAATAAATATTAATTAGGTTAAATAATATGTATTTAATACTAATAAATCCATTATACCTGATGTTAAATAATCATCACCCAAAATGAAATGTAAGGTAAGGTATTTCTTATAAATTTGCGTTCCATTGAGATGTATTTGTTGTTATAAACATAGTTTCATTTCTAGTGTGTATATACTTCCCTCTTCCAGGTTATACGATGAATATTTGTATTCTCATGATATTATAACATTAATTTAGTTTTATTATTTTATTGATATAATTATTCAAATGTATCAACATAGAATGAGACACTTTAAATAGTTTAATGATTATCCTCATCAAGAATTAATTTGATGATTATAATTGAAATATCACTTTATTTTTTATGGTTAACATTCTGTTGAATCAATATAATTACTATAATAATTTAAATATCCATATACTAGGATGATTGAAATTAATATTTTATAAACCATATACTACTTTTATATATTGTGTTCACTTTGAATGTTATTTTATTAACTAGGAAATTATTGATAAATTTGAATATTTTATTCAATAAGGATATTTGATAAGGAATATTTTCAATTGAATAATGTTTCTATTATATAAGAGGAATACTATGGAAATTAATTAATGCTTCTTCATTACGTACACTTACACCACATTTAATCACACCCTTATTATATTTCCTCCACCTAAGTTATAAAGAGAACTCTATAGAATGAGTTTCAAGGTTTCTGATTATTATTTTGATTATGTATTATGTTTGTATTTTTAATTTCCAAACTTATTAGGGGTATTATTTATGGAATATGGTTTTCAGAAACTACTAAATTGATAGGTACTTCGGTATTTGATTCCTCGTAATTGTGGAAATATTATAAGATAATTCCCTGAATCTGGGATTCTAAGGTTGGGTAGATACATTATAAATATGAAATTTATTTTAAAAAATTGAAATTTCATAGGATAAAAAACTAAATATAAAACTAATACGTTCGGTGCAAAGAGAAAGTGGGTTTCTTTAGTGGAAATTTTCTAATGTATGCAATGTTTTTATATCAAAATTGATTTTTAAAATTATTTAAATGAATTATATTTGATTGTTATATATATAATAGAACTAATTTTCATTAAAATAAAATTAAAAGTATAATTTTAAATGCTAACTAATTTAATCAAAAATTACTTCTTTAATTAAAATTTACTATTTTTCTGTAATAAACAAAAAATCATACTTCTTAAAAAATTCAAAAAAAATTTAACCCAAATATTATTTTTGATTAAAATTGCCAAAATTAAATATATTTTTTAAAATTAATTTTATAAAAGTGTTTAAAATTAATTTGAAATAATGTTATTAATGGGTAAGAAAAATAATATTATAGGAAAAATACTTTTTTAAATATAATTTCATTTACATTAAAATTATTCGTATTTTATTTAGAATCAGTAGATAACTAATAAAAATGTTTAAGACACATATTTTTCATAATTTATAACATCTTATTCAAAACTTTTATTCCAACTATCAAGATATATATTAAATAATTATATTAATAATATATTTTTGTTTGGTGAAACTCGATCATATGCGTAATACAATCTATCAAAGAAACTAGTTGTTGTATGTAACAAAAGATAAATTTAGTGTTATATGTAATTAAGTATATTAAAGATATATAATTTTTTTAAATTTAAATAAATAATAATCACTAGGGTTTTTGATTTTTTCTTTCAAACGAGGTGTTTCATTTCATATATGTTATCTAATACAATGTGATTATTTTATAATTTTATGGAGTTACATTCTATCCACATCAAATAAATTTCATCATCACAATATAACCTTGATCTTTGTAATTAGGGGTTTTATATTTTAAAATAAATTTATATAAGTACCTCATCATTGGTAGTTTTGATATAACAACCTCTAAATTAGAGGTAATGGGGAGTAAAATGGTCATATAGAATAACACATAACTAGTTTCCCATGTAAAATAACAATTGTGGAAAACAATGATATATACATGGATGAAAATAGTATATAATTATAAGGAGTGATATAAGTAAAAAATCAGAAGATATTTAAGGATAAATGCAATGTTAATAGCCTCAAAACCATAAACATGTGATTATTTAAAATACAGAATGATTTATCATATATAAATGTAATTGGATGAATTTTTTTTCAAGATCCTTTTCGTAATGTTGAAGAATTATTTTACATTCTAATAATAATAGGAAATATTCATTCTTGATAAGATTATATAAGAATAATTTTGTCATTTGTTAATTATTTGATAAATTTCAAAATTCCTCTTATAAAAAAATTAATGAATATCAAGAAATGAAAATTTTAAAAATAAATCCCAAAAATAACCTTTTAACAGATCCTAAGATCAATAAAAGAGTGATAAATATTTCTTTATGACTGAAACAATTTTACAAAACCAATATGGAAATAATAGTTATAAAATTTAATACATTTATCTATATACCTAAAAGTAACACTATTGGTTCATCATTAATATTTATTTTATAAAAATGAAAACTAAAAAATGAATTATAAACCAGGACATCGAGTAGACCAATGGTTCTTGTTAAACACTTTCCATCCATTAGTCCATTGATTAAGCCATGTGGCCTTTCAAATATGATTGAGTTTTCAACCAACATGTAGGATATACATTATCCACAAATATATTGATATTGTTCTTATAAAATTCCAAAATTAACGTAAGGACATCCCTGAAATAAAATTAATCATTAAATAACATTGTTTTTATGGTTTTCAATTATACATTTTTAAGTCTAATTATTAAATTTTACTATTATTATAATATCATTAACGATTGAATAATCCCTAAAGGTAATCAACAACTCTAAAGATATGTTTATAAAATGTAAATGAATTATTCAATAAATGAATTTTCCACCAAAACATATACATTATATAAATTTCTATAAAAATATCATATTATCAATCAAATCTTATCAACTAAAACCTAAACTATGTGGATAATAATTCAAACATTTAATCAATACGAAACACATTAACCCATGATGGTATCCAATAATATTTAATTAATTACTACACATATGATTCTAAAATTTAAAAAACACTTTAATGTTTCATGATTATTTTACAAAAATCATCATTAGTCAAAATTATTCTATAATAAAATTCTCAAACCACAATATATAATTTTACCAATTATTTTCATCTAGGTCGTTCATTGTCCTAGTAGTTGACATTTATATGGGATAGTTGAATGAAATATTTTCTAGGATCAGAACATTTAACTCAACAATCTGTAAATGTATCCATAGAATGAGATTTATTTCCTTCAATTATACACTTAATTTTTCCTCAAAAATTATTTTCTTATGTTGTTCCTTTCCAAACATAAATAATGTTCATGTTCCTTTAAGATACCATATATTGAATCTTGAAAACCTTCTATTTAACCATGACCATTCCTTTTCATTATCGATTAAAAACCTTTATTTGGATTTATAATGGTACTGTGAATTTTCCATAGAATTTCCCCCAGGAGACTGAAACTAGTTCTACAGTAAGGTTTCTTTTCATGAGCCTTTTCACAATTGGGTCAATTACAATGTTCCCATTATAGTTATTACCCCAAGTCACATAATTTCAGAATCTAGGTCCACTTTTAGTATCTAGATAGGGTTGTATTGTAAGGAAAACCCAAAAAATCACTAACTTATCAAAAGAATATAATATTCTTCTATAATTCCTCAAATTCAGTCATATGATTTTGTTTTATAATTTATGTTATTTTAAATCTAGTTCCAAAGGGTTATACTGGAAATCCTTTGATTCCAACTATATAATCCCCGATCCCAATATCCTTAATCCATTGTCTACATTTTTACATTTTCATAGGATACAAGTAATCACATCAATAAGGACTGATTAATTTTGTAGTCTGGGTAAAATATATACATACATGAGTCATTGAAAGCATATGTATCTAAAATTTAAAACAAATTTTTTCTAGAATATAATTTTTCCATCTAGAATATCATTTTATATCAATAATAATAAACTTCTCAGATTCCTGGGAAATGAAACATAATAATAGATAGATCAAGTGCTCATTAAGCATTATGTGTAGTGAAATCTATCATAAATAAATAAATAATAATCAATATAGAATGGTTAATAACAAAAAAAATGTTATGTTTGATAAATAATATGCATATCCTAATGACACAAGGCATAAAAAATATGGCATGGTAAATAGTTTTATAACCAAGACATTTAATAAATAAACTATGAGTAAACTGAATCTAGAGAAAATATCATTGTGAATATATAATGGATAATAATAACTAATATCTAAATCAAGAAAATTCATAATTTTTATACACAATGATCTTAGGAATCATGATACCACTGATATCAAGAACTTCTATGTGACCGTTTATAATACAGGTTGAATCCTGTTTAGTTTTATATTGCTTATTTTCTTCATGAGACCCACCAATGCATCAAGGATATTTATAATTCTGGTTCCCACCCATCACTGCAAGTCCAAATAATTCCTCGTTAGTGGAATAATCTATTTAATTACTGAACAATGTTCCTTATCCACAAATATATCTATTGAGTAAAAAATAAAAATTTATCAATATTTCCATATTTAATTAAATAAAATTCAAATTAAATAACCATATATATATATGAGACCCGGTTAAAGAAATTGTAATATACATGATAAATAATATGTATATTTATGGAAAATTAAATGACTAATGATATAAGGATAATGATTTTGTCATGGGAATGTTAATGACAATGAATATGAATCAGTAATATGAATATCAATAATTTCCTTGGTAAACATATCTTAAACCATACAAATAATGTATAAGTATGTTTTAAATAACAAATATAACCATTATTATATTAATAATCTATTTTTTTCATTAATGAATATAAATACCACTAAAATTTCTTCCACAAAATTGTTACGGAATTTTTTTATTCAAAAAATAACTTCTTGAAAAACTAATATTTCACAAAAAATGATGAAAATAAAATTATTTGAAAATAACCTATGAAATTATAAAGTGGTTTTTAAAATATTTTAGATGTCATTAAGGTTGTAAAATACATTCATATTGTATATGTTAAATTAAATATTCCATTATATTTTTTCATTAAAAAAATTTCCATCGTTTTAAAAATTACATGAAGGTTATTTTAGAAAAATAATGTAAATTGTTAAAATGGTTAAAAATCTATTTAATAAATCAATTGTAAATGGTTAAAATTATTTTTGAGTTTTTTTAAAAAATGTTTTGGAATCAAACATATTTCAGATGAAAGGAATGAAATGAAGTCATTTTTTCTTAAAAATATTTTCTTAATTATGTCCATTCATTGATAGTGGATAATGTTTCTATTAGTTTAGAATTTCTTTAGTAACCATAGAAGGAAAATATACAATGGTTTTATTTGACAATAAATAAATAATTTAATTCAATTAATATTCATGAATAAACTATCTCAACCAGAATGAGATTTTGAAATAAACCATTAAATTGGCCCTAATGTTTTAATGGTAATTGGTTAAAGAATAGATTATGCGTATAAATTACAAATCGAAATAGGAGTGTGTAAATAAAAAGAAATTTTTAAAATTAATTATGAAAATAATCATAGAATATCAAATCTAGAGGATGAGTAATATAACCCCATGAAATGAAATTGAGTTATGAAATTCATTACAAATTTGTAACTTTTAATTCAAATCCCCTTAGATAAAATAATTAAAACTAAAAAATATATTACCATGAATAATGTATTATTCCTGATATCACATTTCAAAGGTAAATTATATACTCCATATAAAATAAATTAGTTCCAAAACATTACAATGTACCTTAATGAAATGAAATTGAGATGAAATCCCTTAACACAAACTTCTTTTGATTTGAATGCACATTAACCTATATTATAGTGGGTTTAAACATGTTATTAGTCTATAAAAAAGCAATATTAATATTATTAATATTTTATATGATCATGTTACAAAATCTTCAAACCCATATCTTAATAAATGATCATTACTTTTATTATTTTAGGTGTCAATTACCCTATTTTCTCAGGGGTGCTTTATTAGGGAAGATGCAATTCCTAAAAATATATTATATTTATATTATGTAAAAAAATATAATAAAAAAATAATTATAGTATTTATACATATTTTTCCATTTTAATACCAATAATGAAATATGGTTAAGAAAATTTCACTATGTTATAATCATATTTATGGGATGTTGTATTTACGCATAAGTAATGCTTCCATTTTAAAATGATCATCATGGAAATGATGTACAAAATATTTTTATTTTCTTTAATGTTCATAGTATATTTATTAAAATATTATTTATTTACTCATGAATATATACATATTTCTTCAGTGTGGTGTGGTTAATAATGGCTAGTTTTCTTTCTGAAGGTCGTAGTGCACCCCAAAATGAGTGACGTTTCCATATTCCAGTGTAAGAAATAAAATGATATATTAACATTTAATAATGATAAATATGTCATTTATATCAAAAATTTTTAATTTTTATCCCACATATTTATTAAACTAATATTTATCACATTTCATTTAAATAGTTATTGAAAAACGTATCACATCACCTCATGAGGTGATATTCCATTGTACACAAGAGTGACGTTGTCTCATCACCGACATACTGAAAAGTAATAAAACTTATATATGATATAATGTCTCCCGAAGAATAATTATGGTATAAAAACATATCTATACCTTATATCAATCATCATAACCAACTATTTTTGGAGGTGTTAAAAAAACAAATTACAACAATTCAGGAGGTAGTAGTCGGCCATACACATAAACAATAATTTCATAAACCATTTGACGGCTATAGGGATATAAATAGGTAATTAAAGTGATATAAAATCACTTATATTAATATTTAGGATATTTATGTTGTCTTTTCATCATTTTTAATAGTATCTATGTGAGGTGGTGGTATAAATTACAAGAAATCTTTCAATGAAGAACATTGCCTCTTCTTAGGGTATCATACTTAGGTTCTCACTAAATCCTTCTTAGGTTGGAGTTATTCCAAAATTAAGGCTTATAGGATGAGTTTAGGTGATTTTAGAAGTTATATGGGAATATAATGGCTTAAATATATGTTTTAAGGTATGAATAATAGAGGAGATTGGGTGGCCTTTTATAAGTGAGGTGAGTGGAACACTTGTAATTTTTTAACATATTAAATAATATACATGTTTTTATTAAACCAAAGCTGAAAAAATGGTCCATTATAGAAATTATAAGAAATAAGGGAGAATTATTTCTTGAAAAAGGGTTTTATAACTTTTCTACAGCTAATTTTACCACAATATTCATTGTTTGTCAACCAGGTAAATCCATTTTACCCTTATAGTGGTAATTAATTTTTAATTTTACACAATTATTTTTTGAATAAATTTATGTTATAAAAATTATAAATTATATATTATTATTAATGAAAATATATAAACAATTTATCTAAATTAAATACACCTAATTCAAAAAAAATATTACAATTAATCTCACAAACACGATGAGAATGAGGGTTTTTAAAGAGAAAATGTGAATTTTTTACAAAGTTTTAATATCAAAATTAAATAATAAAATGATTAAAATAAAAAAATTTGGATTAGTTGAAATTTAATAGTTCTTTTCTATAAGTCCAAGTAAAAACAAAATTTAACATTATAAATAATGTTAATGAAAATTCATTTTTCCAAAAAATTAGTATTATTCACTGTTCATCTATAACCTGAATCATTTGGGAAAAAATCTAAATATTTATCATAGGCTATCAGTGATATAAAAATTTAAAAAATTAATTTTATTTTTTAGAAATTATTTCCTTATTTTTTAAGAAATTTATTTTTTAAAAATTGTACATAAAAAACAAGTAATCCATCTTTTAGAAAACATATCGTTTTTCAAAAAAAATTTTTTTTCTATTCTCTAGTTCTTTTTAAATTTATAATCATTAGATTACTAATATAAAAATTTAAACCATATAATTTCATATATTTTTTTAAACATATTCATTCATTCATTTCCAATGGGTAGGTGATATATTATATAATAATGTTAATAGTATATTGTTATTCAGTAATACTATGTCTTGCATTTAATGAATGCTATCAAAGAAAGTCATTTCTGCATTTATCCTAATCTAAATGAAAAATTTCATGTAATTAAAACTATTTGAGAGTATGAATTTATATAAAAATATTTATATTATAATGTCTCATGCAGTTATATTTTCTTCTAATCTTATTGTTGTCTATTATGTATTCCATAGAATATAATGTTCTTATTTAATAATTTTAATGTGTTATATGGGATGTTTATATTTGATGTTGTGTGTCAGATATTCTATCTTATAATATGTCGGTCATTTATAATTTCATGGAGATTCATAGTCCCCTCCTTTAATAAATTATACACTCAAAATTGATATTGTGCTCATAAATAATGTGTTTGGTATTTGGAAATTCTTTTTTTAAAATAATCATTATGAAAATATTTGATGAAATATTAACTTAATAAGGGAGAAATGGATGTAAAAAAGTCATATAGAATAACAAAAACCTATGTATCTATAGATTATAATATTTGTTCCATGTAAAGATATAATCATATAATAAACGAATAAATAATTATAGAGAATGATAGAGGTCATTTATAATAATGAATTGAATGATCAATTGAATGATAGGGACCTCAATACCAAAAAATGGTGATGATTTGAAAGTCAATTTAGTTTATTAGATATGAAGGTAATAATATAAGTATTATTGTTTAAAGATATTTTTCATAATGTTTCAGAATATTTTTAGTGTTTATAATATGTGGAATTATACATACTTGAATTGTTTCTATTTTATAATCACAATTTCATAATTTAGTTGTTCTTTGAATAATTTATGATTCATCACTTACTCTAATAAATGAATATTTAAAAATGAATATTTTATTTTTAAATCACGAAAATTTAGTATTATTGGATCATAAGATCCCAGAAATAAAGTCAATTATATTCCTATATCTCTAACTATTTTCCAACCCAAATATGGTTAGCACAATTTATCCAAATTAAAAAAATAATCTAAAAAACAAAATATTAACACTACTGGTTAATCATTAACATTTATTATTGGATTAAATTAAATAAAACATTAACACATTAACCTAAACATCATATAGTCGAGTGGTACGTGATTAACACTTGTCAACCATCAGTTGTGGATTCATGCCTCAAATGTAACACCCCAAGCTTCCAGGGTATTCTTCTCTTTGAAAAATACAATAGTTTGTTTTGTACGCAACTTCAAGTTATAACATACCAAAACCAATAAAACAAGCCGTTATGAATAGTAATACCCACTTTTTGAAATTTTATAAATTTTATCTTTCAAAATGGACTTCATTTTTAATTTTGGAATATCAAAATTATCATAGGGTGAATTTTTGGTATTTTTATGAAAACTTTTTATTTTTGATGAATAGTTAAAAACAGAAAGTTATAGTTTAAAACAGAATTTTTATTTAAAAAATTATTTATATAATTTAAATTTATTTTAGGTCAAAATAGATACATAATACCTATATAAGTTCAATGTAATTCATTGGAGTCATTTTATAATAATTTTAGATATATAAAAATTTTATTGAACTTTTTACCGTCTTTTCCCCATCTCCAAGGAGCATTTGAAAATTTACATAAAACTTAATTTTACCGCTTCTATGAGTTTAATTTCAAAACTCCGAGAGATACAGTTGATATCAGTATGTAAAATGTGGTTCAATAAGAAGAATTGTTTTTGGGGGAATCGACACTTTTTACATTTATTTACCACGGTTAAAAGTTAATCGGTTAATTAAGGGTAAAAATGATATTATTATTACCTTAACACATGTCCTAATTCTATTGGATAATTATAATTCGACCGAAAAAAACCATTGGAATAAAATATGAACTTATTTGGTCCACTCGGATTAGATTAGGACATTTATTATTATTTTATTTGAAGAAGAGTTAAAAGAGTTAAATTCAATGTTTAATAAGTAAACCATTTTTAATATAGGGTTACACACAATATAAATTCGTCTATAAATATTAATTATAAATCTAAAGATATTTCCTACATAATTTTAGTTTATTTATAATTTTTAAAAATTATATAATTAATTTCATTTATGACACAATGTTGATGAAGTAATTAACGTATTAATAAAAGATTAAAATAATTGATATTATTAATATCCAATTAAATCTAATTTGAGACATTTAATAAATTCCACAAATTTCCTCGGTTAATATGACATATTAGGGTTGATTAAAAGTATTTATTTCGAAGTAATAATGTTGTTAGGACTTTTAAAAAATCTATTATTAAATACTGTAAAAATTGGCATAAAAGAGTTTTTAAAACAAATACTATATTATTAACTGATATTCTATTCCTTGAAATCTATGGTTCGGAAAAAAGACTTATATAATGATTTTTTTATCATTAATGAACCACTTGGGGTTCTCTTAGATGTATATATTATGTTTATTAACCATATAATACAAAAATAGAAAGAGACATGGTAAATGTCAAACTATTTAACTAAGAGTAAAATATAAAAGATAAAGTTAATATAGTGACCAAAACATGTCTAAAACCTATTGGTTGAGTGTTTTGCGACCCATCCCCACCTTATAGATTAAATAATCCATTTTGGAGCTACTAGAAACCGAAAATTATTTCATTATAAAATAATATTTCTAGCTTTTCATAAGGTGCCCCTCACCCCTCTTATAATAGAGCACTTCCCCTTCTCTCTAATTCACACCTTCAAAGTTGATTTCCTCGGCCAACCCCTACCCAAATACACTTTCAACTATCATAACTTAATACTAGAGGCCATACATTAGTCAGAAATCCAACCTATAGAGCCATTTTGATCAAATCAAAAGGAAGAACCTAAAGAAGAGGTAAATATTTCATCACCTATTTCATGTTCTTTTCTTCTTCCACTACCTCTTTCATTGTTGTTTCCATTCTAAAATAATAACTCCAGTATATTCTATATAATGTGATGTTATTTTAAATATGGTACAACCATATTGATTATTCTATCCATCCTTTGAATGACATGTCACCATACATTCGTACGTACGGCTTACCGTCTCCATGTTGTGGTGTAATTGTTATTCAATACATTATTATTTGGATGGGTATAATAATGATGTGTAATTGATGTAAATAATAAATATAACATTATAATAACTTTTTATATAGTTTATACCATCCAATTATATATTATTTTAATATCAAAAAAAATCTATTGTCGCTCGTGCGTACGTACAGATTACCATCTCCACGAACGCGATGAGATTCATTCCTCATCGTATCCATTCAATACTAATTTTAATTAGATGATTAAAAATAATTTTTGGACTTAATATAATTATGAATATGAATAAGATACATCCTATCCATAACAAACATTACTTACGTAACAAATCATATAAAGGAAAATTAATCTGTTAACACTCGAAACGACGATAATACAAAGATATTATTAACAAAAAAATCTTAAAAGATCATATATGATATCATATTAAGGTATATGATTATTGAATAATTTAATAACAATTATTTCACCATTATATAGGTGGTTAACCTACCCTCGACCAAGTAAATGTACATGTTAAGGGTTAATTCTACAATTTCTTCATTATCCGAGGTTGTTTATACATAATTATCTACTGAGACCTCTTTATCATCCACATCCATGATTCTTAAAAATGTAATTCAAAACATTCTTAATATTTTATAGACTATGGTTTAATGTAATTTATAACCTTTTATGACTTTTATAAGATGTTTATAATGTAATATTTCCATCTTTTATCCAAACCAGGCCCTTTATAACCTTTTTGACAAAATTAAAGTAAGAATGTCTTTTTTTAACTTATTCGGCGGGTGTGGCTATTTTCGGCCATTATAAAATCATCAAAGCTTAGCTTACAAGATTATAAGAATATTTTCAAGATAAATGTTTTCTTAAATGATTTCAAAATAAAAATAGATATTTCTCTAAAAAGGTTTTGATTTCATCTATGTCATCAAGCTTTAATGGATTTTAAGTTTATATGAAGTTGATATATTATGATTAAAAACTTTCATATTTTATTGATGGTTTTGTGATATATATGTATATTTATGTATTATTTTTGCACCATTCATGGTTTATGGATAATTTATTGACATTTCATGTGCTATTTTTAATACTAATGTTTGTGTTATGTTTAAACCTTTTCAAATGAGGAATGCATTGGACTTAATATGTGACAGGTGGAGCCCGCTATAGCTCCTCGATGCATCAGTAGGTCTCAGGAGAAAAACGAGTTTCTTGGAAATAGGCCTTGACAAAATATTATTTATAGTCTTGGCACAAGGCCTTGACTATGTGCTTATGAAGTCTGGCATTATGCATTCCATCATTATGAAAGTTTCTATTAATATTGCATGTTTTTATTCGACTAGTAGAATATCAATGTGAGTAAGTAAATGGAATTATTTTGATTTTATCCTTGCCATATTATGTTGATGTTCAAGTTTAAAACAAATTTTTTTAGTCTTATACATATCCATAAATGTTTATGCTTATTTATGAAAGTTTACACTACATTTTCATCCTAACTGAGCATCTAAGCTCAACCCTTTCTATGCATTATTTTCCCCAGGATGTGAAGAAGTATATTATGATTGACCTATATGGATAGTATATTGGATCTCAAGGTTGTCTATAGAAACATTGTTGTTGTAGTTTTCCATTTTATGATGTAATGTAAACCTTATGAAAGTATATAGTACTCCAAGTCTACAAAACTAATCGGTCTTTTGAGACATGATATTTTGTGATCATGCTAATGATACATAATAATGCAAAGACTCTAAGCTTCTAGGGTTGCATTGTTACAGTTGGTATCAGAGGAATTTTAGTACAGACCTTGGAAACTAGATTTAGATAAACTCTCAATAGAGAACATAACCCTAAGATAGAAATTGAGGATTATTATAAAATAACTTCTTAAAATTTTGGTATTATAGATATTTTGTGAGTTTTCCAAGAAATGCATCCCTTTCTGGATATGATCAAGTAGAGGCAGCTCTGGCACAGATCTACCTACCGGTAAAACCCTAGAACACCACTTTGAGCTAGAATCGAACAAGAACTGGTGCACGACAACAGGCCTTGATGCACTCTTGGTTACGACACTCATGGGGGATATGCTTAGGATAAATATCATTTTCTATAAAAACCATTAAGAAGGGTTGATGAGTATATAATTTCTTGAAGATAACATTTTATTGATTATGGATTATATCTATAAACTATTCAGTTTATGTTAGGTGTTTTACAGTTTTGGAATTATGTATTTAGATTCATAAACTAATCTAGATTATTCCATTATTTTGAAATGTCACCTAGTGGAATGAATGGAAACCATATCAATACACGCACTCCATGTATGGATTTCCCTCCTACTAAAGATAATTATAGTGGAGCGTGTGATGCAACTGGTGCTGACCAGCTAATCACCATACCGGGACAACTCAATCTGGTTATTAATGATAACCTTACCCATATGGAGCACCATGATACACAGCGTGGAGGATAAATGTTAGATCTATTCATGATGCAATAACCACAAACATTCAATGGGATTACAAATCCATTAGTGGCTGAGCAATATAAAAATTACATAGAAAAAATATTCCATGCCTTGGTGAGTATCGAAAGGGAAACAATTTTCATGGTAGTTCACCGCCACACTGGAGATGATGATCAATGGTGATCATTGATACAAAATAGCAAAAAAAGATGATGAAGTATAAAATATGGAATAGATGGATTTAAAAGAAACTTTAATAGAAAAATACTTTCTTCATGACCATCGAGCGGATATAGAAAGACAATTTTTGAGTCTGAGGCAAAAAGAGGATGCAAATGTCACAAAGTATGAAGCTAACTTTACCAGGTTAGTGAGGCTTGATGTTGATTATATACATAACCCAAGAAGAAATACTGATCGTTTATTTGATGGGTTAAAACCATTTCTCCATCGAGAATCAGTATCACAATCCTTCTCGTCGTACGAAGACATTATGCATGCGCTATCAAGACAGAAAATGAATTCTCTATGTCTTATGACTTTAAAGAAAATTAAGAGAAGATAAGATCTACTGAACACTCTATAAATTAATACAAGGGGAAGAAGGGAATAGTTTATTATCCATCCTGCAGTAAATGTGGGAAGTAACACCCTGGTACTTTCTTTAAGGGAATGAATGTTTCTTACAAGTGTGGTGAAAAAATCCACCAAGCTCATGATTGCAAGGGGAAGAAAGAGGCTGTCGATGTTGAATGCTATAATTGTAGAGAATGTGGGAATTATGCAAATGAATGTCCTAAGTGTTAGAGGAACTTACCTCAGAAAAGGCCAATGGATCGAGGACAAGATTATGCAATCACTGATGATAAGGTTGAAGCCCCAAAAGACATAGTGGAAGGTAATTTAATGGGTTCCTCAATATTAGAAAATGATTTATTTGATTCTGGATCATCACATTGTTTCATATCTTCCTAGTTTCCTAAGAAAATTAGATATTTCCAATTTGATGTAACAAGGGAGTTGTCAATCAAAAATCTTAAGGGATGTATCATTGCAAGAAATATTTTGTAAATCAGTCCCCATTAGGTCTTATAAATGTTATTTATATGTTGACCTCATCATCATACCCATTATTTAATTTGATACAATCCACATTATGGATTCTCTTTCTGACCATGATGTGAATATTTATTGAAACAAGAAGGTGGTTACAATTTTTGATGATGATAAGGATTACATTATCTTTAGATAAGAAACATCACCACCTAATTCTTATCTATATCCACCCCAATATCTCAACTAAATTCAATTATTGGGGAGAAAGAGAATTAAATAATTGTGGGTGAGTAAAGTAATGTTCAAATAGAGGATGTGCCTATTTTGAAAGAATATGTTGATTTGTTTCTAGAATATTTTCGTAAACATCCCCCAGAATGAGAAATTGAGTTTTTTATTGATTTAATTCGTGTATCAAGGCCCATATCAAAGACCCCTTATTTAATGTTCATTGTAGAATTAGTGGAACTAATAAAAAAACAAGCGGAATTGAGTAATAAGGGATTTATTTACACTTGTGTTTCTCTATGGGGAGCCCCTGTCCTTTCTGTTAAGAAGAATGATGGATCTTCGAGGTTGTGCATTGACTATAGGGAGATCAATGCTATAATAATAACGAACAAGTATCCCCTACCTCGCATTGATTATTTATTTGACTAACTTCATGGAGCTCAATAAATTTCAAAGATTGACCTTTGATCTGGATATCATCAGTTGTGTGTGAAGAAGGAAGTCATTCTGAAAGAAACATTTCAATCTAGGTACGGGCATTATGAGTTTACAGTATTGCCTTTTGGATTGACTAATGCACCCTTTGTCTTCATGGATTTATTGAATAGTGTTTTCAAGGAATATCATTATGACTTTGTAGTGGTATATACTAATAATATATTGGTATACTCCAAAATATATGAAGATCATGAAAATCAATTTCGCATTATCTTGAAGACTCTTAGAGTACATGATTTATATGGGTAGTTTAGCAAGTGTGAATTTTGGATTTAAGAGATATCGTTTCATGGACATATTTTTTCTAAGGATGGAATCTTTTTTTATCCTACTAAGACCAAGGCAATCCAAGAATGGCCAGCACCAATGAGTATAACCGAGGTATGCCATTTTATTGATTTACCAGGTTATTATCAGCATTTCGTCCATAATTTTTCCTGATTGGATAACCCATTAACCAAGATCACATATAAAGGGGTTAAATTTTTTTGGACAAAAGAGAGTGAAGAATGTTTTGAAGAACTGAAGAGAAGATTAGTCAATTCTCTTATATTGACTCTACCATCGGGGAATGGTGGGTTTTTTATTTACAGTGCTGCCTCAAATAAAGGACTTGGTTGTATCCTTATGAAAAATGATAGGGTTATTTCCTACACATCAAGATAGCTAAAAATTCATGAGAAAAACTATCCTACTCAATATCTTGAGTTTGCAGCTGTAATAATTACTTTGAAGATATGAAGACATTATATTTATGGTGAAAAATATGAGATATATACCGATCACAAGAGATTGATGTATATTTTCTCACCGAAAGAACTCAACATGAGAAAATGAGATGGCTTGAACTACTCATAGAATATGATTGCACGATACACTTCCTCCTAGGGAGGGAAAATAAGGTGGCAGATTCTATGAGTAGAAAAGATCATTGAGTTTTAAACAAGATGAGAGTTGAAAGGGATCCTATTTTTATGGATCTAGTAAATATAGATATGGGAATAACCATGGAATGTGAAACATCAATAAATTTTCAAATGGTTGATAATACATATTTATTAGAAAGTATAAAATAATTTCCAGCTGATGATGAAGAGTTTCAAAATAATATTAAAGCTGCGAATAACCAGAGATTGAGTGACTTCGTATATGAAGATAGAATTTTGAAATTTGGGAAGAGACGTTGTGTTCCCGATATACCTGATATGAAAAGGGAATTTGTGGATGATTCTCATAGTTCCTATTTCTCTATACACCCTGGTAGCACCAAAATGAATAGATATTTGAAGGAACATTTTTTGTGGGACAACATGAAGAGGGAGATTGCTGAATTTGTGTCAAGATGTACAGTTTTTCAACAGGTGATACCTTGAAGGCAACATCCTGGAGCAGTCATGCAACCTCTTCCCATACCTGAATAAAAATGGTATGATATCCTGATGGACTTTGCCATGGGGCTACCAAAAAATCCAAGAAGTAATGATGCAATATGGATCATTGTTGATCGTCTTACCAAGTCAACACATTTTCTTTCTATAAGAGATGATTTACCACTTGAATAATTATCAATACTATATATTAATGAAGTTGTAAGACACCATGGAGTACCACTATCGATTGTTTCTGATCGTGATCCCTATTTTACGTCAACATTCTAGAAAAGTATTCAGAAATACCCAGATACTAAAAATCGTTTGAGCACTACCTACCACCCCGAAACTGATGGACAATCAGAACGGACTATTCAAACCATAGAAGTCATGTTGAGATCTTTATCACTTGACTTTCAGGGTATGTGGGAACAATATTTACCTATGGTATAGTTTTACTATAATAATAGATTCAATTAAAGTATTCAGATGTCACCATATGAGGCATTATATGGAAAGAGAAGTCGTACACCAACTTGTTTGGATGATGTTGGTGAAAGATAACTCATAGGGCCAGATCATGTTGAGGAAACGATGTAAAAGGTGAAGGTAATCCAAACCCACATCAATGAAGCTCAATGTAGGCAGAAGATCTATGCTGATAACCGAAGGAAGGATTTCGACTTTTAGGTAGGAGATCCTTTTTTCATGAAGGTATCTCTTTGGAAGGGTGTTATAGGTTTCGATAAGTAAGGTAAATTGAGTCCCATTTACATCAGAAATTTCGAAATTGTAGAATGAATTGGGGATATAGCTCTCAGTTTGGAAATGCCGCCAACTCACTCCAAAGTTCACGATGTATTAAACATATCACCGTTGAGAAAATTCATGCCTGACCCAACGCATGTACTCACCTATGAGGAATTAGAACTGGAACCCAATCTTTCTTATTGTTAATATCATGTCATGTTCTTGATTTAAGATAACAAGGGAAGAGAAACCAGGCGAATCGTCTGGTAAAAGATCTATGGAGAAACCATAAGATGGAAGAGGTAATGTGGGAACCCGAAGAACTTATGATAAAGAACAACGTGAGTCTTTTTATGTAGTAATATTCTAGAAATTTCAAGGATGATATTATTTGAAGGAGGGTAGAATGAAACACCCCATGCTTCCATGGTACGCTTCTCTTTGAATAATACAATAGCGTGTGTTGTACGCAACATCGAGTTCTAACACACCACAACCAATCAAACTAGCCGTTATGAATAGTAATCCCCTATTTTTAAAATTTTTAAAATTTTATCTTTCAAAATGGACTTCATTTTTGGATTCTAATTATCAAAATTAGCGTAGGGTGTATTTTTGGTATTTTTCTGAAAACTTTCATTTTTTGATGAATAGTGAAAAACACTAAGTTATAGTTTAAAACCGAATTTTTTTTAAATAATTATTTATTCAATTTAAATTTATTTTAGGTCAAAATAGATACATAATACTTATATAAGTTCAATTTAATTAATTGGAGTGAGTTTAAAATAATTTTAGATATATTTAAATTATATTGATCTTTTTACCGTCTTTTACCCACCTCCTAGGAGCATTTACAAATTTACAGAAAACATAATTTTACTTCTTTAGTGAGTTGAATTTAAAATATCCAAGAGACAAAATTGATATTAGTAAGTAAAATGTGGTTCAAGAAGATGAGAATGAATTTTTCTGAATAGTACCTTTTAACTTTTATTTACCATAGTTAAAATTAAATAGGGTAATTAAGGTTAAAATGACATTATCATTACCCGAACACATGTCCTAATTCTATTGGATAAGTATAACTAGACCCGAAAACCTTAGGAAAAAAATATGAAGCTATTTGGTCCACACGGATTAGATTAGGACATTTATTATTATGTTATTTAAAGAAGAGTTAAAAGAGTTAATTTCAATGTTTTATAACTAAAACATTTTTAATATAGGGCTAAACAAAATATAAATTAAAATTTAAATGTTCATTAAAAAGATAAAAATATTTAATATAAAATTGTATTTTAATTATAATTTTTTGACATTATATAAATAATTTTATTTATGACTCAATGATGATGCATTAATTACCATATTAATAGAAGATTAAAATAATTTATATTATAAATATCCAAATAAATCGAATTTGAGACTTTTATTGATTTAAAATAAATTTTTAGGTTAATATGAAATGTTAGGGTTTATTAAATGTATTTATTTAGAATTAATAACTTTTTTAGGACTTTAACAAAAATAAATTATTAAATATTGTCATGATTGACATAAAAGATTTTTTAAATACAATATTATATTATTAATTGATATTCTATTCTAAAAAATCTATGGTTCGGCCAAAATACTTGTATAATGATAGTTTTATCATTAATGAACCACTTGGGGTTCTCTTGGATGTAAATATTAAGTTTATTAACCATATATTATAAAAATACAAAGATACATGGTAAATGTCAATCTATTTCACAAAAAGTTAAATCTTAATGATAAAATTAATATGGTGACCCAAACCTATCTAAAACTTATTGGTTGAGTGGTTTTCATACCATCCCCACATTTTCCTTTAAATAATTTATTTGGAGCCATTATAAACTGAATAGGTTTTTATTATAAAACAATATTTCTAGCTTTTTCTATGGTTCCCCTAACCCCTCCTATAAAAGGGAACTTTCCCTTCTCTCTAATTCACACCTTAAAAGACATTTGTCTCGACCAAAGCCTACCCAAATACCCTCTAAAATATCCTCCCTTCATCCTATAGTCCTTCATTTAGTCAGAAATCTATCCTAAGAAGCCCTTTTGATCAAATGAGAAGGATGAACCTGAAAAAGTGGTAAATATTTCATCACCTCTTTCAAGTTCCTTTCTTCTTCCACTTCCACTTTCTTTGTTGTTTCCATTATAAAATAATAACTCTAGTATCTTATGTGTACTATGATGTTATTATAAATATGTTACAACCATATTCATTATTCTATCAGTCCTTTGAATGACATGTCACCATACATGCGTACGTATGGCTTACCGTCTTCACGTCGTGGTATAATTGTAATTCAATACATTATTATTTGGATGGGTATAATATTGATATGTAATTGATGAAAATAATAAATAAAACATGATAATGATTATATATATATATATCATATAACATCCAATTATATATTATTTTAGTATCAAAATAATTGTATTGTCGCTCGTGCGTACGTATGTATTACCGTCTCCACGAACGCGATGAGATTCATTCCCCATCGTATCCATTAAAGAAAATTTTTTATTAGATGTTTAAAAATAATGTTTAAAAACTTTATATCATTATGAATAATAATAAGATACATCCTATACATAAAAATCAATACTTATGTAACAAAGAATATAAAGGAAAACAAATCAGTTAACACCCGAAACAATGATAATATTACGATATTATTAACAAAGCAACGTTAAAAGATCATATATGAAATCATATTAATTTATTTTATTATTTTATAATTTAATTACAATTATTTCACCATTATAAACGATTTTAACCTACCCCCAACCAAGGAAATGTACATGGTAAGGGTTAATTCTATAATCTTTTCATTATTCGAGGTTGTTTACATGTAATTATTTAAGGGGTCCTCTTTATCATCCACATTCTTGTTTTTAAAATTGTATTTAAAAACATTATTACTATTTTATAGACTATGTGTTATTGTCAATTATACTATTTTTTTAATTTTAGAATATTTTTATAAAGGAATCATTCTGTAGTTTTCCGAACAAGGTTTTTTATAACCTTTTCGACAAAATTAAGGTAAGAATGACTTTTTTTCTTAACATATACGGCGGGTGCGGATATTTTTTGCCATTATAACATCGTTGAAGATTCCCTTACAATCTTATAAGAATATTTTCAAAATAAATTTTTTCTTAAATGATTTCAAAATAGAAAATGATATTTCTCTAAAAAAAGGTATTGATTTCATCTATGTCAACATCTTTAGATGGATTTTAAGCTTATTTGAATATAATTTATTATGATAAAAAACATATATATTGTATTGATGGTTTTGTTATATGTTTGACTACATATGTGCTATTTTTACACCATTCATTGTTTATTGATAAAGTATTGACATTTCATATGTTTGTTTTAATACAACTGTTTATGTTTTATTTAAACCTTTTCATATGAAAAAAGTATTGGACTTAGTATATGATAGGTGGGGCCCGCTATAGCTCCTCGATGCATCGCTAGGTCTCATTAGACAAACTAGTGTCTTCTCACAAGTCCTTGAAAAAAATAATATTTTTAGTTTTGGCACAAGGCCTTGACTATGTGGTTATGAATTCTAGAATTATGTATTCCATCATTATGAATGTGGCTACTGATATTGCATGTGATTATTAGACTACTAGAATATCCATGTGAAAAAGTAAATGGAATTATTTCAAATTTATATTTTCAATATTATATAGAAGTTCATGTTTTAAAGTCTTTTGTTTTAGTCTTATACATCTCCTTAAATATTTATGCTTATTTATGATAGTTTCCGCTATATTGTTGTCCTTACTGATCATCTGAGCTCACCCCTATCAATGTTTGATTTTTCCTAGGATGCGAAGTAGTATATTATGACTGACATGCCGGGATAGTCTTTAGGATAGTGTTTTTTATGGATACAATGTTGTTGTAGATTTCCATTTTATGATGTAATGTAATCCTTATGAATGGATATAGTACTTCCAAGGCCATTAAACTAATCGGTCTTTTGAGACTTGATAATTTGTGATCATGACAATGATACATAATAATTTACTAACTCTAGGATTCTAGGGTTAGGTAGTTACATTGAAAACTTCACCATTAGAAATTATTTTTCACCCATAATTCCGGTTTCCACCCATCATGCATGTTTTAAATTTTCCAAAATAATAATAATATAATGCTTATAATATTCTTATATTTTGATGACACATGATTACTACAACATCAACGGTAAAATAAACCATAAACGATATGAAAACAATTATTCATCTATACAAAAAAATTTAACATTACTCTTCCTTAAATAAATTTACTAGAAACTAAATAAAATTTTCATATTAATAGAAATGTTTTCAAAAGATGTAATAAATCATTTTATATTCCTAAGAAAAACATTAAAAGGGAATTTAAGAATTTGAACCAATGATCAACCATAAACTCATAAACCATGATTTTATTCATCATTATCAAGTTAATAAGGACACATATGATTAAAATTTAACATAATGATTTGAGGTTTCATGATTATTATACTAAAAATATATATCAAAAAAACATATTCGAATTAATTCTTAAATCCAAATCTACAAATACATTAACCATTTTTTTTCAATATATTTCCTTCCATAGACTAGGGGTAAACATTTTGAAGATGTTATTCACACAATTTATTCATAGGTTTTCAACATTTTAATGAATGAACAATTAAAAGAGCTTAAGGATGAGATTTATTTACTTCCATTGTAGTCTTCATTCTTCTTCAGAAATTATTTTCTTTATTACAAAATTTTTAAAAAATAATTCATTTCTCTATTACATGGAAACACATTAATGGGTGTATACATCTCAATTTATCAAATTATGGTATGTGATCCATCTTTACTCTGTGGTCTCTACCACTAAATATCTTATAAATCCCCACCCTTCACTTATTTATTGATTCCAATCATTAGTTATGGTGTTGTTTTTTAATAATATTTTGGGTTAACTAACTTGTTATAATCAATATATCATTCAATTAAATCATCATCTCATTTGGTTACTCATAGTCACCACATTTCCCTTTATTTTCAACATTAAATTGATGATTCAGTTATTACTATTAACTTAAACCAAAAGGTAGAGTTTTGGCAACAATAATCATAGTGAGAAGACCATATAATAATTTATCGAATATATAAATCATGAACCTATTTATTTAATAGAATAAATATTAATTTTTACATAGGTCATTCATTTTAATAATCTATTAATATACATCACAATGTTTTGTAAATAATATTTGAATTATCCAAATCATATCCCCCATGAGTTTCAAACCTAGGGTATAGTAAGGACCATTATCGTGAACCAGGTGATATCCAGTTCGAGGACATTACACCATTTTCAGAGTTATTAACCTTATGCACATTTGTTCTAAAACATCTACCAATTATGGTATCTTGATTGAGACATTTTTCTAGAAAAAATCCACATAGTATCTTTCTTAAAATATATTTAGGATATTATTCTAAACTTATCTTCAAAGTTTATGAAGGTGTAATGTTCCTCAATCTATGTTTTCCTTAATCTAGTTTTTATGGATTCTACTAATTTTCTCTAATTCCAACTCTAATGACACCAACTCAAGAAACATAGAGTCAGTGCATTAAATTATTCATTGTAATAAGATATAATGAATCACATTCAGAAGGGAAGAATATTGTAGTGGTACTAATAAACTTGATACATACATAATTCCCATATCTCATTAGAAAACAAAAAATAAAATATTTTATTTTCAAATAATGTTATTACCTTTGGAATATACTTTCATATCAATAATATTATACATACTGGATTCCTGGTTAAGTAAAAATAATAATGTTGAGCTCAAATTCACAATAAGGATTATGTACAACAGAATATAAAATGAATTAATATGAGTTATCAACATGGAAGGGTAAATAACTTGACAAACACTCCGTTTAAAAAATTTACTATCATAATCAATAAGAAATGTCAATTAAAAGAAAAAAATAATCTTAATAAATGTTAGGACTATAATATCTGGATAATTATTGTCAATATGATAAAGTAAATATCCAAAAACACAAGACATTTACTCAGAAAACTATGGATGAAATGCATCTAGACATAATATCATTATGAAAATCTCGTGGATAATAATAACTAAATTCTTTAGGAAGGCAATTATTAATTATTGGACCTCATGTTATATGTCACTTGGTAACTCTATGGGAAAGACCATTCATATGATGGTTGCAATCTAATGGAAGAAGTCAGTCTAATCCTATCTTACTGATTCACCTCATGAGACTACAACACCATTAAGAATATATATAGTTTTAGGTCATATCATTCACTACATAACCAAATAATTCCTTATATATGTAATAATAAATTTCATTAATGAAAAATGTGTATTATCATCAAATATCATTATTGAGTAAGGAATAAATATTTATCAATACGTTCCTAAATAACCAAAAAAAATTCATATTTGTACACCATAAATAAAAAAGCATATACAGTTTAAGATATAAGCATATTCAAAATAAATGATATTGAAATTTATGGGAAATTAAATTTACAATGATTCAACAAGAGTAAATATATCAAAATATTGATTGTGACTGAAAATGAATCAATAAAGTAAAAGTCAATACCTTCCTTGGTTAAAATAATCATAAAACATCGAATGAATGAATTAGTATGATATTAATACATCATGTACTTAGTTGATAATATGTATAATTAATTTTTTATATCATTCATTATAGAAATACCAAAGAAATTTCATTGAAATAATTCTTGAGAAAAATACCCTTTTTAATTTTAATATAAATTTTAAAATAAATGTTTACAAAAAAATTAAAAAAATATTCATTGGAAAAACATTGAAATATATAGAAAATGTTTTAAAAAATTTGTTGGTAGGAAAGTAGGTAATTTTTTACATATCAAGTATGTTAAAACAAATATTCCACTCACATTTATGATAAAATACAATATAGACTTATTTTGAAAAAGTCCCAAATTCTATTTTATAATTATTTTTTAAATTTCGAAAATGGGTAAAAATAAATTTATTAAATCATTTAAAAATGGTAAAAAACATTTTTTTAAACATATTTTGAATCCATGGTTTTTGAAGAAAATGTATTACTCACTCAAGAGAGAAATGAAGTCAATAATTTCATTAAAAATGGTTCTATTATTTTAGGTGGAAAATAGTGAAATATGGCACTATTAATTTAAAATATCATGAATATCCAGGTAAGAAAGAAATTAAGTGATCCTATTATACAATTTTCAAATAATTTCTTTCAAAAAAATTAAAAAATAAACATCCTCAATTATAATGAGATTTCCAAATAAAAACATAAAATGATGATAAGGTGAATTGTTAATTAATACATAAATCGATTATATTTATCAACTATAAATCGACCTAAAATAATTGGAAATACATCATAAGATAATTAGATTCCATTGAACGCTTAATATTATAACATCAAATGAAAATAAGATGTAATATAACCTAATAAAATGAAATTGAGTTATGAAATTCTTTTCCACCTTGTAATATTTATGTAAAAAATACTTTTGAATAAAATAATTTAAATTGAAAAATAAAATAACATGAATTATTATGGAATAATAATTTTAAATTTAAATTGGGAATTTTATACACCATATAAAATAAATTTTAGTATAAGATAAAAATATGCCTCATTGAAGAGAAATTTTGATGAAGTCCCTTACCCTGAGTTTGAATCATCATGTACTTTATTTGTATTTATGAATAATTTTTTTTATAAATTATTAAATTTTATATGAATATTTTATAGTTTATTGTATTTTTATTTTAACTTTTTACCATGTCATATTAAATGGCATAATCAGTTATGTTTATTATGGTTGTTTCGACGATATTTGGCTAATGTGTCAAAAATGATTTCGGAATATTGGATATTAGTCTAAAATGAAATTATTTCACCATATATAGATTAATAATCATTAAGGAAATATGATAATAATAAATAAATTATAATATTTTTTCTTTAAATATTAACATTAATGATTTATCATAATAAAATAAATATAATATTTTCTTTAAATATACTTAAATATAATCCATGTGTTATGTTTATGAAAATAGAGTGACATCACTAGGTGAAGGCAGTGGTCCACACCTACATGAATGACGTTGTCATTGTTTATTGAGTGAAAATGTAAGAAAGAAAATGATATATTATCCCATAATAATGATAAATAGTTCATTAATATCATATCTATGTCATTTATATAACATAAATTTATTAAATATATCCTTATCACCTTCCTTGTAAATTTTTTGATAAAAACAAATCACAATGCTTTGCGAGAATGTAGTTCACCGTACACCTAAGAAACCTTATAGTATTCCCATTGTTATTTAATGTAAAAATTTATTTGTTATATTATTTATCTAGATGTATAATTTTGATATAAATATCCCATATATATATACATATTATATCTATATTCATACCCAACTATGAGTAGTGTTGATGAAAAATATGTCACATCGGTTCACGAAAAGTTAGTACACCATACGAACAAGAGATATTATCATTTCCCATTTGATGGAAGAAGATATGTGTATATTTCATTCCAATAACATAACAAAATTTCCATATATTTTATACAATGGTTTTTTATATAATAATTAATTTTTAATATTTTAAGGTGGTGTAATAATAAATAATACAAAAACGTATAGTTGGGAAGTTGACCTCTTATCAGACCACCTCTTTAGTCTTATAACAAACATATTCCTAGAATGGTTGTGTGAAAACCCAAGGTTTAAATGATTTTTGGATAGAATAAGGGATTTTATTTTAATATATATTGTATGGACCAAAATTTATTGAGGGTTATAATGAGAGAGGATATTGTGTTGGATTTTTTAAATTATGGAGAGTTTCTATATTGTAATTCATGGAAATAAAATGGTGTAACCATGTTTTTTAAATAATGATGGGTCAAAATGGTGTATTAATTATACTAATAAATGTTAATTACGGAATATGACTTGAAATTTTATTTTAGGGATGTTTTTAGGTAATTTTGAATGTTATCTATTTAGTTTAATAGATTATATATAATCACTTTTTTACTTTAACCATGGTAATTAATTTTTACTATATTTAATATTTATTATCATAAAAACATAAGTTGGTTGTTTTATAATATTTATATTTTTTGTTACCAAATTCGGAATACATTTTAACAAATTCAATTCACATATGTAGAAAAATTAAATTTAAATCAAAACCTGGAGACTTGATGATAAGGTGGGTTTTCCAGAACAAATTTCTCAAAAGTACATATGCTTTTAATTTCAAATTTAAATATAAAATTTAAAACTATGACCAAAATTATATATCTATTAATATAATTAAAATAAATTTATAGTAAAACTAAATTCAAATATAATTCAACATTGTGAATAAATTAAATGATTATGTATTTTTTAAATAAAAAATAGTATTTTTCACAATTTATCAAAAATTGAAACATTTTACAATAATATGAAAAATTTACCATAATATAATATTTATATTATTATTTAAATAATGGTTTTAATTATATTAAATAAATTTTTAAAAATTATTAAAAATTAATATTATGTAAAAATGAATTGAAGAAAACCATTTCTTTAGAAAGACAGTTTTTCTGAAAACATTTATTTTTCTGTCCAATGATTGTTCATTAATTTATAATCAATCAATATAAATTTGATTTATTTTATAAATTTATAAGACATATAATTTTTATAGTTTTGTTAGTATCATTCATACCAATAAATTTGATGTTAATCTTAATATGGTACAAGATATTACAGTTTATTTAAACTCAGGGTTGTGTGTTCTACAAGCTATGTAGGAGATAAAATTTAATGAAATATTATTTTTGGGTAATTTAATATTTGCTTTATTTGACAGATACAATTTAAAAATTATGATTTTTAAATTTTTAGTTGTCCAAATAGGATTAATACATTGCAACAGTTAGAGCTAAACAAGACATTACAAGAAGAAACTCTTTAAATATATTTCGGAAGTTCGGATTAATCATTATAAAGTATATTTTCCTTTCCAATATAGAATGAAAAATAGGAATATCATTAACGATATTGGTGATATATCAACTATACAAACACTACTAATTTTTAATATGAAAATTTTGAAATCCATAGATTGTAGTGTTATTATAGGCAATAACTATTTGTATATTTTAATTAATTATTAAAAAAATATACTTTTGTTTTATTTATTGACATATAAATTAGAATCACTGATGTTATTTAAATAGATTTATTTTAATTATCATAATATTACATAAAATTTTATAATAAAATTTTATTTTATTATTTAGTAGATTTTTAGAACCATGATTTTGAAACGTTTTTTCTTAATAAGGGAATTAAACATAACCTTTTTAATCAAAGAACACCACAAAAATTTAATTTGTTGATAGATGAATGATAAATACATATTTTATATGATATAGATTGTTTTGTGAATTTCAGGTGCTATATATTTTTAGGTTAGTTTTTTTAAAACATCTGGTTACACTATAAATCATAATTTATTTCCATCAGTATTAAAGAAAATGAAAAATATGTTGGATAATAAATGGAATGAAAAATAAGTTTTATTCATATTTTATATATATAAAATATTAATTCCACATACTATAAATAATATTTATATATTTGAAATCAATTATGGTAAAGGAAATTATATTGGTTATTCCACCATTGTTATAAATTTTTGAGTTTACAATAAATTGTAAACAAAACAATAAAATAATTCTCAAATGTGTTGATCGTTATAATTGACACATTTTTACAATGATTTTCAAAATATTAAGATTATGAAAACGATTTGGAATTTGTTTTTAGAAGTCAATATATTTTAATTTCTATAGATTTCTAAAAATAAGAAATGCTTTTGAATCAAAACTAAATTTAAAGAAGTCATATAATATGGTTGATGTGGAACAACCAACCTCTATTCCTTGAAACTAAATATTAATAAAACATCATTTTATCCATAATATTTTTTTGGACATTTAAAAATAAATGAAAATCAAAATTTATTAACATTATTTGTGGGAAAATCCTATATTCTAACCCCATGTTGTACAAAAAATTACAGATTATTATTCATGTTATGAAATTTTGGAGAACAGTAAGTGAGAGTAACATAATAAATTAAAATTGAACATGGATTGTGAATAACGAAAATTACATGGTAATCCTATGTTAATAGAATCATATTGAATCTTGTATAATAAATTAAAAAAATTAATCCACATTTCATAATAAGGTGTAGATTTTTTCTAAAGGTTATAATCAGAATAAATTCGTGGTCCGCGTTGAATACTTTTTCCCTATTAAAATATTTGAATCAATCTAAAATCTACTAGCCTTTATATCTAATTTTAATATATTTTTATATCAATTAATATTTTTTAGTGACTTAATTATTGATTAAATTTTTTAGGAGGTTTATATTGACCAATAATATGATTTTGATGATGATAAATTTTCAGATCATGTATTTAATTATACTAAGGAATTTTTTCAATTGAAAAATGCTATGAGAGACTCGTACAAAAATTTATCCATATTAATTTTTCTAGATTATACAAAAGGAATATCATTTCTAACTATTTTGGTCATGAATTTTAATTATGAATCTATAAATATAAAGACATATATAGTTGAAACTATTTTCAGATCCATACTAAAAAAGATTGCGTAATGATTTAAAAAATTTATATAGAAATAATTTTAGATGACTATAATTGGTAAAAATACTTTTATTATTATTAATTTTCAAAAATTTCATAATTCAAAAGATACAAATTTTCCTCAATATATATTTATATAAATGTTTTTTTGATATTTCATCTATTATTACCACTCTAGTAAGAGATGATTACAAACATGACCTTAATGAATTTGGGAATGTGGTTGATCATTTATTGGGGTCTGATGAAAATTTTAAAATTCTAACATCAAATTGTATAGATTTTATGTTCTCTATAAATATTTATGTGTGAGTTATTTCATATCCAAATAAAGACTATATATAAGTATTTACAAGTATATTCCTCTATTTTAATATAACATCAAATTAATGAATTCTATATCAATCAAAATGTGAATTCATAATTAAAAATATATTTATTTATGTACATATATATTGTAGTATATATAATAGATAGAAAAATTACATTAACAACATTCCACTTATTTGGTGAGTCTTTATTTTCGTGATCTCATTATTTAAATAATCCTATAACTCATTCCATTTTTTGAGAAAGAATGTATAGCAATTGGATATTTTTTTCAGTTCCTATGAATCTAAGAGACACTTATGTGTCCACAAGAAGGATATTATTATTAAAAAATCAATTGTTTCCTTATAGAATGTATGTAAGTGAATGTTAGTATTTTTTATGATGAATTAATATAGATAAATATATTAATTTGAAGAAACAATAAGAATAAATATGAGAATAAAGGGGAATAAAGAAAATCAAATGCAATAGTCTATAAAAAATATTAAAATAATAAGAATAAAATAAAGAAATTATAATTATGGTCACAATTGAACAATGAAATAAATAGAAAGACATATAATAATACACTAATGAGACAAAAATGGACAATAATCTCAAGATTAAAAATTAATTTATAGAAAAATTTCTTACTAGAAATGGATAAGTCTAACAAGTTCATTTCAAACTATACATTAAATGTTGAAAATGGTATAAAAGTAAATAAAATGGGTAATCAAAAAATCTCAATGTAGTAAAGAATAATTTTGAAAGTGAAATAAATATAATGGAAGAATATCAATAAATAATAATAAAATAAATAATAATTATTAATATGAAACACAAAAATTGATGGAATCATAAAAAAAGGTGTCTAAGAAAAATTACAAAAAGATTTAGTTATTTAAATTGTCTGGTCTAAGGGTTATTCAACCACTAGTAACCATCTGAAAAATTGAATATTATAAAGATAGCATATGTGGGAATTGATTTAATGTTTATCCCACCAATTTTGGAAAATTTAATGTCATAGTTTAATTGGTAAACATTGAATCATGTCTTTATTCAATATATACACCAAATCTGGAAAAAGAAAAAAATCATAAATAGAAGTAGAATAATGTATTACATTAATAAAATAAAAATAATAATTTTTTAAAAAAATTATCATTTTGATAATAATTTAATAAATATTTTTTATTAATCAAAATTATATATATTTGAATATAATTAAACTAATAATACAGTTCTACCATGGTTGCCTCTATGACATTAGTGATGAGATATGGAAAATAAATTTATAAAGCATTTTTTTTAATTCATCATGATGTAAAGGTGAAATAGTTGATGTTTAGAAAAATTGGGATATTGAAGTAGAAAAGAAATATGATATTATTTATGTTAAAAATAACTATCAAAAATTAAGGAAAATTATTATAGTGATGAAATATTTTAATAGTATACATATACATGAATTTAATTAACAATTCATGATAAAATGCATATTAAAGTTAATTGTGATTACGATTTTACTCAAAATTAGTTATTAGTGGTAAATATTTTCTAAAATAAATACACAAAGTAATTTTTTTATATGAGGAATTATATTAAAGACAAGAAATAAATGGAAATTGGTGTTTCATGAACATATAATTGATTTTATTAATATTCAAGAGATCAATAATTTACATCAATCTTCCAAACATGATAGAATGAAAAATGTAATCTGAGATAAATATATTTAGTAGATAAAACTTTTTAAATCTTATAGAATATACTAATTATAATTATTGTTTCTAAAAAGTTATTTTATTTCATATAAAATCAATATAAGAGACACAAGATTGTTTATAATTGGAGTTAGTGGTGGGATGAAAGAAATGATCCATTTTGAAAATGTTTTGAGGATATTTAATGTAAAAATATGGTGTTATAAAAGAATATTTTTGGTTCTCTTGAATTATAAATCCATAATGTTTTTTGGATTCCATAGTATTGAATAGTCAATTGTGTGTTTTTATTTTCTATTATGATTTCAACCCCATTATAAATATTATTATTTATAATTTGATAATATATTTTTTGAAAATTACAATGAATGGTAATTATTTAACATTATGATTTCCTCAATAAAAATTCCAAAACATTATATGATAGGGTCTCCTTTTCAAATTAAGATATATTTCATTAAAATGTTGTATTTTTACTTATTTATACATATTTATCTTATACCTATATTTATTAAGATAAAAAGTGAGAGATTATTCATTCATAATGAAAATTGTTACCTATATATCTCATTTTTTATGGAAAAAAATAAAAATACATTTAATACCATTGTATAATTGTTTATAATGATATTTTTACTATTATTGTTTTGTTAAAACTCTCAAAATAAAATATTATCCTTCTGAATTACATTCTCGAAAAATATCATTATTCAAGAAATTGACAAATTTATAATCATGTCGAAAAAGAATAACATTGATAATGTGAATATAAAACACTTATAATAAAATATATAGTAATGAAAAAAATGATTTTTATATCCACTATATATAAAATAGTGATAAATCACTATAAATATGTATGATATTAAAAAAATAAGCATTTTTATTGTGTGTTTGATTCCACATAAGATGTTTTCTATCAGTTTTATGTATTAGTGGCATTGTTTCTGATTATTCATTAGAATCGAATTTGTATTATATATTTTAAACGTTTTCACACAACACATCTCTTGGGTTCAAATAATATATAGGAAATTAATTATTTCAATCAATATTTTCTCAAAGAATCTATTGGGATGAGAGATTACCTCTACTAATCTATGCATCGACCATGTTCACTTTTGAAATATTATATTTAGATAATAGAATTTATCCCCCTTCAATATTGGGATAAAAATAAATATATTTCATTGTTATAAATATGTATATATTTTCCAAATAAAATTTTAAGGGTCTTTATTATTGTTTATCAAAAACATCAATGCACTGTTTACAATTTTTTTATTTTCATGATATCAATATAATATTTTTATATTAAAATATTTTATAGTAAATTCTCAGTTGAAATTGTTTATTATCAATAAAAAAATATGTTAATTTATTGACTTTTTCTGTAATAGTCTTAGTTAAGAGTGATAAAATATTATTTATTCAAAATACATTTTAAATATGGGATATTTTTTTGATTCCTAAAAAATTTCCATCACTCCCACATGAAGCTTCATAACTTGAACAATTGTCCCAAGTATCTACTGTCATTAATACATATTTTAGGACACATATTATGTTAAAAATGGATATAGAAAAACATTTTTTAAAAAATTACATATTTTTATAATATTTACTTATCTGTGAAAATAATATATATACTTCTTAATGATTTTAAATGAGTTAACTTTCCACATTGAAATGAGTAATATAAAAATACATTAATAATATTTTTGTTATATATCCCTATTTTAAATAAGATAATAAGTTAAGAACATTAATTTTTTTCCAGTAAAATCACCTAAATATACAAATGTACTTGTCTTCACCCACTTCTTTATTCTAGTTTCAACTGTTGATCCGAAACAAAATTTTAAAAAACCGTTTAATGGGTAAAAAATAAAGAAAAAATTATGTAATTCATACAATTTCATAATCTCCAATAGATATCACTTGATACCAATTATTGATAATATAATTCCATTATTCCATTATTCTATCTAATCATTGTATAATTATACTTTATATATTCCATGAAACTATAATGTCAATTGTTGACCATATACATCAAATAATCACCCTTAACTCTCGATAAATTAATTCACCTCTATAAAAACAATTCTAAAAAATATTCACCATGGTAGTATCTTTTTTATAATTAAGTATGATGAAATCACAGATGATACCTATTTGTTAATGTATATATTATTAAAATAGTATCTCCTTGTAAGTTATTACTACTTATCCATAAAGCTAGGGTGGACCTAGTTTTTCATTACAGCTTGGAACCACTTACATATGTATGATTATATTATTGTTATCCATTTTGGATTAATATATTAGAATAGTATTTGATTCCACATTTATTATATAACACCACATGACATTATATTGTATTTATGTTTAAATAAATTCTTTTTTATCAATATCTTACTAGACCTGAAACACTAATAATAAAATGGAAAATTATATATTATAAAATATCTATTTAATTTATGGTTATAAATATTATTAACCACATTATGAAATTTATATATAAATTTTTTACTTGAATCGAATGTATTGGTTAATTCTTAATATTTAATAACTCAATTTTTAGTATGGTAATTTTTTAATTCATAATTATTGAAATCTTCAAAATGGTTATATTTTTCATTTTGAGTTAAAATATCATAATTAAATTCTACAACATTTAAAATTTACATTTATTACAATGAAATAATTTTATTAAAAAAATATTAAAAATAAATAAAGGTTAAATTTTGGGATTTTGTTTGAAAATAATGACATGTATGTGACTAGTAAAAAGTATATATCTTAATTTCATAATAATAAAAATTAAAATTAATTTTTGGTATATTTTCTTTTTTGGGATGAAAAACAAATTTTTCTAAAAATGATTTCTATGTGCGCAAATTTAATGTCTTGACCTGGTTTACCATCAAATTGGTAGACGGACTAGTGGTTCACATGGCCTCAAGCGCATCTCCCCATATTGCCGAGGCTGAAAACTAGCAGGGAGGGTCTTAAGAGGTCTTATTTGGGACACTATAACCTCATATCAGAGTAAAAAAAGTGGTTTGTAGATAATATCAAAAGCAGTATAATCGCAAAGAATAAGCTGTGGAAGAAAGATAATAATGATTTTTATAAAACTGGACAATTCCATATTATATATATCATGCATGTCATGGGGATACATAATTTGAAAGTAGTAAAGAAGAAGCATTATTTTTACAACAGAACAATACAATACATAAATAAGGAAAAGAAATAAAAATTCCAAAGGCAATCATCATAAGCACCCTAAGATTCATATCATTTAATTACTCATAACTCTGTGTATAAGCATAAGACAAGACGAAAGGTCTAATATCTAATAGCCTGTAAACAATAATGGTCTACTTGGGTGCCCTAGTATAATGGTGGCACATGTTGGGTGTGATATATAAATCTCAGTAGGCCGGTACCACCAGTGTCTAGACATATCCAGATAGTGTGAAATAAATGTAGCTTTTGTTGATATGAATTATTAATGAAATAATGGAATATATAATTAACACTTTTCTAGGTTCTAAAGGGACACCTGATAATGACATCTGCTTCATCCTACGGTTGGAATGTCAGATCAAGTCACTATGCATATATATTTATCAGTAATTGTGTGGGGTAAAAAATCCTCTCTTCCATAATAGAATATTAATCATTCTCAGTTTGTGGAAACTTGTAATATAGGTATTGGGTAAAACATCCTTTCTATAATTAGAAGATAATAGGTTATAGTTGGCCTTATCATTTTCAGACTTTTAATATAGTTCATTAAGTGGTCTCTACATGTGCACACATTCAATATAGGTAAGGGATGAACTACCTTCCATCCATTGTAATTTACCCATTGTTCCATAGTTATAATATAATTCATATGAAATTATCACATTTTCATTTACAAATAGACACACTATATACACATAAAAAACACATTCACATTTACACTTACAGAAACTCCACATATGTATCTAAATCCTAACATTGACATATGGATTACATTGATTCATCCCAAGTGTACTTAAGTCATAACATCTTAAGGATTTATAAAGTAAATGATTACATACACATCCCCTAGCATAAGGAAAAGCTTGTCACAGATGTCATAAGAAATTAAAAATTCAATTTAAACATTTCAATTAACATTTGGTGATTTACGATCATAAATAAGGGGTATGGAAAACCCCCAAGTCATGTAATGATCAATAAATTCATTTCACAATCATTGGTCATGATTACTACAGTATCCCAAGGCATTTTATTACCACTCTAATACATTTCAATTTATGTTTAACCATTTAATACATTTCCAAGAAAAAAATGACATTTTGTTTGATCCCTCATACTCAAGGTCTTCATGCCAAATTTATCTAAACATGGAAAATCTATGTAAGGAATAATCATTTCAATTAGAGTATGTCACAATCTCAATTTTGTCTCCATAAAAAGTCCACTTATATTAATTTAAGGAAGGTAAACCTATCACATGTAGGTATACCTATATATTTAACTCAATTATATTTCTTAATCATCGAAAATCATACTCATGGTATAAAGAGACAAAAATACTTTTTATGTAGGAAAGGATACAACCTAATCATGTTGCATTAATCATGAACTAAGAACAGTGTGAAAATCAACTAATTAACGCATTAATGATTTTAAAGGGAATTGAATGCAACCCTACCTCAGGGTGGAAACATGATATCCACTTCATCTCTCAGAACATTATAACTAAAATACATTGTTTCCCCACTGAACATCCGCACCATCACATAAAAGAAAGTACACCTTGCCCCTATGAACACACTTGAATGGCCATTAACAAGTGCAAGGAGATGCTCAAAAATATTCTTATATTCATATACCCATCTCAAATAACCTATGAATGAATTTTTAGATATATACATAGAAAAACCTATACCCATAAAACTATATTCACTTACAATTATGAATATATGTGTAATGGGGGATCCTACATATATACACATACCTATGAACATACAGGTTTGTAACCTTAGACCCAGTGACTCGATATCATGTGAATCATCCAATTCACTACAAAAAACATACATGGGACTCATAATCAAAATAATACGATAAAATAAATGGTGTTTGAAACCAAACATAGGGTATGAGACTTTACCGTGGATCATGGTGGTGAACCGAAAGAAGTTGAACCGCCTCGCCTTCAGGGATGGTTCCTGAAAAACCGAAAAACAAGACACATGAGGCACTCCGTATAACCTAGAACTGGAAAAGAATAAAAATGGAGGTAAACCCAACACTAGGCTCATCCGAACATCATACAGTGAAGGAGAATACACAATTGGTCAAAACGAAGAATTAACATGAGGAAGAGAGACCTACCATGGAGTTTCGAACCATGATATTGCAAAAATCCATGAGGAGTCTGATCCGGAGAAGAGTTTGTAGGATGGGGGTTTTGCATCAAAGGGGGAACCCCCTATGGGGTGAGTTGCATATGTATAATATATTAGGGGAAATATTTATTGTTTATTTATAATTTTATTTTTTAAAATAATTTAATTCATTAAACAAACCAGACCTTATGGTTTGACCGACATGGTTTGGAAAAATGTGCCTCAACTATGTGGCACCCTCCATTTAATAAAATCCCCACATAAGGGCTTGGTTCATGGTTTATAAATACATATAAAAACCATGTGGAACACTGCAACCCTTGTAGATATGGGCTCATGTTTACCTGTAGTGGGCCGCACGGTTTAAGACAAAAAATTTGCTCCATGATTTTTTTCAAAAACCCTATTTTAAAGGGTCTGGTTCATCCAAAACTCTTCATGATACCTGGGTAACATAAAAAGGCTTCACCCAAGTAAAAAATCACATTTCAGTGACACAACAGTCAAAATTATATTTTGAGGCTTAGTTTAAAAAATGACCCATTTAGTAATTTAAAATTTCAAAAACATTTTCTTTAGCCAAGTACAAATTGGGGATCATAAAAAATTCCCACCATATAACTTCTCATCACTGAGATGCCTCTGGGAACAATGTACGCATCTGCCGACCTATATGGTTCATGAAGCTTCATCCAAAAAGTCACGCTGAGTTTCCAAATATCCAATGCACCCATAACAATTTCATAGGAAAACAACACATAAGACTTTCAAAATTTGAGAAAATGATAATTCTCTAACCGAAACATCGAAACAACACTTACCTGATCCCATCTACCCAGATACATGATCATGTAGTCACATCTTCTAGCATCTAGAAAGAGGTACATCACAGCTTAGGCTTTAACATTAAAGGTCCAATTCCAGTCCATGACTCAACCAATGATTAAATTTCCTTTCAAATCATGTTTTATGACTTTCAAAGATGATCGAAGTATGATTTTAAAATTAATGAAAAGTTGATTACCCATCGACATCCAAAGCCAAATTTGAGGTAGTTTTTCATGAAAAACACAGGTCGACACCAACCACACTCATACTCACATGATGACATTCCTTAAAATAGTTCTTCACAAACTGTAACCAATAAACAAGAAAGTAAAGAGCCAAGACAACATGGAAAACTAAATAATTACATGAATAGCTTAGATTACCAAAATTTTATAATCAAAACCCTGATGCCTTCTCCTAAGTCATCTTACATTTACAGAAAACATGCTCACAAAATCCTACACCCGACCCCTGATGATGTTTCTTAGATTTAACCACGAGGGAAACCATGAATCATATGTGAAACTTCTTAATAGAACCACACTTTCAAGACCTACAACTTTAAGTCATTAACACGATGTAAGAACGATGCATTTTTAGTACATCTAGGACAATGAAATGATAAGGTACATGGTTTTTTCTTAGAATAATACACTAAAATTATTTATTTGATAGATTGTAGTCAGAAATACACGACTACTAGGAGAAACTATATTTGAACCAAAACTAGTCAAGTTCAAAGAGAAATCGTGGCTTCACTTGTTGACACCCCATCAGAAACTAACACACAAATCCTTGACCACTCAAGGACATTTTGTGATCATTAAAACCTTACCACCAATTCCCATCAAAATAAAATAATGCTTATTAGGGGATTCATACACACCCAAAGTCAACAACGTCATGCTTCCAATAATTCACTTCCATGATTGCAATAACTGATAGCCTCAGAGGCTTTCAAACATGATAAACCACTTCCCAATGTCATTTTAATTAGTGTCCTTTCTACTTAGAAGGGAACATCTACAAGATTCAATACAATTATCTCTACTATATTTGTGTTTTAGCAGTCGTGGAAGAGATGACTATCCTCTGACCACCAAGCCTGGCCTTAACACCTAAAATTATGGTGTGATGCTCCTTCAAGACACAATCACATAATCCAGACACATATAAAGAAATATAAATTCCAATAGAAATTAAAACCTAAACAGTTGGCATGTCAAAACACCTATTCTTTTTGAATCTTCATTCTGATCTTTGGGATGAAACTCATTCTCTAAAAACAATTCATATTTCTCCATATGACCATTATTATGGATGATGAAATCCCCAGTCCTCCATTACTGAGGAAAATAAAAGGCCAAATGACCTAAAATATAGTGGACCATGCCTGAGGGATTCTTAACCAATTGATAATGATCATTCACTAATGATCACACCCACAAATAAGACTAAAAAACAAAATGACAACCTATATGATCGTGGGTTTCATTTGAAAATAAAATTTCTCAAAGGGAAAAAATTACCCAATGGGAACTAATGTTTTTAAAAATCACGAAACTAGGAAGAAACTGATATAATAAGGAGGATACCTACCATGAGATACCCCCTTATAAAGAACAAGCATAAACCCAATTATTTTGTCAGGCCAAAAAAAAGTGACAGGCTCAAACGCCAAACATTTTAAGAAATTTCTATAGAAACAATGCCTATGGAAAACTCCTATGATTCTCTTCCATGGAACCTCATAGAGAAACGTAAAACGACCATTACATGAGTTTTTTACCGAGATCACCAATATAGGTTTTATTAATAATCCCTTTTTTACATTTATTCACATTTATCCTTTAATAAATTTTAGAATTAAAAATAGTAAAAAGGACACATTTCATACAAAACCACTTGGAAGCTGATTTATGAAAAAAAACTTAAAGCAAGATATAAATATTTCACAAAACATCCTTTTAAACATTTAATCATTCAATTAAATCCCATTTTAAATATCAAATTTATCAAAATAACATCCTTTTTAACAATTAAGTATACTTACAAGGGTACCATTTAAAAGATTTTTATTCATAACATATCACAAGGAATCATGCCATCACATTTAGTGTTGGTTTCCATATACCAATTCATGTATTTCCCAGACACTTCATGGATTTAAAATTGGCTCCAATTAATCGATATCAAACTAAATATCAGATTATAGAATTATAAAATATATCATAGACTAACTATATGGGTGGTCATATTCCAACCTATAAAGCACCCATACAAATTAATGTTTGTCATTTGGCTCCGTTTAATAATAATAAAATTACATTAACATATAATTATTATTCTCCATTCATTTTAAAAAAGTTAAAAAGATGTTTTAAATATATGGGTTACCTTTTCCCATGTATAAGGTTCCCGTACACCATACAATTGGAAACCATCTCCCATTTATTATCAACCCATATATTTATCCCAAAATAATAATTTAATAATAAAAAATACAAAAACATACTATAACATATATACATGGTCTGTGAATAGGCTAGGCATGATAATGAAACAAAAGGACAACATAGTTATCAATAAGGCTTGTTATACTAACTGGAAAGCATGCATAAAAATTATGTAAGTTGGTAAAAATATTATCATGTTATTAAAACTCCAAACATTGAATAATAGTCATGGAAGAAATTCTAAATTGACAAACAACCTACATATGCAGATACATGGAATTCCATATGCATGACATGTGAATTTAATATGTGCCTATATTGATGCATGCAATGAGTCAACCTTTCCAAATTAGACTAACGGTAAAATGATAGAAATTCCATAATTCATTAAGCTGCAAAAAATAAAACAATCACTCTAGGTGGAATCATAACAATTGTAATAGTGAAAAACATATACAACAATTCCCAGCTCTAGTCATTTCCAATACATGGGATAATCTTTCCAAATAATAAATATTAACAGATTTAAGACACATTCATATTCTCTTATCTACCAACAAAAAATTTAATACAAATGAATATATTAATCTCTATACCACATTGTAACATCCCATGTCATCTTACCATCAAATCGGTATCCACGCCTGTGGGTCACATGGCCTCAAGCATGTATCCCCTTATGCCAGAGTCTGTAGACTAGTAGTGAGGGCCCTTACAGTTGATAGTGGGGAGTCTATACCATCATATCAGAGTATCACATTTGTAAAACATATACAAATGACATATAATAGTGGAACACGTATTATAGAAATGAATAAGTAGTGGGAGAAATATAATAATCATATTAATAAAAGTGGCCAATGCCATTTTATACAGAGCAAGCATGTTAGGGAGAGACACAATTTGAATGTAGTAAAAAGTCATGATTTTCAAAACATAAAAATATATGAATCAAATAATGAAAATAAATAAATATTCATAACGAAATCTCCATGACCATTCTAAGACCTAGATCAATCCTTTACTCATAACTCTAGTTGAGAGCATAAAACAATAAGCAAGGTCCAAGGTCTATATTCTTGCGAACAAGAAAGGACTACTCAGGTACCCCAGTACTATGGTAGCTTGCGTAGGGTGAGAGATAAATATCATAGTAGTTGGGAACCACCAGTTTCAAAATCTATCCAAACAGTGTATTTTAAATTTAACAGTCTGCAGGTATGAAGTATTAATTACAGAATTGAATATATAATTAACACCTATCCATGTTCCTTTGGGACACCTGACAGCAACACCTGCTTCAACCCATGGGCGGTATGTCTGATCAAGTCAATATATATATATATCATATACTGTGTGGGTGGGAAATCATAAATTCTATAATAGATCATAAAGTATCCTCATCATGTGCACACTATTAATATTATCTGGGGGTAAAATTTCTCCCATCCTGAGAAGATATTTGGTCATAAGTGGCCTCAACATGTTCACACATTTAATATAGGCATGGGGTTAACTACCTCCCATCCATCTCCATTTAGACATAGTTCCATTATTATAATATAATTATAATGTAATTATATAATATTAATTTCAAAAGAAACACACCATATACACATAAGAAAACACGATGACATTTATACTTAAGTCATTTCCTCTTATGTATCTCAATCATAACATTAATATATTGATCACATTAATTAATCCCAGATTTACTTAAGGCATATCATATTAAGTATTTATAAAGGCATTGGTTACATACTCATCACAAAACATGAAGAAATTCCTCACATGCATGTCAAAATACATTTCAAATTCCCTTTAAACATTTCAATTGACATATCGTGATTTACAATCATTGAGAAGGGGTATGGACTAAACCACCCATAAAATGTTAAGTTCACTAAATTCATTTCACTATTATATGTAGTGCTTAATAAATTAACATAAGGAATGGTTTAGAAACTCTAATATATTTCATTTCATTTATAACAATTTAATACATTTCAAAGGAAACCATGTCATTTGGTATGAGACCTTATACTCAATGTCATCATGCACAATTTTCATAAAGATGGAAAATTGATGTAAGGTATAAGGATTTAAATTAAAGGATGTCACCATCTCACTCTAGTCAACCTAAACAAGGCCACTTTAAATACTTTAAGGAAGGTTAACCTATCAAATTCAGGTCACCCAATACAATCAACTCATTCATGTTTCCTAAACATGTAAAATCGTACACTTGGTATAAAGCGATAACAAGGATTTTTAAGCACACAAGGAAAAAGTCTTATAATACTACATTAATAAGGAACTAAGAATAGTGTGACAATCAACTAATTAATGCATTATGAATATTAATCTCAATTTCATTGTTATATATTTATTATGAAGTAAAGAAACACTCAAAACAAGAGTGAAGCCTTGGCCAAAAAACTAAGTATAGGGAGGCATGATGTAGTGATTCCCTAGCTAATCCCATCTATTCCAGTTTACCCCCTCCAGTCCCAGTTTAAGGGAATTCATGAAGCATATAAAGTTGGATCCCTAGTCTACCACTGCCATGCAGGATAGATGGTTAGCTACCTTGTTTCCCTCACACAACGGGTGGACCACCGGGACTTTGTTTTTGTTGATGATGGATTTACATCTCATAATGATATAACCTACCAACCATGGAGTAGAGGCTTTGTCACACATGGAATAAGGTTTAATAATGGAGTCAGTTTCCACCTGTTTGATAAAGGGATGCTTCTATCCACATATCCTCAGACCCATTTTCATTGCTTTGGCCTCCGCCTGGATAGAATTCACCCTCCTATAGTATGCAATAAATTCAAGGACACTTCCACTATAGTATTGGACACCCCACTACCTCTCATGATACCCATTATACAAGACCTATCAAAATTCATCTTGAAGACCCTAACTGGTGGTGTCCACTGGACCCAATGTCCCCTTGGCCTAGAAATAGAATGTTACACCATAGTCACAATCACCTATAGATCTCTCAGAGAAGGCGTTGCATACAATTCATCTCTTGGAACATTCTAACTAAATGTCGTTACTCCCACAATAAGAAAACACACCATTAAATTGTTTCAAGGAAAATAATCCCCTGTGAACACACCCACATGGCCATTAGCATGTGGAAGGGGATCCTCACATTACGATTAAATGAATATACCCATCTCTACAAACCTACGGATGGATTTTCATATATATAAATAGGCACACCAATTCCCATTAACGTATATTCACTACCATGGATGAATATCTGTGTAACTGTGAAACCAACATATATATACATACCTATGATCATGATTGCGAGTCGACTTAGACCTGATGACTTGAAACCATGAGAGTCAGTCCAACACACAACCCAACACATACTAGGGACTCGTGAACACCATAAGAGTATCATATAAGGGGAGAGAAACTAAGAATATGGTATGAAACAAAACCTTAGATGGTAGCAGCGAACTCAAACAAACTGAACAGCCTTAACTTCGGTGGGGGTTGATAGATCATGGAAGAATAATAACTGAGTGTCCCTATACATAATCTATAACCAAAAAAGAAAAAAAATCTTTAGTTAAACCCACCACTTGGTTCAGCTGAAAACTATAGGTTTAAGAGAAGATAAATTTAGCTGAAATGAAGCATTAACATGAGGGAGAGAGGCATACCATGTAATTTTAGACCATGATCAAGTAGAACTCCATGAAGAATCAGAGCAGGAGAGGAAGTCGTATGAGGGGAGGGTCGTGCTTAGGAGGGGGAACCCCATGTGGGGTGAATCGTGTAGGTATGATAGAGTAGGGGGGATATTGAGTGTTTTATTTTAGTACTAAATTTTTATAAATTAATGTAACTCATTAAATAGAATTGTATGGATGGATTGACCCACAGTGTTTGGGAAAATGTGTTCCAACCATGTCTCCCACTCTGTTTAAGAAACTTTTCTAGCACGGGCTAGCAACACAGTTTTGAAAATCATGTGTAGCCCATGAAAAACACCTTTTCCCCTTAAATATATCCACATGGTTACCTTCATTGGGACAAAACATTTCATACAAAGTGTGTTCCCTATGTAGTTTTTCAAAATACCCAGTTTTCTTGGTCTAGCGCTCCCAAAACTCATTGAGCCACCTAGGGAAGTTAACAATATTTCACCCAAGTCCAAAAATATCACTTTGACGTAACCTGACACATTGAATTCCGTTTGAAGGCTCGGATATAAAAATGTCTAGTTCATAAATTCAAAAAGTTTACAATCCTTCGATTTTTAGTCCTATCCAAAACACAGATCATTTCACCAATATATTTTTATATGAATTAATAAATTAAATTAACACTAAATAATTATTTTAATGAAATTTAAAGATTATATATTCATTAATATTATATTACATTAATTTTATTATTTTTATAAGGCGGGGAATCTTTAAAAATCATTTTATATGGATAAAAAATAATTTTTTATAAAATAAAATCATTTCATTTTTAATGTATATTTTAAAATGGCCTTATGTCACATAAAAAATTGAATATTAAATATTGGATGTCATGTTTTCAATCACTAGGGTAAAATTTGGTGAAAAAGATATTTTATTTGTTTTAATTTAGAATAGAACGTTTGGTAAATATTTTCACCTCAAAATAGGTAAAAGGGGTAAAATAGTTTTCAAAAATTTGTATAAATCTTCATAGTTTCAATAAAACTTACCTTTATCCTATTAGATTATTGGATTTTTTTTATCCTCCTCCTAGTTTCTAAAAAATGGAAATTTGGTGTAATGAACTAGGTATTTATATAATTATACTTTTTGATTTTTATTAATACTGATGAATAAGATATTTATTTTTTGTTAAAGGGGGATTATTTTTTTGATAGCGTACTCTACATGCAATGATAGGCTTCTCTGAAATCTTACACTTCACACATCGTTGAGTTATGCTGAAAAATAATACAGTAATAATATTATTATTTTAAATGATAGTTTACACCAAGTTGTTGGAATGGAGGGAATGGGTAGTATTGTCTGAATTTTTATATAAGGGTTACACATGTTTAAAATGTAATTCATTGATTACCAAATTTATTAGAAATGGAAATAAAAACCAATTGATTATATCGTTTGTGTTTTTATGAAAACCTATTTAAAAAATAATAATTGTGTTTTAATATCACTCTTTGTGGATTTTAATTAAATGAAAAATATATACTATATATTCCATGCAATGTTTTAATTTCATATTATATTTTTTCTATATATGATATAAGAATAAATTAATTTTTTGGATAAGAGAAGTATTTTTCAATAAATGCAGTTTTACCGCCATTTGATGGAGAACCCTTTTTAAATAATTTTTTTGACACCATTATGTGTTTTATTAGACAAAATAATCGTTTTCTATAAAAGATGAAAATCAAAATTTACTTTTTATTGATGATTGGTATTTTTCTACTAAAGTTCATATTTTAATGATTGTTAAAAATAATGCATTTTAATTCAAAACTACCTTTTAAAATAATTTATTTATATAGTTAGATTATAATTTTAATTGGTTTTAAACTTTAATTGGATTATTATTTTTATCATTTTATGCAATTTTGTTCATTGGAAGTAACTTCACATAGAAATTTGACATAAAATTATGTCAATATTTTGGTAGTTTTTACTTCTTAAAAACACGTTTTTTGGTTTTGACAACAGGAATTAATTTTAAACTAATTTATTCAACTTCTGTGTTTTAAATGTGGAAATATGGATTCCATATTTGGAATCAAGATATCAATATTTTTTAAATAGGCAACTTTTATTTTTAGACACTATGAATAGTAACTTCAGTAAATATTTTATTTACCATAGTTAAAAGGTAAATCCCATAAATAAGGGTAATGTAATATTATAATAATATTAAATTACCCAAACATGTTTTCTAATACTATTTTTTTAGATACATCTAACCATGAGAATCCTTGGGTCAATTATGGGACCCCATGGAGCCACTTGTAAGTGGACATTACATTTAATTACTTTTAATATAAAGTGATGAAAAATATAACAAAAAAATATATCTTTTAATAAAAAAAAATTTATATGGGGGTATATAAGTGATATATTCTAATATAAATAGGTATTATAAATCTGATAACATTTCCTACATCATGGTAATTTAGATATAATTTTTAGACATCAAATATATAAATTTAATTATAACACCATGATGATTTAGTGATTTCTTCATTAATGAATGTTTTAAAAAAACGAGATTATAAATATTAAAATAAATTTATTTTGAACCCTTTTACCTCAAAAACTAATTTTAGGGATGCATATGAATTGTAATTTTTTAATTAATGAATTTTTTTTAATGAATAATTTTTTTCTGGATTTTTAAAAAGCCATTATATGTATAGTATAAAAATTTATATAAATTAGTTTTAAAATCAATTAATATTTTATTAAATGATATAATAGTCCTAAAAATATAATTTTCGGAAAAATTACATATATGATATTTAATAGATAATTAATGATCCATTTTTTTCTTGTCATTTTATAGTAACTATGGTAACCATATATTATGAATATACAAGATGACATAGTAATAGTTAAATAAGTTTTACTAATGGTTAAAGCAAAAATATAAGGTTAATTTAATGACCTAAATTTTTCTAACCCAAATTGGATGAGACAATTTCAACCAATAATCATATTTTATTTGAAATATAACCCTAGGGTGTTATTATAAATCAAAAATCAGCTAATAATAAAATAATACCTTCAAACATTCCTAAGCTGCCCCTCCTCCCTCTTATAAATGGCCACCAGCTCTAACACCTTACACACACCTTTAAATTCCATTAGCTTATCCAAAATATAATCCAATAAGATCCAAACATCCCTATATTAGGAATATAATATTTAAATTACGAATCAGGAAAATTCAGAAAGCCTATTCGCTCAAATCAGAGGGATTTACCCCTTTTAAGAGGTATCGTCTTCTTCAAAGTTCCCTTACAATATCATACTCATTCACCCCCTATTATATTCTTATTATTTGATTACATAATAGAAATAGTATCATAAATATTAAAGGATTTTTTATAAGATTTATTAGAACTACACTTACACACACCTCCATCTAATGGATTCAGAACATACTGTTTCGGTGGACGTTGAACTACTACCTCACAAAACAATGATTGTTCAATTATCTCCCACCACCTCTTATAGTGGAAATTATGATGGAACTGTAATTATAAATGTTATATATAATATTTACTTTATATCTATTATTAGGTAACTCTCATTTATAAAATAATTTTATGCTTTTCATATTGTATAAATACGATATTTTCATTTGACGAAGTGTGGACTACAATCCCCTCGAAGTGATATGACTCATTCAAGCTATACATGGAACATATAAATGATTGAATTAATAAATATATGTAAAATATATAACAAAGATATTATATTGTAACTATAATATACCTATTTATTATTAATTTTTCATTACTTTAAATAGGAAAAATAAATGAATGTAGCGTTAATGCGTACGTACGACTTACCATCAACAAAAACGGTGCATTACATTTCTTATATCGAAATGCTATGGATTATTCTAAATAAATACAAACTCGATGTATATTTTATATATAATATCTAAATCTAGAATATAATTCTGGAGATAATTTAATTTTTACCACATGGACAATTTGTAATTATAATAAGTTCCTTTTTTGACTCAATATCCGAACATTGACAAAATGTAAAATATGAAACCAAATAATTAAATAATGGTTATTATAGGGTAATAAGTGATATAAAAGTAATAATAAACCTTAAAACGATTCTAAATCAAGTATAAATTAACTTGAGTTTATTATTCTTGAATAATAAAAATCATAAAGGCAGTCAGACTGTACGTGAGTGACTTCGTCTCAATCATCGTTCATTGAGGTATATTTTGATTATACATGAATTTATTTTATATGGTTTATAATAAAATCCTTTTAAATTTACTTTCACTCAAAGGGAATATTTTTTTTTCAAATTATTTTACTGAATGAAAAATGTAATTTTTTTAACAAACGCGGTGATAATGACTGTTCCTCTGCCACGTGCATTATTTGATATTTCACTTCTACAACAAGCCTTGATGTTTTTAAATGGGAAATAAAAACCATGTACCCTTTATAACTTTTTTGGTATTGAAAATGGTTTTGAAAGTGGATTTACTATTCCAATATCTTCAAATTATTTCAACAGATTACAAATGAAATTTTATTTTTAAATATTGATATATGAAATCATTTATAAATAATTATTATATAATGGTAATTAGACATTTGCCTAGTGGATATGTGATTAACCATATGATTAGTGGTTCCATGAAAAACTGAGGACTGGTGGATACTTTATAACCCTTAATGCATTGGGTATTCTAGTCGGCTGTATCGCTATTCCATAGCTAAGAATGATTTGTAGAAGTTGACGGTATGGTTATTCTATTTTATTATGACTCTGTCCCAAGTTTAACTTTTATATATTATTTGTTATTTTTATGTGTTTGATGGGAATATTTTTGTTACAAAATGGTAATAAATGTGATTTTATTCACAGAATATTATTTATAACTTCATAATGCTGAAATGTATTACTTATGAATATGTATTCATGGTTTACTTGTTTTTTTGAAGAAATTATAGATTTCCTTAATTATGTATCCCTTAATTACATTTTTATTCTCATCCCATGTTTTGAAATGTTTTTTCACATCACATAATAGATGAATAGGTTCAAGGATCTGATCAAGGAAGAGTCATGCTGTCTAAAACATGGAAATAGACATGTTTCTTTTTTAAGAGTTTTTGTTTTATTAGAAAAATTTATAGTGAGTATAAGTTCCTACTTGTAATATTCTAGTTGTTATATATATTTTATGAACTAATTCTATAAATATCTAAACCTAAAAAGATCCTCAATGTGAATTATTAACTAAATTCATTATTATGTAATTTTTAATATTAAGGCCTTACACATGGTTCCATTTTTCATTAATTATTAAATATATATTATTTTTTTAAAATGAAAAAAATCTACTCGCATGAAATTATTTTCTTAATTTAATTCATTAGGATAAAAGGGGGTAACATAACAACTAAAGGTTTATTTTAAATATGAATTATTTGTTATCTTGTAAATTTATTTTTATTTTATTAAATGATTTAAAACTAATAACAATATTATCTTCAACCAAGTGAATGGGATGTGGTTTAAAATATCCGACATATTACATTTATAGGTCACATTATTTTTTATCTTACCATTCTTTACCATTAAAGAGTAAAAATATTTGATAATGTGTGAATTTTCAAAAGGGTTAATAGTTAGTTAAAACAAATATATAAGGGTGAAAAAATCACATAAACTTGTTTGAATTCTATTAGATGATATGATATAGACTCATAGTCAATATATACTAAAGAAAATTTAAATTTTCTACAACATTAAAATAAAATATTAATTATATTAATTTAATAATTTATCTAATTCTATGAGTGCCCCTACCGAGGCATATAAAAGGGACCATGTTCTCTTCTCTTCCAAACACATTTTGTGCATTTTTTCTGATAAAATAACTAACATATCCTCTTATAACTATCCATTCCAATTTAAATAAAATAATATTATATAAAAAATATAATCCATTCAGGTGTTTAGGTTTAATCCATAGGTTTCTCAACTAAATGGTATAAATATTAACTGGGTACATTTAAATTTGTTACTTTGTATACCTAATTTAAATCTATGGAATAAGTTCTTAAATAAATAATTATGTTTTAAAAATTTTCTTGTTTTTTATTTTTCTAATTTGAAAAAAAAATTATCCTCATTTTTTTCAATTAGATCATAAAAGAAAACATTCTTCATGCATATGTGTCGACCACTACATCCATGAAGTGATGTGATTTGTTTTTCATCACAACTTCACATTAATGGTTATGATTTTAATATTACTAAATATATTTTACATATATGGTGTTATTATGATTTTAAAATTAATAATTATTATTTACCATTTTTTCATTCCAACCATTGAAAAATGTAAACCTCACTCATGCATACGTATAGGATACCAACTCTATAAAGTGATATAATTTATTTTCGTACTCCTATTTAAATGAATACTTATAATAATAAATATAATGATAACATATGCATCTCATGGAGAAATTATAATTCTGGAGATGATGGGACTGTGATCAAATTACAAGGACCATGACTTCCAAACAAAAACATGCATGTGAAACAAAGCTGTTATCACCTGAAATAGTGGTTTCAATATATAATTCTTCACGAACAAGTGATAAAATGTAATAAGTAAATAATATATATTAATATAGTTTAAAAGGGATATATAATATATTAATAATAATATTTTACATATTATAAAATAGTTTTTAATGTCTATGGAGTAATAAATGAATTGAGGTTATAGATTCTCATCTTACATTAATTTATTTTAGACACATTCCATATTAACCACACGATTATTTCATGTGGTGTAAATAATTTATACAAATTTATGGTATGATTATTATCATAAAAATATGTGGGATTCACACACACACACAAACACATATATATATATTTGGTTTTATCTGTCATGATGTTTTTATTCTACTCTGTCCAAAGTCGTAAGGGGTATATGTTTCAATTGAATTTCAATCAGGATTTTTTATTCTTGGATTTATATTGAGGAATTTAAAAGAAAATTATTTTAAAATTTTATTTAATTTTTTATTTAATCTACTTATTAAAATTGTATTTATGATTTTGTACCATTTTCATATCATTGTTACTCAAATCGGTAATTCTTTTTAAGAAAAGATGTCTATTTTTCACATATTTTTGTCGGAAATGATTTTTCAACAATTTCAGTTATTTCTTAAATTTTTTTGAATGGAATTTTATATTAACCAATAATTTTTTAAATTATATTTTTACACATTATTTACATTTTAAAAATGTTTTTAAAGGAATCTTCTTGTTGTTTTTGGAACAAGGTAATTTTTAAATTTTATACTAATGTGAAAGAAGTAATTTTTTTAACAGACAAAACATAATCCAAATTTTCCACCTTCATGACCACTCATTGGATTGAAGCCAAATTGAAAGGGTTCCATGGTTATTTTCAATAAAAATATTTTCCTAAATATTATGTAATTTTCTATATTTTAAAGAAATTATCTCATGATGAAAAGGGATATTTTCATAAGAAATATTTCATGATATTTTAAAAGAATTTAAATCTATGATAACATCTTTAATGATAATAAAAATTTTCGAAGGATATGATACAATGAAACCATCCTTATTATCTCTCTATTTGTTTTATTATTATGATGAATATATTTATTTGAATCACATATATTTTACATGATTTATTCTATATTGAAATGATGAAATGTTTATGAAATCATTTTCCATTCAACATGTTATGTTATGATGACATGATTAATGTTTTATGATCTTGAGGAAAACATATACACTAATGAAAAACATTGACTATACCAATGGTTTGGAACCATTGGTATAGGTCCCAAAACACTATGTACAATCTATACCAACGTTATGGGAATCCATTGGGTGATTTGATATGGGGAAAGACCTATCCTAATGGTTTAGATAAAACCAGTCAGAAAAACCAATCCCAACTGTTCGAAAACCATTTTTATAGGTATATAAATATATATAGGTTCCAGTGGAGGTTTGAACCCACAACCTCTTTGTTATATATTAATAACATTACCATTATCCTATAGATTCTTTTGTGAATATATATGGATATATTTATATTTTTAATTTTTATATTGATTTATTTTACGGTATTTGAAATATTTACTCATAAAAAAATTGGTGTACCTATCCCAATGGTTCTTAAAATAGTTGGGATATGCCTTTCCAAAGGGGTTTGAGAACTGTTGGGATAGGTACCCACCCCTTTCCAACCTTTCACAGTGATTTTCCAAAACTGTTGGGAAAATTGGACACTTTCCCAATGGTTTTCCCAAACCATTGGGAAAAGTTGCCTCCAAGTACCCTTTCTCAATGTTTTTGGAAAAACCATTGGGAAATGTAGACCATTTCCCAATGGTTTGGGAAAACTATTAGAAAAAGTGACATCAATATACCCTTTCCCTAAAGTTTTCCCAAACTATTGGGAAACTTGGACTCTTTCCCAACAGTTTTGGAAAACCTTTGGGAATAGTGTACCCAATGTACCATTTCCCAATGGTTTGCAAAAACTGTTGGGAAAGGGAACATATACTAAAGTTTTGTATAAAATGTTGGTACAGATTCATTTTTATAGGTAGGATTTTCAGAAGATATATATGGGTTTAATTAATTGATTTGTGGGACTAGAATTATAAAACCCCTCAATGCACCATGTAAATTGTTATATATTGGGGGATATTTATTGGATATGAGTTGATGTTCTCAATCGACTATAATAAATATTAATGTATGTTTTCTCTAATCTAAAAAAAGTGATGACGGATGATCTTCTATGATATGGGAAATATGTGATTATTTGTGATCCACTTTTATTTTATCTTCTCTATAGTAAAATAAGAAAAAATAATTAGTTTTTCTACCTATGATGGTTTATACTTTTAATGAAATTTTCTTATTATTATCATCTAAACATATGGTTCATTATTAATTTATAATAATTCATCATTATTATCATTCTTGCCTTTTCAAATTATAAATTTTATATCATTGATCATGTTTATGATATATGAATGGTTGGGTATAAACTTTTAAGGTTATGTTCAAGATCTCAATTCACATTGATATTATATTATTCATTTATATGATCATTGATTGATATAATCCATGTTAACCCATGCTGAATATCTAATGTAAATCATTCATATATTTACATTCCCAATACAATGATGAAAGGTTTTATATATTGTAAATTAATAAGGGAATAAGTAAGAATAATATTATGAGTGTTGATAAAGAATGTACATAAATAATATTATTTTTAATCTTGTTTATAAATTCACTAAAAAATTATGGTTTTGGTCTGGATTGTAAAGTAATGTACTGAATATTCATACAGTTAGATATAAAGTTTTTGTATATGGCTCACCATTGTTGGTATAAAATTATAGTTTAGTAAACAATTTGAGTTTAGGATTATAGAACTGCTGTAAAAACCTAGGTTATAAGTCTATAAATATGATAACATCCTATTATGTCATAAAATAGTGATTATGTGGTTTTTCAAGGAAGAAAAAAATTTCTAGACACATTAATGTGGATATGGATATAGAAAATATGTATCTCTTTTTCAAAACTCTATAAAGGGTGGATTCAATATTACCTCAAAGTTCACTAGTGCATAATGAGTGGGTATAACAACGAACACCATCATAGTTAGTAAAATATATTCTTAATTGAACTTAATTTTTAATTATGAACTATTTTAAAATATTAGAATATAAAATTCACGTTGATTTTCTAGGTTAAACATAATGTATCATAGAGTGAAAATATGGTTCCTTGGTTTAGACATCATATGAATTATTTTACATGATTTCTTAAGATGATTATTGTTTTTCATACTATGGATTTTTGTTTTATGGAATCTATAAAACATTGGGGAATCATGTGAGTTATGAATATGATAGACAATGTTATGCTTCTCATTATGAGAAACTATATAAAATATGTTATAGAAGGTGAATCCATGTTATTATTTATAATAAAAAATCATGATATATAATTAACCACATAAACATTAGTGTGATTCCTAATATATCAAATAAGATGAAGACATACCATTATGGATGTTCATGGGGGCATCTATCACTGGTTTCATTCAGAGATGGAAATTTATTCCTTTTTCTTCATAGTTATTAGACTAATTTTAGGTTGCTGCCTCTGAGATACAGCATTATATATGGTCTTCCCGAAATAATGCAATTCATGGAAAGCAACCATTTTCAATTACTTCTGCTATTTTGAACATCCTTGCTGCAACACGCATGGTTATCCTCCCTAAAAACATTTCTATGCCAATTTTATGCATGATTTCTCTATGTTTTCTTGTATTGGTGTTAAAGGTAATTTCAAGCCCTCTTATAATACTTTTGAAGTTATTTCACAACCACCAATGTTTGGTTGGTTGAAAATTAAATCTGATGGTGAATAGAAAGAAAATCCAGGGCCTTCTGGATATGGATTTGTTTTCAGGGATCATATGGGTCAGGTAATTGGTTGCTTTCATGGCTCCTGTGGGTTTTCTTCCTCATTGTAAGCTGAGATGATCGGTATTATTGTTGCGGTGGAGAAGGCTAAAATCGTGGTTAGAATAATCTTTTGTTTTAAAGTGACTCGACAGGTATTGTGTCTGCCATTAGGGAATGCTCTAATCACTTATCATAGAAATTCTATAATCATTGGATAAATTTCTTGGACTCCCTTCAGACTTTGAATCACATTATTACTCATGTATATCAGGAGGCAAATTATATTGCAGATGGTTTGGCTAACAAAGGAACTGAAGATGATGATTTCACAAGGTATGACAATCTCCCGACAGCTTTTTTTACCCCTTTTGAAAAGGGATTTGAACAAAACTCTTGTGTTTAGAATTCTGTAAGTCAGACTTTTTTATCTTAATTTTGGGGCCTTGCTTTTCTAGTTAGGGCCTCAGATTCCCCTAAAAAACACTAGATAACATCTCAATATAATAGAATATATATTTTTTGGAATTGATGGGGATAAAAAACAATTTTCAAAGTAATTATATGTATTATTTGTAGGGTACTTGGTAATTTTCTATGTCAATTCTCTAATCCATGGGTAAAATAACTGAGAAATGAAGGGCCAATGTTATGTCATGTATTTAAGTAGAATTTTTAGTTTTTATACATTTTTATTCATGAATTATGTTATATAAGTGTATTATAAATGATATCCTTATTATAAAAATTATAAAATATATATTATTTTTTCTTCATTAGTTTATATTTTTAATGTTTTTATTTATTTATTTGAAATTATAGGTTGAATGGTACTGATAACTAAAATATTGGTTTAGTAGTAATGATATATTTCATTAAAATACATGATTAAGGGAAATAAAACCGTTATTATGTTCTTGATATTGTGTTAATAATGTTTTCTTTGAATAAAGAGAGTACTAACATTGATGAAGTGAATGGGATATAATTTTTAGCCTTGAAATTTAAAAATAATTTGATGATAAAATGATTTAGATCATATTTGAGGATGTTTATTAATTTATTTTATATTGGTAATATATTCAATGGTTTGTGATTTTATAAGAGGAATAATGATTATATAAATTTTTTGAATCATATATCTTTTCATTGTGTTTTATTGGAGAATCAATTTATTAGTATATTTTAAAATTATATATGATCATGGTATTCATAAAATTGATATGTGACATTATTATATAATTTATATTACCTTGGGAGAAAATTAAAATTTTTTCATACAAAAAATATTTTCTATAATATTTTTTATTTATGGGTTTTGAATTTTTTAGACTTATTTTTAAGGATTCTTAAGGTTAATTTTTTTTAATGGATTTAGTTTATCACTATGTGTTGTTTATGAGGGTATTAAGATTAATGTATTTTATTTATCCATATTGGATAAGATATGCAAACCATTTTGGTTTAGTTAAAAATTGAGATGAATAAAGAAGGATTTTTGGATATTTTAATTCATGAAATGGTAAATTTAATAACTTAGTTATGAAAAATTCCTCTTGAATATCCATTTCATAGAGAAAAAGACCATATGAAGTGGAATTTTTGAATACAAATCAATGGATGAAATTTTTATTTTGAAAAAGAAATGAATGAATGGCTTTATATTTTATTTTTTACTATATGATAAGTGTAATATTATCCCTCAATAGTCTAAATTGGGTCTTGAAATAAAATGTTTCCTTTTTTACCTTCATTTAGGATGAGTTTATGGCATTTTAAACCCTCATTGATTTTTTTTTCTTTGTTGTTTTCATCTTTATCCTGACCATGTAATCTATCACACTCTAATTTTATTTTTATGTTAAATTAAACTTTTGGTTCAATATTTTAACCTTATTGAAATGTTCTCCAAATATAATTACATGATTATGTTCTATTTCAGGTAATAATTATATCTTCCCCATCCCCTTTTTGAAATATGTTTTATTATCCCTTTGTACTTTTTGAGATTTTTACGAAGTCTTTTTACAATTTTAATCCATTTTTTAGTAAGAAAAAATTTAAATGTAATACTTATTTATGGGATGTATTATATAAAACCCTGATATATTAGAATATATTTCTATTTAAATAATTTTCAATTACTCGATGGCTTTCTTTACACACAAAAATGAGCTTAAATGAGCCGTGATATAGGAAAGAATAAAATTTTAATTTGAATGTATAAATATGATTAAACATATTATGATATATATATATATTTTACATAATTATAATTTATATATTATCTCATTATAAATAATTCCCCAACTTTTTGTAAAGTAGTTTTATGTTTCCTTAATTATTTTTCATCAGAAAATGTATTTTGATTTTTTTCTGTATATATTATAATTAATTTTGACCACATTAAAAATTGAATTTTATAATTAGGATATTATTTTTTAAATTATGAAATTAATAAATCTAAGGGTGTTATTTTTTTTATTTTGTTGAAAAGATTGATTTTTTATCAAATAATGAAAATGTTGATTTTTTGTAAAACATTACGCTACTTTCATTGAAAGGAACAATTAATATTGTAGTTTGAGCCTAAAATAGTATAATAACTAATTAATTACATATGATATAAAAAATTTACATTATAATATTCATTAATCTTTCTTTAGAATAAGTTCGTTTTTTTAAAACTGTGTTTTTTTCCAGAAAAATATTTCAAGGTGCACAATTTCAGCTTATAATAATTAATTAATTAATTAACTATTGAATATTTATTATTATTAATTTTATATATTAAATATAAAAGAAATATAATTTATATTCATTTAATTGTTTTTACTAGGTATGGAATAAGAATAAATACTTTTTTGAGCATAAAAATACATTTTTATGAAAATAATTGTCATTAATTTTTCAAGATTATTTTAAAATTGATGTATTACGGTTCATGAAATTGAATTTAAAAAAATTTATTCTATATTTTCAATTGGTGTTATAATATTTTAAAAATAGGTGCAATTTATTTTTTTCATTAAGAATAGTAAAATCGGTAATGTTTTGTCACTAAGGTAAGGGAAAAATGGGTAAACATGATTAAAATATTTGTTATTGTTATAAAATTTCACTAAAACATTCTTTTATCCTATTTTTTGAGTCTAGTTTTTTTATAATAATCCATGTTTCAAATATATGAAACTTGGTGCCATTTCTCATTTACTATGAACTATATTTTATTTGATGAAAATGATAAATACAAAATGTATTTCTCTTGAGTTTAATATGCATAAATTATATTATAATAGAATAGAAGTAAATTCTAAACTATAATTTTTTTTAAAAAATTAATTATTTTAATATCAATTTATTTTTTTTATAATTTTCTATGGTAAAGAAATTAAATTTTATTCTTACGCAATGCCAATATAACATTTGTTAAAGTAAAAAAATAAAAAAAAAATATGATTATAAAAATATGAAAATTAAGAAAATATTGGTTTATTTTTCAATTATAAATTTTTTTACATAAATATAAATTATTATGGATCTGTTAGAATTTCTTATTCTAGTTACAAAACTATCTCGATGAATTTAAATTCAATGTAAATGAATAGTTGTATAAACGAAATTATTATTATTTTATTATAAGAATTATGTTAGTAAATAATTGATAATTCATAAAAACATATATTCTGAATATTTAGTTTCAAATTTGTTAAAATATCATTCATCAACAATTTATGGGTTTCATTTACTTTTATATTGGTATTCTTTCCCCTTATTAAGTAAAAACATCGATATGGTTCTATTTTTCAAAAGTGTTAGTGGGACTTTAAACCAATATATAATGGTGAATGCATCACCTAAAATTGTCCAAAATTTATTATAATATATGATATATACTCATAATTATCCATTATTATAAATATATAAATATGGTAAATAAAATTTAAAAAAATTAAATTAATTTAATACTTTAAGTAATTCCAAGAGTGCCTCTCCATTTACTTTTAAAAGAGAACATATTCTATAATATTATAAAAAAAATTCTTACCTATATCTCAACTAATGAATCATTTATAAATTCATTTATTCCATCCCCATATCCTATAGATTATTAAATTGTAGAAATACTATTCATTTAATGATTAAAGTTAAAGGGAAAAATGTTTTCTCAATGATAAGGTGTAACTGTTAACTAAGTACTTTCAAATTTATTTTTTATTATTACTACATTAAATCTACTGTATCCATTCAAAAATAAATTTTTTTATCTTATATATTATGAATTTTTATAAATAAAATGTAAAAAAAATTATAAAACACCATTAAATCATACAAGAAACGAAAACATGGACCGTTTGTACATGTTGCTTATGACCTTCATGGAGAGATGATTTTTGTATTTCATAACCACTACATATTTATGGTAATTACTGTAGAATTGAAGAATATATATAATATATAATATTTTATTGTAACTTCATAAAGGTTAGTTATTATTATTCTTTCTTACATTCGATCCATTGAAAAATGGATACATTACTCCTGCATACGTACAAACTAACATCTTTGCGAAGTGATAAAATCCATTTTTATGAATAGTTATTACACATTATTATTAATATGAATAAAATTATTAAAAATGAAAAATACATGATTAAAATTCTGTAAATTTTGTAATGAATAGAAAATTAAAAAGACTAGCACCTCCAAACCAAATCCAACCTAAGAAACAAACTAGTTATCACCTGAAGTTGTGATTTAAAGAAATAATTGTTAAAACATTACTGAAAGAATATTTTACATAAATAATATAATATATTATATATATAACTAAAGGTATATAATATATTGAAAATAATATATAATTATTATATATGAGTTTTTTATGCATGCAATGAAATATAACACTTGACCTGCGATATTTTTTGTTCCCTTTTTTTGTGAGACACATGTCATATTCACCACTTGTTTCTTTTATATGGTGTATATATCTCCCATTAATATCATTTAGTATTCCTTGAATACAAGTTACATTTGTTGATATATCCATCTTTGGTTCTCTCATTCATGAGGTTTTTACACAAAATTTGTTAAAGTGGTAGGGGATCTATGTTTAAATCCCATTTTAAACAGGGTTGTTTAAGAATTAATTTGTATTGAGGAATTTATATTATTTTTACATGATATAATATTTTAATTTTCAATATCCTCTTTTTATTTATTCAATTTTTTATCATGGTACCATATCTCTCTCGTTGGTACTCAAAATGAATCAAGAAAAAAGATTTTAAGAAAATCTGACATTATTTCTTCTCCTTTAGTGGGAAAAACATTTTATTCTATAGATTTATATTCTAAATTGTATTTATAAAATTATATTATTTTTTAAAATAATTTCATAATTTAATTTTTATCCATGTTTGAATTTATTTAAAAAATTGAAAAGAATCTTTTATTTATTTTTTAAATGTGGTACATTGACTTTTTTACCAAAAAATATGAAAGTAATTTTGTTTTAATATACACGAAATTATGTGGTTTTCCAAGAGTAATGGATACTAAATGAAATTATCATTCCTTTATGTTTATCTATGGATCCATTCATATAATTTTTTCACAACAATATGTTGGAAATTACTAGATTTGAAATATGTTTCTTGAAAACAAAATTAGTATTTCCCTTAAGAAATATTCCAAAGTTTTTAAATTTAATTTTTATTCTATGATAAAATATTTAGATGTTATTTATGATTGAAAAGGTATATGATCAAATTATTCCACCCAATTATAGAAATGATATTTTTATGAAACTCATTTATTTATCCGATTTTATTCCATAATGAAAATATTAAATTTTTATTAATCCCATTACCTTTCCGAGGATTATGTTAAATTCATATGATGAATGTTTTATGATCATGTGGCATATATATATAAGTATTTCATTTTGTGGTGGATGGGCCTGTAATTTTTTCATCATATAATCCATTAGGTAATTCTTTATATAACATTATATAATTTTTTCCAATAAGTTGATTAGATCAATCCACTAGGAGAAATATATAGGGATTTCTGATAGACTATTGGAAACTTATGACAAATGCATATCAATTATTATATGGGGAAAGATTTATGCATTATGAACTATGATTTTATAGCCTTTTTTGTTCACATTGACATAATAAATGGTTTATATGCCTATCAATTCAACATATGGTTATGTTAAAAATTATTATGGGTATTATCTAAACATATGGTTGATGAATGATTTATGATGTTTCACCACTCTTATGATTCATTCCTTTTAGAATAATATTGATTTCTTCCAGGAATTATGTTTATGATTGATGGAATATTATGTAATAATATAGAATATTATGGTCATAAACTCCCTCCCTTATGCTTATATTTCTTTTCAGATGATCATCAATAGAACTCTCACATTTTTACTCTTACTGAGAATGAAATCTCAACATTTCTTATTTATCCTTTCTCCAGGTTATGAATAATGGTTTTATATTTTTTATTTTAAAAATTTTATAAATAAAGAATAACATTTCATTAAATTAATAATATTGTATTTAAATAAGAAATTTATACACCGTTTATTAAAATAAACTACAAAATTTTGATTCAAGAATAAATCATAATGTTATTTGTTGATTTTTTATTTAATAATATGAAATATTTATCTATGAAAATTATCTTTCACTTTAATATCTAGACTTATCCTGAAACAAATTATGACTTTTTTCTTTGAATAAAATTTTTAGAAAAATGAATTTATCTATCGTAATTTATAGTTAAGAATATTTATTATATTTGAATTGAGATTATAGATAGGTCATTAACCCCAATTAACATTCAATAACAATGATTTTTTTAAAATAATTAATTAACTATTAAGATTCATCATCTCCTTAATGTTTGGTAGGAAATTAAGGAATTTTTATGTCTTCTAATAAAATCATATTTTTTAAATTAATTTAAGCAATAGATTATATATCACATATAAATATATAAAACATTATTATAAATTTTCAAGATTAAATTAATGTTAAGATGGTACTCTTCAATCATCCTTTTATTGAAGAATGTGTTTAGTCATTGTGAACACCATGTTTACATCATATACAATACTAGTAAAATTTTGTTTCTCCATTTATTGATATAACATTTATAAAAATAATTCTATATATTGTATTTTTAATACATTATCTTATTTTTCTTGGAATCCAAGACAATGGTGAGACTAATCAAACTACCACATGTTTCCTCAATTTTTGAGTCAATATTGTGACCTTTTTCATGGATTATCATCCAGGTGAGGTTCACTACACCAGTTCTCCTGTCGTTCCATTTATATGAATATATGATACCATTAATTACTTATTTAAGTATACCTTTTCAAAAAAAAATTATACATTATTGTATTTTATTATTCTTCACAATGATTATTCCAAATATGTATCCATATTTCATTCAAAATCCATAACTATATGATATATTCTCTATAATTTAATCATTTATTTCCCTAAAATATATTACAAATAATTCATCATTGGTTTTTTTCTCACTCTTCATTTCATTATTTATTTATAATTTTCTAATTTTATAATTCTTTTTTTCAAAGTAGAATCCTTTTTATTTTGTTACTAAATTTATCCCATATTATATGGGAATTGGAGTTTCCTTAAAAGACGCTATATTAACATCCATCACAGATTATATATACATAATTCAATTATTATTATATATAAAACATATTTTGATAAAAATATAACTCTTGTATCCATACTTTTATTGTGAAATATGATTTTTCCTTCCTCTATTGTTGATCTCAATAGATTTCAAAGACATATCCATGTTGTATCCAAAAAAATCATTGTTATTAAAAAACTATTTAAACACTTTTGAAAATACATTACATCTATATTTGTAAATATATTTAATTTTAATCACCGGTTCCAAAAGTTTATCTTTGTGAATTGGTTTTTTGAATTATACATAGATAAGGATATGTAAATTTTTATATTAGAATATTAAACTAATTTAAATAAATATATATTTTATATTCTTAACATTTATTTTGGTTACAATATACTACATTATTGAAGGAAATTTATTAAATATATTATACACCAACTTCAACTTTTTTATCAGTAGATAAATTTACCTTTATGTTCATTATCTTTCCCTATTTCAACTTCAACGTCATTTGTAATTTATCCAAGTAAATTTATTTTCCCTATAATTTTTTCCACACAACCAGGTATTCTAATATTTTTAGGTAAATTATTCATTGTTTATAATCACTATTTTTAAACCATTTCATAGATGAATGACTTATGTACTTTATAAATTATTTAAAATGAACCAACTTTTCATATATGTATTGTAACTCATATTAATTAGTTCAAAAATATTTGATGAATAAAAAAATATGTTTAGGGTCTAATTTTTAACCAATTGAATCTTTAATTAATTCCACATTATAATTTTACCATGAATTCAATTTTTTAATAAACATTTATAACATTATAGAACCAATTAAATATATTAAATTAATTTTTTCAACTTAGTGGGAGAGTCCATCTTATCATTATTATTTAACTTATTTCTATTTGAAATTAGGTAATGGGATACATATTTCTTCAACTAAAACATATTATTAATTGATTAAAAAAATAAAATTATGAATGGTTCATTCCAAAGTATTCTTTTATGTGACCCACATACGTCTCATTTAAAATTTCTATAAACTAAATTGTAGAGAAATAATGGATTGTGTTCTAAAATAAAAAATAGAATATAAAGAAAACCAATATATTCTACACATTTTGTTAATGAAATATTTCATTCGACTTCATTAAATTACCATCATTATGTATATACTCTAAAACATCACCAACACAAGCGTATATGTAATGAAGCATCTTTGATTTCTAGCATTCTATATAAATACTATTTAAATATGTGGCATTATATATTATTTCATATATCAAATATAAAAAATTAATTTTGATATTGATCTTAAATTTTGAACTAGTAGGCAGTAATCATATTTTTAGGATGACCATGTTATATAGTGAGAGCCAAGGCACACATAGTGGGGGGGAGTCCATATACTAACCAATTTGAAAACATTTCACTAAAAATAGTTAACAATTACACATTGTTGGATCTAATTTGGATGAATATAGAAAATTTTTCAATATATTTCTCCCTATATTTACCTCAAAACAAATACTAAGAACATATGAAAAATTTAAATCAGAATAGAACACATCGATTATGTATACTTCACTCTTACTATGTTATATCCACCGAGTAAGCATTGAAAAATGTTTTTGTATACCAGAATCCAATCTTAATACATATTTTCATAAATAAAGTCATAGGAATTGTTAACTCCTTTCATAGGATCATTTCACATACATGGAATATTTAGGTTTTACAGAACGGTCACCCCGATTTCTTTCATTTTAGAACACTCCTTCAATGAATGAAATTAGTTTATAAACTTTTAGGCAACATCAAGATCTATATAATAAATTGATATTTGGTTATTCAAAGTAATTTAAATTTTATGTACCAATGATATACAACTTCCCCCATTTGTATATAAGATCCACATATAAAATACTCTGAAATAAGGATTTGGATTTATTTCACTTCAAGTAAACTCTACAGCAAAAAAATATTCATCTATATAAGAATAATTCAATGAAAGGTATTATCTTTTTTACACTATATATTATCATAGTAGTATGTTATATATGATCTATAAAACTTCTAAAAATTATCATTTATTTAATAAATTAAATGATTTGATGAATCCCATATTGATATGATCTCTTATCTCCTCCAAAAACCTCATATATCTTGTTAATTTTTATTTTAATTATATTTTTATTATAAAAGAATATATACAGACTTATTTAAATATTATATTAATTTATTCAAAATATTATATTAGTTAATTATTTCAATATCCTCAATAATAATTCCATGTGTTTCTCATAATTGATTATAGTCAAATCTATCTATGCAAATCAATTCAATCACCCAACACATGATCTATATCATCAAATTTTTTTATAAAAAATGTTCTTCATAATATATATTTTCCAAAGACAAAAACGTGATTCATCATATTATAGTGTCATATTATTCCATTGTATCATTATGTATGTTTTTATGATGTAATATAGGTCATACATAGATATATAAATCTCAACAAAAATACTTTTTTACAATATAAAAAACTCAACAGTATCCTCTCAATTTGTATAGATGCTAACAATATTTTTGTGTGACATAGTTGGATTTTGAATGAAATTGAATTCTAAAACAAAAATCAAATTACTATGTCTTCCACTATGTGTTGACTCAAAATGGATTAATACCTCATTATATAATTAATCTGTGTAACGTTCCATTTTTTTGAATAATAATTCTAGAATATGATTCCAAAATCTAAATCCTCTTCATTATGTCATAATTTTACATACAATGTTGTTATATATGATATTGTGACATGATTTCTTGTAATTAATTATATATTCATGATAGGATAAAAATAATTACTTAAAAAAACATTTTATCATATCTTAATACCATTTTAGATTTCCCATTTATCATTATAGAATGGTGATTAATGATGACTGTGACTGAAGGGCGTGATTTAGTGCTCTTCACTTCTCATGTTTTAATCATTCAAAACAACCAGCATCTCTGGTTAAATAGAGATGATTTTGTCAAAGCACAAAAAATCAAAATCATAGGAACAAATTAATTGGCAGGGTTCACTACTCAATAATAGTAGGTTTTTTGTGGAATGATCATCAAATAATCTAAGATCACACATATATATGAAAAAAATCATTGTTGTTTATAGTATATAAGTTATATCCAACAATTATGTTGCACAATATTCATTTGAAAGTGAATATAATCATTTATTAGACAATATAGAAAAATAATTTTTGAAAAAATGGATGTACCTTCATCATTTCACATCAAAACATCATCATCCTCTACCTAATTTCTTCATAATTTCCATTATATAAGAAAAATGTTCTTTTTCATTTATTTCTTTCACATCTGTATATTGGAAAATTTTTCTTTTTTTATCTCCCTATCTATTTTTCCACACCATACACACTTCCTTAAAGTACAACAACTTTTAGTAATATGTCATGAAATTTTAGTTATATCAACTATATTTTATCTATTAAAATACTAGGAATGACATATAAATACATTCAATTTCAAATCACTAAAATTATGGTAAATGGTCTTCTAAAAAAAATCTATATGTATCTTTATGCATAATATTTTGTCATAAAATATGAAAATTATAATTATTGGGGTCAATTCATTATCATTTAATCATTTATTTATTCATCAATAAATTCTAATGTATGAATCGATGAAAGAATGGTACCACGACATGATGTTCAACCTTAATATTGGAATTATTAACCATATGTACAAATGAACATCACTTCCTTCAATCCATTATAATTCCTCAATATACCATATGAAATTAACATTATAATATTCATGAATGAAAAATATTAGGTCATCCATTTTATATGGATAAAATATTTTCATGATAAAATTTCCGCATTCACTAAAAACAGTATAGAACACCTCATATTGAATGTGAGATACATTTACAACTTATCTATGTTTTATATTTTTCCTGTGAAAATAGAAATTCGCAATAGCTTTTCCACTTCTTCATTTCTTAAGTGTAATTATATCGGTGCACTAGATATATAATCTATTATTTCTCTGAATCTAAAAGACACATTGAATAAACTATGATAGTTATTATCATGATATCTAATTTTTATAGGATCTACATAATTTTAAGTCCAAAATTAATATCTCTTGTTCTTTTGAAGATATCTATGAAATATCCTAAATGAAATACATGATAACCCATCCAATGATGTAGATCACGATCACACCATATTAACTCAGGATTGGCCAACAATTAGAAAAAAGAAGATCGATTCTCACAATATATCATTCATTATTCATACATAATCATTGAAACTCATGGAATATTCATGTTGTTCCCCATTGAATCCTTCAATCAAAGAAGATCCACACACACGGATGGTCAATGAACTTTCCATCGTCACTGATGATAATTCTTTATAGAATATGAGTTAACAATCCATGTTTCATCCAAGAAATCATTATCTATGGAATCATATAATACCTCATGAATTCAATCATTATTAATCCCTTATTATCATTTAATGAATTCTTATTTAATGTAAGCTAAATTTTTTCCCAGAGGAATATCCCAGAAACACTACTTATAAAGTCTATTTATACTTTTATAAATTAATAAAATAATATGATAATTACCACTTCTTATTCATCGTCATCTTTTAATGACATATAATAAAATCTCTAAACCTCATCTTGTTAATAATATCCCCCTTTGGATTTTTTTTCAACCATGAAATATAAATATTTTATTATCAGATTCTCATGATAATTATCACTATCTAGAAGTTCTATAATTATGTGAGATATCTCAGTGTAGTAAGAAATAATAATTGAAAAATCATTTGATCATGTACATAAAAAAGAGATCAATAATATTTCTAAAATTCTTTCATCATCATATATTCATAATATAGACTGACTTTAACCTTTAAAAAATACTCCATGTGCTCACTTCAACAATGTCCTATAACCGTTCTGACAAAACGTTGATAGCATGGCTTACCCATTATAAAGACTACCACTAAATATATTATCCCCCTAAATAGGTAAATAATATATCAATGGATATATTTATGATGTAATATTTACTCCCCTTTAAAAATAATATCCAAAGACAATATGTGAGAGAAGATGGAAAAGTGAATTCTTTATCCTTGAAGAGGACTTGGTTGAACACCCATTATCATCCTCTATTTATCAAATTTTTTCTTTTGGGTATTATTTTGTGAAAATATAATCCACCTAATACCTCAATAGATTAAAATGTACATTTAATTCATTGTTTTCTAAAATACCCTATATTAATTGATATCTATTATCTATGTTATTTTACCCTGAAATTTTATTATATAATTTATGAGATTGAAAATTCATTGATTATAAAATCCCATGAGAATTGTTTTCTTCACATAAACCAAAAAGTATTTTAAGAAGTCCCTTATCTATATTAATTTATATATATCTTTAGTGGAAGAAACATACTCGTATTTTATATTTCTAAGAGTCACATAAAAATTTATTTTTTTATGTCAACTCAAACATCATTTTTTTTATAAAGAATGTTCCACCTGATGATGATCTTCTATCATTGAGATAATCCACCATGTCTATATTTCTATACCAAAACATGTTCATGGATTATTTTTTCATAAATTATTCCATATTTTATTAATTATTATATCGATAAATACTATTTCAAGTCAAATAATGTAAAATTTTAGTTGGAGTTAGAATTTTTGAATGTAGACATAAAACATAAACTAGGTCAGCTATAAATGATATTAAATATATCAAGTTTTCAATAAATTTTCTAAATTAACTATATCCAATATCTTTATAATCTTCCTCCTTATAAATATTTCTTACCAACATGATATGTGTGAAAATAGGTTTTTACTCTTCTATGAAAAAATGTTTGAATAGTTCTTTAGAATATTTTCCTTTTGGTAAAGAATTCAAACCTTTATCATGAGAAATTAGAATGCTATGAATGTACCACATTTCATCAAATAGAGAAACTTCAAAAAACTCTTCATCTATTTACATAAGATCCCAAAAAATTATTAAGGTAGTTTTTTTGTTTATGTTACAGTTATATTTTTTTATTTTGGTTAAATAAGATTTTTCCCAAGATTATGTGATGACCTGGGGGTGTTTTGGGGGTTTGGAAGATGAAAGTGAATGAAAATAGTGGTTTATGGGCATGATTCATGGTTTGGTCATATTAAGTACAAACCATGCGGAAATAACATGTAACCGTGCGAGGGGTATGGTTTCATACAGTAGCATCTGTATAGTTTTCACATGGTTTTGAAAACCGTGGGAGTAAACCATACGTCCGAGTAACAATGAGAAAAATATAAAAATTCCATTACGGAATTTTATGTTCACTCAGTAGTTTCTTTATTTCTTCTTCCTTGAACACTAGTGATGCCACAAAAATTTTCAAGAGCTTTTATGGATCAATGTTCCCAATATTAGGGCTGTTTGGAGTGTCGTTGGATATAGATTGAAGATCCAAGTATGGTCAATCTGTCTAATTATTCACTTTCTGGTTTAGGGTTTGCATCTCTTTCTTCTCCCCATCCAAATCTCTAAAAACATTATTTTACAATGAGATTTATTTTGAGGATTGATAGTGTGGTTGAATTGGTATCTAAAGTCACTATTTAGAGTGTTTTTTTCAATATATTCGATGTAGGTTTTTGTAACGTCGATGTTCCAGGTGCCGCCCAGAGGTGCCTCATCCCTAGTTGGTGACATGGCCTCAAGTGCGTTTCCCAAAACACCAAATGCTAACGACTATAAGTGAGGGTATTAGGTGTGATAGTGGGTAAACTATTCCCTCAATGGCAGAGTAATGTGGAAGAAATAAAAATATAACAATAGAAAAAGAAGTAATAACATGCAATAAGTAAACAATAGAAGAATGAAAGTAATAAAAAAATAGAGCACATATATAAATGATTCATGATTCATATGTCTAGGGAATCATTAAAACTAGTCCCGATGCTGGAATAATGTACTAAACCAAAGTACAATGAAAAAAATAAACTCTAGCAGCATCATAGGCATCCTCTTGGTCTCATGATCTCCAGCTCCACATTAGTCAAGTACCTGACATTGAAGGATGATTGACCTTATCTATACCTACAACATAATAATATATTTTCACCCAAAATCATGACTCAAATAGGGTGTGAGAGGAATCCTAGTAGGCAACCACCTATAGAACGGTTCCTAACAGTTAGTGAATTTACATGGTAGTCCATAAGTAAAATTATGCAGTAAAAAAGGAAGTACTCAAAAGTAAAAAATCCAACAGTTTCAATTGAATTCATTTTCATATATCAATTAAGAAGCTACAAAATAACAAGTAACCCTCTGGGAAGTAGTCACAGCTTAACACCTCTGGTTCAAACAACCAAACACAAGAGACCCTCTGGGAAGTACACACAAACTAACCCCTCTAGTTCATCTTTATCAAAGACTATCCGAGGAAGCACTCACTATGAATTCCCCCTATGGTGTCATATCAGTAACTAAAGACACTTTGAGGAAGTACTCAATGTCCAATTCCCCCTATCTTCTCGCAACATGGAACTATACACACTATGAGGGAGCATAAAGTTGATCCCCCATATGGTCATGCGACATAAAAGTAAATAGACACTCTGGAGTTACCATCAACATCCATTCCCCCATAGTCTACTACACCAGGTTACAACATCACTCTGTAAGTAAAAATGTTCACAATGATGTTCAACAGTAAAAGTAAACCGTAAGAACTACTTGGCTAATATCATTCGAGAACTACTTTGCTAAACAGCTACAAGCATATAATAGCATCAGATAATATCACTCTATCCTAACAACACTAGGTATGGAAAAAACAACCTAACCAGTAAAGGTATACCAAAAGATCAATATGAAAACAAATAATTGAAACAAATCCATACCATGGAAAATAACCATATTCACAATCAAATAACTTCTACTCATTCCTGCAAGACCTAGCAGGAATTAACAGGGCTAAATTCCCTAAACACGCAATACCCCCTTCTTGGGTATTGGTTACATTTTTATATAATATTCAAAGACTAACTACAAAAAGGCACAAACCACCTACCTCTTCATTGTATGATGGATATACACCGATGTTGGCCCCTAAATCAACCTAGAACATGGTATATCTACAAAAACATCAAAAACGCTCCACCAAGGATAACTCTATAAATAAGAGAAATTAATATATGAAGCTCTAGAAGAAGAAATCATAGTGGTGATTCTATTTCAATAGAATATGGTTGAATCGAAGAACGAATGATCAATCAAGGGATCGGAGAATAATTGCACCATGTGGTCACTCCTAGGTGAGAAAGATCCAGAAGAAGGGTGTTCTTCCAATTAGACATGACCCCTATCTGATATAACAATTAAATAGAAAAGTAAATTTCGTGTCTTTTAAATGTACACGACATGTATAAGCCTTTAACAGGACCCAATTTAGGCAGCCTCCATGTCACCCCACATGGCCATGTACTCAGTTGTTAAACAGCCAGTACACAGTCACCTGTGGCAACCAGGTACACAATGTGAACTTCTATGTACACAACATTTACTCCTTAAATTTATATATTCCCCTATTTTCTAAAAAACACAAGAAAAAGAAATTAAACATAGTAAATGAAGGTCCTGATTCTTACAAATTTCCCCCTTAATGAAATTTGTCCCCAAATTTACCTAGTAAGGTAGCGTATAAGAAGAATCATCGAACAACTTTAGCCACTCTAACTGTACATCAACATCCCTCCCCCAAGTCTCATCCAATACTCATTTGTGCATCCATTGTACACATACCTGAGAAACATACTATCCACAAAGAACCATTTCACTATGATCAACAATCCAGATAGGATTCTCCTTTAATAAGGTTTCCACATCCAACTAAACCTCCTCAGGTTGAAAAATATGAGACTGGTTTGAGAAATAACATCGAAGGTGAGAAATGTGGAGGAATCGTGTATATCTTGGCACTGATGAGTTAACAACAACAGATAGGAAACCTACCCAACCCTCTCCAAAACCTAAAACGGCCCATCATTTCTTAGTGAAAGCAGTCACTATGTTTTAATCCTCATATTTCCCAACCTCGGTGTGACACGTACAAAAACCTGATCCTCAACCTCTAACTCTGGAGGTCATCTCCATCGATAAGCATAAAACATCTATTGTGACTGTGAAATAGACATCCACTTCCAAATAAAAACTATCTATTTTATGGTCTCCAAGTCAAGATGAGGTCCCAGCATAGCTACCTCTTTTACTTACAACCAACATAAGGGTGGTCAGCATGGCCTACTGTACAAGCCCTCATAAGCTGCAATCAGAATAGTTGTTTGAAAATAATTATTGTTAAAAATGCCACAATAGGTATGCACTTCTCTAAAGAACCTCCAAAATCTAGGAAGTTTAATCAATGAATGTCCTACAACACCTGAATCATACACTCAGATTGGCCATCTGTCTAAGGATGGTAAGCTATACTCAGACGTACTTGTGTACCCAAACCCCTCTATAGTCCCTGCTAGACCCGAAAAGTAAAATGTGTATCCCTGTCTTAAAAAATGGAGTGTGGAACCACATGTATACATACAATCTCCTTGATGTAAAACCATCCAAGATCGTCCAAACTAATGGTTTCTTTGATCGGCCAGAATAGTGAAACCTTCGTGAGTTTGTCAATGACAACCCATACAACATCATTCCCTGGAGGCGACCTCGATAAACATCTCACAAAATCCATTGCGACATCATTCCACTTCCACTTGGGAATGAGTAACTGCTACAAAATCTCTATGGGTTAGTGATGCTTTGTCTTCACCAGCTGATAGGTGGAACAACTCATCACAATACCAGCAACATCTTTCTTCATACTTGACAACCAATACTGATGGTGTAGATCATGATATGTCTTTGTGAAACCAGGATGAACTGGCCAAATCTAGGAATGAAAGTCCTGCATTATCTCCTTGCGTATGTCTACTGAGACCCATATGCGCCCATGAAAACACAAGATCTCATACTCACCTATGTTCCATATAGGAATAGGTTCCTCTCTTGACACACTCTCCCATAGGGATATTCCTTCAGAATCTGGTAGATTCCTCATTCGCACTTGATCAAGTATAGTAGAGGTAATAACCATAGAAGAAAGAAATGTATGCCTCAGTTTTTCATGAACCTCCAAATGCATCTTATAAAATAGAGTCATAATATTCCACTCACTACTAGCCTCATGATCTGCCTGTATCCAAGTCCTCCTGCTCAACGCATCAAATTCTGTGTTTCCTTTCCTAGGTGTGTAGGAAAGCTCAATGTCAAAAGATTGTAGGTACTCAACCAACATTCGCTATCTCAAATTTAGATTCCATTGTGTAATGATATATTTTAGGCTTTTTTGAATGGTGAAAACAAAAAAATTCTATCCAAAAAGATAAAGTCTCAGACAGCTTAAAGCGTGATAAACTATAGCCAACTCATGATCGTGCATTGGGTAATTTATCTCATGTGGCCTCAACTGCTGAGAACCTTATGCAACGATTATTTCACCCTATATGAGCACAATGCCTATCCCTACACTTGATGCATCATAGTATACTATATATATCTTTACCAACAATAAAAAAACTAGTATCGATTCTGAATTCAACCTCCCTTTCAACTTGTGAAAGGCAAAATCACAAGAATATGGCCTCAAGTAGTTCGTACTCTTATTAGTCAGTCCCGTCAGTGGCATTGCTAAGAATAAAAAGTCTTATATGAAAGTATTATAGTAACCATTCAGTCATAGAAAACCTTGTACATCAAAGACATTCTTTGGATGCTCCTAGGAAATAGCTGATCTAACATTCTCAGGGACTATGGATATTACGGTCTTTGAGATAACATGACCAAAGAAGTGAATCTGGTCCATCCAAAAGTGGCATTTTTAGAGCATAGCATATAAAAAATTCTCTCTTAGTGTAATCAGAACTATCTCCAGATGTGTGGGATGGTCATGTCGAGTGTGATAGTACACCAAGATATCGTCCACAAAAACCACCACAATAGAATCCAAGTATGGATGGAACACTAGGTTCATCATGTCCATGAAAACTGCAAGCGGGTTCATCATACCGAAAGACAAAACCATATAATCATATAGACCTAACCTAATCCAAATGGTTGTAAGAGATATATATGATGGTGTAACGTGGAACAGATGATAATTAGATCTCAAGTAAATATTTGAGAACAATCGGGCTCCACGAAGCTGGTCAAAGAGATCATCAATCCTTATTAATGGATATCCATTCTTGACTATCAACTAGTTAAACTTCTGATAATCCACACAAACATGAAGGGATCCATCTTACTTCATCACAAATTTGAATGAAGAACCCCAAGGAGAATTACTAGGTCAGATGAAAAATTTATCTTACTACTCCTCTAACTGCTTCATTGGATACTGTAACTCTGTTGTAGCCATCCTATAAGGATTAATGGACACTGACGCCACTCCTAGCACAAGCTCAATAGAAAATCCCACATCTCACTCCAAAGGAAAACATTAAAATTCATTTAGAAAGACATCCCTGAAACGATCCACCACTAGAGTAAAGAATAACTGTGAAGTACCCTCATCATCCAGATATATACTATAAATCATTGATGTAACTCCTACCAACCCATGATGCTCGAGTCCCACTCTTCTCGCCTGGATATCCCATTCGCCCTTATGAAAAAAATACCCGCCCTCTGGTGATGTGAAACTCACCATACAGTTAGAGTAGTCAACAACTTCCTGGAATGAAACTAACATGTCTATCCAACAAATGATGGCATAGCACATCATCTTTATGACATAGAGGTCCCAGATGAAGTGACACCCACCAACCTCAAGAGGCCACTCCTTGCACTGGCATACACTAGCTGTTCTTGTCCCAAGTGGATTTTCCAACATCAATAGATCATTAGAATTAAAGATAGAGAGCCCAAGGATCTCCACAAAAACATCATATATAAAACTATAGGAATACCTTGTATAGAAATGCGCAGAAGCTAAAATGGAGGCATCATGGATCGTACCTCAATTGTAGAGGGTTAGGGATCCTGTGCCTGCTGGGTTTAGTCCATTGAAAAAGTATGGCATGTACCGCAGACCTGTGACCCTACTTGACCACCCTGATATGATCCACTATGTTGTTTCTGAAAGCCTGTAGACTCACTACCACAACTGAGACCTCCATATCAGCCTGAACGGTCGAAAGAACTTCGGTTCCAATACTGTTGAGAAATTGGTGGTCCTGCTTGAGTAGGAGGAGTCGAAACAGAACCTCTATCTCCTTCTTCTAGTGAAACAATATGATAGAACCACTGAATATAGACCATATTAAAACAATATTAGTACTCTACTAGGTCACATAGGCACTATGTCCTTGTATTCTGACTCTTCCCGCACTGTTAGTACACCACCTGGCTACCAGAATAAGTATCTCATCTCCTCGGATCTCCATGTGTAGAATCCATGGGGCACTTCCTACTGTCCGTCGGAGTGGTACCAACCATGGATGCTAATTCTCTCATCCATATCCTCAAAAATCATTATATTGAGCTCTACATTCAGAGCCTTATTGACTAAAGAGGTTATGGAAGTCAACTTGAATATGTTCACCTGATATTTGATGTCATGCCTGAGACCATCTTCAAACATATTTTCCTAGAATAACTCATCACCCCATCGAATGGGTATAAAGCACTACATCTTTATGAAAAGGGAAGAATACTCCTTAACTAAAAGAGTACCCTTCTCCATACTCATGAACACTTGGGATTGATCAAACCTCAAAGTCTCTTGGTAGAAGTAATTGTAGAGACATGCTAGAATTCTCTTGAAGAAACAACCTACTGGTGTCCTGCCTATGAGATCACATCCTACAATCTCTTGGTAGAGTCTCAAAGAATATTCAGAGTGAGATTCACCCACCTCTCTAGAGGTGTCTCCAGATGCTTGAAGTTAGAGATAATGGCTTCCAACCATTAATGAGCTGACTAAGGTCCTACATCCCTAGGAAAGGTGGGAGGATAATGTAACTGAATGACCTGCATCAACTCTTCATTACACTGTGCAGGAGGCAGTAATCCGTAGAAGGTATGCATGAACATCATGACGCCCTCTCAGAACATTTCATCATCACTTATATACAGGATAAAAGATGGTGTTATGATGGTAATGACTAGAGGATCTACTGGTAATTCCTAATCTTCCAGGTCCTGTGTCAAGTCATTGTCCTATAACTAGCGTACTACCGGAGGATGTCTTGGAGGCATGACTCTATAAGGTCAAACACAGACCTATAATCAATATTATCAAGGACTGAAAAATAGAATTTTAATAATGGAATGGGAGAAAGAAATCATTCATGATTTCAAAAATGTGGATACTTAGCGTCTACAAATCCTACACGATGTATTCCCTTATGCATTCATATGGATGAGTACCTTCTTCAACCGAGGTCGGGTAACATCCCAAACACCCAGCATGGTCTCCTAACACACAGAGTCTTCTTGAATCATTGAGTTCTTCTACATGAATTCACCCACATGGTTATCCTAGAGAAAGACTACACGACGTGTTTGTGCAAGTCACGACATGTAATAGAATTAACTTCACCGACCCGTGGGGTTAGTCACATGTCCCGTTACATGGATTACTCTACATGGCGTGTTCTCGAAAGACACAGCGTGTAATAACTACCCATATTCCACCCTTTTTGTTGGCAGACGAGTGGACACATGGTCTATACACATATCATGTATGTCCGGTACACGGTGTGTTCCTCCAAAGATTTTTCAACCCTGTGTCTCAGCACACACAGGTAATAAAACAGTTATAGACTACACGATATGTACTTACATTGCACAATGTGTACTTAAGAAAAACATTTTTTTTGAACAGAATGATATATGGGTGTATTCAGCAATACAAACAGGGTATTCTGGGTTTGATTGAACATTAATCCTTAGAAACAACTTTGGATCCCTGAAATTAACTGAAATGAACATTAACGTTCAAAATTATGAATAGTGAGGGCCCATACTCCCCACGAATCAATGTTTATCATCTTATGCATGTCATAAACAAGCATAAAATTACAATGATTGAACAAATTCCAATCCATGAGGGACCTTAACACCACAATAAAAAAATATTGGAATTCATTCAATTGAAACCATACAAAATCTCAAACCCTATCATATTCAAGGTATTCTATCAAGGCATCTATCACAACAACATGCATATTTAGAAAAATATCTATCACAACAACATGAAATCTGTAATGAACCCTACATGTCATGGCAAGAATGCATGACATGTGATTTATAGAAAGTTCATATATGATTAATGAGATGCAATTCCATAATCACATTAGGTTGCAACATAAATAGAACCTTAGTATAATCAATGATAATAGCACAAAACATTAGAATCAACCAATAATGAAATCAAATCTACTGTAATAATTGAAAAACTATAATAATTGAAATTATAATGGTAATTTTTTTTCCTATACACATGTTATAAAATCATTGGAAAAACTTATTAACCATGACCTATCATGTTCTATCCCTGACTATAGGCTCCAAACATAAAGTCAAGAAAAAAATTAATTCCTCTGATACAACTTTGTAACGTCCATGTTTCGGGTACCACCCAGAGGTGCCATGTATCTGCTTGGTCACATGGCCTCAAATGAATTTATCCAAATGCCATAGGCTTCCGAACAGAAGTGAGGTCCTTGGCATGCTTGTGGGGAAAATATACCCTCATTGGCAGAGTAATGTAGTGTGAACAAACAGATAATAGTAGAGGAATTGGTAATAACATGCAATAAGTAAACAACTGAAGACTGAAAGTAATAAACTACTAGAGCACAAATATAAATGATTCCTGATACATATGCTTAGGAAAGAATCCAAACAAGTCCCAATGCTAGAATACTATATTAAAGAAAAGTAAAATTAAAACAAATAAACTCCAGCAACATCGCAAGCCTCAACTTGGTCTTGTATTCTCCATCTCCACCGCAGTCATGTACCTGACATAGAAGGGCGTTTGACATTATCTATACCTAGAGAAAAATAATCTGTTTAGGCCCAAAATCAAGACCTAAATAGGGAGTGAGAAAAATCCTATAAGGAAACCACCAAAATATTTGTGCCTAACAGTCAGTGAATATACATGGTATCCCATAAAAAATATGATGCAGTAAACAAAGAAGTACTAAAATGTAAACAATCCTATTGTTTTAATTACATTCATTTTCATATATCAAGTAAGAAGCTAATCAAAATCCAATAACCCTATGGGAAGTAATCACATCCTAACCCCTCTGGTTCAACAAATCAAACACAAAAAACCCTCTAGGAAGTACTCACAGACTAACCCATCTGGTTCAGTTATAGCAAAGACTCTCTGAGGAAGCACTTGCCATCAATTACACATGTGGGCTCGTATCGGTAACTATAAACACTCTAAGGAAGAAATCAATGTCCAACTCACATATGGTCTCACAACGTGGAAGTACAGACACTCTGAGGTATCACAATTTCCATCCCCCTTATGGTCTCACAATGTAAAAGTTAACAAACACTATAGAGAATCTATCAGGGTACATTCCCCCTATGATCTACTACTCCAGGTTCCCACAACCCTGTGTAAGTCAATAATGCACCAACATGTTCAATATCCAATGTAAACCTTAAAAAAACTTGGATAAAATCTTTAAATAACTACTTAAATAAAAAGCTACAAGACAATACCAGATAATATCACTCCATCCTAACACCACTAGCATGAAAAAAAAACAGCCTTACCAGAAAAGCTAGACCAAATGGTCAATATCAAAACATACATGATCAACAAATCCATATCATATAAAATAATCCAATTCATAATAAAAAAACCTCTATTGAAGCACCCAGTACCTTGTAGGAATTAACAGGGATAAACTTCTCTAAACATGAAAAACACCATTCTAGGGTATTGGGAACATTTTCACATAATATTCAAACACTAACTATGGAAAAGAACTAACCACCTTCTTCTACATTATATGAACGATATACTATGGTGTTGGACCTTGAATCGTCATAGAATGTGGTAGATCTACAAAAACATAAAAAAAATCTCAAGCAATGATAACTCAGAAAAGAGGATAAATCAAGATATGAAGCTCTAAAATAAGGAATAACACTTTATGCAAATTCCAACGTAATCGATTGTGGTTGAATAGGATAATGAATGATCAATTAGGGGATCAGAGAAGAATCACACCCTACAGTCTCTCTTGGATGAGACCGAGCCAGAACAAAGGTGTTCTTTTAATTAGTAACGACCCTAGTCTTGTGTAACAATTAAAAAGAAAAGTACACGGTGTGTCATTTAAAAGCACACAACATATATATGCCTTTACTAGGCCCCGCATTAGTTAGTGTCCAGGTCCCCCCACATGGCCATATACTCGGCTGTTATACAGCCAGTACACAGTCACCTATGGTATCCAAGTACATAGCGTGTGCTATTATGTACATGGCATGTACCCCTTAAATTTCCAGATTCACCTCTTTTCTCAAAAACACTAGAAAAACAAAACCCATACCTAAAAAAGGATCAGGTTCATACACTGGACTACAAGTTATATCCCACAGTTTATAATTAGGTTTGTGCATGTAGGGTTTCTTTCATTTTTATATTAATGTTTTCTAAGTGTTCTTGGAAAAATTTTGTATGTTGAGTTCGTAAATAACTATAATAACCCTCAAGATCCCCATGGGATACATGTAAGAGGTTGTTACTATTTTTTAGGGTCACCTATGGGGTACACCTAGCATTCGAACCAGCTAACATCATTTTATGGAGTGAAATTGACTCATAATGATGTAGAAACATAGCGAGTATGTTAATTGGTTTCTATAATGAGTTATAATGGATTTTATCAAGTTGTTTATAGAGTGGATAAAGGAAAAGGGGTTGATTGGTTGAAATTTAAATGGGTTAAGTGGGATTAATGAGAACATGATAATGAATTTTGTTAATATTTGAATATACTTATTGAGATAGGCATGGTAAATGGGAAATGGGTATAATGGTATAAGTGATATAAATGATGAATTTTTTAGTTGATTGAGTCATATTTATTTATTTCCCAATTTTTTATATTGTTTTGATGTTGCAAAAGATATTGGATATTCTTTGTTTTCATGTTGTTAATTGTGGTGAATGATAAATAAGCATTTGTGCATGGCTTGGTAGAGTGGTGTATAAACCTAAGGTTCTCTGCCCACGGGCCGAGTAGGCCTGAGGTTTTAACACCACCCCAAAATCCACCGATTAGGCAAGTTGACATAGTTTTATTACCCCAATAGTACCATTCCACCTGGACTGAGGCTTCGACATGATGATTATGAAGTTATTATAATGTGATTCCTAGTGATAGAGAAATTGATTCTATTCCCATATTAATGAGAATATTTAACATGCCTAATCAATTGAACACATGAAAAAGGCAACTTCAACCATGGGATGCCTAAGTTGTGAACCTGGATTCAGTGTAAGAGTAATTTAAGGGAACATTCTCTTGAATGGCCTATTGAATTGTTTGCCTTTACTTGAAATTATTTTTTACTATAATTCACTATCTATTTTTTAGAATATTTTGTAGACACCATTGTTGGTGGCCTACTGATCTATACTCACACCCTTCTCGGGCCACCATAAGGTACCCAAGATGATTTCATGCTTGTAGGTCAGGATAAGGGAAAGGGACATATGCCAGGGAGTTGAGATGGACGTGGGACATGTATGGGTGAGGCTCCAAACATTCTTTCTAGACCATTTTATCTATTATGATAATTTCCTTCCTTTCATGATTTTTTTATTTTATAACTATAGCATGTAATGTCATATTTACTCATGCATGTGGTTGTACCTAGTTTGGGAGTTGGTTATTTAATGATGTTATTAATTGTTTCGTATTATTTCCACTATTTGAATTATGTTTTGTTGTGTATTACAATGGCAATGAGGGTATAGTCTCCCCATGTGACCTATTTGACCCTCATTACTAGTCAAAATCCTCTGGTGTATGGGGAGGTGCATTTGAGGTCATGTGGTGACCCGTCTTGGGGAACCAGTTTAGTGGATCCCTGGTCGGGGACATAACAAAGTGGTATTAGTGGTGTTATTTTCCCTTTATTACTATTTGGGGGATGGAAGACAGGATGTTAGGAATGTGTTAGGGCTTCATAATGATCTCTTGGTTGGGATTAGCTATCCCATGTTTGAGGGAAAACAAAAGTCATCCTGGGAGGGGATTTTTTGTTCTTATTCAGTGTTGTTATATTTGATGATATTTCACCATCGGGTGATGCCATTATTGTGTGATTTGACTGTTTTTTGATATTTTATCTCATGGATTAAAGGGTAAAAGGTTGTGTATTCACGCATCATTCTAGGAACCTATGTAGATATGTGCAATGCAACATGGTACGCACACACACGATATGGGTGTATGGGATATAAAGTGTAGGATGCATTTTTTTTCAAAATTAATGAAATGTTGCCTTGTTAGATGGTATGAATGGGTAAAAAGGAATTTGAAAAGGATTAAAAGTATTTAGAAAATTGTTCTCAATAATTAATTAAAAGTGGATTATCATTCTCTATGAGTAAATTTGGAAATGGAAACTATTTTTAATTGGGTAAAAGATAAGGCTTGTAACCGAGGGAATTAGATACTAATGTTAGCCATGGTCATTGGAGAGATGGCCAAGGGTTGTGATCTGATGGTGAGTGGGATAGTTTGGGTACTGTATACAAAGTGGTTTTGTTATGGAAATTTATGGGACTACCTATATCTTTTAACATTTTGTAAAAGCGTTACTGTTGCATTCTAAATATCATGTTTGTCATTGTAGAGAAATTCCACCTCAAATAAATCTGTCGGTTTCATGATAAAAGGAAGATTCCAAGAAATATCCTCCGGTAGTGTAGAAATATAATGTGGTGACCCAAAAGTATAGGGGTGAGAATTTTCATGAAATTTTTTCTCATATTATGTAGATGTAGGAACGAGACCCAAGGCGGGTTGCACCAAGTATGTTTGAGCTGACTAGGGAGTTTCAACTGCAGCACCATCCAACCTTGAATATAGAAGGTGGTATAGAAGTAGTGATGTTCTGGAAAGAGTCCATACAAACTATTATTGACCATCTAGTGAATCCTATCAAGAATTAATTCATTTTAGTAGCATATATGTTGAGGGGTAAAAAAATTCAATGGTGGGAGATCGTGGCTTAGACAAATCAGTTTGAAGGAATGATGTGGAATGATCCCCAGGAGAAGTTTCTTGAACACCTTTAAATAGAAACCTTAATATTGGAGATGGATGTGGATTTTATGAGGCTTACCCATGGGAAAATGTTAGTAATGGACTATTCTTTTTGTTTCACCTATTTGTGATGTTTTGTTCTAATGTGGACAGGATATAAGGTAGCCATGGAGAAATGCTTCCAAGACAGACTGAGACACGAGATCTGGAGTCAGGTGAATATTTTCCATTTGAATTTTATTTTGAAGTGGTGGAACATGATCGTATCTCAGAGGGGAACCAGAAGGGATCTTTAGGTAGTGAGCATATGGTGCCAGCTAGAAGGGAAGGTGGTGTGGCTTTTGAGAGTAAGAAGCACCATTTTGCAATCTTTCATCCAGATGAAAGTTTCACTACTATAAATTAAGCTTATACCAATGGTTTCAAACTGTTGGTAAAATCCAAAAAACCATTGGGAATTTCTTTCCAAATGGTTCACTGATCTATTGGACTGTGAGGCAAGGGGATAGCAATATCCCAACATTTCAAGCTGAACCATTGGAATAGGTCGTCTGGATTTTCAAAATACCAATGGTTTAGTATTAACCATTGGAAAACTTCTATCCCAATAGTTAATAATCATGGGTTGATACAACTACACCAACGGTTTTTAACCATTGGTATACAATAAGTGAAACTATTATAAGTGAATCGTTTCCATAATCTGGGCTTTATGGATCTGTATACCAACACTTCTATGAACCATTTTTGTTTAGGAATCTCTACAAAATAAAACTATGGTAACCTCTTCCAACCAGCCCCTATTCCAGCCAGAACCAACATACAATGGCCTCCCCTCCTATGCAATTCCAGCGGCCTCCCATCTCTAATTCCAGTACTATAATTCTAACAAGATGTAGGTAGCGAGATCCACTATGGAATTATAGTACAAACCTACAGAATAATGATGAATACAAAAAAACACTCAAGAAGGATATATAAAATGATGAATACAACACTTGAAAATATAGAATTTTTAAAAACACTCATGCAGACAATACAATGTACATAATTAATAAAAACAACCCCACAGCCCCCCCCCCCCCCCCCCCCGCACCCCTGTTCCCCCCCTTGAGAGACCCCAAGCACCCCTGCATCCCCCATTACCCCTCTGGACAACCCACCTGCACCACCCCAAGACAGCCTGAGTTCACCCCCATGAACACCCCATTTCACCCCCATGCCCCCGGGGACAACCCTCTTTCACCACTAGGACAACCCCCTTAGACTCTAACTGGACACTCATTCTCCCCCTAGACACCCCCTAGACACCCCCTAGACACCCCTGGAAACCCCCCATGGACATCCCTCCCCATACACACCCCCAAGTCACCCCTCCTGGACACCCCCTACACCCTATTCCGCCCCCCTAGATAGCCCCCTTATACCTCCATTGAACACCCCCATACCCCCTGGAAAGCCCCCTTGCAACCAACATGACAGCCCACTTGCACCCCCACTGGACACCCCCTCCCCCTAGACACCCCTCCTGGACAGCCCACCCTAGACCCCCACAACCCCCCCCCCCCGGATAGCCCTTGGACACCCCACCTGGACAGCCCCCGAAGACTCCCCACAAACACCCACCCCCTGCCCTACAGACCCAAAGGACCCCCCCCAGACGACCCCCCCAAGACACCCCACCTACACACTACCCACATCCGAAAAGACCACCAGGACCCCCCCCCCCCGAACACCCCCCCCCCCAAGACACCCCACCTGCACCCTTCCCCTTCCCTACAGACCCCCATGAACCCACCCCCTCCCCCGGACAACCCTTTGACACCCCCTTGACATCCCCTCCTAGACACCCCACCTACACCCTTTAGCCTGCCCTACAAACCCCCCCACACCCCACCCCCGAACAACGCTTGTATATCCCCTCTTAGACACCCCACCATCACCCTTCCCTACATAACCCTCAGACATCACTTGGACACCCCCCCATGCAGCCCCTCCTAGACACCCCACCTGCACCCCCCTGGACACCCCCTAGATATAGCCTTCATACTCACCCCAACTACACCCTCCCCCCTTCCACGCAAACCCCCCCCCCCCCCCGGACAGCCCTTGGACACCCCCCATGTTCATCCCCTATTAGACACCCCACCTGCACCCTCCCCCCTGCCCTACTGACCCCCCTGCACCGCCTAGGCTTCCATCCACTACACAACATGATGGATGGTGGTGGTTCTAGTAGAGGATGGATCATAGGTGGACTATAGAGGCCTCCCTTTGTTGGTGGATGGGAGCATGCATTCGTGTGGTTGGAGGCATTCTAGTGTTTTCGAGTGTGGGAGTGTATGCTCTATGTGGGGTGGGTGTGTGGGTTTGTGTGTGTGGGTGTGTGCGTTTCCATCTTGGTTGTAACATTCATTGAGTAGACCTTGGTGCATTCATGTTAGCGGGGTGGTTTCATGTGATTCTTGGGACTTCGGTTGGATGTTCGTTTGATGTTTGTGTGTTTCTTCTGCGTCTCTTCGTGTGGAGGATGCTTCTTTGTAGCTGGTGGTGGGATGATGGTGGTTGTTGCTATCTCTTCCTTTGGGCACTGCTTGTTGTGCTCAGGATTCTTCTTGGCCGCGTTCTCTTGATGGTGCTTGCTTCCTCTCTCTAGGTTGTAGACTCTCTGTGGCACGGAATTTTGGGTGTTTGGCTTGCTTCTACAGCCTTGGTTCTCCATAGGGGCTGGTTTTTTCTTGGCTCCATGGCCTTCTTCCTAGTGCATGTTCACCTTGTTCCACCCATTAGTTGAGTGTTTTTTATTCAATGTAATTAACCATACTCCTTTTATATATGTTTTTATTTTTCTTGAAATATATATATATATATACACACACTCTAAAACAATAAACAAAAACACCATAAAATGGACTTCAAAAATCCTTCCCCATGAGAGGTAAAATTGTTCAATAATTAGTCTTCAGACATCATTTAAATAAAACTTAAATCCAATAATTAATAATTTTCTCAAAATCCAAAAATATGTACTTTTACTTCATTGAATAAGTGATCCAAATTTTTCTATTTAATCCAACATGGTTTTATCAACACTTATTTCAAAAATAACTTTCATTCATTAAAACATAATTTTTAGCCATGATGTTTTTAAAAACTCATCTAATAAATAAAAATGTTAATTGATTATGAAACCATTTGAACACAATTATATATTTTGGTAAAACATTTCTAGAATTAAAATTGTTTAAAAGTATTTATTTTAAAAGTACATACGACATCAATCCTTTAAATGATTCTAATTATGCTTCATTAATATCAGTTTAAAACCTTAAAAATAATTAACACTATCACTTTTTCTAACAGAATTGAAAATTTTTCCAGAAATAGGCTATAATTTAAGAAAAAAAACATTTTGGAAACTTTTCTGAATAAAAATATCATTATAGGTATTCTCAAGGCTTCTTATTGTCCAACATTTACTATGATGTCCCTCGAGCACTTATATGGTCCTTGTAGAATACTAGTAGCAAGCTTCACCCCCATCTCCAATGTTTTCTTCAGGTGACTAAATATTTTTTTTTTGACTCAATCCAAAGATTTTCTACCTAAGGGCCTCCCCCCCATTAACTATGGGTGGTTAATGTATCTACAACTCTTTCTAGGTATCATACATCGAATTCTGATAGGACTGCAGACCAATTTAGGGTATTGTCCTGGAGTAGGGCCAAATCACGACATTATCGTGGCGTGATAGCGACATTACCATGGCTTGATCACAACGTGACCACATCGTGACTACGGTGTGTCTGCGGTGTGTTGGCCCAGTCCAGCGACATCTTCGGGGTAATATCTTTCAGACATGAGTGAAAGAAGTGGGGGGAGGTGGGGAAACATTCTGGCTATTTCCTCCCTCCCCAATAACTATGGGTGGGTTATGTATCGAAAAATATATCTGGTTATCATACATAGAATACAAACAGGAAAACGAACCGCTATGGGGTGTCTTCCTGGAGTAGGGCCAAATAATGACATTACCGCGGCATGACCGCGACATGTTGGCCTGGTCCAGCGACATCCGTAGGGCAGCATCTTCTGGTCAAGTGCGAAGGGAGTGGGAGGAGGCGTGGAAACATTCTGATCATCACCTCCAACCCCATTAACTATGGGCGGGTAATGTATCTTAAACTATATCTATGTATCATAAATAGAATTACAACTATTATGTGAACCACCATGGGGTTTCATCCTAAAGTAGGGCCAAATCATGACATTACCACAGCATGACCACAGCGTTACCACGACGTCAACGCGACATGACCGCGGTGTGACCATAGCGTGTTGGCCTTGTCCAGAAACATCTGCAGGGCAACATCTTCTGGCTAGGAGTGAAGGGAGTGGGAGGAGGTGGGGATACATTTTGGATATCACCCCACCATCAAAAATTGGGATTAGTCAGTCTCAACATTGATAACAAGACTCATAGGATACAATCACAGAGTTGATCACCAATCATATTCCCCATTGTTGTAGAAATATCCAACTACACTATATGAGTTATGTGTTTTTTACTGTTCTCAGACATAAAAAAATATAATGTAGAATCGTTTTCTCTAAAAGGGTCAAACAAACCATCAGATCATCAGGATCATAAAAATATCAAACTCTGAAGGACAAGGAAACGTAAAAAATTGAAAACCATACATAAATGGTGTCATCGACTATGTTGAGAAATTTAATTAATCATATTTTAGTAGAAAATATTTTATTCCTTTTTTATCAATCATTTAATATAATTTCATATGCAGTTAATAAATTCCTAGAATGTAAAAATTAATATAGGACTCCACTCTTTTTGAACATGGAACCATGTGGTCATGGCATGAAGTGGGGAGGACTAGTTATCATATAGTGTTTTTAAGTATTATTGAAATTTTATTCTATATACCAATGCCTATACTAGATATAAAAATTTTGAATTCTCTTTTTATAGGATTCCTAATAAATCCGTTGTAGTTTTCTTTCACATTACTGAAACTGATCTTATGTTTTTAATAAGAGACTCTTGATTCGGGATTGTGGAAAGATAAAGATATATATTTTATATTCATTGTTTTTAAAAGTGGTACTAGGTAGTTGAAACACTTTAATGAGTGTCAAATTATGCAGGTGTATTAATTATTAATGGTATATTCATTTCTTGTAATTCTAATAATAAAAATTTAGTCACGTTGAGAATAATTGAATTTTATTATGTTTTAACATCTCTGGATACAACACAAATCTTATGGGAGAATTCATATATGTAAAAAATTAGATGTGCATTGAGGCCAGGAAAACACCCCAAATGGTGTTAAGATGAAACATCTAGTGGGGAGCCCCATAATCCTAACTAGTGTTAAATAATGACACCATCAGTGTTCTTATATATATATTGGTTCGGGTAAACACCCAAAGGGGTGGCCAAGAGGCTTGGAAAACAACCGAAACAGGTTTCACCATAAGATAAGGTCACAATATACTTGATAGAACAAATAAACTATCTAATACGTTATAACAAGGTATCTTCAGAAGGTTCTAATGAGTGGCATAATGATGTATCCTCTAAAGGGAAACAAAATGATGGAAAAGAATCATACATTATAAACTATCGCTGTGAGTTTTCACAGACATTGCACCTCCGTTGGAGGGGTTTTATTATAAATACAAGAATATTTTTATCAAATGAAACAATTATTTTAAAAAACACTTATTATATATATTTTATTCAATATAATTAAGCAAAATTAAGAAAGTAGACAAATTCAATTTAAACCATTATTAAATTAAAGAGGCTATGAGAGGTACTATACCTCAATGTGGAACCAAGTCGTCCACTTCGGCTCTTGGGTATTTCTAAATAAAAGTTGTTACTCCTCCGAGGGGTATGGAACCTTCACACACATGCAAGGACACATATCCCCTATGCACACACCTACATGTCCATGAGCATGTGCAGGGGGATCCTTGCACATATGCTTATATCCATATAGCAGTCTCCAATCACAAGCGTATGCATATATATTTATATATACATGGGCACACCTATCCCCATACATGCATAATCACTTCCATTGGTAACAATAAACGTAATGGGTGAACCCACATACATATACATACTTACCTATGGCCACGCAGGCGAGTCTCACTTGACTTGGAGACTCGAGACCAATGAGCGGGGACCAACACACTACACAATGGTTATTAAAAACCTTAAAACACTTGAAGGACACTACATAAACAGTGAGAAACAAATCAATGGAATTAAATCCTTAGAATGGCGGCGGAGAAAAAAATCCACACGAACCAACACATAATGATCGAAATCCCTACAGATAACATAATATGGAGTCAAAAAGAGTAAAACCCCAAATACATGAGGTGAGATACAAGTAGTAAACATAGAATTGTACCTCGGATCAAACCCTATGGACTGAATCAATCTGAACTCTTTCTGGCCCCCTTCGCATTATATAACTACCGTATGTCTGTAGAAAGAGGTAAAATATCTAAGTGTCCAATGCGATAATGAAAATAAAATAAAAAATAAACTAAAATAGACCTATCTCTTGTGACTATACATGTCGCCACCCAACATATAAGAACCACAGCGCCCCATGGGTCCAGTTATGTTCCTGCAAGCAAAGGGGAAACATATTAATGTTACAAAATGATACTATCAAATAGTATATTCCAATTAATTAACAATTAATCTTCCTATTTATGGTATATAATCAATTTTTCCAGAGTTTCAACTTAGTTTGGTTTTTTTCTATACAAGGGATAAGGTCTTATTATTCTTGGTTTTTATGTTTACGATTGAGATATTTATTTAAAAATGATGCAAGAATTCGGACTTATTATTTATTGTTTTAGTTCATCGCATGTTGGCATGGGTCCTATCAACATGAATGATTCTTGGTATGTAGGGTTCAGTTGAAATTTATGTGCTTTACTGTAATTGAAGTCATTAACGATGAGGATTGAACTGTTTATATTAAAAAAAATCATATATGGTGTTTTCATATATAACTTATTGGAAGTATTATACATAGTTTATCCACAATATTACTTCTAATTAATTTTATTATTCATCAAATGGTGAGATTTTCTTTGATGGGGACTACATTGTCTCTCTGTGAAAGGGATGTATATTGATCATCGATTAATACTGCACATTTGAGTTTGTGTTTATAGAGAAAAAAATCATTTTATATTAAAAGATATGATTCAATGAATTATCAATAAATTAATTGTCTAAGTATGTCACGTTTGATGGATATATTATCACTATATAATATAGCAAATCCTAGAACATCTTTATATGGTTTATGCATGTTGTTCATATGAATCCGTTATGAAGACTCACCATGCAAGGGATGTATACCTCTATTGGTGCCACCTCCAACTCATCAAATGCAATCCCCTTCCGAAGGACTTCTCTCAATGAATACATACAAGAGAAATTCTGTGAGGTAGTCAACTAAGAAACCTCACCCGAAGTCAACTTGTAGTGTGTTTTCAGACATTAATCATCAAATTTCATATGTATATCTTTCTATGCAAAGAAAGTTTTAATAGCCTGTACACACCCTTACATAGTAACATGATTATCCATTCATTTCTTTCTAGGTAATTGATTATAACTGTGTTCCATGGGAGTCACGGACTCTATGGAAAATAAATAAAAGGAAATAGATTAACATAGTAGACCTCTAGATATGGTGTTCACAATCCACATACATTTAGGAAAGGTTCTTTAGTAATTTTATTGAAATGAAATCACCATGTCACTAGGTCTCCAAGTGGATAAGATATTGATTGGGATTTGATTGGTCTATCATATTTCTTAAAATTGGGATGACATGTGTATGGACTAGATGTGGATTTAGATTAAGTAAAATATTCCTATGAGTATTGGGCCTTGTTGTGATAGGTGTGTCAATTCTACATCTAGTGTTTGATATAGAAATACTAATGAGGATGGATTGTAATATTGTTATGTTCTTAGAGTGGGATGGTCCCTCAGAGTATATAAAATTTATTATGAAATCTTTTAATCCATTTAATTATTCAATAGTTCAACTAATGAGATGAAGGATGAGATGATAGTGTGGGTATTGGGTATTGTTGGACTGATTGGCATTATAATTCCATGAGGCTTGGTGTGATTTATCTTGGGATGGAACATTGTTAGTGGGTCTGGGTTATAATAGATGATTTTGATTAGTTTCTAGACTGTATTATTGAGAATATAATGTTGATGGGTTCGACATGGTGTGCTTTTGTGACTAGAACAATCATAAGGTGAATAATTCTCTTTGTCTAGTTGGATGATGAGATGTGCATCAGTGCATGGGATAATCCTCAAGAGATGAGTCAAGACTATGTGACTAAGAGGATATACTATGATAGGTTTGATAGAATTTGGTGATTGGCCAACCCACGTGAGGAGGATACAATGTATGGAGACACGTGGAGACACTTGGGGTTATTTTCTCTATCTCATTAAGACACTTGGGGTTATTTCATGACTCCAACATACTCCAGAAATGTTCCCACAATATGATTTAAAAAAACAATTCCATATCAAGGAAGAACCCAAGGCTCCTATAGCTTCCAATGTTTCCTCACACTCACACCTCATGGTATTACAGTATACAAGTGATCCACATCAACTAGTCAGGATAACATCACTACCCTCCATCAGTAGAAAGAAGTAAAATACCCAAGTGGCCAATGTGATAGAAAAAATAAAATAAAAACTAAATAGAAAAATACAAGTATCCTATGACTATACATGTCACTTCCCATTGTATAAGAACCACAATTCCCCATGGGTCAAATCATGTTCCGTCAAGCAATGGGGAAACAATTCCATTTAAAAATCTCTTCATTTTCATTATGTTTTTTATATAGCACAATGTTGGAAACACCATAATAGTACACTTAGCCATTTAATATTCACTTATGATACATATGTTGTGTTGAAGATAGTGCACCCAACCCTCCTCACTATGGAAAGAACCTCATAGGTTTCATAATCAATGTTTAGTAGTTGATCCTACTATTGAACTTGGTTGGGAACCAGTGCATGAACCATATGGTCTACTTGGTCTTGAGGGTGTAAACTATTTCATTATACTAAACTAAGAATAAAGGTGTTGGTATCTTTTCTACCAGCAATGGGAATTTCTCAGGGATTGAGTGAAAATCAACATCAGTTCCCACGTTAATGTCCCATTAACTATCCGTAGATGTCATGGAGTGTCTCCAATGGGTGTCTTGTGGTGTGTACTGTCTATATATGATTTTTGGGGAGCTTCTATATTATTGAAAATGTGTATTTCATTGTCAGTTTAATAAATACATTGTTCAATATGGAAAATACACCCATAGTCAACAGAGATATACCCACTTTTGAGAGAGAATACCATCCAAATAAGCAACTGGGAAATCCGAGACCAACATTTTACTTTACCAATTCCAATTCAATAATATATGCAGTCCCAACTTATGTTTTAGGAACCAATCAATTAATGGGAAATAAATTCCTCATAATAACACATAAAATCTCATATAGCATCTCTCACCTCAAATTATCCCACATCATTGCACATCTTAATGATGATACAACCTCATCACAAATATATCATGAATACAAAAAATTGTTAACACATAATAAGGTCTAATAATAGTCTATAAAGAAAAATATGAATTTTCTTAAAAATTGTGAAAATTTTATTGAATTCACTGTACGAATGAATGGAATAGAACCTGTGAATCTTACCCTACATTTCTAGAAGACTCTATTTTGAAAACAATCATAATTTACACAATAATTAACCACACCATGAGGTAGTTAATACCCAAAACTCTTGAAAAATAATGATTAATATGAATTTTTATCCTAAGTTTGAACCTAACAATGAATTACTTGATGCCAAAATTTTTAAAAAATAAGACTAATTCATTCTTGGAAGTACCGATCAAGAACCCTGGTGGGAGGAGAGGAAGCCAAGAGTGGGGGATGCCCCATAGGGTGTTCACCATGGGGGGTCTCGCGTGTGAATGGAGAGGGGCCCAGGGACGTCAGAGGAGGAGATTGAGTCTAGAGGGGAAGGTGATTTTTCAGGAGAGGTAGAGGAGAGGGGAGGGGGAATGTCGCCGGGAGCTGGAGGGGAGGGGGACGTCATCTTTGGAGAGGGAGCCATGTGGGGAAGGGTAACGTCGCCTGTGGAGAGGGAGGGGGCCGGGAGGCGGATGTGGAGGCTGAGAGGAGATCGAGATTGGAGATGGGGGGAGGGGTTAGGATGTAGAGGTCAGGGACAGTTCATACGGGATGAAAAGTTGGGGGGAGCCCAAAATTGGGTGTTTTTTTCCCTATGGTTAATAAAAACTGTAAAAAAACTTTTCTTTCCCAACAGATTTGTTAAAACGATAAGAAAACCCAACATATAATACCCTATACCAATGGTATACTAGATCCATTTTTATAGGTTTTTTATCCCAAATGTTTTTTCAAACTGTTGGGAAATAAGTGTTGGTATAGGCCTAAATTCCACTAGTGTGAAAAAAGTAGTCAGAAGAGGGGGTCATCTACTTAGGGTAGAGACTAGGTATTCAGTAATCAGTGTGGAAGGATGAGGCACAACGTGACCAGTGACCCCAAACACCAACCACATCCCAATTGTGCTACTTCCTAGGACATGTGCAGCGGTTCTATAAGAATATGAAACAGTCAGGGAATGATGGATGTCAGAGGTAGATGCTGAGTATAAGCCAGGGGTTGGTTACTAGTTATTAGTCAGGCAGTTTGAGTTCCATAGGTCATACTGGTAGAGGGGGTGGACATGGAACTCCATGTAATGATCAACCTTAACAACATGATATCACAGTGTAGGTTACTCAAGCCTGAGCCCAGGGTAAATAGGCAAATCATCTACATACAGTTCAAACTACAGCTAAATGTGGGGAGGTGGGACAATCTACTATTTGAGGTTTAGTTCTAATAGCTTCCACACTCTCTAGTTATTTATTTTATATAGGTTCTACACATTAGTTTATTTCTACTCAGCTCAAAGTTGTGTTGGTCTATACCATTTAGAATGCATTTGGAGTATTGTTATTTGATACTATACTAGGGGTACAAGTTTAAGACATCATGCAGTGTGAGGATTATGCTCTGAAGGTTGGTGGATATTGTTTTATGTGATATATGTTTTGTCCTAGAGATGTAAGGATTTGAACTAATATTGCGGATGGATGGTTTGTTGTTATATGTATCCCATATTGACTGCCACTGATGTTGGGTAATGTTCATATCTCTTGATGTAATCACTTATTTACTTCATGGAGTGCGAGATACTCGATTGGGCAGTGTAGGGATACTATGCCTGTAATAGGGAGAACTCATATCCCAAGTAGCTGCCTTATGATAGATTATGGGGAGAAATATTAGTCAGTCTTCTCTCATATTATGGACTAGTTTAAAGATGTGTTTCTTGAGGACCACTTAGGTGTACCACCCTAGAGGGATGTTCTGTTTTCGATCAAATAGTTATCGAGGTGGAGTCGGTTCCCATTCCACTATACCGAATGGAACTGACAAAGATATAAGAATATAGGGGTTTATTTATCCTAGTACATCAACTTAGGTATCTATATTGTTGTTTTCATAGAAGGATGATGAATCACTAAGGCTATGTTTCAATTATAGGAAAATGAACCAGATGACTGTTATGAACTGATACCCTATTCATAGAATTGATGACATTTTGGATCATATTTGTGGGGCAATAGTGTTTTCTATGATTTATTTGTGATTATGATACCATCAGTTGAGGGTGAGACCTTCTGACATACCTCAGAGAATATTCCAAAGTTGGTACGGGTTGTATGAATTTTTGGTGATGGAATTTTGATTTACCAACACACCACCTATGTTAATGGCCTTGATGAAATAGATATTTCACCCGTATATGGATCAATTTAGTTTTTACTTCATTTATGCCTTCTTTTTGTTCTCTAGAACTCATGAATATCATTTAAAACACCTTGACATCATCTTGGGTACACTAAGAGAGCATATTATTTAAACCAATATATCAAAAAGTTATTTTGAATTGATGAGGTGAACTTTCTAGGATACGTTATTTTTGATTTAGGTTTCTCCGTGGATCCTGAAAAAGTGTAGGCTATGTTATATTGGGAGTATCCCAAGGAATTCATTTATGTTCGGAGTTTTCGGGGTTTGGTAGTTTATTACTGAAGGTTTATTAAATATTTCTCTCATTTGAAATGTCCTCACTGTCCTAACCAAGAAGGGGTGAATTTTGATTGTTCTTAGGCTTGTGAGAATTATTTTCAGAAGATAAATTAGTGGTTTACTACAACATAGATTTTGATATTACCCAAACAAGGTATGAAGTAATCCTTATTCTACGATGCATTCAGTGTTGGAAATGATGTAGTGTTAATGTAGGATGATCAGTTTGTAGGATATGGTTCAAGGAAGTTGATGCCTGAAGAAAAAAAAATACCATACTCTTGTCATTGAGATATCTATTGTGGTGAATGCCTTGAATTGATGGAGGATTTACATGTTTGGAGAACACTTCATGGGTTTTAATGGCCATAAAAGTCACAAGTACAAATTCATTCAACATAAATTAAAAATTTGAAAGAAAACATTGGTGATAGATAAAATATTTTCATCCATTTTTATATGTAATTAAATGATTTAATATCTAAACATTTGTCAAGTTTTTTTATTTACATCAATTTTGGATTTATAGGGTGTTTGATCACAAATGTGAAAATTGCTTATTTTGGAAATATAGATAGATTTTAATATCTTTTTTAATTTGAGAATATAATTTAAAAAATAAATTGAATTTATGTGATTACTTTTTATTGGATTAATACATTTATTTTCTTCATCTTTGTCTTCTCGAACAAGATTTAATTTTTCCATCCATGGGTCTGAATAATTCAATCAAGATGGGAAATAATTATGGACTACTACATGGACTCCACCTCAATGAATTGGTCATAAATTGGTCAAAACACATCCAATTAAGGTGATTCAAATTGGAATAGAAATAAAATTAAAAGGGATGTTTGGATGTTGATGATCATGGAAATATGTTCCTTTTATTATGGAGGTCCATGGATGCTCAACCATTAGGGAAAAAATAGGAAACATTCAGCAAGAATAAAATCTTTTAATTAATTGGCCCTATGAAATACTACACAAAGAATATAAATCTGAAATTTTGGGAAGAAACGTAAAAGTTATATTCTAAGATCTGTTAAGAATAAACCATAACAAAATTCCTTCATTAAATTGGCCCACCATGATCAAAATTTTAGTGGATAGAATCTGCAAGAAATCTTAAACAGAGATTAAGAAGATATAAAATTTTGAGACCCAAGGATGTTGACCCTTGTCCAATATAAAGAGAATTTCACCCATAATGAATGGAGAGTTCGTCAATGCCATTGGAGAGGAGTCCTATGTACATTCTTCTGACATAGTAATTTTCATTTAATTTCTTTTTTTGTCTATTTTTCTTTTATCATGTAACACTTTTTCATATTATTTAATTTAATTTTATCCATATTCTTTCATATCTATTTCTATCCCAACCCTAATATAATTATCCTATTTTCATTTTTTCTCATTCCACAGCAACCTCTTACCCTTAATAATGATAGGTTAAGCCGAGACTTGGCCTAGTGTAGCTATGTAGAAATTTTATTTATTATGTGCTTAAATTATTATTATTTATTATGTTTGTGATGAGCGAGAGTGATGTGGATGGGTGTGGTGGTCTTCCACCATGAAACTGAAATCTAACTTATTTATATTATTTTATTAAATATTCCCCCCCCCCTTTCTTCTAGATTTATGCTCGTCATACGATGGAGTTAACCCATTCAGTTGATGAAATGGAATACAATGGAGCCAGGTCATTGGAGATTTCACACGCTCGATCAAGGTGTGCCATAAACCTTGATTATTGTTTGAGGTAGAATTGACATTGATATACACATTCACAATTTCACAAAACTAAATAAAATATTACTAATTCATGCATGAGATCTCAGAATTAAATTATTAAAAATAATTTAAACACCAATAAAGAGAATAATGGAACCCACAAACCAACCCACAAAGGTCATGTTCTTTCTTTACTAATATCATTATGTCATTGCTTGTTACTTTAACCTTCTCATTAATTTAAATTTTATAGAATTCAAATAATAAATAAAAAACTTGAAAAAAATTTATAGGTGAATTAGATTAAGTTGGTAAACAACTGAGAATGCTCCTCATGTGAGACGACCCATGTCATCCTATGTGTTGCATTCGGAAATATTATTTATTTTTCCACATCCTACGACAAGCATGCATCAAAACTGGCACTGTTGTTGGTGAGTTAATAATTTGTTTACTTTAAGTTTTCTATTTTCAAATTTTAGATTGTTTTCTTTTTAAAAAAATATAGGAAACCATCCATTCATTATGAATCCAAACTTCAGTTATTATTTATGGAATAATTACTCATAGATGAACGAGGAAAAAACGGACTACATAAACAAGGCAGTCCAACAGAGGCTTGATGATATAATGAGAAGGTTCAAATAGAAGGAATGAGATATTGAAACATGGATATCACTAGAATATTTTATGGTTTTGGCTGATGAAATCTAAACGGACAATCAATGATTCAATGGTATAAAAGAAGTGCCACAGGTATTCCCGAATTTCACTGAAGTAATACATGAAGTTGAATCTATACTCGAGGTGGAGAAGCATGACTACCTTCCTCCAACCATCAATAATCAACTCCAAGAGGCACAATCAACTAAATAATATATTTTAGTTGAACCAACTCCTTGATTTTCAACTTTTATAGACTCTATCTCTTTCGATTTTATTGAATTATAATTTTATGTCACTTCCTCTTGTTTTATAGAATCAGATATTATATTCTATGACATGGAGGAAGAAGAATAAATTTCACCTATTGAGAAAAAACCGAATCTCCCTAAGGTCATGGATTATCTACATGAGGAATCCCATGAAGAGATAACAATGGCTCTTCTTGAAGAACCAAATCTACAAAATTTCTACCTTAAAAGGGAAGATATTGAAATTAATACTTTAATTTTAAAATTTGGATCTCCCTTTGACCATTATTTTCATTCAGCATATATAAGGAAACCACTATATTTTGAAGAATATGTTGCAAAAGTAGAAACTGAAGAAGAGCAGGATCCATACATCATATTACCACTACAATGCAAGTGGGACCTAGTTGTGAAGTGGATAGATATGGAGTACTAGTTACTTGGAATTCTCCTCAACAAGAACAAATAATTTCATTATGGGAATAACAACTTTTGGTGGATCATGTCCAAAAAGATCCACCCACCATCTGATAATGGATAATAGCTGGTACTGCCCTCTCGATGCAGTAATAGAACTTAGGTCCCACTTAAAGGATCGTACAAAGACTTATCTATAATTTCTTTTTAGGAATTTAGATTCCAATTTTTTTTCATAGATGTAGCGTAGCATGAATCCCACTCCATTCTATAATTTTAGCTTTAATGACATGATCCTTTCAATTAATTGAGTAATTCTATATGGTAGGTTCATAATGGTAGAAGGGAACCCCCAAACAGAAGAAAAAATAAGCCATATTTCAAAAGGGAGTTTTCTTTTAATGTTTAACTTTGAAACTCCATACATTTTTATTTTATTAATTAAATTTTAATTGAATTCCCACACTTGAGTTATATATTACTTGAATTATCTTGGAGAAATGAGTTTTTAAGGAATCCAGTGATTCCTTGTTTTATATTTCAATGTTAATGAGATTGAATGAGTAAAATGGTAAGCTGGATGATTATTGTGAAGCATGGATACTAAAATGGTGACTCGTTATTTGATAGAATTAATTGATTCATGTAAATGAAATTTCCCAAGCATATTTCATGATTTGAATTTCATAATTTCACATGAATAAATTTTTAATTATTAATCATACAATGATGGATTTTCAAAATATCATATTCCCATTCTGGATAATATTTCAAGACGAAACAATTATTATTTTATCTTTAGAATATTTCTTGTGTGATCTTGGGGAAAGCCATATGCCAGAACTTGTATGTAAACTTTTCATATATATGATTGTGAAAAAAAACATTCAAAATTATTGAGGCACTAATTTGGTTAGCCATATATTTACTAGATATCCACGATTACATTTATACTTTATTATCCCATAAAATAAATGAATTTCCTTTTTTGGTTATAGCCACATTACAAACTGATTTTCCCTTACATACCTATACTTTTAATGTTTTGTTTCATGGATAATTCATGTTTGAGTGTGGGAGAAGGGAAATTCATGTGCTTTTATTTGGATGCATACAATTTGATGGTGGTTTGAGGTGTGTATCATTATTTTTGTTAGTATCTTATTAGAAAACTGGGCATGAAACATCATTTAATTTTGATTCATTCATTTCATTAAGTTCTCCTTTAAAAAAATTAAAAAAGAAGGATAAAATAATGGTCTTCCTTTCTATAGATCTATAAAAAATTCAAAAAAAAAATGATAAATTAAGTTGTGCTTTCTGAAGCTATATTTTAAAAAAGAGGGATAACATGGATGATATCATTATTTGTAATAATTTGTTGACTCATGTGCCATGTAATAAAAAATGGATGGTTTTGTGGTTCAAATTTTCAAGGGGATTCATGTGAGGTTAATCCTATGTTTTCACTTGATTAATCATGAATTGTACTTAAGAGTCAAACCTCTTATTTCAAACATTTAATTATTTCTATTATTTACCCACCAACCCTAAGACATAATGTCATTTAAACCTTCATTTCAAGTCATTATGATTTTATGTGCTTTTTGTATTACAAAATTAGAGAAAATGGATCCTTTAAAAGCATATAGAGAAGGATAATGTTCTCATGATATAATCATAATTCCATTTTAATTGTATCACGAGTGATGAGAGAAAATATTCAAAAGATAGGTAGATCATGACTTGGCATGTTTAATAATAATAAATTGTGAACCTTGCCAAAAGTAAAGGAGAATATCCATCATTTTTCAAAAGGTAAAAGTAAAATTCATGAATTTATTGTTTCATTGAAAATTGGGAAAATTAGTTGATATTTTTTTGGAACTTAAAAATTTTATTGGATGTTGATGAATTTTTTATTTTATTTATGGAAATTTCAATATTGGTTACATTGGTTCACTTTGAATTCTATGTTGAGATTTTATTCTTGAGGAAAAGAAATGTTTAAGTGAGGGTGAATTGTTAGAGATAATATTTTCTTCATTTTTATATGAAATTAAATTATTTAATCACTAATTTTTTTTCAAATTGTGTTATTTACATCAATTTTGTGTTTATAGTGTGTTTTGAGCTCAATTGTGAAAACTTATTAATTTTGAAAAATAGAAAGATTTTAATATCTTTTGTATTTTGATAATATATTTTAAAATGGAAATAAAATTGATTTGATTATTTTTTTAATTGATTCCTATATTTATTTTCTTTATCTTTGTTTGCTAGACCAGGATTTATTTCAGTTATCCAAGGGTCCAACAAATTCAATCATGTTGAAAAATTATTCTGGATGACCGCGTGAACCCCACCTAAATTAATTAGTCATATATTGGTCAAAACACGTCCAAATTATGTGATTCAAGTTTTAATGCAATGAAAATTAAATTGGGATTTCAGATGTTGCTGATTAAGGAAATAATCCATCATTAAGGCAGTCCATGGATGCTAAAATATTGGGGGAAAATAAAAAACAATTATCCAGAATATAATCTATGACTTAATTGGACATATCACATACTACAAAATGATGATAAATCTGAATTTTTGGGATGAAATGTAAATGATATTTTGGGGGATCTATTTAGAATACACCATGAAAAAATTCTGGCATTAAATTGTCCCACCATGCTCAATATTTCGGTGGAAAGAATCTATAGGGAATCATAAACATAGATTTTGATGATCTAAAATTTGATACCTAAGGATAGAAACACTGGGCCTTTATAAGGAGGAGTTCATAAATTTTGAGTGGAGAGTTCGACACCACTATTGTAGAGGATTCCTAGGGACATGTTGTTGACTTATGAATTTTGTTTATTTTATTTTTTTAGTTTAGTGTTTTTTTATTATGTAAATATTTTTCATATTTTTTTATTTAAGTGTATCCATATTCTTCTATCTATCTTTCAAATCCAACCCTAATCTAAATATCATATTTTGATTCTTTCTCATTCCACGATGACCTTATACCCTTAAAAATTATTAGTTAACTCGAGACTTGGAAAAGGGGAGTTATGTGGAAATTCTATTTATTCAGCACTTAAATTATTTAGATTTCGTATGTTTGTGATGAGAAAGAGTGATGTGAATGGTTTTGGAGGTCATCCGCCATGAGACTGATCTTGATTTTTTTCTATTCTTTTATTAACTCTTTTCCCTCCTTACTAGATACAAGCTCAACATATGATGGAGCTGATCCATTCAGTAGATGAAATGGAATATGATAGAGCTAGGTCCTGGGAGATTCTACACGCTCGATCGAGTTGTGCCATCAACCATGATTATAGGTGGAGATGGAATTGAGATTGAAATACACATTCAATATTTCACAACACTAAATAAAAAAATATTAATTGATGAATGATATCTCAAAATTTAATTATCAATAAAATTTTAAATACTAATAAAGAGAATAATGGAACCCACAAACCAACCCACAAAGGATAAGTTCGTTCTTTACTAATATCATTATGTCATTGAATATTAATTTATATATTTCATTCATTTAAATTCTATAGAATTCTATGATTCAATAAAAAAGCTAATGAAATATAATACGTGAATTATATTAATTGGGTAAATTACTGAGAAAGGTCCTATAGTTAGACAACCCTAGTCAACCTCCATGTTGCATTATGAAAAATTAATTACTTTTTCCACACCTTAAGATATTCATACACCATAACAGGTGTCATTGCCAGGGAGTTAATTAGCTGTTTACTTTAATTTTTTTATTTTCAAATTTCAGATAGTTTTCTTTTTAAAAATATATAAAAACACCTCTTTCTATGATGAATAAAAACTTCAATTATTCTGTATGGAACAATTACTCAGAAATGAGGGAGAGGAAAACCCACACAACTGATAATGCCCTCCAACGAATGGTTGATGCTCTAATGATAAGCTTCAAATAGATTGAAATAGGACTTGATACATTAATCTCACTTGAAGACTTGATGTCCATGGCTAATGAACATAAAACTAACATTCAATGATTCAAGGTTAAGAAGGAAGTTCCACATGTATTTTTGTATTTCACTGATGTAATACATGAATTTGAATCCAAATTCGAGGTGGAGGAGTATGACTAACAACCTTCAACAAATGATAATCAACTCCAAGAGACACTTTCAACTCATCTAGATATTGAAGTTGATCCAACTAAGGGATTTGAACATTTCATTGAATCTATATCTTCTGATTTTATTGAATCTGAATTTTTTGTCACTCTCTCTTGTTTTATAGAATCAATATTATTTTTAATGACTTGGAGGAAAAAGAAGAAATTTAACCTATTGGGGAGGACCTGGTGATCCCTAAAGGAATTGAGCATTTACACGAGGATGCCTATGAAGAGATAACAATGGAAATTCATGAAGAATGAAATCTACAAGTGAATTACCTTAAAAGGGATTATTTTGAAATTAATACATGAATTTAAATTCAAAATCTCCCCTTGATCATTCTTTTCAAACAGTATATCTGGAGAAACTACTAGATTTTGAAGTATATGTTGCACTAGTAGCAACAATAGACGATGGGGATCCATACATCATCTGACCCCCTCAATTAAAGAGGAACCTAGTTGTGAAGGGGATAGATATGGTGTACACTATAAATGGAATTCCCCTCAAAATGAACTAATAATTGATAGACTGGAAGTAGATTATGTGGTGGTTCATGTCCAAGAACCCCCCCCCCCACCATCTGAGTATGGATAACTGGTGGTACACCCCTCTAGAGGCAATAAAGTAATCTAGGGCCCACTTGAGGGATTGTACCATGATTTATATTTACATTCTTTCTAGGAACTTAGATTCTACTTTCGTTTCATAGAAGTAGTGTAGCATGTGTCCCACTCCATCTCAAATTATTTATCTTTAATGATGTCAGCCTTTAACTTAATTGGGTAATTCTCTCTTGTAGGTTCATGTTTTCAGAAGGTAACCCCAAACAGAATAAAAACCAAGTTTTATTTTAAAAGGGAGTTTACTTTTAATGTTTAACTTTTAAAGTCCTTAAATTTTTGTTTTGTTCTTTAAATTAGAATATAATTCACACACCTGAATTATGTCTTACATGACTTATCTTGGAGACATGAGTTTCGTTGGAATCCAGTGATTCCAGGTTTGAGATTTAAATGTCAATGAGATTGAAATAGTAAAATGGATAATTGGATTATTAAAGTGAAGCATGGATATTGAAATGAGGACTCATGATTAGATAGAATTAATTAATTCATGTAAAAAATTTCCCTACCATCTATCATGCTTTGAATTTCTCAAATTCATGTGAATTAATTTTTTTATTATTAATCATAACATGAGTCATTTTCAAATATCATATTCCAATTCCCGAGATGATTTATAGAAAAAATATTTCTGATTTTATCTTGATCATATTTCTTGAGTGATCTTGGGACATGCCGCCTTCCAGATCATGTATTGAAACTTTTCAAATCCATGATTGTGAAAAAAAACATTTAAAATTATTGAGGCACTACACTGGCTGGCCACATATTTACCTTATACCCAATGTTACCTTTATCCTTCGTTATCCCTTAGAAGCAATGAATTTCATTATAGGTTTAATCCATATTATAAGCTGATTTTCCCTTCCCTGACTACACTTCTAATAATTTTAATTTGATATTTCATGTTTGGGTGTGAGGGAAGGGCCTTTCATGTGCGTTCATTGGGATGTGTATCTTTTTTGGGCGTTGTGAGGTGTGCCTCTTCATTTTGGGAAGTGTATTATTAGAATATTTTTAATGAGTCATAATTTCATTATGCTACATTCATTTCATCTAGTTCTCCTTTAAAAAAAGTAGAAAATAAAGATGTGACTTTCTAGAGCTTTATAAAAAATTTAAAAAATGTTAAATTAATTTGTTTCTTTATGGAGCATTATTTAAAGAAAGAGGGAGAACTTGGATGATTTCATTATTTGTAATCATTTATTGACTCATGTTTCATGTCATAAAAATTTGATGGTGTTGTGTTTCACATTCTCATGGGAATTTTAGTAAGGTTCATCCTGTTTTTTCACTAGATTAATCATGCATTTTACAAAAGTGTCAAAACTCATACTTCTAGACTTAAATTATTTCAACTATTTACCCACCAACCCTATTCCACTAAGTCATTTGAACCACTGTTGCTTGTCCTTTATGATTTTAATTACTTTTTTTCATTACAAAGTGGAAAAGTAGTTCCTTTACAAGCCTATGGATAAGGTGAATGATATCATGATATGATCATGACCCCCACATTAATTTTATCATGAGTGATGATAGAAAATATTCAAAAGAGAGTTAGATCATGATTTGGCATGTTTAATAATAATAAACTGATAAGCATGAATGAATGAAAAGATATTCTCCATTATTTTTCATAGGGGAAAAGTAAAATGAATGAATTTATTGTTTATTTTAAAAATGGGAAAATAAATTGATATTTTTTTGGAACTTAAAAATTTTATTGGACAATGATAATTTTTTTATTTTATTTTTTGAAATTTGAATATTTGTAAAATTGGTGCACATTGAATACTATGTTGAGATTTTATTATTGAATACAATCCTAGTTTATTAGATATAATATTTTAGTCATTTTTTTTATGTAATTAAATTAATTAAACACAAAACATTTATCAATATTTGTTGTTTACAACAATTTTGAATTTATAGGGTGTTTTGAGCTCAAATGTGAAAACTTCTTAATTTGGAAATATAGACAGATTTTAATATCATTGGTAATTTGAGAAAATATTTTAAAAGATAAATCCAATGAATTTAATTTTTATATTATTGTATTACTATATTTATTTTCTTCATCTTTGACTTCTGAACTAGGATTTAATTCAGCCATCCATGGGTTTGAAGAATTAAATCAATTTTGAAAATTATTCTGGATGACTGTGTGGACCCCATCTCAATGAATTCAAAATAAACAAATCTAAATGCATACAATTGGGGTGATTGTAATTATAGTGGAAATAAATTTAAATGGTGAGTTTGGCTGTTGATGATCATGGAAATATTCCTTCATTAAGGCGGTGCATGGATGCTCAACATTTGGGGAAAATATAGGAAACATTCAGCGAGAATAAAAGTTACGAATTAATTGTACAAATCACACACTACACAAGGTTGATAAATCTGAAATTTTGGGATGAAATGTAAAATATATTTTGGAATATCTTTGAATAATTCAAGAGGAAAAAATATGCCATTAAATTGGCCTATAATGATAAAATTTCGGTGAACAGAATCTACTGGAAATCATTGACATATATTTTGAAGATCTGAAATTTGAAGACCCTAGGGTGGAAACCATTGGCTTATATAAGGATGAGTTCACCCATTATGAATACAATGTTTCAGTCCACAATTGTAGAGTATTCCTAGGTACATGATGCTGACTTAGGAATTTTCATTCATATTTTTTTAGTTTAGTTTTCTTTTATCATGTAACACTATTTAATATTTTTTTATTTATGTATATCCATATTTTTCTATCTCTCTCTCTATTCCAACCCTAATACAATTATCATATTTTTATTCATTCTCATTCCACCATGACCTCTTACCCTTAAAAATCTTGGGTTACACCAAGAATTTTCTACGGGGAGGTATGTGAAAATTCTATATATTCTGGGCTTAAATTATTAATTTTTATTATGTTTGTGATGAGAAAGAGTGATGTGCACGAGTGTGTTGGTCATCCTCAATGACACTAAACTATGATTTTTTATATTCGTTTATTTAATAATTTTCCTCTCTTCTGTTAGATATAAGAACATCATGCGATGGAGTTGAGGTATTCAATAGATGAAATGGAATACGATAGGTCCAGGTCTTGGGAGATGTGACACACTCGATCGAGGTGTCCTATCAACCTTGATTATAGGAGGAGGTGGAATTGAGATTGATATATTCATTCAATATTTCACAATACAAAATACATGAATAGTAATTAATTTAATAGATCTCATAACTAAATTATAAAACATAATATTAACACTATTAAAGATATAATGGAACCCAAAAACCAACCCACAAAGGCCATGTTATTTATTTACAAATATCTTTATGTCATCTCATGTTACTTTATCATGCTAATTCATTTAAAGTACATTGAATTCCATGCATAAATAAAACACCAAAAAAAGTAGTATAGGTGAATTAGATTAAGTGAGTAAACAACAGAGAAAGATCGTCAAGTGTGATGACCTTTGTCAGCCTCTTTGGTGCATTTGGAAAATTTATTTATTTATTCATGCCCAACAATAGGCGTGCATCAGTAGGTCGAGTACTAAAAATCCATTGATTTTGAGTTTGTATATAAACCAGATAAGGGGAATAGTTTGGAAAATTCTTTAATCCTTAGGAATTAAAATCAGGAAGTTTAGGAATCTAGTTCAGAGTGTAAGATGATGGCCTTGTTTGGTTAGATGAAATTGGGGATAAAATATGGGAATAGGTAGATGACCCCTCCATCTATGGAAGTTGAATCTGAAATTCTGAGAAAAGTTAAAGAGAGACAAGTTGTGGATCTACCATGTTTGGATATGAATGAAGTACTTAAATGTGTGGAGTCAACTTCTAGTTTGTATTTTGGTACATATGGAGTTGTTTATGTTCATGTACATGTTGTGATTCCAACAGGTGTATGAGGAGAGTTTATGAAAGAGTTTCATGTGTCAATATAGGCATTGCATCCTTGCATGACTAAGATGTATGGTGATCTTCGTATGTAGTTTTGGTGACTATTAATAAAAAGTAAGGTGCAATATTTGTGGCATGATACCTTACCTGTCAACAGGTTAAGGCTGAACATCAACATCATGGTGGGTTCTTTTAGTCCATGCCTATTTCATTGTTGAATTGGAATGAAATAAAAGTAGAATTCTTAATGGTTCTAATGAGGTAGAATCCAAATGTTGATGCAATTTGGATGGTGGTAGATTGGATTACCAATGTGGCTCATTTATTTCTAATATAGGAGACCTATACAGTCAAAAATTGGGAGAATTTTATTTTAGAAAAATAGTGTGGGTTTATGGTGTGTCGATAACCATAATTTCAAATCCTGATCCATGTTTCACCCATCTCTTCTGGATGTGACTAAAGAAGGTAATTTGTAACCAGTTTTTTTGAAGTACGGCTTACCACCCATAGAATGATGGGAATTTAGGAATTACAATTCATGAATTAGAAGACATGTTGAGATAATGTGTTTTGGTCAGAAGTGGTTTATGGGAAATGAACATTCACTTGTTGAGTTTTCTAACAACTACAGTTTTAAGGATACATTTTAAATTGATCTATTTGGGGTAATCTATTGGATTTTGTGTAGATCATGCCTATTTTCTTTATGACTTGGGAGTCAGAGCTATTTGGACCAAGTCTTGGGAAACAGATGTCACAGAAGGATCGATTGATTCAAAAGTGTATGACAATAGCTCATAGTAGATAGAAGTCATATGCTTATCAAAATTGTAGAACTATTGAGTTTATGGTGGGTGATAGGGGTTTTCTTCTGGTCACTCCAAGGATGGGTCCCCATCATATCTACAAATAAATAAAGTTAGAGCCTAGATATATGGGACAATTTGATATTGTGGAAAGGATCGTAACTATGGACTATCGATTATCTCTTATATAATGATATAGTAGGATGAATGATGTATTTCATGTTTTAACACTCTAATAGAATCTCCATAATCCATCTCATGTGATAAATGTGGATGATGTTAAGTTTGCTGTTGATTCATCCATTGAGGATCATCTAGTTCGTTTTGTAGACCATAGTTAAATGGTATTGCGGGGAATGGTTCTGACTTTGGTTTGTGTTCTATTGTATCGTGGAAATTTTCAAGAGAAAAATTTTGAGCATGGATTGGATATACAGTCCCAGTGGACCAATCTATTTTTTGTGGGGACTCAATTATGGTTGGAAAGAGCATCCTGAGGATAAGTCGTCATATGGTGGGGAGGTTGTAAGATCCCAGATCTCCCTTATGTTATGTTTTTTATGATTCAATTTATGTTACTCATTTTGGTTAAATAAGTGTTTGCAATGTTAATGTGAAGACACTAGGGTGTTCTAGGGGTTCGGGACCTGAATAAAGAAGTAAAAGGGGTTTTTGGGCATGATTCATGGTTTGTGTGCAGTTAGTTCAAATAGTGCGGAAATCCCAAATCACGGTGAAACATAGATGTTTTTAGATATTGTAATCCATATGGTTTGTGCATAGTTTGGAAAAATGTGTGGGTAAACCTTGTGTCCCAGTGACTTTGAGAACATTACAGAAAATCCTTTATAGGGTTTTAAGTTCCACTCAAGAATATCATATTTTATTCTCCCATGTACCTTAGTGATACTAAAAAAGCTTCAAGATATTTCATAGATTAATATCCCTCATTTTATAGCCCTTTTTAGTGCCTTTGGTAGCAGATTGAATATCCAGGGTAATGTAAATCACAATATTACTTCTACAATTTTTGGTTTGGGCTGTGAATCTCTTTCTTCACTCCAACTGAATCAACAAAACCATTCTTTTATGGTGATATTTTTTCTGAGGCATCAAATAGTGGTTGGATGAGGATCTATGGCCTTGATTGGGAATGTGTTCGCCAATAGATTAAAGGTATGTGATGGACAAGTTATATCCTGTAGTTTATAATTATATTTTTTATATAGGTTTTAATTCTTGTACTCCTATTGATGCATTATTGGTGTCATTGAAAAAATATTATATATTTAGTGACTAAATAACCAAATGAATCTTCATAATCCCTGTGGGATGCATGGAGGATGTCGTGACTATGTTTTTGGGCCACCCATGGGGTGTTCTGAGACTTTATAATGGGATAACGAGAGTATAATGTGTGAAATTGACTCATAATGATGTACAAACATAAAAAGTATGTTAATTGGTTTGTGTAATGAGTTATAATGGATTGTCTCTAGTTGTGTATAATGTTTTAAAAGTCTAAGTTATTGGTTGGTTGAAATTTAAATGTGTTAAATGTGATTAATGGGGATATGATAAAGAATTGTGTTTTCATTTGAATATGCTTAGGGATATATGCATCGGAAATGGGAAATGGGGATTAAGTGTTAAGTGATATAAATGATGGATGTGTTAATCGATTGAGGCATATTGTTAACTTCAAATTAATTTATATTGTTGTGTTGTTGCAAATGATATTTTATATGCTTGGCTGTGATGTGGGTAATTATGGTGAATGATAATTAAGTATATCACATGTATAGGTAGAGTGGGGTATATACTTCATGTTTTACACCCATAGGTCATGTTTGACTAGGGTTCTAACTCCACCCCCAAATGCATGGGTTAGAGAAGGGGATGGAGTTCTATTACCATAATGGTTTCATTCCAACTTGACTAAGGTTTTGATGTGAGGATTATGAGGTCCTTATAATGTGATTCATTTTGAGATAATTCATTATTTTTTCCCATGTTCTTGAGAATTTTGAACATGCTTAATCCATTGAACACATAAAATAGGTAGCTTAAACCATGGATAGCTAAGTAGTGATCTTGGATTCAATGGTAGTATAATTTAAAGCAACATATTCGAGAATGGACTATTGAAATTTTTACCTTTACATGTCATTATTTATCACATGCATGCAATATCTACATTTACTGGATATTTTGTAGACACTGTTTGTGGTAGCCTAATGAGTTATAGTCACACCATACTCGGGCCGATGTTGGGTACCCGAGAAGATTTCATTCTTGGAGGTTAGGACAATGGAAAGAGCATAATGATAGGGAGTGGAGATAGTCATGGGACATGAATGGGTGAGGTTCCAGATTTGGAGACCAGGCTATTTTGGTGATTTTTCTATTTTTCTTTCATTTGGTGTTTTTTTCAATTGGCATTGTAGAATGGCATGACATTTTTACTATTGTACGTGGGTGTACCCAGTTTACATTCCACCCAAACATAGATAGGGCATTATTTTTTCCCATGTTCTAGAGAATATTGAACATGACTACTCCATTGAACACATGAAAAAGGTAGCTAAGACCATGGGATTCCTAAGTAGTGATCCTGGATTTAATGGTAGCATAATTAAAAGGAACATATTCTAGAATGAGTTATTGAACTGTTTACATTTACATGGTATTATTTATCACTTGTATGCACTATATACTTTTACGAAATATTAGGAAGACACTATTGGTGGTGGCCTACTGAGTTATACTCACACCCTACCTGGTCCATCATTGGGTACCCGAATAGATTTCATGCTTGTAGGTCATTACAAGGGAAATGGCCCATTGCTAGGTAGTTGAGTTGTACATGGTACATGAATGGGTGAGGATCCAGACTTAAGGACCAAACTGATTTGGAGATTCTGGTATGTTTTCTTTCATTTGGGGTTTTGTTCACTTCGCATTGTAGCATGGAATGACATATTTACTATTGTATGTTGGTGTACCTAGTTTTGGAGTTGGTTATTTGTGCATGTTATTAATTGTTTCTTATTGTTTATTATATTTAAATTGTCTTCTATTGTGAACTACTCCAGCAATGAGGGCATGGTCTCTTTACGTGACCTATTAAACCCTCCCTACGAGTCAGAAGCCTCTGGAAAAAGGGGAGGTGTTCTTGCAGTCATTTGGAAACGTGGCTCAGGGCACTGGTTTAGTGGCTCTCATGTTGAGGATGTTACAATTTTGAAAACACATTATCATTTTTTTCATTATTCCCCGTATATTATATATCATAAACATTAAAAAATGCAATTAGATTGGCATACTGATTTTCTTTTATACAGAGGTTGTTTTCCACAATTTCTTTACTGATTTTAATAATATTTAAATAAGAACAGGTCATTGTAATTACATGATAATGGGGATTATATAAACCCATATAAATCCTTCTTTAACATATAAACATAGTTATCTTATATTTTAATAATGAAACCACTTGGATTCTCATTATAGATAACTTTTTATAGATTTATATTGGGAAATGTACACATTGAATACATTTATAAAATATTATATTTTTGTTATATATATATTTCAAAATATATTTTTATTTTTAAAATTGTTGAAATTGGGAGAAATTTCTCATTAAAATCAATTCTATTAACCTATGACTAATATTTTAATATATTTATACCATATTTCTTACAAATTAACCTCTTTAATTTAAATTATTCTATAAAAAGAACATCATTCCAAACAGATTTTTATCTTCTATCCTCGGTTCTGTCACCCATTACCAATTTTTCTCAATATGATTCAGTTCCACATTCATAACCAAATCCACTCATGGTTCTATATTGCTTCTTATTCATCTCTTTTTCACAACCTATAAAAATAAAGAGGTTTGTGAACCTTTCAGAAATGATCTTAAATTTTAAACCTATTATTCTTGATCCCCAATGATATTTTAGTCAAACCCTTGCTTGATCAAAATTTCATGAGATTAACATGATTTTCCTTCATAACTACAAAAATATGAATTAACATTTTCATCATATATAGTTTCTATATCCTTAATTCAATCAAATACTATAACATGATGTTTAATTGAAACAACATCATCATCAATAATTTTTTATAATAGCAGATTATTTTGATGATTTTATTTTAGAGTGTCTTAATAAATTAAAATTAGCTTAATCCACATATCTTATAGTCAATTTTTTGTAACATTGGTAACCTCTACCATTTGTATGGAATCACATTTATCTTTTTCATTACCTATTTGATCAAACTTCAAAAGATTACCGCATTTATAGTTGATAATACATCGACTTCCAAGATCCCATTAAAACAACCATCATAGTGTTTTAATATAATAAATATCATAAAGATAACTCACTAAATTTGGTTTATAAAAGAAGAAATATTGGATGTTGAATTCTATGATAACAACTAGTTAGCAAAAGAACTTTTACGTATCAGGATAAATCAAAATGGTTAGAGAAAAATCAACCACACATCTATTCATTATTTCTACCATAGCAATGGGTTTTGGTGAAAATGGAACACAATATCATGACTAGTTCCATGATCCTAATGATAACCACCAAACATTACATTTTTAAATTTTGTATAATAATCAAATTTGATGCTCATCCTAGATTATACACATAATATTTCAGCTCTTCTCCATAAACTATTTAATTTTTTTTGACATTTTTATTTATGATATTAAAATATAATACCTGTAAAATAAGTGACATCATCTAATTGGGATAAAAAATTGTATCTCTATAATTTTATTTCCTCATAATAGGTCCATGTATATTAGGAATAATAAGTCCTAAGGGAAGTTATATATATATATCGTAACCTTTCACTCTGATACATTTGATTTTTTTTTAAAAAATCCCTTTCTACCATATAGAAAACATTAATAGTTAATTCATATCAATTTAGGAACAAAATGAACACTTCATTTCTATTTTTACTTGTTTATATTTCTATGGAAAAAACTTCACATCCTTCTATTCCATAATTTATCTTTTTTCCTTCATATATATATATATATATATCATAAATTCCTTGCATCTCCAACATGGAATAGATATCCATTGGATTGTTTTCCTCTTACCAAAAAATTCCACATAATCATTCTATTTGATAATAAAACTATCACTTATAATGATTATATTTTTTTCCCTCATCATAATGATATGAAATAAAGAAAATACATTTTTACTCCTAAAAAAATAAAGAATAAAATAAATTTACACTTCATGTTTTAATAATAGATGATCAAATTCCTTTGTTTCTTGGAGTCACAATATTTCACAAATTCATTATTTAATCATTCTAGTATTTAAAATTCTTAAAAAAAAATAAAATGTTTGTAACCTTTTAGAGAACACTCAATGAATTAAATCTATGATAAGTCTACTTTTGTAACCTTATGTGCAGTTTAAACTATAAGATACTTTTCAGTGATTTTTTCTTCATCTCCTGATTCTTTTAAAAAATTTCATTAAATTTTCATAGGCCCATATAATCAATATATGACCTTTTAATACTTTTATAGGATGATCATACCTTTCCCTGAATTTATTCATGAAGATGGACATATTTCTAATTTAACAATATTGATTTTTCGAATATATCTATAGTATATTATTATTAGTGGGATGAATCACACTAAAAATCTCAATATAATACCAATTGGATCTATTTTAGTATTAATGGATTCTCAAGAATATATTATTTCTATTTCCAAAGAATCCAGATGATAATAAATATATATAAAAATTAATATTTACCTTTATAATGTGTATGATATCTAGATCTATGTATCTATTTTATAAAAACTTTTAGTCCATCATTATTGGATCCTTTTTGTTATCTAAAATATTAGTATACTAAGAATTTTTTTATATTAAAATTATTCATTGAAATTATAGAGTCTATGGTTAAAGATATATTTAATTAAATATTTTATTTATCAGTAATTATAGAATTTTATAATTCACTTATTTAAGCTATATACATCATCATATTGAATTTATTCGTCATTTGAAACTATTTTATATGCTATTCAACATTTTATTGAGATTTTTGTTTCATCAATATTCATATTTTTTACATTTACAGTCCTTATAAATTGTAAAGAGTTCCAAAGTTGAATTTTAGTTTAGATTCAACTTGTTTTTATTTAATAAGATCTAATTATTTAAAATTATCCATCTTTTTATTCAGGTATGATGCATATATTTATATCTAAATTATGTAACCTCATTAAGATATTAATATCATTAAATATTATTTAGTTTTTTTCATGATTTTTTGTTTCATGATCATTAATAGAATGACTTAATTTCTTTAACATATTGATCTCTTTTAGTATCTTTTTAATTTTTTTGCCAATATTTTAATTATATTTCTCAATTGAATTATATATTAGTTTTTTTTATTATTTATCATCTTAATATTTATTACATTCATCATTGTAAAAATAATTATCATTCTCATTTTCAATAAGAATCATTTTATCACCTTTTAAGATAGAATTTTTATCCTCCACCTCATATTTGGATACTAATTAAAAGGGAATTCCAAGCTATAAGAGATCATTATGTGGGGGTAAATCACGTGTCTTAACTTTTTATGCTTAATTATTTTCAAATATTATTCACCTATAATTTAAGAATAATTACTTCTATGAAAAAACACATAATAAAACCCATTGAATGATATAACCTTACAACATTCACATCTCTATAATAGAAGAAAGTCATTTTCTTGATCTTGAAACAATCACATAACATGCATAAAATAGAAATTAATCCATATAATTTATATCATGTTGGGTATATAAAACTATTTCATTTCACTATAGTCCTTTTCTAGTTCATATTCCCATTACAAAGATAATATGATAAAAAAAATTAAACAACAAAATGATCCTTTACAAACATAATTAGACACAATACCACAATGTTTCTTGATTTCGCGACACATTAACTTGATCATTTTTATCATATTATTAATAAATTTCATTAATAATAATGAGTAATTACCTTTTCCTCTTCAATTATCCTTCAATTATTCCCCAAAACATATAATTCCATGACATGAAACAACTAGTAATTCTATATATTGTTGAATCCGTTACATATTATCTTTCATATTTGTTCAAGTATTTATAAAATAATGTAAAAAATGTTAAATTTAAATGAATAGAATTATTTTACCACTTCTTAACTATATCATAAAAATTTACTTCCATAACCATTTTTATCTATATATATTCATATATAAGTATAAAATCTAATACATTATCCGTTAAACCTATAAAAATTCCTAAATACATCCTCATTTATTCATTAATTCAAGAAATGTACTAATACATTATCATTCCAACCATAACCAAGGAATTATTCAACAAAAATACCATTTAATTTGACCTCTTGCATTTAATTATAATCTTAAACCTGAAATTATAAATTTAACATTTTTATATACACATAAAAAATAATCCATGTCATCCTTTATTAATTGTGAAAGTCTTACTAAAATACCATATTACCCATTCACTCCAAATATTATTGGACACCTCCTCTTGAGTGATAACTTCACTACTAAACCAACCGGTCTATATTCTTTTTCCCTTTAAAATTGATATAAACAAAACCTTTTACTCTTCTTATTTTTTAAGAGTACTTAAGTTGCTACACTGGATTTGTCTTCTATTTTTTGTCAACATCCAAAATATCAATTAAAATAATCATGACTTATATTATCAATATATTTAAAAAATATTATGAAAAAATAACTTTTCATACCCATATATACTTATCATGTTTTTTTTCCATCTCCAAAAAATATTTAATGATAAAATCATACTATCTCTTCACATAATGTAGCACATAGTAATTGTTTTACACATATAAGGTCATATATTGGCTCGTAAATGACTCGTATAAATGAAAAGTGTACTATTTGTCTCAAAAAAGAAATAAAATTAACAAAATATATTCATTTATCAACACAATTAATCATTTAAACAATAAATATACTTGTGAAATGAATAAATGTACACTATTTTCCCTCATAAATGCTAATTATTCACAGAAGATTCTTGCATGGAAAAATAATCATAAATTAAATATTATTCCTTTTTTGTAAATAATATATTATGTAGTCCATCATCATGACTAATTTGATATAATTTTAAAAAAAATTATTCTATTTAAGGTCAATGATCTTAAATTACTCAAAAAAAATCTGTAAAAATCATTTATGTGGTTCCCATAATAGCAAAAAACTCAATTAACTCTTAATTAAAATATTTAATATAAAGAGTTACATGTTCGTATATCCCCAGGATCCTTTATGTTTATATTATTTTTAAATCTTGTGAAATCGATCGATTACAAATGGAATAATGACACTAAGTTATTATTTTTTCAATAAAAATAATATTAATATCATTAAAATCATATTTAATATATGGCACAATTTTTCATACTATTATAATATCCATTATCCAATAGTATACTACATAATAGTTTCAAATCATCTTTATCCCCCACGAAATAAATTTGTAAAAATGGGGTGATAAAAATAGAGATTTTTAGGAAAAAAATATTGGAATCTTCTTAGTCTAATGAAAAAAATGAAAAACCTATTACAAAATTACATTTTAAACCATAAACGTTTATGAACATAACTAAAAAATATCCACCTGAGAAACAAATCCTTTGTTTAAAGAGAATAATTTAATCCTATTATCTGGGATATAAAAAACCTAAATGAAATTTTAGGGATTCAATACCTCAATAAATCAACCCACTCACCTTTAAAACTTCATAAACATTTTTTTCTTCAAGAAATAACAATCTTTATATAATTTTTTTCAGATGATAAAATTTTTATTTTGGTGCATCATATTAATATTTCATGTTCACAATGCATAAAAATATAAAAAATAACCAATACATAGTTATTTCAATAGAAAAAACCTACTGGGTCATCTCAGTCATTTTTTTCGTTTGGGGACCATTCATTACCTAAAGAATTTATTCTCTATATTGGGTTTACCCATTGCCGTGAGCTATATCGTGCTCTCTATTAATCATATTGAATGATAATGTATCATATAGTGAATAAATTTTATAAATCACTAGCTTTTTAATCATAAAAAAACTCATTTTAACCTATTTAAAAGGAACATTCTATTTTCATATGAAAGTATAGAGAAAAATATATTTCAATCAAAAATGATTTAAAATTTTACATTCCAATAAACCATGATATTTAAATTGAATTTTTAAAATCATGAAAACATGAAGAGTAATATTTCAAAAAATAAAGGTCATGATGGTACCAAACTCCACTCATATTGTATGTTTTAAAGACATTCTTTTTCACTTTTCTAAAAAATATTAAAATAGCACATATCGAAATCCTTATAAACATTCATTTTTTGAACCATTATAAAGGATGTATTTTTTAAAAATTTACCTTTAATATACTCTTAATTATAAATAATAAATTTCGTGGAATATTTAAATAAATAGAATAATGGAGGAAATTTTTTTCAATACAATAATTTAAAACGTTCTTTTAATGAAAAATCTAAATCCTTATGTCTCATAAAAATTCATACATTCTCTAACACCAGAATGAGAAACATATATTATTTATCTATGTTATTAATAACCATATCAATTTTAATTCCATTTTCATTAATCCTTTTAATCAATTTATTACAATGAATTTTTAGTAATAAAATAATGTATGTTTATTCTATCATTGTGAGTATGTTATGTTCATAATCATAAATCATCAATGGTTGGCTGACTAAGGTCAAAGTGTCCATTCATACATACTATAAAAAAATTAATCATGAAATATTAAACATATTTACATTTTAATTAAAATTTTTGTTAAATCCTTGAAAGTAAGACATGAAAAAAAATCGCATCACTCCATGGAGGAGGTCATATACACGTTTGCATGAGAGTTGTTATTATTTTACAATCAATATAATTGTAAGCATTTAAGTAATATATTATATTTTAGAATAAAAATATGTCATTAATACAATGAATAATAATTAAATCAATACTACTAACCTTACTTGTTATTCGATGATGAAAAATGAAACAAATCGCTTCATGAATTTGGTAGTACATACCTATAGATGAGAAATATTTACATTTGCAATAGGAAAAAAAGGAAATGAAAAAGGGTTATACAATAATCCTCATCAAATTAAATTATATTTAATATATTTATGATATTATATAATCATATTTAAAAAATATTTTAATGTTTTAATATAATAAATATACGTGAAACATTCAGTTGAGAATGATATATCTTCTTGGAAAAACCTCACATATATTACATATTAAGCCTTATTTGGTTAATAATTTGATGAGAATAAAACCTATTAGGTTTGGAGAGGAAATTTGGGAAGTTAATATGGTAGTGATTTTCTAAGTTAAATGGATAATGAGTGTTTTGGATGAGATATTAGTAGGTTTCATTTTATATGTGAGGTTGGTAGAAATATGTTATATACAATAAATGTTAATATATTATTAGTTTCTAACTCATGTGAAATGGATAAAAAATTTCATATAATTTAATATATATCAGAAAAGTTCATAATATAGTTAACAAACCAAATTTATATATGTCAAATTTTCATTTAAAATGTAATTATTTTTTAACCCCCTCATTAACCAATTTTATCCCCCACCATTATAAAAAAAATTCACAGTATACTTGTCATGAAAGTAATATAGAAAATTAAAATTTTTATATATATCTAATATTAATAACATAGAATAAATGTTTACATGTAATTTAGTTATTGTAGTTTTTTTCATTTTATAATTATTTTAAAACTATCATTTAAAAATTAAATAAACGTTATAATCCATTTTAGTGATATTCATAAAATTTGAATTAAAGGGAAAAACATAAATAATAAATTATAATTATAAAATATATATCATTTCTTATCTGTCATAATTAGTTTTTTAATTCATGTAATATACTCAATAATATAAATATATCCCCTGTTAATATCATTAAATCCATTTATTTTATTTTTCATATTCTTTCACAAGTGTTGTGTGATGCTGTATGAGAAATTTAAATAAATATAAACTATATAAAAAGTAATATAAATTATCAACATGAAAATAAATTATTACACATCATTATGGTAATATTGGTTATTTCATGAAGTATATTTACTCTTTTAATAATCATGAAAATTTAATTTTTATATATGTTAATAGAAATTGATATTTTATTAAATATTAAACATCTATTATTTGGAAGACAATATAGAATTCATTGGAAGCCACCCAAAATTACCTAAGAAGACAGATAGGTTTAGAAACATAACCTAAACACAAATAACAGATATTTTTTGAGTTATTTTTATACCTTTGTACTTAATTTTAATTTTACCTTAGTTTTCCTTTTCCATAAGGACTCGCTTATTTAATATGGCAAATTATTTTCTGGATAAAAAAATTTCCACATTACAAACTTTGAACAATATGATTCCAAATTTAAAATTATATTAATAATACAATTTTTTTAACTTTATAAATTAATTTATATATTTATGACATAATAAAAATTCTATTTAGAAAAATACATGTTTTATGAAAATAATTATACATCTACTAAAACATTTTATAAATACTATTAAATCATAATTAATTAGATTATTCTTAATAAAAGGGATATTATTTTACAACATAACCAAATCCAAAATATAATATCTATTTTAAAATTTTTTATTTATTGAAAACAAATGATCGTTTTTCAAAAATCTTTATTTTTCACTATTCATATAAAAATCATTCTCTTAGAAAAAATGAAAAACATTAACCCAAATATTATTTTGAAATGATGATTTAAAATTTATTTCAATTTTTTATAAAATATTCATAAAATTTAAAGGTATTAAATAAAATTTCTTCCCACAAAATGAAATGAATCACATTTTTTATGAATGTTTTTTTGAATAATAGAAACACATTACCTTCATTCCTTTACTAATAACCCTAATTAAGTAAATATAAATTTGATAAATTGGATATATAGTGTAATTATATAATTAAGATCATTTATAAATACTAATTAATTTAATCATTTAAGATTAAAATATATTCTAGAGATAAAATTGTTATTATGATAAATATTAATTATACCTTCAAATTATTTTACATAAATTACACGACAATTGATAAAAAAATGTATAATTGATTGATAATTTTATTTGGGGAAAATTTTCTACATAAATTTTATAATATGTCAATTCTTATTCAAGAATTCAGAAAAAAATACTAGTTCAGAATGATTATATATGAATATTGATATTTTTATAGTATATGACTATCAATTTAAGATCATTATTCTATGTGTTATCTATAATCAGACATATAATTTTTAGAAATGAATATAAACTAAAATATCAGGGTTCTAAATTCTACCTAATTAAATAAATTTCACCATCAAAATTTTATTTCCTACCAAATAATAAGGGTTTCAAAAAATTACCATCAATTACAAGGAGTGTAATATAATACATGTGGTCAGTAAAGAAAAAACTCTAAAATATTTTAAAATAAATTTTTTGGTACCATAAATCAAAAATAGTTATAATAATGCATCATTTTTAAAAAATGAAAAGTAAAATAGAATTATCCCTTGTAATAACACATAATTAGGTTTTAGAATAAGTAAAAAATTAATAGGAATAGTAAATATGGACATATAAGAGAAATTTAATCTAAGGTAGATGGAAATTATTCTTAGTTTTTTTCTGAAACTATTTTTCATTAAGAAGAACACATTAATTAAAATATCATTTCTTCGAAGGGATAAGATAGAATAAATTCATCAGAAATGATTGTAAATGGAAAAAAATAAAGACCATTTTCTATAGTTTTTTGTATTTTTACCCCTTAAGATATAGAACATGAAAATATAAAAATACATGATTTATTCAATTAATATAACACAATATCATCATTTTTTTGTTTCTTGTTGTTTTTCACCGATGATGCATCCAATATTCTAAATTATAAATGATGATTTTTCATGGAACTTAAACTAATATCAACTTTAGATAGATCACATGATCTATAAAAGGATGATAATATATTTATCATCTTTCTATCCATTAAGTAAACCAAAAAACGGTTTTCATAGGATAAGTTACTATCTAATATGAAATTCCCTTTATATGATTATATATGACATTATATTTAAATACTTAATAATAACCCTTAAAGTTTTACATAAATCACTGCATAAATATGTATCCTTAAAACCATTCAGAATACTATTGGCCAAGTAAAAAAACAAAAAATTAGAAACATTCAGTCACATATTATCCCAAGATAAACTCAAATTTATTCTCTAAACAACAACATTAATACATATATTCACATACTAAAAATGTATATGTTATAAACATAAAATCTATAAAATATGGTATTATTTTCCATAAATATATAAAATAACCCTAAATCCCTACTAAATATCCTATATGACTCCATAATATTAGTCAAGCATTATGTATGAAATAGAATTTTATCAAAGCCAAAAATATTTCCATTTAACATAATTATATATTATTCCCAATATAGGGAAACTATTCAAAAATAATTTGAATAACATTATCACAAAATCAATTTTTAATCCCATTGCTATATGAATAATGAAACTTACATTCTAGTAATGTAATAACACATTAATCATATTTAACACTAATCAAATCAACATAAAAGATCATGTTATCCATAACAGTTGGCAAAACCATTCAAATTATATCGGAAAAATTGAAAATATTTCTTCCTCTAATTGATTTTTAATTAAAATGAAATTTAATATAAAGGGTTATGTACAACTCATATATCTAAAAAAACAAAATATATATCCCTACATCACATAAAAAATATAAAAATAGTATTAATGACTTTAGAATTATGGTCATTTATAAATTTATCAACCAATTACTAAAATACTACCATTTCAGAATTGTTGAAACCCTATACATAGACATAATAATCATTCAAAATTATTCAAAATCTATATAATAGATAATTCTAAATTTTCACTTAATACTTCTTTCTTATAATAAAATATAATAATCATATCCGAAAAGTTATCAGTCAGAAAACATAATCCAAAATATAATTGATATATATTATATGTCATTTTAAGTTTCCTCGCCATAAAGTATAAAAGATTCAGACATTGAAAACCATTATACAAATGTTATTGTAGATCCCCATATCTTGATTTTCCCATAGTAAATTGATTTACATAATTCCAATACTCATATCATTTAAAACATTTTACTTTTCTTATGAGATATTCCCATAGTATCATCTTTCTACATTATTGATAGATAACATATCGAATCCTTCTTCCTCTAGGATATTTCACACAAGAGCATCCTTGAAATTTCTTTCTCTCTAATTTATCCTATTTCTAAACCCACCAAACTATATTTTTAAAATCATATACATAGATATATGGTTAGGCATAACCACAAGATATTTCAATCCAACTCCAATCTCATCTAGTTGTTTTTTATACAACCACCACATTTTCCCTCACATAAATTATTATCACTGTTCCTACCCATTCCATCCATTTACGAAAACGAAAATAAATATTTGGATTAAATAAAATAAAATCATGAAAAATAATCTTATGAAGAGGATAAATTCTAAGATATATATAATCATTATATTAACACATATTTGTTTCTCATAAATCAATTAATTAACTTATAAGGATATCTAAAACAATTTTTTAATATAAAATATGACCAATCATACTTGAATTATCCCAACATAACTTGATTTATGATAAGGGTTACACTTTATAAAATTTTCATGATCTTGGAGGTTTATATTTTTAGAGAATTATGAAAACCCATTACATTAAACAATGAATATTTAAACACATTGTCTATCCCCCCCCCAATAATGATTCTTAAATTTAATCATATTTTATTCGTGACAGATTTTTGTTGTTACCGAAAATTTCATTTATTTATATCTAGACCTCATAATAGTTCCTAATGATCTTTTGGCCCTGTGAAAAGGATTTGAAAATGTGTGATGAGGAAAAAATCATTGTTGGGTATATAAAAATAATGGAATCATATTAGTCAAGTGAAAAATATGAACACCCTTAATACCATATTCCTTTATAACAATAAAATATTGAGGAAAAAATATTCATCTAAGATAAATAACTAGATTATAGATAAATCATTGAAATCTAATTGGAAATAAGAAAAACAGTGGATGATTGATGAGTTATATGGGACCTGATGAAAATATACCAATCAACTTTAGATTTTTATAAATTTTTCTTTATTCAAAAATACATAAGATTTCTATAAAAAACATTTATCAGGAATTAAATTAGTGTCATGGATTATCATCGTAATATCCCATGTTTACTCATCATTCATTTATGTTATAATAAACTAAGCATAGTTAATTACATAGGAGAAACCCACCATGTAATCTCCCTCATTTTTAACTTTTAGAGACCATTCATTACACATTGCATTGGAGAACTATAGTAGAATATCATATCATTATGATGTATTTCAAGGTCAAATATCATAATATATAATTCTAAATTACCATATAAGGAATAACATTTATCATCATAGAGATTATTATAAAAATCCCTTTAAAAATAATTTTAACCTATAATCAAATCGCTATTAATTTTCATATAAAAAATTGGGATACAAATTCATTTTTATGTTAAATTCAAATAAATGAATTTTTTTTATAAATTATCCCTATTATCATTTCACGTATAAATAAGATTATTCACAAATAATTTCTATGAAAATAAACATGGAGGTGGAATTTATAAATTGAATAACTTAATACAATGTTTTAATGAAAAATACCTTCACATAAGATAAGTCAAGCTTCAAAAATTCTATAACATTAAAATATTGAAATGATATTAGTTTTATACTTTATTAGTAACATTTTTTATTTTTCTTCAATTATAATTTTTTATTTTATTTCTTTTATTATTATTCCCTTTGCAATAACTACATGAGTTAAGTTTATATCTGATATTTTGAGGAAATTCATCTCAAAATCTCAAAACAAACATTGGTAGGTTAACCCATAGTGAAATGAATAATTTTTCAATCATCTCTATAAAATTAGTCATGAAATACATACCATGTTTATATATTAAATATACCTTTTAAACCATGATTAATGTAAGATATAAAAAATGAGTTTCATCTCTTTCTGGTGGTGGTAGTCTACAAGTACATATAATAATGGTTATAATTTTCCAATTCATGAAAAAAAGATAGTAATTTATATATTATAACCATATTATAAAAATTATGAAATTAATGGTATTTATATTCACTAAACACATCCTAATAACCAATAATGTGAGTTAGTGATGAAAAATGAAAACATATCACTTCATTGATGTGGTAGACCACATATATTAATGAGTGATTTTTTTGTTTCCCATTGGATAGAAAATGAAATGTCCCATTTTTTGTTTAAAAAATAAAAAAGTATTGTTTCCCATATTCCCCACATTTTCTTGAGTTTATAAATGTATGGTAAGGACCTTGTAGTCATTGAGTTTCTTAAGGATGAATAATTCCATGTTTTTTAGTTGTTATGGGTGAAAAAATGGACAACACTGATGTTCTAAAGGATCGAATGTCTATAAAGAAGGGTGGTTGACTCAGATGATCACTTTCTTTAAGTTTAAATACATTAAAAACATAACTCATATAACATATTAATTTTTATATACTTATCCACATTTATTAAACCCACATACATGAAAAATTAGGAAATAATGTAAAGAATACAAGTTTTACAAGCTTCGACCTTTGTGTGAGAACCTACATCCCTTCTATAACCACTTTTATGGGTCTATGAAAATTCAGTATTATGAAGATGTGAATACAACTTGTTCCAACTCTATTTAGTCACCTTCTATCTCCTAATAGAAATTATTATACTAACTTCATTCAGTTTTCAATGTTTTTTATAAAACGACTAATCCAAACCAATAGAATAAATACCTTGTTCATTTTTATCATAAATAGATCATGTATCCATTGACCTTGAGTTTGATGGACTTCATTATGACGACCCCATTATAATAGTATTAGAACGATCAAATAAATATGATTATCTCAATATTTTGTTTTTTAGTATCAATATAAAAAATCCAAACTCTACTCAAATGCTCAATATGATCATCTAATGTTTGATAAACAAAACATTGAGGTGTTTTATATTCTACTGAGATCATAGTTTGGAAATAAATATTACTCATAGTCCTTTACTCTCTAAATTTTTTTATCTCGTTATAAATTTTATGAAATGAAAATTAATTTTGAATATCATTATAGGTGACTCTAAAAAGAAAAATAGGGAAACTTAAAAAACATTTCTCTCTTACACATCATTCAAATACTCTAAAAATCACTCATTTTTTAAATTAAACTTTTACTCCATCAAAATTTATGTTGATTTCTTCAATATAAATATTATTTAGTATAATTAACAAACTCATTCTAATTATGATGAAACATTCTCATCTTCATTATAATAAAACATCATCACCTTACTTATGATGAAAATTCATTAGTTTCATTACCCTGAAAATTATTTAGCTTTAATTTCCTCTTCTCATTAATATGATATTCCCTAGCTTCCTATTCATATTCTCATTATGATCAATCTTTTTTTCTGAACTCATTACAATATACCTTTATTTCTCATATCATTACTATATAACTATCATTTTTAGAGTTAGTATGGTTGACCTTCCTTCTCAGAGTTAATCTGATAGAATACTCATTATTATATAATTCCCATTATGATATAATTATCATTATGTTAAAACTATCATTAAAATATTCTAAATAAAATAATAACTATAGTAAAAAAATTAATATTTTCAAAATATATAATTTTTACACATTTTGACTTATGAGTACAGTTGAGTCTTGTAATTTTCGATCAAATCATCTATGTCCATGTTTCTGGAACCAATACAATATTTATGATTCTTCCATTTCTTAACTGTTTTATCATTATAGTTTTTAAAATTTTTGAGAACATGATGAACAACAAATAAAAATATAAATTAGCATTGATATTATGAAAACCATCTAACACCGAACATTAGTATATTATATAAAAACACTTCATCGACAATAAAATTCCTTCACATAGAAATATCATACCTTCCAACAAACATTTTTTCAATAGGGTCATGAACATCATACTAATGGACCTTTGAAAAATGGTGATTTTGATTAATGAATACATCTTTCTAACAACCTCAATATCCAGTGATACTAAGTCCGATACTCTGATCCTATTGATTCTTAGTCCAATATTATTGGTTTATAAAACATATATATCAAAAATGTCAATTTTAATACCATTATGTTTGGGATCAAACATTCAAAAACATTAAAATTTATTTCACATCTCATTACGATGGATTTTGAATGATCTTGAATAACAACAATATTATTTTTCAAAATGTTTAGTGAACAATAAAATACAAAAACATTGTTAAGTCAAATTATTAATATGGTTCTAAAATCCCCCAATTTATTTTTTGGAAAACATTTGTATCAACTTTTCCAACTCTCATAAATTTCCCACAACACACTTTTTTTTACTTTTACCAAATACTAACATTTATAAAAAAATAGTTTCATGAAATGAAACTACTAGATGAAGTAATTTTTATGAAGGAATTACCTGCCACGATGAAAAGAAAATTTGGCCTCTATTTAGAGATAAACTCCCCATAACAGTTTTATTTTCCTCTATCACTGTAATTTTTCTATTTTTTAAAATTTTCCATCACCATTTTATAGTAACTAAAACATCATATTCAGTTATTAAGGATATATAAATTCTTTATACAAAGTCGAAATTTGTACTTTCTGTCTCCCTTTTTAAAGATAATGAAATAAAGGCAAAAGTTTCTTTGTTATGATATTTTTGAAGTCATTAGAGGATAATGAACATTAATTTTCTACCTAAACAAAGCAAAACATTCATTCAAAAATACCTTTCTGAATATATCACCAATTTTATATATTGTTGAGATATATTACTACAAAACATATAATATAGGAACTTTCTTAATTATAAAGTTTAAAATAATTACTTTTTATATAGATAATCAATTTGTAACATGATCATCAAAAATATAAATGCCACTATTTTATCAAAAATTATCTTCAATGGTTTAAAATATTTATCTTTCAAGTCTTCTAGTAGGAAATTCATCTAGAAAATTTCAGTACAAACCTATGTAAGTGAAAAATATTCAGTTTCAGTTATGCTAAATGTAAATGAACTTTGTTTCTTACTATGAAAACTTACAAAAAATTCACCCAAGAATAATTTTCTCCTGAGGATAATTTTTTATAATTATAAAATTCAATATAATCGGCATCAAAAATTACCACGAAGCCTAATATGATAATTTCATTGGTATAAAAACCCATTTGAATTTGTCCCTTTGATAGATCTCAAAACCCTCATTGTTGTTGTCATATGTTATTCATTAATATTACTTTGATACATGAAAGAAAAATTCACACCATAAAAAATATCAATCTCTGAGGTAATAAGGTAATGAAGACATCCTATCAGCTTCTAAAATACTTTCTAATTTCACTCATTTTCCAATCCATTTTTTACCTGACATTATACTCACATATATTTGAGTAGTAACTTATATGTATTCTTCTATCCCAAACTTTATTCACAATTACATGGAATAATTTTATTACGATTATAAAATATATTTTTGTTTTTTTGAACTTGTATGCCAATTAATAACGTTACTATCCCAACATTCAAATTTCAAAAAACCTTTTCATTAATTCAGAAATTGTTTTACAAAAATTTTCTCTATCCCCATAAAAAATTGAATCATCCGGTTAAAAATTTACAATTATATTTCTAGAGTCAAAATATTTCACATATGATTTATATGAAATTTTACTTTGGATAAACTCATCATTCTAAAAAAATAAATATTAGTGTACCATGCACATAGATACTGTTTTATCCCATAAAATGATTTCTTCAATTTATAAACATTTTCTTCATCCTCATCTAGTAGAAACCTATAGGGATGTTAAATGTAAACTTATTCCTAAATTTATCCACTGAGAAATTCTAATATTAGATCCATATGATATAAATTGTAATTACAATGAGTAGATAGTCCTAGAAACATTCTTTTTAATTTAAAAAACACAATGGGGGGAAAATTTCATCAAATTCCACACCATCAAAATTTTAAAATCCTTTAAAAATAAAATTTTCATTGTTTCTTGAATATTTTATTTTTTCTTCTAACTTGTTTCTCTAAAAAAATTTGTTCCGATAATATTGGAATTTTTTATCCATTGAATAAGTTATCATAATTGTTTTTCCTCTATATGATCCAACTTGTCATACATATCATCTTCCCATTCTTTGTGTTGAATAGCTTCAAAAACTAATTTTGTTTCATCTACTAAGATATATGATGCTTCATTTTTTTATCCTCAACATACGTCTGGTCTAAACCAAATCCTTATAATTCCCAATAAAGTTATTGGCCTCACTAATTTTTTGTAATGTCTAAAATTTGATATTTCCTCTTTTAGATGAACTTTTCTCTGCAAATCATTATCCTGAAACATGATAAGTATTTTTTTAACTGACATTCCTTTTCATTGAAAATGTAATATTTTTGTTCCTCAGTATTTCATTTAAATTTTCTTGAGGAAGATATATTTTCAATAAAATTCACATCATATGAGTCTACAATATATTGTGAACATTTTTCCAACATGGGTACTATTTTCCATTGGGAGAATACCCCATAAAATTTCTTTACTCAACATTCTCACCAAACATTTATAGATAATTATTTTTTATTTTAATTAAAAAAATTATTTCCAAAAACATTGAAGTAGGTCAATGATGGGTTTTTTGTTATAAAATATTTAATAAGAAGTCTTGTTGGACTCTTGTCTGAGAAAATATCTTTTCTGAACATGTACAATAGTATTAACAACTTCATTCAAGTAAAAAATTAAATGTTTTTATTCTGTTAAAATACTTCATCCTATTTTATACCAATCTTTTATTCATTATTTACATTAAGCTATTTTTTTGGAATATAAGTTAGAATATATTGGTTCTTCATACCATGTTTTCGCCGATATGATTTAAAAAAATTGCTTGTGAATTTGGTACAATTGTTTTTTCCTGAACTTATTTATATAACCCCCCATTTTATTATAAACATATTTTCTAAAAACCATAAAAATTTCCAAATCCAATGAATTTTCTTTCATAAAAATTATATTTTTATCTCAGTTAAATCAATAATAAAAGAGATAATATATAATTTTACTTTTTTTTAATGGTGTCTCATCGGCCCTCATTAATCATAATGAATAAGTTAATGTGGTCAGTTAGACTATTTCTCGACTCTCTTATGACTATTATTAGTCATATTTCCATTTTTATAAAGTAATAAAAACATATAATTATTTTCTCTTAAATTCTAAGAAGATTCCAATGGCATGAAATTTAGATTGTTTGTTTATTTTTTTATTACCATTTTGTCCAAGTCTTCAGTTACACCATATTTTTTATAATCATCACTTAAGTAACAAGAGTTGTTAAATTCACTTATTTAGAAAGGATTCCCCAGGTTATTTCTCCGCTTCAATCAAATTTACATCTTTCACTATTTTGATTACATAAGAATATTTTCTATTGATTACTTATTTTATATTATCAGAAATTTTACCTACACTAGTAGTTTTTTTAATCCATTGAAAAACTAAACATCCTTGGATTTTATCTTTTCTTCTTCTATATCAACTATTATGATCCCTCTATTTTTTATAGAAATGTTATTTACAAAGGTAAAAATACCCCCATCATGATTTTTAACATTATTTAGGATCATAAAATCATCATTAATGTGTGAAGAAAAACTGCTATCAAGTCTCCATGTATTTTGATTTTATATTATTTCAAATATGTTTCAACAAAAAAAATCCCTTTCCAAAATTTTCTTATTTCAATTTTAGTTTTCTTTTCTATTGTAGGAATCTTTTTTTGAATGAGTGTCAGAATTTTTTCAACATGATGACCACCCTTATCAAATATTCAATAAAATTCTTCCTGACATTAAAATTGAATTATTTTTGGAATTTCTCTAGCATATTGGGAAATAACTTTTTAAATATTATGTTAGAAATAAAATTAATCATTCTACTTATATAATTTATTACACTTTGATTAAATCTTCTTCTAGGAAAAAATATGCTTTACCAACAATTATAAACAATGTTTACCTATATTTCAATAAAACAACACTAAACATTACATATTGATTTTATATTAGAATAAAATAATTCTTTATGGAATGATTTTTAAGGTTGATAGATTCATTATGACATAAAATTATCTATGTATCCATCAACCTTCCTCCTGGGTACATTCTAAAAATTTTATAATGTGATAGGTTTCTCAAACCCTTTCTCCACACAAGATTTCCCAACCATTGTTTTCAAACATGATTTTAAAAAAAATAGATGATAGATTATTTTTGTTATGTATAGCTTTCACCTAATTCTTGATCTGATATTTCTTAAAAACATTATAAGTATCATATTTTACATCCATTTATTTGATGATTTTTAATCATTTTCCATAGAGAACTTTAATACTCACATTGTTTTGATAAAAATTATTTAACTTGTTCTTAATTTGAAGCCAACTACATATTTAGATCATCAATTATATTATCTTGTTCAACAATTCTATGTTTGTAACATAAGATCCAATTGATTTATTCTTCATATTTCTGAACAACATCTTTCTTACAATGAGAAACTTATCCACTTTATTTATTTATTATTCTAATTTCTGTTTTGATAGATTATTTTTCTCAAGACGTGAAAAGGGTTTGGTTCTGAGCTTGATACTCTCTATAGATTTCTACACCTCCATCAAATTCACTATTTAAGGAGACTTCAACTTTCTTAACAAGGTTAGTGAAGGTTCTAACATTTTATTATCATTAATCCTCTAAATAATTGTTTTCTGTTGACTCTAATTCAACTTTTTCATTTAGTATACTCATTTATTCACTTGTGAACTTCTTCTTTTTAAATTTTTAGTATGACTTTTATACTTTATATTTTTTTCTACTTCATCCATTTAATTGTTTCATTAGAATCTTTATGATATTCTCCATCATTTTCTTAGGGTAATTCATTAGAAAGTGTCTAATTACGCCACACAAAAAATATTTTAGATTAATTTTACCTCCATACATTCCTATTCCTATTCAATAGTTTTTAGAGATAAGAAAAATAATATTATCATTCAACCCATCATCCTCTTTATCTTAGGGCTCACACGTATCAACATCATCAATATCTTTGATTTTCAGCTTTCTCATTGCTTCAAAATCTATTTAATCTTTTAAATAATTTTTTATCATTGGATACAATCTCATATCATAAGAAATAATAATTAATTATAGTTCAAAAAGAGATAAACCATCCTTATATTATAAAGAGGAAATATTATAATTAATCTTGTATGGAAGGTATTTCATAATATTCCTTAAATTTTTAAAATCATTATAGACATCCCCAAATCCTATGATGTTTAAAAAATTCATTTACTATAGGGAAGTATTTATTGAACGTTTTTCATCTCTCATTCAGATTTCTCCATATTTACTATTCCTAATATTAACCATTTATTCATTTAATTTTTTTCCTATTGGAAAATAGGTTCTTTATTTTCACACATACTCTCTAATGTTTTAAGACACATCACCTTCATTAAATTTTTTAGATAAATACATTAGGATAATGTTTCTTTTCATTCCATCAACTTCTATATTTACCATATCAAAATAATTCATCTGTAAATCCTTATAAAAAGGTAGAAAATAATATTTTAGAAACATCAATACCATATAGTCCTAGATAAAAGAGATATGAAATCATCCAAATTTTCTATCCATGATAAATTTTTGATCATTTTTAGGAATTCCTCTACTATTTAAATTGTAACATCCCAGGTAAATAAAGAATAAAGAATTTTCATATTTATTAATATTTACGAATTAAATATTAATTTTATTTTAAAGGGGTTTCTATGTTCGATAGCGTACCCGATACGCAACGATGAGTTTCTTTGAAACTTATGAAGCACACAAGTAATAAAATAATATTATTTTAAATGTTAGTTAACAAGTAGCCGTTGTAATGGTGGGAATGGATAGAAATAACTAAAATATGATTAGATATTTTTTTAAATGTTTATACATTTACCCAATAAAAGATAAAGGCTTAAAATACGGAAAGAGTTCAATTTTAGGGCATATATACTATAATTTTCACTAAAGGTTCACTTATCACCTTTTAATGGTGAACCGTCATTAAATATAGTTTTGATCAATCTTATACTTAATTTTGGACCAAATATAACTCTTCTTTAGAATCGGGACATCAAAATTTACATTGTGTAAATTTTTGGTACCTTTTTGATAAAGTTCATTTTTTTATGAATAGTGTAACATTTTGTATTTTAATTCAAAACCTCTTTTTAATATAAATTATTTATATAATTAGATTATTATTTTAATTGGTTTTAAAGTGAAATTAGAAAATATTTTTACCAGTTAATCCAATGGTGGTCATTGGAATCAATTTCACTTTGAAATTGGACTTAAACTGGTGTCAATCTTTTGATACTTATTGTTTCACAAAAACACGCTATTTGTCATGACAGCGGGAATTAATTATTAAATTGATTAATTTGACTTATAAGTTTTGAATTTTGTAAAATGGACTTCATTTTTGAATTCGGAATATCAAATATAGCTTAGAGTGAATTTTTGGTAATTTTCTGAAAAACTTTAATTTTTGATGAATAGTGAAACCACTAAGTGGTAATCAAGCAAACTAATTTTTCAGTTAAATGAATGTTTACCACTAATGTGTATTGAATTTTAAAAATCAGACATACATGGTTGTCATTAAGAAGTAAAATGTGGTTCAATGAGATTAAAATAATTTTTTGGTGAACAGTAACTTTTTTTCATTAATCGTGATTAGAGGTAATTAGTGTAGTTTAAGGTATAAATAATACTTTAATAAAATTAAATGACCTAGAAACATGTCCCAAACTCATTGGTTGTGTCATGGCCGACCATGAAATTCCATTGGTCAACTTGGGGACCCCATGGATCCACTTTTGTTGGGAAATGACATAAATTACTTTTTATTTAATGTTAAAGTGAAAATGACACAAACATAATATGTTTTACGAAAACAATTTTTAAGTGGGGTTATACAAGTCAAAATTTTGATTATAAATAGTCATTAGAAAGCTAAAACGATTTCCTATATCATATTAGTTTTGTTATAATTTTTAGACATTAAATAAATTAAATTATATATGACATAATAATGATGCAGCGATGACATCATTATTTGACGATTTAAATAAAATGGAAAGATAATGTAAAATCTATGAACTACACATGTCCAAAACATATTGGATGAGTGGATTTAGAAGCCTTATCACCTTATCCACGAATTATATCAATGTGGGACCTTTTAAAACCGAAACACATTTTCAAGTAAAGTAATATTTCTTTACTTTCCAAAAGTGCCCCTCCTCTCCTCTTATAAAAGGCCCCCACCTCTACCTCATTTCACACACTCTTCAAGCCTTTGGCGCGGCCAACCCCTTCCCATTTACTCTGTACACATCCCTCTCCTCATCCTAGAGTATTCCCTTTGGGAATAATCCTTTCAAAGTAAGCCTTTAGGCTCAAATCAAAAGTGAGTTACACTTTTAAAGGTAATTCATTCTCTCTTATTCATTTGTTTTATTTTGCTTCTCCAACCCTCTAAACTCTTTTTATTTACTTCTTTTGTAACAACACAAGTATCTTAAATATACTAGGATGTTGTTATAATATTTATTTGTGATACACTCTCACACAACTACATCAAATGGTTAAATAACATACGGTTTCCGTGGATGGCGAAATTCTGCCTCCCGAAACGATGATTGTTCAATACTCATTTAACACCTTCAAGGGTGGACATTATGATGTCACTATTTTTATATATGATATATAATATCTTTATGTTTTCTTTAAGATTCTGTATTTTTCATTTTTGGCATACCTTTATGGTTTCCATTATGGGTAAACACGATATCTTCATTTAAGGAAGTGCGGACTACCGCCCCCTAAAAGTGATGTGATTCGTTAATGCAATATGTGGGACGTGTAAAGGTTGGATTTAAAGTTATTATATATGATGTTATACTAGAATTATAATATACCTCTATATCATTATTATATCTTCCCATTAAAGTATGAGATAGAAATGAATGTAGAGTTCATGCGTACGTACGGCTTACCGTCTCCATGAACGGTGCATTTCATTTCTTATCCCCAAATGTAATGTACTATTAAAAGTACCTGTATATAATGGATATATATAATTAATGATATATCTAAATGATGAATATAATTCTGGAATTAAAATATACATACCTCTCATTTAGTTTTAATTCCATTAATATGACAAAAAAATGAAAGTAGTGTTCATGCGTACGTACGACTTACCGTCTCCATGAACGGTGCATTTCATTTCTTACCTCTAAATGATTATGTAATATTATAAATACATTTATATGCTGGATATATATGATATATATGATATCCAAATCAGGAATGTCATTCTAGATATAAAGAACCTTTGACCACATGAACAACATGTAATTGTAAGAAGTCCACTTCCGACTTAAGGACCAAATATCAGCAAAACAAATATTATTATCTTAAATGATTACATAATGTTTATGACATGGTAATAAGTGATATAAAAGGAATAATGAACTTGAAAATGGTTCTTAAGGAAGTATAAATTAACTCAATTTTATTATTCAGGAGATTAAAGAACGGTCGGGTCAAGTCGGATATGAGGTAAGGGAACTTCTTAACCCAATTTCCATTCTTTGGGTTAATCTCCTACTTTCAAGTTAATTCATTATATTATTATATCGTATCTTGTATTTGTACTTTATTTATGTGTACTTATAGTGAATACACATAATATATCTATTTTATTTTAAAAATTATCTTTGTAAGGGACTTCGTCTCAATCTCCTTTCATTGAGGCATATTTTATTTTATACACAACTTTCTTTTATACGGTGTATAAAACCCTTTGACTTTTACTTTTATACAAAAGGAATCTTTTTCTACGAAGTGTTTCACTAAATGACAAAAAGGAATGTTTTTTTAACGTACGCGGTGACAATGACCTTTTCCGCCGCCGCGAGTATTATTTTGGTCTTTGGCTTCCTCAACAAGCAGTAATGTTTTTAGAATAAAATAAATACCATATACTCTTTTATGTATTTTGGTATTGAAAATGGTTTTGAAAAAGGATGCTATTATGTTAATATATTTATGATATATTGTGATTGAAATGTGGAAATGTTATCATTCCTTTATATTGGTTTTATGTTTTATGATTTTATATTGGTACTTGGACATTTTAACGGGTGGTTACGTTATAAACCATATAACGGGTGGTGCCGTGAATACCAGGACGGGTGGTTACATTATAACCTCCAATGCATTGGGTATGGAAGTCGGCCGTATGGCTATTCCATTAAGTATGTATGGAAATTGGCCATATGGCTATTCCATTAAGTATGTATGGAAATTGGCCATATGGCTATTCCATTAAGTGATATGTGTGGAAGTCGACCGTATGGTTATTCCACTTAAGTATGTTTATGTCCCAAGTTACCTTTATATATTCTATGTGTTTTTATATGGGTTTTATGGTAATCCTTTGTTTAAAAAAAGATAAGTAATGATACTTTATTCAGCGAAGAGTTTTTACTACTTCATGAAGGTGAAGGTATTACTTTGATAGAGTATATATTTTTTACTTGATGTTTGAAAAACTAACAGTTTTCATTCTTTGTGTATCCCTTACTAAGCTTTTTATGCTCACCCCAAGTTTTTCGAAATGTTTTTCACAGGACTAAAAGTGGAATAAGGTCAAGGATGGGATCAAGAGAATTTCATGTTATCTAAAACATGGAATCTAGACATCTTTCTTTTTAAGAGTTTTTATTTTATGGATACTTAGTAGAAGTGTCTACTTTGTAATCTTTTAATATGTAATAGTTATGTTCTAATTCTCTAAAACTCTAAACCTGAAAATATCCTCAATGTGAATTATTCATTTAATTCAATATTAAGTAATGTTTAAGGCTGGGGCCTTATGGTTGGTATCAGAGGTCGGTTTAGACAACTTTAGGAGTTAGAAAAGTGTTAAATTATAATATGATTGAAATGATATAGCATTTACGGATTACCATGTTGCTTCGCCTAAGATATTTCTGTGTTCAGAATGGTTTTCCATAGAGGTAACAAAGCAGCTATGTTGGGACGACATCAGGAGGAAGATAACCTTCCAAATCAGCAACCTGAGATGGTCGGAATCGGAACTGAACAATTTGTTGCAGTGATGGCACAATTGACTCAGGATATAAATGGTGGTGGTATCCATGCATGAGATCAGCCAGATCAACCACAGAGGAACATGTCAGTGGTGGAACATTTAATGAGGCAACATCCCCCATCATTCAGAGGATCATCTGACCCTGTGCTAGCTGAAGGGTGGATTAAATCACTGGAGAAGATTTTTGATGTCATGGGGTGTTTAGAACATCAAAAGGTTAGTCTTGTTGTTTACCGTTTTGAAGGTGAAGCTGATCAGTGGTGGTCGATGGTGAAAAATATAAGGGATGGTGATGATATCGAGGATCTTCACTAGGACGAATTCAAAGGTATGTTTCTTGAGAAATATTTTCCTAAGGTGGTTCATCTTAGGATGGAAAAACAGTTCCTAGAATTGAGGCAGGAGGATGATTCAGTGGCTGCTTATGAAGAAAAGTTCACTCGATTGGCAAGGTATGCTCCAAACTTCATACGAGATCTTGATAGTAAAATAAACCGTTTTTACTCAGGGTTAAAGCCAAAGTATCGAAGGGCTTTAGCTTCTTGTGAGTTTAAAAGTTATGAAAAGCTTGTTCGATGTGCAGAGAAGGTGGAAATGGAGTTTTCCGATGATCAGGTGTTCTATGACAAACAACAGAATAAGAGGTCTAGTTGGCAGGCAAAGGGGAAGAATTCATCGGAGAAGCAAGGAGGTAAGAAAACCAAATATCCATCCTATGAGAAGTGTGGTAAAATGCATCCTGGAGAATGTTTATCCAAGTCTGGTAAGTGCTTTCGGTGTGGTAAGTCTGGTCATAATGCTCGTAACTGTAAGGAAGATGATCAAGCAGGAAATGAAAAGCCAACGGTAAGATGTTTTAAGTGTAATGAAATGGGTCATTATGCAGACGAGTGTCCGACAAGGAGCTTGAGTGATGGGAAGCAGTTAGAGTACAAGCAGAAAGGGGTGGTAAAATCCTTTGCAACAACTTCAGCAGATGTTGGGCCATCGAATGAAGTGGTATCAGCTCCAGGGAGGTCAGTAATTTTTGAAGATTGACTTGAGGTCGGGGTACCATTAGTTGAAAGTAAAAGAAGCAGACGTTCCGAAGACTGCGTTCCGTACTAGATATGGCCATTATGAATTTGTAGTTATGCCTTTTGGGTTAACCAATGCACCTGCTGTATTCATGGACCTTATGAATAGAATTTTCCATGAGTTCTTGGATAAGTTTGTGTTTGTGTTTTGAGGTTTGGTAAGAGATTATGTGTGCCTTGTGATTCACAGTTGAAGAGAGAGTTGTTATGTGAAGCTCATAGTTCTCCATTTTCAGCTCATCCGGGCAGTACTAAGATTTACATAGATCTGCGGGAGTATTACTGGTGGGATGGAATGAAAAGAGATATTGCTGATTTTACTGTGAAGTGTTTGACTTGTCAACAGGTTAAAGCAGAGTGGCAGTTACCGAAAGGGATGCTTCAACCTTTACCAGTTCCATAGTGGAAATGGGAGAATATATCCATGGACTTTTTTGTTGGATTACCGAAGACATCTCGAGGTAATAATGCAATCTGGGTTATTATTGATCGCTTGACCAAGTCTGCTAATTTCCATGTTATACGAGATACTTTTTCCCTAGATCAACTTTCCCGTCTGTATCTTAGAGAGATAGTCAGGTTACATGGATTTCCTCTCTCCATTGTATCAGATCATGATCCCAGGTTTACTTCTAACTTTTGGAAAGGCCTTCAGATGTCGTTGGGTACTGAATTAAATTTTAGTACAGGTTTTCATCCTCAATCAGATGGGCTGTCAGAAGGAACAATTCAGACCTTCTAGGATATGCTACGAGCTTGTTCGATGGATTATTAGGGAAGTTGGGACCAACATCTTTCTTTGGTTGAATTTTCTTATAATAACAGCTTTCATTCTAGTATACAGATGGCACTATTTGAGGCATTATATGGGAAGCGGTGTCAAACTCCAGCATTTTGGAATGAAGTGGGTGAAAGGAAGCTGATGGGACCGGAATTTGTAGAAGAGATGGCAGAAAAAGTTCAGTTGATTCAGAAAACACATGAGAATAGCTCAGAGCAGGCAGAAGAGTTATGCGGATAACCGGAGAAAGGATCTATCTTTTGAGGTAGGTGATCATGCTTTTCTCAAGGTTTCTCCTTGGAAAAGTTGGATGATATTTGGTAAGAAAGGAAAGATGAGTCCAAGGTTTATTGGACCATATGAAATTCTGGAGAGAGTTGGATCAGTGGCATACCAGGTGGCTTTACCTCCGAGTTTATCTCAGGTACACAATGTTTTTCACGTTTTGATGTTGAGAAAGTATATGCCAGATCCATCTCATGTTTTGAGCCCCCAGAGGTAGTTCAGCTGGAAGAGAACTTATCTTATGAGGAACAACCGGTCCAGATTCTTGACCACAGGGAGCAAGTGTTACGGAATAAGGTGATTCATCAGGTAAAGGTTTTGTGGAAAACCCATGTGATTTAAGAGGCAACGTGGGAATCTGAAAATGCTATGAGGGATAAATACCCCCACTTATTTTGATAAGTGAATAAAATTGCGAGGACGCAATTCCCAAAAGGGGGGAAGGATGTAACATCCCAGGTAAATAAAGAATAAAAAATTTTCATATTTATTAATATTTACGAATTAAATATTAATTTTATTTTAAAGGGGTTTCTATGTTCGATAGCGTACCCGATACGCAATGATGAGTTTCTTTGAAACTTACGTAGCACATTAGTAATAAAATAATATTATTTTAAATGTTTGTTAACAAGTAGCCGTTGTACTGGCGGTAATGGATAGAAATAACTAAAATATGATTAGATATGTTTTTAAATGTTTATACATTTACCCAATAAAAGATAAAGGCTTAAAATACGGAAAGAGTTCAATTTTAGGGCATATATACTCTAATTTTCACTAAAGGTTCACTTATCACGTTTTAATGGTGAACCGTCATTAAATATAGTTTTGATCACTCTTATACTTTATTTTGGACCAAATATAACTCTTCTTTAGAATCGGGACATCAAAATTTACTTTGTGTAAATTTTTGGTACCTTTCTGATAAAGTTCATTTTTTTATGAATAGTGTAAAATGTTATATTTTAATTCAAAACCTCTTTTTAATCTAAATTATTTATATTATTAGATTATTATTTTAATTGGTTTTAAAGTTAAATTAGAAAAAAAATTACCAGTTAATCCAATGGTGGTCATTGGAATCAATTTGACTTTGAAATTGGACTTAAACTGGTGTCAATCTTTTGATACTTATTGTTTCACCAAAACACGCTATTTGTCATCACAGCGGGAATTAATTATTAAATTAATTAATTTGACTTATAAGTTTTGAATTTTGTAAAATGGACTTCATTTTTGAATTCAGAATATCAAATATAGCTTAGGGTGAATTTTTGTTAATTTTCTGAAAAACTTCAATTTTTGATGAATAGTGAAACCACTAAGTGGTAATCAAGCAAACTGATTTTTCAGTTAAATGAAAGTTTACCACTAATGTGTATTGAATTTTGAAAATCCTACATACATGGTTGTCATTAAGAAGTAAAATGTGGTTCAATGAGATTAAAATAATTTTTTTGGTGAATAGTAACTTTTTTTCATTAATCGCGATTAGAGGTAATTTGTGTAGTTTAAGGTATAAATAATACTTTAATAAAATGAAATGACCTAGAAACATGTCCCAACCTCATTGGTTGTGTCATGGCCGACCATGACATTCCATGGGTCAACTTGGGGACCCCATGGATCCACTTTTGTTGGGAAATGACATAAATTACTTTTTATTTAATGTTAAAGTGAAAATGACACAAACATAATATGTTTTACGAAAACAATTTTAAGGGGGGTTATACAAGTCCAAATTTTGATTATAAGTAGTCATTGGAAAGATAAAACGATTTCCTACATGATAGTATTTTTTATAATTTTTAGACATTAAATAAATTAAATTATATATGACATAATAATGATGCAGTGATGACATCATTATTTGACGATTTAAATAAAATGGAAAGATAATGTAAAATATATGAACTACACATGTCCAAAACTTATTGGATGAGTGGATTTCGAAGCCTTATCACCTTATCCAAGAATTCTATCAATTTGGGGCCTTTTAAAACCGAAACACATTTTCAAGTAAAGTAATATTTCTTTACTTTCCAAAAGTGCCCCTCCTCTCCTCTTATAAAAGGCCCCCACCTCTACCTCATTTCACACACTCTTCAAGCCTTTGGCTCGGCCAAACCCTGCCCATTTACTCTCTCCACATCCCTCTCCTCATCCTAGAGTATTCCCTTTGCGAATAATCCTTTCAAAGGAAGCCTTTAGGCTCAAATCAAAAGGGAGTTACACTTTTAAAGGTAATTCATTCTCTCTTGTTCATTTGTTTTATTTTGCTTCTCCAACCCTCTAAACTCTTTTTATTTACTTCTTTTGTAACTACACCAGTATCTTCAATATACTAGGATGTTGTTATAATATTTATTTGAGCTACACTCTCACAAAAATACATCAAATGGTTAAAGAACATACGGTTTCCGTGGATGGCGAAATTCTACCTCCCGAAACAATGATTGTTCAATACTCATTTAACACCTTCAAGGGTGGCCATTATGATATCACTATTTTTATATATGATATATAATATGTTTATGTTTTCTTTAAGCTTCTGTATTTTTCATTTTTGGCATACCTTTATGGTTTCCATTATGGGTAAACACGATATCTTCATTTAAGAAAGTGCGGACTACCGCCCCCTAAAAGTGATGTGATTCGTTAATGCCATATTTGGGACGTGTAAAGGATGGATTTAAAGTTATTATATATGATTTTATACTAGAATTATAATATACCTCTATATAATTATTATATCTTTCCATTAATGTATGAGATAGAAATGAAAGTAGCGTTCATGCGTACTTACGGCTTACCGTCTCCATGAACGGTGCATTTCATTTCTTATCCCCAAATGTAATGTACTATTAAAAGTACATGTATATAATAGATATATATAATTAATGATATATCTAAATGATGAATATAATTCTGGAATTAAAATATACATACCTATCATTTAGTTTTAATTCCATTAATATGACAAAGAAATGAAAGTAGCGTTCATGCATACGTACGGCTTACCGTCTCCATGAACGGTGCATTTCATTTCTTACCTCTAAATGATTATGTAATATTATAAATAAATTTATATGCTGGATATATATGATATATATGATATCCAAATCAGGAATGTCATTCTAGATATAAAGAACCTTTGACCACACGAACAACATGTAATTGTAAGAAGTCCACTTCCGACTTAAGGACCAAATATCAGCAAAACAAATATTATTAACTTAAATGATTACATAATGTTTATGACATGGTAATAAGTGATATAAAAGGAATAATGAACTTGAAAATGGTTCTTAAGGAAGTATAAATTAAGTCAATTTTATTATTCAGGAGATTAAAGAACGGTCGGGTCATGTCGGATATGAGGTAAGGGAACTTTTTAACCCAATTTCCATTCTTTGGGTTAATCTCCTACTTTCAAGTTAATTCGTTATATTATTATATCGTATCTTGTATTTGTACTTTATTTATGTGTACTTATAGTGAATACACATAATATATCTATGTTATTTTTAAAATTATCTTTGTAAGGGACTTCGTCTCAATCTCCTTTCATTGAGGCATATTTTATTTTATACACAACTTTCTTTTATACGATGTATAAAACCCTTTGACTTTTACTTTTATAAAAAAGGAATCATTTTCTACGAAGCGTTTTACTAAATGACAAAAAAGAATTTTTTTTTAACGTACACGGTGACAATGACCTTTTCCGCCGCCGCGAGTATTATTTTGGTCTTTGGCTTCCTCAACAAGCAGTAATGTTTTTAGAATAAAATAAATACCATATACTAATTTATGTATTTTGGTATTGAAAATGGTTTTGAAAAAGGATTCTATTATGTTAATATATTTATGATATATTGTGATTGAAATGTGGAAATGTTATAATTCCTTTATATTGGTTTTATGTTTTATGATTTTATATTGGTACTTGGACATTTTAACGGGTGGTTACGTTATAAACCATATGACGGGTGGTGCCGTGAATACCAGGATGGGTGGTTACGTTATAACCTCCAATGCATTGGGTATGGAAGTCGGCCTTATGGATATTCCATTAAGTATATATGGAAATTGGCCATATGTCTATTCCATTAAGTATGTATGGAAATTGGCCGTATGGCTATTCCATTAAGTGATATGTGTGGAAGTCGACCGTATGGTTATTCCACTTAAGTATGTTTAGGTCCCAAGTTACCTTTATATATTCTTTGTGTTTTTATATGGGATTTATGGTAATCCTTTGGTTACAAAAAGGTAAGTAATGATACTTTATTCAGCGAAGAGTTTTTACTACTTCATGAAGGTGAAGGTATTACTTTGATAGAGTATATATTTTTTACTTGATGTTTGAAAAACTAACAGTTTTCATTCTTTGTGTATCCCTTACTGAGCTTTTTATGCACACCCCAAGTTTTTCGAAATGTTTTTCACAGGACTTAAAGTGGAATAAGTTCAAGGATGGGATCAAGGGAATTTCATGCTATCTAAAACATGGAATCTAGACATCTTTCTTTTTAAAAGTTTTTATTTTATGGAGACTTAGTAGAAGTGTCTACTTTGTAATCTTTTAAGATGTAATAGTTATGTTCTAATTCTCTAGAACTCTAAATCTGAAAAGATCCTCAATGTGAATTATTCATTTAATTCAATATTAAGTAAGGTTTAAGGCTGGGGCCTTATAGTTCGTATCATAGGTTGGTTTAGACAACTTTAGGAGTTAGAAAAGTGTGAAATTATAATATGATTGAAATGATATAGCATTTACGGATTACCATGTTGCTTCGCCTAAGATATTTCTGTGTTCAGAATGGTTTTCCATAGAGGTAACAAAGCAGCTATGTTGGGACAACATCAGGAGGAAGATAACCTTCCAAATCAGCAACCTGAGATGGTCGGAATCGGAACTGAACAGTTTGTTGCAGTGATGGCACAGTTGACTCAGGCTATAAATGGTGGTGGTATCCATGCACGAGATCAGCCAGATCAACTACAGAGGAACATGTCAGTGGTGGAACATTTCATGAGGCAACATCCCCCATCATTCAGAGGATTATCTGACCCTGTGCTAGCTGAAGGGTGGATTAAAGCACTGGAGAAGATTTTTGATGTCATGGGGTGTTCAGAACATCAAAAGGTTAGTCTTGCTGTTTACTGTTTTGAAGGTGAAGCTGATCAGTGGTGGTCGATGGTGAAAAATATAAGGGATAGTGATGAGATCGGGGATCTTCACTAGGACGAATTCAAAGGTATGTTTCTTGAGAAATATTTTCCTAAGGTGGTTCATCTTAGGATGGAAAAATAGTTCCTAGAATTGAGGCAGGAGGATGATTCAGTGGCTGCTTATGAAGAAAAGTTCACTCGATTGGCAAGGTATGCTCCACACTTCATACGAGATCTTGATAGTAAAATAAACCGTTTTTACTTAGGGTTAAAGCCAAAGTATCGAAGGGCTTTAGCTTCTCGTGAGTTTAAAAGTTATGAAAAGCTTGTTCGATGTGCGGAGAAGGTGGAAATGGAGTTTTCCGATGATCAGGTGTTCTATGAAAAACATTAGAATAGGAGGTCTAGTTGGCAGGCAAAGGGGAAGAATTCATCAAAGAAGCAAGGAGGTAAGAAAACCAAATATCCATCCTGTGAGAAGTGTGGTAAAATGATTCCTGGAGAATTTTTATCCACGTCTGGTAAGTGCTTTCGGTGTGGTAAGTCTGGTCATATTGCTCGTAACTGTAAGGAAGACGATCAAGCAGGAAATGAAAAGCCAACGGTAAGATGTTTTAAGTGTTATGAAATGGGTCATTATGCAGACGAGTGTCCGACAAGGAGCTTGAGTGATGGGAAGCAGTTAGACTACAAGCAGAAAGGGGTGGTAAAATCCTTTGCAACAACTTCAGCAGATGTTGGGCCATCGAATGAAGTGGTATCAGCTCCAGGGAGCTCAGTATTTTTTGAAGATTGACTTGAGGTCGGGGTACCATTACTTGAAAGTAAAAGAAGCAGACGTTCTGAAGACTGTGTTCCGTACTAGATATGGCCATTATGAATTTTTAGTTATGCCTTTTGGGTTAACCAATGCACCTGCTGTATTCATGGACCTTATGAATAGAATTTTCCATGAGTTCCTGGATAAGTTTGTGTTTGTGTTTTGAGGTTTGGGAAGAGATTATGTGTGCCTTGTGATTCACAGTTGAAGAGAGAGTTGTTATGTGAAGCTCGTAGTTCTCCGTTTTCAGTTCATCCGGGCAGTACTAAGATGTACATAGATCTGCGGGAGTATTACTGGTGGGATGGAATGAAAAGAGATAGTGCTGATTTTACTGTGAAGTGTTTGACTTGTCAACAGTTTAAAGCAGAGTGGCAGTTACCGAAAGGGATGCTTCAGCCTTTACCAGTGCCAGAGTGGAAATGGGAGAATATATCCATGGACTTTGTTGTTGGATTACCGAAGACATCTCGAGGTAATAATGCAATCTAGGTTATTATTGATCGCTTGACCAAGTCTGCTAATTTCCTTGCTATACGAGATACTTTTTCCCTAGATCAACTTTCCCGTCTGTATCTTAGAGAGATAGTCAGGTTACATGGAGTTCCTCTATCCATTGTATCAGATCGTGATCCCAGGTTTACTTCTAACTTTTGGAAAGGCCTTCAGAAGTCGTTGGGTACTGAATTAAATTTTAGTAGAGCTTTTCATCCTCAATCAGATGGGCTGTCAGAAGGAACAATTCAGACCTTGGAGGATATGCTACGAGCTTGTTCGATGGATTAAATGGGAAGTTGGGACCAACGTCTTTCTTTGGTTGAATTTTCTTATAATAATTGCTTTTATTCTAGTATACAGATCGCACTATTTGAGGCATTATATGGGAAGCGGTGTCGAACCCCAGCATTTTAGAATGAAGTGGGTGAAAGGAAGCTGATGGGACCAGAATTGGTAGAAGAGATGGCAGAAAAAGTTTAGTTGATTCAGAAAACACATGAGAATAGCTCAGAGCAGGCAGAAGAGTTATGCGGATAACCGGAGGAAGGATCTATCTTTTGAGGTAGGTGATCATGCTTTTCTTAAGGTTTCTCCTTGGAAAAGTGTGATGAGATTTGGTAAGAAAGGAAAGCTGAGTCCAAGGTTTATTGGACCATATGAAATTCTGGAGAGAGTTGGATCAGTGGCATACCGGGTGGCTTTACCTCCGAGTTTATCTCAGGTACACAATGTTTTTCACGTTTCGACGTTGAGAAAGTATATGCCAGATCCATCTCATGTTTTGAGCCCAGAGGTAGTTCAGCTGGAAGAGAACCTATCTTATAAGGAACAATCGGTCAAGATTCTTGACCACAGGGAGCAAGTGTTACGGAATAAGGTGATTCATCAGGTAAAGGTTTTGTGGAAAACCCATGTGATTTAAGAGGCAACGTGGGAATCTGAAAATGCTATGAGGGATAAATACCCCCACTTATTTTGATAAGTGAATAAAATTGTGAGGACGCAATTCCCAAAAGGGGGGAAGGATGTAACATCCCAGGTAAATAAACAATAAAGAATTTTCATATTTATTAATATTTACGAATTAAATATTAATTTTATTTTAAAGGGGTTGCTATGTTCGATAGCGTACCCGATACGCAACGATGAGTTTCTTTGAAACTTACGTAGCACACTAGTAATAAAATAATATTATTTTAAATGTTAGTTAACAAGTAGCCGTTGTACTGGCGGGAATGGATAGAAATAACTAAAATATGATTAGATATGTTTTTAAATGTTTATACATTTACCCAATAAATGATAAAGGCTTAAAATACGGAAAGAGTTCAATTTTAGGGCATATATACTCTAATTTTCACTAAAGGTTCACTTATCACCTTTTAATGGTGAACCTTCATTAAATATAGTTTTGCTCACTCTTATACTTTATTTTGGACCAAATATAACTCTTCTTTAGAATCGGGACATCAAAATTTACTTTGTGTAAATTTTTGGTACCTTTCTGATAAAGTTCATTTTTTTTATGAATAGTGTAAAATGTTGTATTTTAATTCAAAACCTCTTTTTAATCTAAATTTTTTATATGATTAGATTATTATTTAAATTGGTTTTAAAGTGAAATTAGAAAATATTTTTACCAGTTAATCCAATGGTGGTCATTGGAATCAATTTCACTTTGAAATTGGACTTAAACTGGTGTCAATCTTTTGATACTTATTGTTTCACAAAAACACGCTATTTGTCATGACAGCGGGAATTAATTATTAAATTAATTAATTTTATTTATAAGTTTTGAATTTTGTAAAATGGACTTCATTTTTGAATTCGGAATATCAAATATAGCTTAGGGTGAATTTTTGGTAATTTTCTGAAAAACTTCAATTTTTGATGAATAGTGAAACTACTAAGTGGTAATCAAGTAAACTGATTTTTCAGTTAAATGAATGTTTACCACTAATGTGTATTGAATTTTGAAAATCCGACATACATGGTTGTCATTAAGAAGTAAAATGTGGTTCAATGAGATTAAAATAATTTTTTGGTGAATAGTAACTTTTTTTCATTAATCGCGATTAGAGGTAATTAGTGTAGTTTATGGTATAAATAATACTTTAATAAAATGAAATGACCTAGAAAAATGTTACAACCTCATTTTTTGTGTCATGTCCGACCATGACATGCCATGGGTAAACTTGGGGACCCCATGGATCCACTTTTGTTGGGAAATGACATAAATTACTTTTTATTTAATGTTAAAGTGAAAATGACACAAACATAATATGTTTTTCGCAAAAAACATTTAAGTGGGGTTATACAAGTCCAAATTTTGATTATAAATAATCATTGGAAATCTAAAACGATTTCCTACATCATAGTATTTTTTTTATAATTTTTATACATTAAATAAATTAAATTATATATGACATAATAATGATGAAGCGATGACATCATTATTTGACGATTTAAATAAAATGGAAAGATAATGTAAAATCTATGAACTACACATGTCCAAAACTTATTGGATGAGTGGATTTCAAAGCCTTATCACCTTATCCACGAATTATATCAATATGGGACCTTTTAAAACCGAAACACATTTTCAAGTAAAGTAATATTTCTTTACTTTCCAAAAGTGCCTCTCCTCTCCTCTTATAAAAGGCCCCCACCTCTACCTCATTTCACACACTCTTCAAGCCTTTGGCTCGGCCAAACCCTGCCCATGTAATCTCTCCACATCCCTCTCCTCATCCTAGAGTATTCCCTTTGGCCAAAATCCTTTCAAAGGAAGCCTTTAGGCTCAAATCAAAAGGGAGTTACACTTTTAAAGGTAATTCATTCTCTCTTGTTCATTTGTTTTATTTTGCTTCTCCAACCCTCCAAACTCTTTTTATTTACTTCTTTTGTAACAACACCAGTATATTCAATATACTAGGATGTTGTTATAATATATATTTTAACTACACTCTCACACAACTACATCAAATGGTTAAAGAACATACGGTTTCTGTGGATGGAGAAATTCTGCCTCCCGAAACGATGATTGTTCAATACTCATTTAACAACTTCAAGGGTGGCCATTATGATGTCACTATTTTTATATATGATATATAATATGTTTATGTTTTCTTTAAGCTTCTGTATTTTTCATTTTTGGCATACCTTTATGGTTTCCATTATGGGTAAACACAATATCTTCATTTATGGAAGTGCGGACTACCGCCCCCTAAAAGTGATGTGATTCGTTAATGCCATATGTGGGACGTCTAAAGGATGGATTTAAAGTTATTATATATGATGTTTTACTAGAATTATAATATACCTCTATATCATTATTATTAATTTCCATTAAAGTATGAGATAGAAATGAAAGTAGCGTTCATGCGTACGTACGGCTTACCGTCTCCATGAACGGTGCATTTCATTTCTTATCCCGAAATGTAATGTACTATTAAAAGTAAATGTATATAATGGATATATATAATTAATGATATATCTAAATGATGAATATAATTATGGAATTAAAATATACATACCACTCATTTAGTTTTAATTCCATTAATATGACAAAGAAATGAAAGTAGCGTTCATGCGTACGTACGACTTACCGTCTCCATGAACGGTGCATTTCATTTCTTACCTCTAAATGATTATGTAATATTATAAACACATTTATATGCTGGATATATATGATATATATTATATCCAAATAAGGAATGTCATTCTGGATATAAAGAACCTTTGACCACACGAACAACATGTAATTGTAAGAAGTCCACTTCCGACTTAAGGACCAAATATCAGCAAAAAAAATATTATTAACTTAAATGATTACATAATGTTTATGACATGCTAATAAGTGATATAAAAGGAATAATGAACTTGAAAATGGTTCTTAAGGAAGTAGAAATTAACTCAATTTTAGTATTCAGGAGATTAAAGAACGGTCGGGTCAAGTCGGATATGAGGTAAGGGAACTTCTTAACATAATTTCCATTCGTTGGGTTAATCTCTTACTTTCAAGTTAATTCATTATATTATTATATCGTATCTTGTATTTGTACTTTATTTATGTGTACTTATAGTGAATACACATAATATATCTATGTTATTTTAAAAATTATCTTTTTAAGGGACTTTGTCTCAATCTCCTTTCATTGAGGCATATTTTATTTTATACACAACTTTCTTTTATACGGTGTATAAAACCCTTTGACTTTTACTTTTATACAAAAGGAATCTTTTTCTATGAAGCGTTTTACTAAACGACAAAAAGGAATGTTTTTTTTAACGTATGCGGTGACAATGACCTTTTCCGCCGCCCCGAGTATTATTTTGGTCTTTGGCTTCCTCAACAAGCAGTAATGTTTTTAGAATAAAATAAATACCATATACTCTTTTATGTATTTTGGTATTGAAAATGGTTTTGAAAAAGGATTCTATTATGTTAATATATTTATGATATATTGTGATTGAAATGTGGAAATGTTATCATTCCTTTATATTGGTTTTATGTTTTATGATTTTATATTGGTACTTGGACATTTTAACGGGTGGTTACGTTATAAACCATATGACGGGTGGTGCCGTGAATACCAGGACGGGTGGTTACGTTATAACCTCCAATGCATTGGGTATGGAAGTCGGCCGTATGGCTATTCCATTAAGTATGTATGGAAATTGGCCGTATGGCTATTCCATTAAGTATGTATGGAAATTGGCCGTATGGCTATTCCATTAAGTGATATGTGTGGAAGTCGACCGTATGGTTATTCCACTTAAGTATGTTTATGTCCCAAGTTACCTTTATATATTCTATGTGTTTTTATATGGGTTTTATGGTAATCCTTTGGTTACAAAAAGGTAAGTAATGATACTTTATTCAGCGAATAGTTTTTACTACTTCATGAAGGTGAAGGTATTACTTTGATAGAGTATATATTTTTTACTTGATTTTTGAAAAACTAACAGTTTTCATTCTTTGTGTATCCCTTACTGAGCTTTTTATGCTCACCCCAAGTTTTTCGAATTGTTTTTCACAGGACTTAAAGTGGAATAAGGTCAAGGATGGGATCAAGGGAATTTCATGCTATCTAAAACATGGAATCTAGACATCTTTCTTTTTAAGAGTTTTTATTTTATGGAGACATAGTAGAAGTGTCTACTTGGTAATCTTTTAATATGTAATAGTTATGTTCTAATTCTCTAAAACTCTAATCCTGAAAAGATCCTCAATGTGAATTATTCATCTAATTCAATATTAAGTAAGGTTTAAGGCTGGGGCCTTATATAAATAATTGATATTATACATGATAATAATTCAACAAGGTAACATTCCCCTCTAATCCAATATATTGTGATTGTAGTTGTCTTATGTAAGGACAAAATGTGTAAGGAAATAGATTTTTTAATGAGAAGAAATGGGAATTGATAAATGATTAACTTTTCTTGGTGAAAAAATACACAGGAATCCTTAGAATGATGTTGTTGAAGTCATGATGTGGGTAAAATTCAATAGAATTATCTAACACACCATAGGACATTTCATTTCATCCTGGTGCATTCAAGATCATCCAAATCCCTAGATAGGCCGCCTTGAATGTAGGTTCATCATTGTAAAATATCAAAATGACCAAATTCAATTCCCTAGCATCTTATATCATGAAAAAAGTGAAATTTAAATTCATGTGAATTAATTATGGGGCCTTAAATGAGGTTTTTTAATAGTACCTTACCCATACTAATCAAGCACAATCTCCTACATCATGGATTATCTAAATCTTATATTCTATATGGTGGTTTGTGGTCAATATTTAGATGATACTCATTGGTAATCTATGGTTGTTGGAAACTATTAATTTTTATTTCACCATAGTCCATCTAATATCTCAATTCATCCTTCCTTTTGAGTGCTTTGATGATTAGATTATTTGGGTAGGTCTTCAGTGGGTCTTCTTATTAAGAAGAATATCCTATTTTCAACCTTATATGATCATAGAATTGTGACTTTATTTCATCAGATATGATTCCATCTGTAATGTAATGATACGATTCTAGTACTAATTTATCAACAACAATCTTGAGGATCATGGGAGATCCACGACGTCTCGGTTGGGTTCTCTTGGTGACATATTCTCTTTTATATATTAAAGAGAGAGATAAAGAGGGAGAGTTTATTATTCTATCTAACATCAATTTTTTTACTATTAACAGTAGTTTTAATTGGTTATTTTTATCTAATCCTTGGGTTTTTATCCATCATGTATTTATTTATAAGATATATTATTTTAATTGAAACTAGTTCTAGGAGTTCATGATAATGAGAATGAACATGTAGGTGTGTGAACATGGTTAAAGAGATGACACCATTGAAAAGCCATGATGTTGATATTTAAAACATTTAGGTTGGATGTCACTTACCATATGAGGCATTTGTATTCTATCATTTAATTAGTTTCACACAATTATGGAATAACTTCTTGATCATTCTAGATGATGATTTCTAATGTATGTGGGTGTATCTCGTGAGACGTGTACATGAATCTTTATTCCAGGAGTATTTTCTATAGTATCTTGTTACCATTAATGGTTATGATCACCTATTGTTAGATATTCCCACTATATTCTCATGATTATATTCTATGAAATTGGTTATTATTATCTACCAAGTTCTTTTTAATTTCCATTCCTTTGGATGTTTTTTCATGGTACTCAGGACAAGTGTATTGCCATGACATGTTTTTTCTTTAGTGGGGAAGTGTCCATAACATGCAATGACAATGATGATTTACCCTTAAACAAGGTATGAGTATAACTACAATATGTCAAAATTCTAGAGATTATTTCCCTGATGAAATTGAGTAAAGTATTAGAACTCAATGCCTTGGGGTTGTTTTGTAACATGCTTACTCAACATTATGAGGATATTAAGTAACTTGTTCTCTATACGTGTGGATAACACTAGTCACTTGCAACAACCTATTGTTTATCGTTCCATTATAGAGATAAAAAATGAATAGTAAGGTATTTTTGGATTCCATTTTAGGGCATGAATGATGGATACATGATTTTATATTTTTTTATGTTTTCCATTATATTTATTATTATCATAGAATACAACTACTATACATGTTTAAATTTGTTAAGGATTCACTGGTGGTGTCCTATTGGGTTTTATTATGAACTCCCTATATGGTAATGTTGATGAATGTAAAAACATTATATATAGGGATCTTTTCCAGAGAAACTGGATCATGGAAGAAAACTAAGAAGAGGGACATGGATGAGGTAGAAGCCCCAGATAAAAACTAGGGATTTCATGGTTTTATTAATTTATTCACTTAAATGCACTTATACATGGGTTAATCCTTCCATAGATGGTCTTTAACTTTTTAAATGTATGTATTGTATGAAATATTTAAAGTATATACATGTTACTAAGATTATTAAATATTTTTTTCCAGATTTTAAGGATATGACACGATATTAATGGTATTGCCTCCCCACAGTTGGAATATGACCCAACACTATTACTAAGAATCCTCTTTCATATGGGAAGGTGTACATGAGAATATTTGTCTCCCTATATCTGAAACTATTTTTTGGTTAGGTTTACTAAAAAATGGTATCCTAAAACCATTTTATTATTTTATTTTTTAACGACAAAATATATTGTAGAATGATGATAGGTCATGTGGGACCCTGGTATGGGAGTTTTCATGTTCATGAACATAACATGTGTAATAAACCTTTAATTTATCATTGACATAAGTGAAGTAGTAGTTTTATGCGATTTTGGTGCATTTATTCATCATGAAATGAAATGTATGATCACATTCCACATATACAGTAGTTTTGTACTTTCTACTGGTACTTTAAACTAATTTCATGATGTCTATTATCATTTGGGGATATAAGTATTTCCTATTTTATGTAATATATAAAGACAATAATATTATTTTCATATATCAATATGGGAATTAATTAGTTGAAGCTAAACAAGAAGTTATGTTTTTATATGACTAATTTGCAGGGATAAAATCCTAGTTAACTGTGAATAATATAATATATTACTTTATGTGTAGGATCCTCAGAGAACATTATATGATCCCATAGAATTTTTATAACCTAACCAATGAATTTAGTTTTTTATAAAACATTTGTCCACATTTCAAAATATGTCACCATGAATAAGACCCATGGGAATTCTAGCTAGTGTGGTATAGGGTTCTCACCCTCGGGAGGATTCCATAATTCCACTATCTTTTTTGTAGGTGGGTGATACAAAGCACACTCCCACACCTACTTTTATGGTGCTGGTAATATGATTACCTCATCCATGATTCCATTCAATTTTCTCCTCATATGGAGGAGGGAAAATGAGGACCACGGTCGAATATTATAGATGAATATAGCTCTATCATGCTCTATCCATTTAAGGATTTGGTGGACCATAGGATATTGAGTAAGGGATAGATATTATCCAAGGTGATATTGATATCATGCAGAAACCAAATGATATAATTGTGAACTTGGTAGTTTTCATGCAATTGGTATCCACCGGGATATTGTGGGGTGTGATGGTATATTTTGGTTGATATAAGCGTATCACCTAGGAGACTCCCAAGAACCAATTCATATTGTAATCTATCCCCAATACGCATAAGCTATGTGATTATATGAGTTCAAGAATCTATAGTAGATATCCAAGGATGTTTCATAATACTCTAATTTTTCAGTAATGTAAATTATTTTTCTCCACACTTGAAATAAAATAAGTCATATATGGATAGAATGACTGAGATTGGGCTTCATTCATACATAATAAGACAAGTATAGGTTTATATATTTATAAAATACCAAAATGTTATACATAAGGAATTGACTATCAAGAATGTTCTTGAGAAGAATAAATTAGTATTCAATCTTCCACCACTCAGTAGTCAGTTAGGTGGGACTCAAACTAATGTGTTGATCATCTACTCTGTTAGCATGAAGAGGAAGTCTAGGGAAATGAAATAGTGTTTTGGTATGCAGGTAGTGTGAAGTATAAAATTTATCATCCCCCTCTGGAATAGTTTCACAATTCTTAATCTATCTAAAGGTTATACATTATAAAAATTTCTATTCTAAACCTCTGAACAAGTGTCAATAGACTGAAATGATGAGGTATATACCACAATTATGCTTTTGTGAATTGAGGATGAGTTTCTAAAAGGGTGTGGGAAGGGTGAAATCTATGAACTAAGAATCCGGTTTGGGTCTTCATTAGTAAGCTCATATTTAAATAACTTCGTCGAGTCATGGATATTAGGATAACTGTTGTGGAAATGAGGTTGGTTAGGTTCATTCTAGGGATTAGACTCCAACAGATAATTATGGGGGACCATTTACAATTTTATACATTTTCATGATTACCTATATTTTTAATTATGATTTTTTATAATAATTATTCCCCTACCTCTCTATCCAAAAAATATTTACACGAATAATCTTACCATTGATGTTTTATTTTGGTTTATATTCCCACAATAAGCTATATGGATGAATGTGGATCATCCTTAATGATGATCAAAGAATCCTAAAGCCATTGTTTGTAATGGAAATCATTAGGACATCGTGATTATATAGATGATGATCATGTATTTGATTCAAAGCCTGGATTGAATTCCTTTTTTGTGAGATCGCATTGTTCTCTATCATATGAAGGTATCATTTACATAGACCATATGAGAGAAGTAGCTGATGTCTAGATAATGGTAGTTGAGCACATGAAAAATAGAACAAAACATGAAAAATCATTGGATCATGACTCCTCAAATTGAATTAATGATAATTTTAGAAGGATTAGAGTTATGCCCACATAGTTTCCTCTAATAGAGGATAACTATCGTCTCATATTTATTTATGAATTCATTGGAATTCAACTATATGTAGGAGTAGAAATTGAGATAGATATCATGAAATGTACACTACCCAGTTTGATAATCCCTTCTCATATAGAACCATTTTAGTTGAGGGAACTGAATTTAAAACTACAATACATAGAAAACAACAAAACCATTAGGTTCCATACATTACCATAGGTTTGACCTTTTTTGTTCACTAAGGAGGATAATAGAAATTTAATTTGTATAGATTAATATATATTAAACCAGTTGATCGTAAATAATATATATCATATTCACATGGCCGAAAATATTTTTGACCATTTGTAGAGAGATTGGGGGTTCTATATGATTGAGAAATGATTACGCTATTACCAGTTATGAGTTAGAGGGGTGGTCATTCCAAAAGTGATATTTTAGAGAATGTATGGGTTATATGAGTACCTGGTGGTGTAGTTTGGATTGATTAATTGGCCCATATTGTTCATAGAGATCATGAAAAAGACCTTACAAAAATTCCCTAACACGTTCTTAATGGTGTTCCTTGATGACAAAATTTTAAAGAAATCAACCCTATAAATAAATTCTATACATATAGATATAGTTCATAGTATATTTCTAGCATGAAAAATATTTATCATGATTTATAACTCTATCTTTTGGATTCAAGAGGTGGAATTCAATGGGAATGTGGTTTTTAAGACCTAAATATCCATGGACCTTAAGAAGAATGAGGTACATATTTCATGCAAATATCCATAAAAGGTTCTTTAGATCGTGAGTTTTTTGTGTTAATTGGGATACTATCTATATATAATTTGGGACATTTCCTAGTTATCCGAACCTATGACAACAAAAATAAAGATATAGGTGAATTTTTAGTGGTCGAGCTAGCATAAATTTCATTTTATTAGTTAAATATGAGGTTAGCTATTGTTATGATGTAGATAGATTTAGATCAATGGATTAGTTATTCCATTTACTTGATGCAACATTGGTTGGATTTGAAGTAGAACATAAATTGAGGGAGTGATTATTTTATTATAGGTCACATAAAATATTGCAGTATGAGTGGAAAAATCTTATTGATTCCCTGGAGCTATAAACTATAGTCCATGACATGACATGTTATAAATTCAATCTCATTAGTAATAGATTTTTTTTCTAAATAGTGCACTAGATCCTAAATTATATCATTACTGAGTGGGGTTGAAATCAAAGTACGTGGCCTAGGGAGAATAATAGTAGGATTTTGAAATTGAGATGTCTAATATCCTAGTTAATGGTAAAAATATTGAAAGAACTACTAGCCTTATTATTTATTAATCTTAATACATGATGTAGAGACTTTAAGGGAACAATGTTCCCAGATGATATTGTTGTTCAGTTGGAGGATGAATGTTTCTTAAAACATGATATTTATGACATGTGATTCCTTAGTGATATCATCATCCCTAGTAGACATGGTTAAAGATCATATGAAGTCTAACATAAAGTGTTAATTGATAAAAAAATAATGGAATATGGTGACCTTACACTTAGGTGGTCTTTGGATTGTAATGATGTGATCCTTGTGCTTGTGTGAGTTGCAGTCCATGCGTCCATCATGGAGGAACTTATGGGATACTTATATAGCTCAAAGATGGTCATGAATCCTAGTTTGGTGAAGATTTACCTTTACATTAGGCACAATTTCTAGTGTCTTAAGACCATGAGTGATATTACTGGATTCATTTTCCAATTCCTTTCCAAATATAAGAAAATTGTGCATTGGAAGCATTTATTAGTGTTTGTTTTAAAAACAAATACTAAACGAACTTACATTGTATATTTTATGTTATATTTTTAAAACTACCATAAATTAGAATTTTTTTAAAAAAACTGGCCATTATTCTATGGTTTCATCAACTACGATAAATAATAATAAAAAAGTTAATTAATTTAGGGCTATTTTTAACAAAAAACACTGATAAACCTGAATAAAAAATATGTCATTTTTAAATTATCATTATCGGAGGAATTTCTAAAAAACAACACAAAATACATATAAAAATTGTAAAAAATTATAAACAAATTTATAGATTTAATTTATCTATAAAAATATTTATAATCATTAATATGTTATAAAAATGTAAATTTTTTAAAAATTATACATATTTGATAAATTATTTTTTAAAATTATTAAAATGTGCTATTATTTATTTATAATTCATAATGGATATATATACATAAATATATACATACACACAAACACAGACACATACACACAAATACATTAAAACACATATACAAATATATATTAATATTGTTGTGAAAAAAATCATATCTAAGTAACATACTATGAGAAGTTTTATATCAAACGTCACATTCAAACTAAAGTAAATTTTGATAAACGTGTCGTTTTGGGCTCTAGGAGATGTTCAATTGAATATTGTGATGATATATACATCTTTCAAGCCTAATTGGAACATTTCGATATATTTGTTTTTAGAAAAAATCCGTAAAAAAATGCTGAAAGTGAATTTTTAGTTGAGGGAAACTCATATTATAAATAGTCTATGGGATTTATTATTTCAATTAAAAGAGACTTAATAAATATTCGGTGTTTTGTATGATTTTCTTCCAATGTTTTACATTCATATCGATATAATGGTGTGGTAATTGGAGGGGTCTTCCCACTTTAAATTTTTTTTATGTATTTTATATATGTTTATGTGTATATATATATTAATGTGTATTTATTTATAATATATATATATTCATTTTAATTTTATATAATTATATATATATATTGTGTTTATATATATTTGTCAATATTTATATATAATTATAAATATTTATATCTCTTTATGTTTATATATGTTTATATTGGATTTGAGGGTATATATATAAGTAGATATTTTTATGTATCTATATTTATATATAATTATGTATAGTTATATTTATTCAAATTTATATGTTTATATATAAATATATATATTTATATAAAATTATATTTAATTATATGTATCTGTGTTTATACATATTTATGTAAATTTAGTAATATATATATATATATATCCATATATATTATTATATATATTATATATATATATATATCTTTATATAAGTGTTTGAATTTGTAAAAATATGGATAAATTTATTTATATTCATATAATTTTATAATATATTTATATATATACAAGTTTATTTAAATAAATTTCTGTGTAATTATATTTATTTATTTATTATATATAATTTATATGTTATTTATTATTTATTTATTATATAATAATGTATTATTTATTATATATTACAAATTTTTTATTTAATAATTAATAATATATTAATTTATTAATTTTAAATTTTTAATTATTTGTTATTTATTTTCTCTTGTTTATTTTTTATATTATATTATTTGTTATTTAGTATTTAGTATTTATTACTTAGTATTTATTATTTCATATTTGGTATTTACTATTTATTACTAATTATTTGATATTTAATATATATATTATATATTTTTTATTTTTTATTCATTTATTGTTGGTTATTATTATTTCATTAGTATTTATTTTTATTTTTATTTAATATTTATTGTTTTTTTATAATTTATTATTTATTATTTACTAATTATTTACTATTTAATTATCATTTGTTCTTTCTTTTTTTTCAAAACAAAAAATTAAAATTTAATATGTGTTTACATATATTTATTTGTGTATATATAATTATATTAAGGTGTTTTAGTCACCACATGAAGAAATTGTTGAGGTGGTGATATCTTTGTAGAATAACCTAGAGGTACAGTGTACAAATATCACCCTAAAAATATATATAATCAATTTATGAAAGGTGTTAAAAATAAATAAGGAATAAAAAAACTAAGTCATTAAAATAAATATTAAATAAAAAATTAATAATAGTTAATAAATATTAAAAGAAGACATAAATAAAATGATAAATAAAATTAAATAATAAATTCATATATATATATTATAAATCCACATAAATAATTGCCACAAAATGATTAGTGATTGTTTAAGAAATAGGTAAACACCATTGAAAAATTATTTGTAGTTGTTTTAAAACCAAATATTTAATATTTCACATCCCTAGTATACACAATGGTTTCGAAAAGCTATAATAAATCATTTACAGGTTTTTTAAAATGCCACTAAATGCTAAAATACTGCCACTTAATGTCGAATTTTAGATAGTGACCTACTAGAGAATAAATGTTGACCACCAACATTTTGGTGGCTTACTCTAGCCACTTATTGTGCCCTTGTGGATGTCGGTGATAGACATTGTGTTGGTGTTTCCTAGGACCCTACAAAGTCATGACACTTCCTAGATGATTTTTGATCTTCCAACAAAAACTTTTCACTTCATATCAACCTGTTATAGGCATGCAATATATGAGCTAGGATAGTTTATGTGTTTGAAAACTTATTATTTTTTGAAGTTACATTGGAAATTTTATCTCATATAGACAGACATTTTAAATATTGGGTATTTTATATGTCAAAGAATGGCATAGGCACTTAGTTGAGATTGTACACAAGATACCATTAGTAGAAAGAAGAATAGTTTGAGTTGATGTTCCTTATCTGATTGATATTATTTGTAAATTCATTATATATATCCATGGATCATAATAAGTTCATATAGAATTGGTTTAGTACAAAAAATATTTTTACCAGTGTTTGATTCATTTTACATAATATGAGGCTCTCAATGGTAGGCCAAGTCATTCACTGCTTTACCAGTGCCTTGATGGTGAGGAAATAGTTATGGGACCAAATATTATTTGTGAAAACTCTTGAAAAGTGATGTTGATTTATAATAGGTTGATCATATCTCATAATAATAATATATCTAATGCCAACCATAGGATGTGATATCTTGAGTTTGTAGTCTGTGTTATAGTTTTTTGGAGAGTGAACCCTCGGTTATTCCACTAGTGTTTATGGAAATTAGGAATGATATATCCATGTTATGTTAACAATTTTGGTATAACTAAGTAGGATGTATCTGGGTTCTAGAGGTACATTCCTCATATTAGGGTTTTCATATAATATGAGGATGTTGTTTTGGAACCCGGTGCATCGTACAAGGAATGACCACTGTATATTATAGATCAGAGTGGGAAATCCATTTCAGGGTAGACATCACCACCTATTTTGATTCTATGGAGACACAAAAACTCAAGTAATAGACATGGAAGAGGGAACTATATATTCATTTTCAGTGTCTTGGATTTTTTTTTATGAGGTCTGGTAGATATGTTTCTTGGGGTTGAAAAGACCATAGAGGTGGTTATTGAAAAATAAGTGATCTTTAATATCAAATATGAGAATGATTTTTTCATTTATTTTCCGTCTATATTTTGAGTTGAGACATTAATGATGAGATCCTTGGGATAGTTGTATCTTTTTAGAATTCTTCATTATGTGATTTTAGTTATTTTATTTCAAAAATGGATGACATTATGTTATTATTGTTGGTCGTGGCATTCCATGACTGAAAAATTGTCAATGAAACAACTTTACAAATGAATAGATGTGGGCATGGAACAAGTCTTAGATTGTTGTCTTGTGTAACAGTATAAGGAAAGTCATAATATCTTTGTGGAAGATATAGTGATTGTAATAATACATACAATTATCCATCATTCCAAACATCATTCTATTTCATCAGGGTGTTTTCATGATCCACCACTACCATGGGATCGCTCTAGTGAAATATGTTTCAAATTTTGTAAATGATGAAATTGTAGAATTAAATGACATAAAATGATAGGTCATTACAAAAATTAAATTTAATTAATGCATGTCTGATGGTTTGTGGGTTTCAATTGAGGTTTAGAATCATTTTATAGCCCCGTTTAATAAATTCCACAATCCTTCCTTACAGATTCCATAAATACTAAAATCTTATTGGAGTGTTAGGGAATCGATTTCTGTGAACCTCATGGAGAATGTATGATTATATGATATTATTCCTTCTTGTTTATTCCTGATCAACCAAAGGAATCATTTCATCTTTATTCATTAGTATTTTTAGTTTTGGTAGATTCATTGAAAGACATACGTGATTCTTCTGGTTTTTATGAATTTCTTCTTTTCTGCATTATTGGTTCATAAAAATTTGTCATTATCGTTTAGATTATTATTCCTTATTTTTTTAATAAATTAATTATAGTATTGTTTTATTAAAAACCTTCTTGTATATTTTTTGTGATCAATGATGTTATATTGGTATTCTCTTGGATACTTATTCTCTTGTCACAATCTAAGAGTAAAAAAATTTCTTCTTGATTTAATTGGTCTCAATTTCTACAGTTGGATGTAATTTGTTGTTTAGTAATCATTTTTTTACCACATGTCTTGTTCTAACTTATTTCATTATCTTTAGACAATATTATTTTATTTTAAATTGGGTCTAAGAGATAACTTTATGTGATATTTACATGATTTCTATGCGAACATGGTTCGAGATATGAAATCCATTCTGAACCATGACATTGATGTTAATAAACTTGAGGTACAAAATTCGTTTCCATTTAATAGAATCATATTATATTATTTCCATGGATTCATATTGTGATGTAATATCTTCTTGATAATTCCTAATGATGTTTTCTTTTTTTTTTGTGTGATTCCCATGATACCAATAAATGATAATTGGTAATATAATTATTTATTAGAGTAGATTGTTCCCATTACTGATGATGATCACATGTAATTATATTTTACTAGTATATTCTTATGATAATTAGTTATGGTTTTTCATTTTATGAAAATAATTATTTGGTATTTTGTTAGGTATTTGGAGTTGTTTTTCGTAGTACTAATTACATGTATACCATTGTGATGTTTTTCTTACCATAAAGGGAGAGTTGACACAGAATATGATGATAATGTCAGTAGACCATTAAATTGATTATGAGCATGAAAATTTTATGGATCAATTTGGAACATGATTCTATAAGGATAATGAGTAAAAGACCAAAAAAATAATACTATGTAGATGACAAGTAAAAGGTTTGATCAATTATATGAGGATAATGAGTAAGGTGTTCATAATATTTTTGGTCATCTTTAGTCATTTCTGACATTATATTTTTTATCCATATAGTATAAACTAGAAGTTTGCATAACTTGAAGTTTGTGGCTTCTTAGATTTTGCATGATATATTTATACATGATTGTATGTTTATTCTATTTTTATTATTTTTATTTTTCTCAAAAAACACCTATTTTATATATTAACATTGTAATGAACATAATGGTTGTGTCTTTCTAGGTTTTATTACCCACACTATACAATGGAATCTCAATGAACATATAAATTTCATATATATGATTCAGGTAAGGGAAGGGGGCCCATGGAACACAAAAAAGCAGTGAAATGTGGATAAGGGAAAAATGATTATGTACTCAATAGGATTCTATAGTTCTATCTATATATTTACCTAGTTACACTTAAAATGGATTTTCACTTTCCCCATAGTTAACATGATTATTCAGAAATATGAATGCATTTCATATTCATAGATTCTACATGATTCATGATTATTAAAGTGATTATTATTCAGTTTTTTGTATGCCTATGATATTATATTGAATTTATAGTCACCCTAATTATGGAATTTAATCCATCACTACTAGTTTGATGCCTCTCACAAATAGGGAGGCGTGCATGGGGCTTGTGGATATCACACACACCCAGTGGTTCTAATAAGAGATTTTAATAAATATAAATGAAAAGGATTATAATTTAATCATAATAAATTGTTATTTTACTAATAATTGTAATTATTTAATTTAATCCTGGGGAAATATTATTTGAATGAGGTATATGAAGAAATAATCATGAAACACTTGGTTAAAAATTATACCTCTACTTTGGAAAACCAACATTGACATACACCTTATGCCTTCATATGTTTCCCTTTTGGTGATAGAAGAACCTATCAGACATCGAGGGGGATTGGTAAGGTATATGGGAAGGAATTTTTTATCTAAATGGATTAATAAGGGTTAGTAAGTGCGTTTGTAAGATTCAATTTTATAAGTGAGGTAGGTGGAAATCAATTAACTTCCTGAAATATTAATAATTAATAATTGTGTAACTCTAGTCAAATGGATCCCAAAACCCATATCAAATATGAAAAGTAGTATAGTGTCAAAATATAATTTAATAAGATTTAATTTTTTTGAAATATTATATTTTTGTTTAGATCCCATATTAACCATATAAAACCTCATCCATTGTAACAAATTTTTCAATATTTACGGGTCTTGAAATTAATTTCAATAATTTCAATTGGAATATATCTATAATATTCCTGATATCATGGAAAATATTACGTCCAATTAAGTTATGATTGATATTTTAATAATTTCTTATAAACTAAATTTTATTTTTAGACAAAAAATGCCATTTTATGTCACAATCGACACTATTAATATAAATTTACATAAATTAAATCATCATAACAATGATAATATAATTAAAACACATACATCTTCAATATTCATTCATCACTTTAAAATTCATTTAATACCTTATTAACCTACATATTATCACTTTTTAAAAGTATAATACCATTTATCTAATTTTTATAATACTTGGGCATGAATTTTATTGAGGATGAATATGTATTTTAAATAATTTCACAATATAATAAAATTAAAAATAAATTATTCACAAGAAATTAAATAATTATATATCATTATAGAGATATTGGATCTTGCATTATTAGTAAATTTTATTATACTATACATGAAACCATATTTATGATATAAAAAGAAGGAAAAAGTATTTTATTAAATGTAACAGTTCCTTCCCTTAAAATAAAACCATAATTTCAAATGAATCCACCAGAATTAATATAATGAGGAGTCTAGGTAAATATGCCAATAATTATAAAAAAGCGATGATAATATTGTTATTTCATCTTTTTTATTAATTTCTGTTTTTACCATAATTTACCATTATAAACTCATTTTTTAACTCTGTAACCTATATTTATGAATATGATTAAAATTTAATTAGTAAAAATGGGAAGTATTCATTAAATATTTTAAGTCTATTTTATGAAATTCTATTTATATAGGAGAAAATATTACTTTTAAAATAAGTCCGCTAAATTTCAATGAAAAATAGTTTTTTTTTAAAATAACTTTTTAAGCATAAAAATAATGTAAAGAAAATTAAACAAAATTATTATTCATAATGTGTATCTTATTCTTCTATGGTGAAAATGGAATGATTGAGTTAGGTGTTTCTATAATCATTTTCACTACACTTGAAGCCTTGATTTCTTGGTTAATGCAGAATTAATTTTTAGTTGATTTGCAGATCTTTAATTTATATTATAAGATGATTGATTTAAAAAAGTAATTTAATTGTAAAATAAAACCTTTTTTCAAAGGCATTGAATTATTTGGTTCATTTTTTAGGAATGATGCCTTCAAATAATAATTTATTTTATGAAATGACTTGATATTGATTTTTGAGAAAAATATATTTAAATGGATGATTATTTTCAAATTTCATACATCTAATAAGAACTATTATTTGGTTTTAAAGAATGAATGGAATATTGAAACTTGTAATTGTCCATTTTAATAATGAATTACAAATTTAATTGAAAATAATTATTTTCATATGATTGATTTATTTTTGGATTTAAAGAACTAGTGAGCTCTAGTAGTTCATGGGTGACTAAGAAAAACAAAATAGGACTCAGAACCCCTATCAATGGATTTCCGAGAAAAACTATAACTAAAAAAAATAGGCATTATTTTCCACAATTAGATGTTAATATATTATATCATGATCGCGCAAACCTTAAATATATGTTTATGTATTGGTTTGTGATTAATTAACTGAGTAGTGTGAGGATTCTCAAGCTAGAAATTGATGATCCTCAGAGGAATCTAACTATGGTTCTTTGATTTTACGTTATTATTAAATTCCATGTTTATTAAATTAATTTATTTTTCCCAATTGTTTTATGAAAATGTTTATTGAATCCATTTTTATATACATGAAATATTCATGATTTTAAATCTTGATTGACTGAAAATTTGGAAATGATTTCTAATGCGTCATTCTAATAGAAATAAAATCATAAATGGTTTATTTATTAATGAATTTCCTCATAAAAATTTAGTGATATCATACTATCTTGTTATTATCATACCCTACCATTTCCTTGTGGAATTTTTATACTTTATTATGTGAGGTTCTAAAAAATGAAAATTTTCATTTGGAAGTGGTGGGTGTGTTTAACTAGAAATACCATAGGTGATGCGGTGACTAGTTAATCAATAATCAGATCATTACATGGAGATTGTGAAAATTTTACTTGATTTACATTTTTTAATTTATATAATGATGTGCCATTTTTTGTTCATTATCTATCTTTGTATGGATTTTCATTCTATATGAGGAGTGTTTGATAAAATGATTATTCATTGATTTATAATTTTTTCTTCTATGTTGAATGATTATTGTTGTGAAAAAATCATTCCCTCTAAACATTTCATGATGATCTGGGATAAATCACCTACCCATTGGGATCAAGAACACACTAAAGGTCATGTGATTTATGGATCATGTACCTATGTAATAGGGTAATTTTGTTGGTTCGTAATGATTTGGAATCAAATATATAGGTGTTGTGTCTCTCCCTAATATTATTTTATAGTTTGGAATGTTCCAGTTGAAATGAGTTGCAGTTTTATATAATTTAGGGGTTATTTATAAGTAGGTTTTTGGCCCTCTCCCATCACAATGGACCCTAAGAAAACATGTGTGTTTTGGAAAATGGTAATTGGGTAGTAAATTTAAATGATTATAGTATTTATCTATAAATGATCTAAGTACGTTGAAATTGAATAAAAATATATTCCACTTGATTGAATTGTAATTCATGTATAACTTGATTGGGTGGATGATTAGTGTATCCTTACTGATTTTTTCATGCTGTCTGTTTATATTGTGTATTAACATTTCCCCAATAATACATTTTAATAGGCTGGAAGATGAATCTTTTCTGTAACCACAATAAGAAAATCCCTTAATTTACTAGAGCCTTTTTGAGATAGGGGTTTATATTTTTCAATCTCCATGGAAAATAGCCGCAACTATTCCCATTTAGGCTTCAACTATTTAACTATGATGGTATGAAACTTGAGATCGGGCTCTAGAGATTATTTGATAGAAACAACCGTATTTTCGAGTCTCAAATGATCATAAAGAGTCTGAGTATTAGTTTATGGTTATTGATCTATTTTATTAAATTTTTGAAATTTATGATTCAATTAAAGGTAAAATATGTTATCTTTAAGTTTAATGGACCTAACTTGGGCTGTTGAGTTTCAATGGTTATAGTGAAGATACATGAAGTATTCGAGTGGGAAAAAATTAAATCAATTATCAGTGAGGTTTTATATCCATAATTTATGGTTTTATTGATATATTCAAAATTTTATTTCCTCCAAAATGGTGATAGAACCATTAATTAATTTGAAAACAATGTTTTCTGAACATGTTTACTCTACTCCTGAGGTAGTATCTAATCAGATTATAATGGTATGAAAATTCGAGATTCGACCTCAATCTAATATTCATTCATTATATTTTATACTAAATCTCACATATTATATGGATGTGAATCAATGAGTTTTGATGGTTGATCATGAACTGGATAGTAATTTAGGTTTTGTAGGAGTTCCTCTTACACTAAGTGTCATTTTACTTAGTTTATTTTAATAATAGTGGTAATATGATATGTATTGTTATAGATATTGATTTTTGACATAATCAATACATTTATTAATGTATATAAAAGTACAATTGACTTAATTTTAATATGTAAACTCCATGAATTCAGAATGAGTTTTTATATAGGAATAAAATATTTATAAATTGTTGGGTCACCCTGGATACCTGTAGAAGTTTTTTCATGTCATTTATACAACAAAAAATGGAATATAATAATTAGTAACAAAACCTATCATGTTTTAATTTTATTCATTAGTATATATGGGTTTCCAAACACCTACATATGGAACAAAAATTCTATATTCAGTAGATGAGTCTCTAGAGGAAGCTGATGTCGGTCCAATTAAAACAAGAGGTACCATATTTGTTGATTCATCATTGGTGACAACTATATTTGATATAGGTTAATTTTATATGTTTTTATTGACTTATATTTTGGATCTATCAAACTTTCCCATATATATTATGTATAATTATGTTGACATTTCTATACACCTCCAATTTAATTGATAGAAGTACCTCTAATTCCCTTCTTATTCAATCTCTTAATTTGAGATTGATCTCATTTTATTTTTCTTTTATCAACAAAAAACAACAAAATATAATTACTAATTAGTATTATATGATTTCCAATATATCCGAGATGGATAATTATCATCTTCATGTATTTTTTACTTCGCCTAATGTTGTATGTCATGTCCTATAGGGAGAATGGGAACAATGGTCATGTAGAGTCAGGCCATGACATACGGAGTCAAAAATGTTGATATCGTTGTTTTCGTTAGACATTGAGTATAAATATTTGAGTTATAATATTCCTCTATTGGTCATAATGTTTCTAAACATGTTTAAAAATAAATTTTATTGATGTCCATTGGGATGGGGTTGGTATTTATTTTATTGGTATTGGGTTCCTTTCTTATCTCTATTCCCACATATTATATGAAACTAGTAGAATTTAAGGAGTTATACTCCCATTTTGATGATTTGTTTAATAAAGTATTCATTCTTTTGATTTTTTCTCCATGGTGGACACATATTCTTTTTGTGAAGAAATGTGATGGGAACCCTTCACCTTTACATTGATTAACAAAAAATCAATTGTGCTATAGAAATGTGAAATTATCAATTTCCCAAATTTGATGAATTGATTGTTCTTTTGAAAAGGGGTGATGTTTTTCATGAGTATTTATATTAATTCTTTTATCACTTATTTATATCTAATGAGTTTGATATCACAAAAAACAGCCTTCTAGTTTAGGTATTTCCCTTAGAAGTACCTAGTATTCATTTTTTCCTAACCAATTCACCAACATTTTTTTGTCAACTTGTCGAAAATTATATTCAATTAGTATATTGATTCATTAATGGTGATATTTATGGATGAAGTATTGGGATTCTATAAAAATATATATAATCATTTATGTCGTATGAGAACACTTTTGTAAATTTTGTGACCACACTAACATTACACTGAGATGTTGAATTGCAATTTTTTGATTTTGGATGTAATCTTCATGGGACACTTGGTATCAGAACAAGGAATTTCAGTTGATACTAATATTTTAATGGATTCTATTACATGGGAACAACAATGCAATGTTTTCAACATTTGTAGATTCTTGTCCTTAATGGGGTATTACTTCATTTTTTATATATTTATCAAACATGGATTTTTCACTAACCACTTTAACTCGTAATGGAGAAAGCTAATATGGGATTCAAAATGTTATAATTATACTGACTAATTGAGGATAATTTTTATTATATAGTGTATCATATTCTATAGTTTGGGTTGGACTCTTTGGACTTTTTCATGCATTTTCATCAGGTTTGGTATGTGTTATCATGCATGTTGATCTAGTGGTGACCTATGGTACTTGATTTCATTTTACAAATGAGAGGAAATATCCTAAACATGACCTGAAATTACATCCTTGATGAATAATATTATATTTTTGTTGATATTACCTTTTAATAAAATGGGGTTTGATTTAATCTGGTTCTAAAAAGTTGAGTTATATCTTCTCAGAAAAGTATTTGAATCTCTCTCATAACTGTTGGGTTGAATACCTACATTCTTATGATTTCAACATTTCCAGAACCCCTACTAAGTGTAATGAAAATTATGATGAATATACTATGAAATATATATTCATTCCATTAAATAATCATTACAAGATAGGAATTTAGTGGTTATCATTTCTCAATGCATTTGTGAGTCCAGAAGGATGAGATAAAGATTGTTCTGGAATGTGTATAGTTTACCGTCACTATTATTGATATTATTTTTTAAAAAATAGTATCTTTATTATGGGATTTTTAATTAGTGACATTCTTTTTGGTGGGGATACTATCATTGAGGGATTTATTAATCCTTATGGAATCATATCCTTTCATTCCTAATATTTTACAAGTTATCCAGTAACAAAGATGTGATAAGGGATATCCATATTTACCGAGGGGTATACCATGTAAAAAAAATATGTTCTATGAAATGTTATGATTATTTTTGTTCCCATGTATGATATGAAAAATTATAGTTCTATTTCTCATAATTATAATTATCTATAGTTCAAGGAAGAGAACAAAAAAATTTGATATTTCTTCAACCACGTCCTTTTCCATCACGAATTTCGGATGATATTTCATTACGTTTTTCACAATTTTCCATATAAAACTAGAATGAAGAATAGAATATTTGTATGGATTTATCATTAGATCAAGTCATCTCACTTTATTAACATTAATTATATATCCAATGTTGAAGTCATGTGAATTTTTTATGTCATAGAGGTCCATCTATTTCATGGATGCTCATCTACTATAGATTCTGATAGGTATCTATGTTTCTATTATCATTTTTATATATTCTTATAAGAGGAAATGGGATCCCATTTTTTATTAGTAAAATTTATCATATATAGATTGATGGATGAATGGAATGATCTTTACAAATTCTTGAAGACAAGCATTTTACTTGTGGTCTCAACTTTGGTGGAGACTGAGTGGAAAAATTTCTAATTATTTAATATCTTTCAAATAAGTTTTATCAATTATAAATTAAAATGAATCATTATTAGGCCATGTACAACCATACATGTAGATATCCAATTTTTTTGATGTTTGTTGAAGATTATATGGATTTACCTTGCTCTCTCCAAGAGATAATGAAGAATATTTGGTTGATTCATCACAGAACAGATATGGATAAAATCCATTATATATTTAATGATGATCTTCATTGATTAAAATTATAGTTTTCTAATTGGTGAACATGTGTTTAATAGTGTTTCACCATAATTTATTCATCAACAATATATAAATAAGGTAATGATAACCGTAGGATTTGTGGGTCCTTTTGAAATTGATGATCTAATTGATATGGTGTATTTTATTTTTTTATTTCCACCTCGAATAATAATGATCAATGAATTTTTTTATATATCATAGATAGGGAAGAATATATCTAACACATATAATTTCTTGTGACGTGAATACCATGATTTGGAACATGATTTATCCATTAATGAGAAGCTAGTTACGTTTTTAATTATGTGATGATGGTTTATCATGGAATGTTAATAATTTTTTTTCTTTTTATCGGGCTACATAGTTCTGATTGAAATTATAAATGAGATTCTAAAGAACATTTGAGAATATAGAAACCTAATATATTTTATATGTAATATTCTTCATAATAATTTCGTGGGAATAAATCATTTATTTTTTATATATTATAACATCACATTACCATCATTCTTGTACTTTTATTTCATTGTCATTATCATATTTTATTTGGATCTTGTTTTAGGTTATTTTTTTTGTATTTTAATGATATTTCCATTATATACATCTCTTAATAGTTGGAATATGGTTATGAAAACTATATGAGTTATCAAAAGAAACATCATACCTTATTTTGGGGCTCTATAGGGGGAAGAAAGCTGGTTCAAACCATGTAACCTCCCCATTTAACGTCATTTTATGGGAATGTGAGGAGAAAAATATTATCAAACTGTGTATCCAAACCAGGAGCCCTTTTATAGTTTCTTAGGTAGAAGGGAATGGTTATTGAATTATTTTTCAAACCATATATCCAAACCCTACAACTCTCTCTATAATCCTTGTACGAATGCATTATTTGGAATATCGTTAGACCTAACTATGCATCCAACCCTAGGAATCAGTGTTATGATAATGTAATTATATGAAATTCAAAATAAAATTCACTAGACCCATATTTTAAATTATAATATCCCCCAATTCAATCCTAACAATATCATTTGTATTTTAGTGGATCTCTAGTGAGGATATTTAATCTAATAACCACTTTTATTCACTCAAAATGTTCCAATGGTTGTATTGGATCACATCCAAAAAGTGTATTCTCTTTAATATGGAATTATCTTTTCTTCCTTTATTTCCTTCATTGGTAGTTATTTATCCTCATGTATTTGATAGATATAAATAATTAATTAATAATCAGTAGGATTAGGACCCTCCCTTGATCATTAGGTCCTTTGACTCTTCATTAGAAGATCTCATGTTTTGGTGGGGATGTTATCAATATTTTAGTTAAGTGGATCCAATGTATTTACTCTACCCATAAAACCATAAATTTATTTCTCAATTTAACCCAAATTTTCAATTGATTTTCAATAATTTAATTGATTTTATTTATTGACTAATTTCAAAAAGGTATATAATTTTTTATATAAAAACCAATATAAAATGCATTAAAAATTGTTTTAGTATTTTTAGAGGATTTTTATTGAAAAGAAAACTGATTTTAGGAAATAATTTGATATTTATTCTTAAGATAAATGTACAATAATTAAATATTAATTTTAAAGGCAAGAAAGTGGTAAAAACTAATGAATTTTTTGAATTTCAAATCGAATTTTGAAATGTTAAATTGGGTTTTTTAACTATGAATGATATATATTGAATTTAGAATAATCATTCTCCAAGGATTTCAAAACTGATTAACTATAAGTACACATGGGAGTGATTATTTACTACATTATTAAAACGAAAACACTAGGACAATAACCCCTTGAAAATGGATTGATAATGGAAACTCTATCTACAAAAATTAAATATTATTTTCGTTAATAGAGTGTTTATGGACTCAATCTTGAAATCTGTAGCCTTCTACTCAGGGGAACTCCTTCATCCTTTATTGATTATCTAAATAGGGAAATTATCTTAGAGCAAGGACTTACTAAACCATAGATAATGTGACCATGGTGGGTTGTTTTTATTTTATTTTTACATGGTTTTGATTATTCGAGTAATTTATTTATTCCCTTATGTTTTATGAAAATGACCATCAAATCCTATTTTTTATAAAAATTCCATCTACTTTACTTGAATTCCTTTTAGAATTAAAATTTTTAACTGAATTTATTACCTATAGTGTATTTTAATTGATGCATAAATGATTTATTTGTTATATAATTTCTTGCGGTACATTTTCTGACATCATATTAGTGTATTTATAATAAACACTAAATTTTACCCCAGGAGTTTGATGATCATGTTATTCCATGTATAAGAAAAGAGAAAGTGACACATTGGGGTGGATGGTGTATTTAACAAGCCAGATAATGTGTAATTCTGGTGACTAATGGATCTATCATCCACATATTACATGGATATTCTTGGAATTTTACTGGTGGATATTGTGTTTTTTATTTGATGAATGACCATATTTTATTCTTTATCAGTATTCTTATAGTGTTTATTTCCCTTTCAAGAGAGTTCTGTGTGGATCAAGAATTCCCTTCATGTCATTTTAGTGTCATATTTGGAATCTCTGTACCATGGTATTTGGGTTGGATAAAAAAAATATCAATTCATTAAATTGGTTATAGTATCTATATATTAATGTAGAATATTAATTTAAAATAAAATTAATTTCTTATATTTATAAAAAAATAAATTCCCCAAAAATACACTATTTATTGAAAAATATCAATTTTTCCTTCAAAAGATTTTATATTAATTTAAAACGAATTTATAAACAATTAATGATTAATTTGTAATTTTATAAAGGAAATTTTTTTAAATGTTTTCATAATATTGTCATTCCAATTCATAATCTCTAAACTAGTTTTCATTTCGTAATTATCTTGTTGAAAACAGAATATTTCAAAAAAAATTGTGATTCATTTAATCTTTGTGTTGTGTGTGGTATATAAATTAAAACATAGTATTACAATAAAATAATTTAAAGTAAGATCGTAGTTTGTTTCATTAAAAAAATAGACAGCACCGTGAAAGTTCCTACTTCTTCAATCATTAACATCATAATCTATATAGAAATTAATAATATAAACATCTTTGTATGAATACATTAAATCCCCAACAACTAGGAAGAAATACCAATAACTAAACTGTAAATTTAATATAATATATTCATGTTCATTGAACTGTGATTTTTATTTACAAATCAAAATTATATTTAATATTTATGAAAACTTCTCTAAATTTTTTGATACATCATAAATTTACAAAGTAGTCTCAAATGGACTTATTTTTCCATTATAAACATATATATTAGATTTATTGTAAAAATACACTCTTAAATCTACATCATCATCTAAATTTCCCGTTTATATCATCCTATGCCTTTTTATATCAATATTTTGTATTTATTCATTTTAAATTTTCCATAATCTCTATATACTTACATTGGTAACAAAAATGTTTCTACTTGTAACATTCATGTATCATCATAAATCCCTTAAAATTTAAAAAATTGGTCACTACTGGAAATTATATATTTCCCAACGCTTCAATACCAACGGTTTGAAAAAACCGTTGGTATAGGACCCCTTTCCCAGCGGTTTGGAAAAACCGTTGGGGATGGCCCCCAAATTGGCCACTTATCCCAACGGTTTGGCCAAACCGTTGGGAAAGGCCCCCCCAAATTGGCCACTTTTCCCAAAGGTTTGGCCAAACTGTTGGGAAAGGTCCCTAAATATGCCACTTTTCCCAATGGTTTGGCCAAACCATTGGGAAAGGTAGACCTATCCCAACGGTTTGGCCAAACCGTTGGGAAAAGTGGGCCAAAAATTCAACATCCTCCCCAGAATGAAAATCACAAACAAATACCTATACCAACGGTTGTTAAAATCGTTGGTATAGGTACTTCCATTTTTTTATCAGACCTTTGTACCGAGAACATTATATAAATCCAAATTTAAAATATTTATGAGAATACATATATATATTTATGTAATTATGATCACAAAATTCATGTTAGGTTAGTGGTTGAGTCGTTCAATGATAAACGAGGGGTCCTAGGATCAAATCCCAGCGGATGTTTTATTTTTGGAATTTATATACCAACGGTTCCATTACCGTTGGTATAGATTTCATATTAACTATACCAACGGTTTTTGTAAAACCGTTGGTATAGACCTATCCCAACAGCTTACTAGCCTACGGTTCTCCAAACCGTTGGTATAGGCTATACCAACGGCTTGGAAGCCAATACCAATGGTTCCAAACCATTGGTAAAGGTTAGTTTTCCAATAGTGGGTTAGGAAAAAAAATAGAGAAATAAATGAGCAAAATGATGCATGACATACATGAAAATTTTACTAATTAGGCCCTTGACATATTTTAACCAATACTCAAACCCAAATAACTCCTTTTGGATTATTAACCCTATAACATAACAATTCCTGGTATAATAAAATACTATATAATGGATTAAATTCACATTAACATCCCAATTTCATTGCTTACCATCATAATAAAACCAAAAAATCATAAATAAAATTAGTAGCCATTAATTACGTGTTAAAACCCTATGAAGAAGTATTTATAGGGTTTCAGACCCAGGTACAAATCAACACACAATTTTTATACCAAAACATTGTCTTTATATATAACGTATTTAAAATAATAATTGATTATATTTTTAAAATAATAAAAACATTTAATTAGAATTTTTATAAATACTTATTAAATTGGAAATAAGGACCTATTTTTGAAATAAAAGGTAAATAAATCTTATGGATATAATTTAATTTAAAAACAAGGAATCAAATAAAATCTATTATTAAGAATTTCGTATTCCATTATAATTTTCATTACAAATAAACAAATGGTATAGAGGATAATTTTAATTGTTAAAAAATGGTCACATTAATTTATTAAAATAAGTATTTACCATATTTATGGATTCCAAAATATTTTTAAGTCATTAACATGACACACATTTATAACCGTATATATAAAATCAGAAATAAATTAAATTTATCATTCCATTTAAAAATATTAATATATAAAATTGGTTGGAATTTCATTCAATAATTATATTTTTATAATTATTTAAGAAATTATTCAAATATGTATATCTTGAAAACCAACCATTTGAGTCAGCCCAAAATATTACTAATCAATCATTATTTTCAACATAGATATTTGTCCACATGCCAAATAAAAATAAATATTTTTTATTTAAAATATCCTTATAAAACCTATTTGTCACACTAAATGATATAAATAATTTATATAATAAACACAATTATTTAATGGTGAAATCATATCATAACATTAAAAATTTATTTCATTTATAAAATAGATAATTTATTATAGTCCAAAAACTATCATTTTTTTATTAAAAATTTTAGATACTTGTTGCCAATTTATTTTAATACATGTTTTATTTCTAAAATAAAAATAAACAAAAATTAGGATTCCATAAAAATATCTAAATAATATTAAGAAATAAGGATCCCTAAGATTTCCATATAAAATAAACCAGTTTAACATTTTAATATGGGTCTTCTATAACTATTATTTTTCAATAATCCTCATACCATGTTTGAACAACACAATTCAAATCACATTTGTTCTATACAAAATAACTAAAAATAATATTAACCATACAATGTAAAACTAGTCATCTCATTTCACAACAAAACTCAAATGTGGTATAGGATTTATAGCTTTATTCATGACAATAATTTAACCCATACGTATCTCATGATCCACCATCAATATATAATGATAACACAATCTAAATTCCCAATTTTTATTACCTCTATTTCTGAAAAAATTACCCAATATAGAAGAAATCATTAAACAATTATTAGACAATATAAAATAATAAATACATGAAATAATTACATGTGATATACTCTTATTCTGAAATTTAAGATACCTAAATAAATTCATTTAGACTTAAGTGATTTTATAACTTTTTTGATGATATTATATATAAAAATCATTATAACACAACAAAAAATATCCCAAACGTATAGAAAAATGGAGGAGTGATATATTTTACAAGAGATATATATAATTAATTGTGAAAAATAAGATACCAATCCATTTTATAATATATGAATATTGTAGGATATATAATTAATCATGGGATAAATAATAGAGGAACATAAATATATAGGTGGGATAAGGGTTGTCAAATAACTGTTTTTTTTTACATCCAAATAAAATGAACAAATTTTTTACATGGTTGTGTAATTTGTTTCCTAACTGTATAACTAATAAAAATGAACGTCCATACTATATAACCCTATATTTTTTAGAAATCATACACCTATTTATATACCTCTTAATGATGGTTGAAACATCAAACCTAACCATGCATCATTGTTTTATAAATAGCTCATATAAAATTTTATAACCTCAAAACCCTAAATTAATTTAGTTATAACCCCAAAAAAATCCAAAACTGCGTCACATAAAACAAAATACTTGTATGTTAAATTTTGGACATTATTAGCCGCATTAATTCTACAAATTGTGTGTTCATCTCCCCTTAAATTATAAATTAATAATTTTTCCTTTAAATAACTCAAAAAAAATTCCTTCTATAATTTAAAAAATAATTTAATATAATTATAATTAAAAGAGTCCATGGTAATTTAATTTCCTCACCATAAATTGATTAATCCAATAATATAAAAATAAGAATTTATCAATCCATTATCTTACAAATTCCTATCACACAATGTGTTCCATTTCAATAGACAATAAATACTCATGATTGTGGTTATCCATACCATTATAAATGCTAAATTATGAAAATAAATATCAATAATTCAATAAATAATAATTTCTTTGAAAAAAATTAGGGCTTTTTCAAAAATATATTTTCAATCAAATTTCAATAACTCACCTTTAATATAGAAAATTTAATTCAAAATGAATGTTTACCACTTTATTCTTTTGAGTCCATGTTTATAAGTTAGATAAAATAGTTTTATTGTATTTAAATATGACATGAAATGTATTATGCATCCTAAAAGTTTCACAATGGTCTTTTCAAAATGGGAGAGCTTCATAGAATCTCTAAATAAAAATCCCCTCGATTAAGACTAAAAATGCTTAATTTTTATTTAAAATGTTATATAACAAAAATCATATCACATAAAATAACATTTCATTGATTAAAAAAAAACAACAATTTAATGTCATTGATTTTAAAATTTATGGTCATTAATAAGAAATTAAAATACAAACACACTCTCTGATAATAATATATCATATTATAAAAATTCATTTGTCTCTATATGATTTTCTATAAAAATTAATTTTTTAAAATATTAAATTTCCCAAACAATTTAACTAAGCTATAATTATAATTATAATCATTGAAATGTAATAATATATTTATATATATATTAAAAATATAATACCTGACTCCTTATCATGTCTAAATATGAAACATTATCCTTTTCCAACCACTACCTTGGATTTTATGTCCAAAATATCATTTATACATAGTGTCCCTAATATCATCACCCAACTCACATGATAATGAAAAAATATTCACTATATTGTATCTTTAAGAAGTATATATTGTTTATCCACCATCCTGCAAAACCAATATCCACATTTAAGTGACTCAATTCCGAATAATAATTTATAATACACTGATTAGAGTAATTTAAAATGTTTAAAAAAATCAATACTCACCCTAAAAAATTCATACCTATGTCTTAGAGGCTATAAATTAGTATTTAGGGATAAAGTAAGATCTTGGGACCTTAAAACTAACATTAAATATGAAGTGCATTGTGTTGCATTTGTTTTCAATGAGACATGTTGTTGTCTTAGAATGAATGGATGTCGAGGAATGTCAAGATGTGAATGACAAAGGTTGTTATGGTGTTGGTGATGAAGAGAGAATGGCCATGGTACTAAGAGGCATGTCACTTAAGAGATTCACTAAGTGACATAGGAGATGTGGTTGAAACATTCTCTAGTAAAATCTGACGATTGCTGAGCTGCTCTTAAGTTCAAAGAACTTGTATCCTGATGATACAATGTCACAACCAAGTTTGAAGACCATGCATTGTATTGACAATGCATGAGGAGTTGAAGAAGATCCATCCACATGTACTAAGTGGATGATGTGCATTAATGAAGTCCATGCACTATCACTTAGTGCATGTGAATATGAAGATGATCCAATTTGATCTCTGATTAGATCAACAAAGAGAATTGAAGAAGTTATTTGATTCAGGAGTTCGGTTGATGAAGATCCTTGAGAATTCTCTCCTAAGTAGAAAATGAGATGATGAAGAAGAATTATAGGAGTTGTTTCTAATCAAGAAGAATAATGTTCGAATTCTCAAGAAGAAGATGAAGGAGAAGAATGGATTGAAGGGCATGTGGCTTGGCATATTACATTTGGTTAACATTGTTTTTATACAAAGTCCTAGCTATTACTTAAGCAAAAAAATATGCCAACCTCAAGGGCCAGCCTTAAGGGTTCAACCCAAGGCACATGTGGGAACCAGTCACCACGCCCAAGGGGATCCCATGGGGCCAGCCCAAGAGAGGCCGGGGCCGTGTATAAGCCCCGAGGCCACGCGGTGATGAAACCCGCGCAGCGTGGGCGCAGGAGCGCGCCCGAAGGGTGCATAGTGGGCACCAGTGGCGCGCCCGCAGGGAGCATAGTGGGCGCAGAGCGCGCCCGCAGGGAGAACACGGTGTGGGGCGGCACCGTGGAGGAGGAAGTTCAATTGTGGGGTTGAGGGAGCGGCAGATTGATAAACCGCGGCAAAATCCCGCGGCGTTTCGATGTGGGACGCGTATTTTTCACCGGGAGCAAATCTCGGCCGCACGATTGATCGCGCGCCAGATCTCCGCCGCTCATCGCATCCCGCGTGATATCTCCAGATCGCGGCCGTCCAATGTATTTCAAATGCCGCATCCAACGGCTGTGGCTCGTCTTCCACCTTGAGCTCGAGCCGAAGCCACCCGCGAGCCCCGCTGAACCAGGCGCCTTCCCGACGACAGTTTTGAAGATTCCGGCCACCATTGCCGAAGCCAAAGCCTCCATTGTGATCGTCTGGCCACACCGAACCGAACCATGCTTAAAAGAGAGCATGAATGCAATGTTTGGAGGATTTCGAGTTCGGCCGAGGCAAGCAAAGCTGCCGAGGCCACGTGGTTGGTGTTTTTGCATGGGATGAGCCTAAACCGAAGGCCGTGCATGCGTTATGAGTCGCATGCACGAAGAGGAATAAAAAATAAAGAACCCGCGTGAAACAGAGGATAAAAAACAAGATTTAAGGAAATCTTGAAATCCCGAAATCTTCGGGAGATTAAAAGATATCCCACGCGGATGAACCGCCTCTCCTCTGCCTATATAAATGAGGCCGAGCCCTCGAGAATGCTTGCTGATCCTCTGAAGAGAGAAGTCCCGTGAGTGCACCTTGTGCCTCGCGAAGCCGAAGCCCCGCGCAACACCCTTGCGCGGCTGAAGTTCCGGAGCCACCCGAGGCTCTGAAGGAAGTCCCTGCCCGCGTACTCGCGCGGCAGAAGGAGCCCTCACTGCCCGCAAACTTGCGCGGCAGGAGGAGCTTGAGTGGCTGAGGTGCTTAACACCCTGCGCGCCCGAAGGCTTGCACACCCACGGCTTGTGCCTTGCACTTGCGTGCCTTGTGGCATGCGCGACCCACGGCCAGTGGAATTAGCGCGGCTGTGAAGAGAAGGAGGGCCGCACCCCTTGCGCGCCTCACTTGAGTAGGAGTTCGGGTTGAACACCCCTTGGCCGAGACATACATTTTGTGTGTGCATAAAGAAGAAGGCCCTACGAGCAGTAGGTGTGCAAATAAAGGAGAACCGAAGTATGTGCACAAGTGCTAAGTGAAGAACCTACGGGTTGAGTGTGTGCAAAAGAGTTGAGGCCAAGCATACCACACTTTGTGTGTGTGAGAGGTGAAGAAGGGAGGCCGAGGCCTTTGAGCCTTGTGTGCAAAAAGAATAAGAAGAGGCCGTAGCCCTTGGAGGTTGAGCACACTTGAAGTTTAAAAGAGAAAAACAATGTGTGTGTGCAAAGTGGAAGAGTAAAAGAAGTGTGAAGGCCAAGTTTCAAGTGTGTGCAAAATGAAACAAGTGTGTGCAAAGAGAGAAGTTGGCCGAACCTAGTGTGTGCACTAAAAGTGTAAAAACCTAGAAGTAGAAGAAGGAGGATACTCACACAAAGTATAACACACATTTATGTGTGTGTAATCAAAAGGAATTAAAGTGTGTGGAGTGAGAAGGTGTGTGCTTAAAGTGACTACACCCTTTGTGGGATTATTGCACCTAGAAGAAAAAGAGGACAGTGCATGCATGCATGCATGCACGTGCACACGTGAACAGAGCCAAACCAGCTTGTGTGCATTTGAGTTGTCCAAGTCTTGAAGATATTGTGATGCCATGAATTCAGTGCATGAAGTTGAAGTGATGTGAGACTGAGCCAGACTAAAGTGAAAGATATTGTTTGTCTGAGTTTGCAGTATTCGAGAAGACCTGATCAACTCAAGTGATCAGAGGTATAGAGCAAGGACAGCAGTCTTTATCCCAGACTGCTGAGGATACTTGAAGAACTTAAAGAGAAGAAGAGCTACTCGTGTGACTCGAGGAGCCAGGAGAAGACCCTGTGGGACTCAGGGAGAAGAAGTCTTCAGTGGGATTCTGGAGCAGGCCAGTGGGACTCTGGTAACACTGTGGGACGCAGTATAAAGACCCTCCTGTGGGACTCAGGAGAGATACAGTGGGACTCTGTATCGACCATTGTAATTTTAACAGGATATAATGGAGAATCCATGCTGGGAGAGCATGGCAAGGATGTAGGCCTTTGGTGCCGAACCTTGTAAATCCTTTTGTCCTGTGCCTTTTCATTACTGCATTATCCGGGAATGGTTGAGAGATACAAGAAGAGTGGATCGAGGCCTTAACAAGCCATAGAGGTTTAATTGATTAAGAATCAATTAAGTAAAAAGTTTTAAAGGATCACTGATTCACCCCCTCCCCCTCTCAGTGATTCACACTGATCTGGGCACTTCAATTGGTATCAGAGCAGGTTACCTCTAAAAGATCCAAGGGAGTCTTTATGAAGTGCAGATTTGAGGAAATGAGCGACCAGCCTCAAATGGAGATATCTGCCAAGACTCAGAAAAATAGAAAGAAGAAACAGGCCAAGAAGATGAAGAAAGCATGTCCTAGCTGTGATGAAGTTGAAGTAATGAATGATCTTCAGAGTGCACTCAAATATCTTCAGAAGACAGTTCCCATGGAAGTGGCAAAGTGTATAGCTACAGGCATCCATGATCTTCATGAAGAAAAATCATAGTTAGAAGAAGAAGCCAATGCAGTGGAAGATCAATTGGCTAAAAGGGTTGGCATAACCAACACTCTCAGAAAGCAGGTAAATGCCAAAGATGAAACAGTATCTCTTTGCAATGAAAGATATGAAGACACTTGTGAAGAATTGCAAAGAAGCCTTTCTGAGAAAGAAATCTTTAAAGTAATTATCAAAGATGTTTACCATGCACTGGAAAAGAGGCACAAAGTGTCAATGAATGTCAGAGATGCTCAACTCGAAGAAAAAGTCAAATTGGTGAAGGAGCTGGACAATTCATTAGAAGAATTAAAGAAGGTGCATGAAGACCAGATAGAACAGCTGAAAGAAAATTGGGAAGGAAGGATAAGAACTGTTGAGGATGAGAAGAACTCCCACAATATGAAATGCTTAGAACTAGAGGTGATATTGAAAAATCTGCAATCACCCAAAGCTGAAGCCTCCCAGTCAGCTGAAAGAAGAAATGTTGCTACTCAAGTGAGCTTTGAGAAGGATGATTCTAAAAGAAAGACATCCTCTAATAAAAGGGCAACAACTTCTCAAAAGAAGGTACCATCCATACCATCTTGTACTGATGCTTCTAATTGTGTTTCCACAAAAAGTGCAGGATGGAAGAATAATTCCAAACAAATATGGATGAAGACAGTAAAGAAGCAGAGCTCTCCTGAAACAGCACAACAGGTCAAGAAAAGTACCCTACAATCAGAAGGACTCAAGAGGTCAAGATTTGTGGGTCAATGTTGGTGTTGTAACAAGTATGGGCATTGTGCAAAGGATTGTTGGTACAATCCACTGAATGCCAAAGCACAGAGGAAGCCCATGCCTAGGGGGAGCAAGCCAGAAGAAAAGAAGCAGCATCCACAGGTCCAGAGACATCTGTTTACTGCTAACAGATTTGGATTGCTTGACAACATCTGGGATGTTTGCAAAAGTGGTCAAAATGATACATGTCAATCTCCAACTGTATCCAAAGATGAAAAGAAGAGAAGATCACTGAACCTGGCTAAAAAGGAATCCTTGGGAAGCAAGAAGAAGAAAGCTGAAGATGCTCCCAAGAAGATTTTGAAAAAGGAAAAGAAGTCCTTGGAGTCTAAATCCAAGAAGGGTGATGCATCCAGAAGGACCAACAAGAAAACATGCTTCTACTGTGGAAAGAAAGGTCATATCATGGATCTTTGTAAAGAAGCCATGAAACTAAATAGAAGCAGACTGAACTCCAGAAGAAAATCAATCCAGAAGAAGAAGGGATTGATTGAAAACAAGTTGCCTAAGAGAGGTAGCTTGACAGCATCAAAAGAACCATGTGGAACTTCCAAAACTGAGGCCACTCTTCCAAATGATTTACTTGTCATATGCCCACATCAGTTGCAACTTGCCAAAGATCTACAGAGAGCTGAAGATGAAGTTCTGGCAATTGCTAAGGCAAAAGGGAAGAAGAATATTTCACATGAAGATGTATTGAGATCCACACGAGCACAATCATTATTGAAGATCAAATGTGCAAGTGTGAAGACTGGTGAAAATGGGACATCTCGGTTGAGAGAATCTTCTCAACCTTGTTGTTCACATTGATGAACCAAAGAGGTTCCATCTTATTCCCTTATACTCTTGGTATATACATGTGCTGACATTGCAGGGAATTGAAGATGATGATCATTCTCAACTGGAGGATGGTTTGGACAGAATGGAGTGCACCCCTTGAGGGGGAGCCAATCTGGAGAAGATGATGTTCTGAAATTAATATCATCTTGAGAAAGTAGATGAAAGGGGGAGCTTTATCATTGCACTGAACATTCTAATGAGTTTTGTGAAGTTGTGCAGGATTTAGAAAATTCATTGAATATCTGAACCCCTTAGCATGATCTCACATGTTTACAGTGAATGTGGACAGCATTGAGTTCCTTGGTTATATCACTCTTGTTTTCTACACCGGGTTAGCCCAAGTAGACTTAGAGTTGATTTACTAAAGGTTCTTTGCTAAAGAGAACATGTGACATCATCCCTCTCTTAGTTTTTTTCAAGAAAATACTTTTCAAAGGGAGGAAGTGACATTTTGAAGAGAACCACACCACACCTTTGCATTTGATTGCCAATAAGGGGGAGAAATATTGGCACACATATTGACCCATTCATATGTGCTGAAGTGGTGTATTGACAACAAATACAAAGGGGGAGATTGAAGTGCATTGTGTTGCATTTGTTGTCAATGAGACATGTTGTTGTCTTAGAATGAATGGATGTCGAGGAATGTCAAGATGTGAATGACAAAGGTTGTGATGGTGTTGGTGATGAAGAGAGAATGGCCATGGTACTAAGAGGCATGTCACTTAGGAGATTCACTAAGTGACATAGGATATGTGGTTGAAACATTCTCTAGTAAAATCTGACGATTGCTGAGCTGCTCTTAAGTTCAAAGAACTTGTATCCTGATGATACAATGTCACAACCAAGTTTGAAGACCATGCATTGTATTGACAATGCATGAGGAGTTGAAGAAGATCCATCCACATGTACTAAGTGGATGATGTGCATTAATGAAGTCCATGCACTATCACTTAGTGCATGTGAATATGAAGATGATCCAATTTGATCTCTGATTAGATCAACAAAGAGAATTGAAGAAGTTATTTGATTCAGGAGTTCGGTTGATGAAGATCCTTGAGAATTCTCTCCTAAGTAGAAAATGAGATGATGAAGAAGAATTATAGGAGTTGTTTCTAATCAAGAAGAATAATGTTCGAATTCTCAAGAAGAAGATGAAGGAGAAGAATGGATTGAAGGGCATGTGGCTTGGCATATTACATTTGGTTAACATTGTTTTTATACAAAGTCCTAGCTATTACTTAAGCAAAAAAATATGCCAACCTCAAGGGCCAGCCTTAAGGGTTCAACCCAAGGCACATGTGGGAACCAGTCACCACGCCCAAGGGGATCCCATGGGGCCAGCCCAAGAGAGGCCGGGGCCGTGTATAAGCCCCGAGGCCACGCAGTGATGAAACCCGCGCAGCGTGGGCGCAGGAGCGCGCCCGAAGGGTGCATAGTGGGCGCCAGTGGCGCGCCCGCAGGGAGCATAGTGGGCGCAGAGCGCGCCCGCAGGGAGAACACGGTGCGGGGCGGCACCGTGGAGGAGGAAGTTCAATTGTGGGGTTGAGGGAGCGGCATATTGATAAACCGCGGCAAAATCCCGCGGCGTTTCGATGTGGGACGCGTATTTTTCACCGGGAGCAAATCTCGGCCGCACGATTGATCGCGCGCCAGATCTCCGCCGCTCATCGTATCTCGCGCGATATCTCCAGATCGCGGCCGTCCGATGTATTTCAAATGCCGCATCCAACGGTCGTGGCTCGTCTTCCACCTCGAGCTCGAGCCGAAGCCACCCGCGAGCCCCGCTGAACCAGGCGCCTTCCCGGCGACAGTTTTGAAGATTCCGGCCACCATTGCCGAAGCCAAAGCCTCCATTGTGATCGTCTGGCCACACCGAACTGAACCATGCTTAAAAGAGAGCATGCATGCAATGTTTGGAGGATTTCGAGTTCGGCCGAGGCAAGCAAAGCTGCCGAGGCCACGTGGTTGGTGTTTTTGCATGGGATGAGCCTAAACCGAAGGCCGTGCATGCGTTATGAGTCGCATGCACGAAGAGGAATAAAAAATAAATAACCCGCGTGAAACAGAGGATAAAAAACAAGATTTAAGGAAATCTTGAAATCCCGAAATCTTCGGGAGATTAAAAGATATCCCACGCAGATGAACCGCCTCTCCTCTGCCTATATAAATGAGGCCGAGCCCTCGAGAATGCTTGCTGATCCTCTGAAGAGAGAAGTCCCGTGAGTGCACCTTGTGCCTCGCGAAGCCGAAGCCCCGCGCAACACCCTTGCGCGGCTGAAGTTCCGGAGCCACCCGAGGCTCTGAAGGAAGACCCTGCCCGCGTACTCGCGCGGCAGAAGGAGCCCTCACTGCCCGCAAACTTGCGCGGCAGGAGGAGCTTGAGTGGCTGAGGTGCTTAACACCCTGCGCGCTCGAAGGCTTGCACACCCGTGGCTTGTGCCTTGCACTTGCGTGCCTTGTGGCTTGCGCGACCCACGACCAGTGGAATTAGCGCGGCTGTGAAGAGAAGGAGGGCCGCACCCCTTGCGCACCTCACTTGAGTAGGAGTTCGGGTTGAACACCCCTTGGCCGAGACATACATTTTGTGTGTGCATAAAGAAGAAGGCCCTACGGGCAGTAGGTGTGCAAATAAAGGAGAACCGAAGTATGTGCACAAGTGCTAAGTGAAGAACCTACGGGTTGAGTGTGTGCAAAAGAGTTGAGGCCAAGCATACCACACTTTGTGTGTGTGAGAGGTGAAGAAGGGAGGCCGAGGCCTTTGAGCCTTGTGTTCAAAAAGAACAAGAAGAGGCCGTATCCCTTGGAGGTTGAGCACACTTGAAGTTTAAAAGAGAAAAACAAAGTGTGTGTGCAAAGTGGAAGAGTACAAGAAGTGTGAAGGCCAAGTTTCAAGTTTGTGCAAAATGAAACAAGTGTGTGCAAAGAGAGAAGTTGGTTGAACCTAGTGTGTGCACTAAAAGTGTAAACACCTAGAAGTAGAAGAAGGAGGATACTCACACAAAGTATAACACACATTTATGTGTGTGTAATCAAAAGGAATTAAAGTGTGTGGAGTGAGAAGGTGTGTGCTTAAAGTGACTACACCCTTTGTGGGATTATTGCACCTAGAAGAAAAAGAGGACAGTGCATGCATGCATGCATGCACGTGCACACGTGAACAGAGCCAAACCAGCTTGTGTGCATTTGAGTTGTCCAAGTCTTGAAGATATTGTGATTCCATGCATTCAGTGCATGAAGTTGAAGTGATGTGAGACTGAGCCAGACTAAAGTGAAAGATATTGTTTGTCTGAGTTTGCAGTATTCGAGAAGACCTGATCAACTCAAGTGATCAGAGGTACAGAGCAAGGCCAGCAGTCTTTATCCCAGACTGCTGAGGATACTTGAAGAACTTAAAGAGAAGAAGAGATACTCGTGTGACTCGAGGAGCCAGGAGAAAACCCTGTGGGACTCAGGGAGAAGAAGTCTTCAGTGGGATTCTGGAGCAGGCCAGTGGGACTCTGGTAACACTGTGGGACGTAGTATAAAGACCCTCCTGTGGGACTCAGGAGAGATACAGTGGGACTCTGTATCGACCATTGTAATTTTAACAGGTTATAATGGAGAATCCATGCTGGGAGAGCATGGCAAGGATGTAGGCCTTTGGTGCCGAACCTTGTAAATCCTTGTGTCCTGTGCCTTTTCATTACTGCATTATCCGGGAAAGGTTGAGAGATACAAGAAGAGTAGATCGAGGCCTTAACAAGACATAGAGGTTTAATTGATTAAGAATCAATTAAGTAAAAAGTTTTAAAGGATCACTGATTCACCCCCTCCCCCTCTCAGTTATTCACACTGATCTGGGCACTTCACAATATACTTATAACTCATAAAGAGAAAATATATTTTCTTTCAACCACTTACTCTTTAGGGTACATATGATTCAATTTAATAATATTTTTGAAGGGAAATAAAAAACATATAATGAATCATAAAAAAATCTACTTGAAATATATGAAATATTTCTTCTACATTTTCCTCAAAAATTAAAAATAATAATTAAGGAATAATATTTTCCTAATACGTACAACAAATAAAATAAAATTGGACTCAAATCCAACTAATGAAAAAATATCATAAAAAGTATTTTCATTGACATGAATACTAATTTTGAGAAACTATATCCATATGATATATATTAACATTTTCAATATGACTAAAAAAACATTACCATGAATTCCAAAAATAAAAAAATATAAAATAGTACAAATCTATCTATTAACCCAATATGATCTATATATTATCCTCAAATATCTAGGGATGGATTGAAAACATATGAAATGTATACAGAGGGAAACTCGTAATATATAATATAATATAATATTTATATAATAACAAAAACCATAATGGTTTCTAAACACAATGAAATATCTATAAAAAAGGAAGAAATTTACCCATGTCATTCCCAATTATATACATAAACACCACAAAATCTAACGTTTACATATCAAAATATTTAAATAATAATTATAACAGTCTCATACTTCCAAATTATCAAGGGAAAACTTGATTAATTTATAAATTACTAAAATATTTAATAAAAATTTACTAATAAAAATTTACTAATAAAAATCATTTTAAAATGGGAGAACAAAAAATTAAACAATAATATATAAACTTAACAACTATAAAGAAAATGGATAAACCTACTTATGATCACCAGAATAAACAAGTAAATGTTATTTTTATATAATAAAAGAAAACTTGTATTCATGGAGGCTTAACTCACTTCACCCTCAATATAGAATCAATACTCCACAACGTTGTACTAAATATGAAAACCCATTATGACATCACCATCACAAGGGTCTAAATAAATGTCTATATTATGAATGATCAACCCTGATAATAATTAAATCATTTAAAAATGGAAATATTTCAAATTTTTATAGAATAATTTCTATTAGTGTGAACGATCTTATATGGTCACCCCAACATAAATAACCCACTCATACAGGATAAATACTTGTAAACCATGGGGATTATGATTTGTGATCGAAAATAATAGTATTATAAATTAACATGGGTTATTAGCTAATGGTAAAATAAATATATCAACACCTCCTTTAAAATTATAATGAGAATATTATCTTCTAAAATTATGAGAATAATATTTTATTCTACCTATAACTTTAAATAAAAGTATAATCTGTAATTATATAAGATAAAAAAATTAATATATTTCCAAATTACTAATACCAACAAAACTATTTGAAATTAATGATAAATACAATACTATAATAACTTTGAAAAACAAACAATAATAAATTAAATATCTCATAGAATAAATTTTTTTAACCATTTTATAATCAAGGAATTACAAAAAAATATAATTAATAGAGATTAATAGATCATAGGAAAGGAACACCCCCCTTACAGAATAACTAATGATAACCTACTTTGTTCTATGATATTTAAGATTCCTAAACCCATCTGATGGAATTAATTTTATCTCCAAAACATCAATAATATTTAATAATAATTCTGAACAAAATATTTTAGATTTTCAGAATAAAAACATTGAATAACATTGATATATAAGTGTATATGGTTTTAATTGATGATTTAATAAACGTTCCATCAGGTCATAATAACCAAGTATCATATATAAATTGTTTTTTATGGTTAATTAACTATATAGCATAACACTTTCTCATAATATAATGATATCGTTAATGTAGAAAAAAAATGTATACCCAAATTTATAAATTTAAACTCATAACACCACAAACATTGATCTAATATCCTCATTTTATTGTAAAATATGTGTTCGTTCCATCTAAATGTGGAAAAATAAATATTTTATGTTTTTTAAACCCTCATTGATGTGTATAAATATTTTTATAAAAAAATAATAATAAAATAAGTAAATATAATATATTGTTTATATTTTAAACTCCATTAAATGTTTAATTCTCTTTATATAAATTCATTTTAAATTAATGAAATAAAATTAATCTTTATAAAAATGAAATTCTTCACATTAATTTTTTATTTAAAATAAAAATATCACATAAACTACATTTTTAATGATTAAAATTCTTTGATAACTTTCTTCAAAACAATTTATGCTATCAACTACAAATACCCTTTTAATTTTTTTGTAGCAATCACATAAAATTTCATAATTTATTTATATTAATATATTTTGTATGAATTTCTACACCACATCCCCGAAATATATTTATATCAAAAATTATTCCAAAAAAGATAAATTTAATTTACCATTGTTATAATATCATTGTCTAGGAAAAATAAAATATTTCATAATCCATGTAATTATGTGAACTTGTTTTCACCACTCCATATACTTATGGGTGGAAACTAACAATAAGATTTTATCAATATCACATGAATAATATACATTCCAAAATACAACCATAAATTATTGTAAAATAATAATAAATCATCATATACAATGTATAACAATGTGTAAACATTGTTATATTAAGGAAATGGTAATGAATTGTTAGATAATATAAAAAAATATGATTACTGAATGAGTGATAAATTAATCATAATTAGGATATTAGATCCATATATGAAAAGGAAATAAACAATACATTTTACAAAAATATATAAATGAATTGATATCTATTCCCAAACATGGTACAAGGAATTTTCAAATAATCTATCCTAAACCATGTTAATTATCTCAAGCACATCCCTTAGACAGTTATGCCTTTACCACTCCCATATATGAGATGCACTATGAATTAAACACCTTCCAATGTCTCCACATCATTGAAACTCATCACATATGTGGGGGTTATAATCATTAAATTTAAAATGAGATACATTGAATATGTCATGCATAATATTTTATCTCTAAGGTAACACCAATCTATTTCCCCTGGTACTATACATCTCTATATTGTCTAAAAAATTCCCATAACCTTCTATTACAATATCCCTTATGTCTATAAATTAAAGTATACAAACTAAGGTGAAACACTCAAAAATATATTATTTTGTACATTAATCTCCAGAGGATAGAGTCTTCAATTTTAAAAACTCCAATCTCATTCCTTAGTTGATGCTAACTACTTTCATATCACCAGATTATTTATTCAAATATTTTTTATGGGACTTGAACTTGTCGTTGATGAATCCCTAAACCCTAACTAGCATAGAATAATTCATCATAGTTTCTAATATACGTCCATTTAGGGTTTTATTTTAAAAAAATACATGATTAATATTATTATAAGTGAATTCTTTAAGAAGAAGTTGACTCTATGAAGATCCCCCAAAAAACAAAATCCAAAATCATTTCCTCAAATTTTTAGATCTTACACATAGAAATTATATCAATATATGTGTGGTATATTTTTTTAGAGTTTCACATGTGTTCCCAAGTATCACAAAATTAGCTCTTAAAAATGATATTTGAATTTGAAATCCCCACCTGACATGATATTCAACAGAAATACCTGAATTTTTAAAAATAGTAAAATGGTTTAACATTATATTTTGAAAAATATACTTCATCTCCTAATTTATAAAAGCTGTGAAACATTGGTAAAATTATTAATAATGATCAACACTATATCAATTTCTAAATGGGATCTTAGTAACCCCATCAAGAAGTTCATCGCTAACCATTCACAAATTATAAGAGGAATGGGTATTGTATGAAGTAGATAAATGATCCTCTAGCCCCCAACCTTCACCCAATGTTAGTTTAGGCATTATGGTAAAAAGAATCATATTTGATTATTTATCTAGGGAATCTTAAATCACATGTGGATGACATCATTCATCCGTTTAAATATGAGATGAACAAACTATTTTGAGGCATGTGAGTTATATATTAGGTCATACCACTTACAATTTGTGACTACTACTAAACAAAATCCATATAATAATCCATCATCATTCATGGTCAGATCTAGGGGTGACTCCACAAAAACAATCTACCCCTCAACAACCTATACATTATATATGAATAAAAAATCTTATTAACCCTACAAATAAAAATAATGTGATGATCAAGTTATTTAATGTACCCTTCGTGATACTTATATAAATAAAGATACAAAAAATAAAAAATGATTTATAAAATACCAATCATTATTGGAATCAATAAAAAGAAATTCTATATTTTTTAGATTCAGAGTGTCTGCCAAGATATTTTTTTCGAAGGAATGTATAAAATATCAATTTCAAAAGAAATTGTGTAATCTAACCACTTTATCTATAAAATTATTTATGTTATACTGTTAAATTAATGTAAGGATCTATTTTTCAAGTAAACAATAATCTTCTCACATATAAGATACTATTTTGAAACATTCAGATCATGAATAACATAACACAGACCTAGATTATGTGGTGGGTAGTTCTACTCATGTGGCATAAACTTTATGATCCAATTAGAAGTTACCTTACCATCGTACAATAATACCACACCAAAGATAACTTTTAATAGACCTTAAATATTTCAATGGAATCTACCTTTTTTAGATATTTCACTCCGCACAAAGAATAAACAACAAAAAAATACTTTTATATAAATTAATAATGATACATTTTTCAATAATAGACCAATAACAATATAAAATATTATATGAGGACAATACATTGAAAATAATAGAATGAGAATAGGATAATTTAGATCTGATTCCCACACCAGAATAAATTCACTCACGAATAATGATGTAGAAATAAAATTTAATGTTACTAATAGAATATTCATTTTTAATATAAATGTATATATTACCTTCCGATAAAATAGATTTTAATGAAGAATTAATGGAATAATATATATTTATTGATATCAGTAAATCCATAAAACCGTTATAAACCCGACCAATTGACTTGTAACCATACCATTAGGAACAGTAATTTGACCAATAGAATAATAAACTCTATTATGGAAATGTGAGATAATATCTAGGTATCTTATGATAATAAAATTTCATATATTTAAACTTATTTTCAAGAAAATAAAATTTTTAAAACTGATAAATTTAGTGTTAGAATTTTTGTAAAATGTAAATTTTTTATTTTAAAATTTTTAATGAATGTAATTTTTTAATAGAAAGTTTACATTCTTAAAATGGACTAATAAATTAATATTTTATCATATTATAATTATAAGTTAAATTAAAGCGAACAGTTTTAAATTTTTAATGATTCATTAAATTGATTATAATATTAAATTTTGTATTTTATGAATAAAATATAATTCAATTTAAAAATTAAATTTCACATATTTGGAAAATTATTTTCTCAAAATGGGTTCAATTTTTGAAATATACTCATTAAAAAATGGTTATTGTTAATTTTTATGATTTTTTCAAAATAGACGAATCTTTCGAGACTATTAAAATACAGTAATTTATGGTATTTAAAATTATATGAAAAAAAATATGAACTTTTTGTCATGGATAATGTAATCATCCATTATATAAAACTAAAAAGCACCAATAACAGAATATAGTCTAAATAATTAATATTATTTATATTATTGAGAAAAAATAATTAAAAATGATTGTAATAATCAAATACAACTCTCACCCATATAAATACCATGACTAACCACTACTTTTCCTCACACCATCAATGACTTAAATCTTTCCAAATCTCTACCAAACCTCTCCCACACACTCCCCATGTCCATGTGCAGTCTTTTACAACAAAATTTTAATAAAAAATTTCAATAATGGATCCTTTAAAGAGTTGATATTCAGGATGTATCTTTCTAAAACCACCACTCTTAACATCATTTATTATTCTACCTTATCCTCACCTCCATAATCCATAATGGAATAATAACTCTAGTAAATTATATTTATTGTAATTTTATATTTATAATGGAATACATTCAATCCACCTTTTTCTCATATTCTCTTATTCAATGAAATGAAACCATTGTCCAAATTATGATGGTTAACCTTCTCTGTGGATAATTATTTTTTATTTTCTATTACCATTATCATGGATAATCATTAAGGTGTTATTAAGATTAAATAATATTTTAATATTTATAATATAACGTATTTCATTTTCTAAAACTAATATATTTACAAAATATTAAAATAAATTGAAACTAGTTTTTCATGGTCAGAAAAACCACCAAAAATAAACTAAACATTTATCATTAACATTTTATAAAAGGAATGACTCTTATACAAGAAAGAAAAATGTTATATGGGATAGTTTAAACTTATGAGCATTCATTAATGCCATATAATTTTACTTTTATAGTACTAATCCCATTTGAAAAACACATCCATAATTAAATACAAGTAAACTGGCCATGAATCTATGAAATGAAGGCACTCAGAACAAAGAAAATGAACATTATAACTCATACAAATAGACATAAATGTACTTAATAAAATTTTATTAATTAAATTATATATGTAATTGGTTGTTAATAAAATAAATAATAAATCAAAAAAATTTATCCAGGACATTAAGTGGAATTTAAGAATGCATTTTCACATAATGCGAGGGATATCTCCAAACATCCATATTTACTATGGGTTATGTATTCCCTCTGTTTGACTCAATTTACCTATCCATTAATGTAATATAATTCTCTTATATTCTATATAAATTTTAAATATATATATATAACTCAATTAATCTTTCTTTTATAGTTAAATACTTGTTATAAGAGGCCCCCTTCACAATTTCTTTCGATAAAAAAACTCGATTATATGGAAATTCAAATTTTTGGATCCATTTTCATGTATACTAAATAAAATTTTTTCATCCAACAATATTTTTTAAAATAACTAAATTTAGTGTAAAAAACAAATTTATTTCATTTCAAGTTTATGGATATAATTATTCATTTATCCTCTTAAAAAATATTTAATACTTTCCCTAAAATCGTTTTTAAGTGGAGCATTTTTAAAATAACCTTACCACTCTTTTAGATCTATTCAATTAATTTTAAAATAATTTTTAATAAAATATTATTATTATTTCTTTATTAATTTCCATGAATAATGTAATCACATATTTCACAGATACCATTATAATACACCCTTTTTGATATTCCTTATTTAATGGATACAAAACCTATTTTGTTCCATGGGCAACACTTATGCTTATTAATAATATTTGATTTATTTATGTGGATCACATATTCATGTACATGATATGATGGTTTCAATGATATAGTATTCTAATTAATTAGGTGTTGTGTTTTCTCCTCAAATGTTATGAATGGGATTAGGGGGTAAACCTAGTATATCATGGGACTCCGTCCACCACGTGATATCTTCTCAAAAGTTATCATTGACTCAAGTTTATGTCATTATATATATTTCATCAACATTTTTATACTTCTATTATCATACGATTCCATGTTATATATTTTATTCCTCTATATGTTTATTCATGATACATTATGACGATTTTATCATGTTACGCCTTCTATGTACTGTGTTATGCTTGTTTCCCTTGTTTATTTCTTTACTGGGCTTTTTATCTCATCCCTTTTGTGTATTTATTCCTATGGTTGTCATATGTAGATGTATAATATCAAAGGGAGTTATTATCTCATTGTGGAGAATAATAAAAAAAAATTTATTCTTGTCTCATTTTTCTTTGTTACATACCTAGTCATCGAAAGATTCTATAATTTTTTCTTTGGTTAGTATTGAAAGGTTATTTTTATATAATCATGTAATAATAAGTGAAAATGACCGGGTATCTATAGTTTTTATCTTTGGAAAACCTATATATTTGGGGGTTTTTGGAATAAAAACATTGTTTATATCCCTAAGGACAACTATATCTACATGTATAAACTATATTGGAATTTAGGGAATCAAAAATTATGATTTAATTTTCATTTATAATTTTATCCTTATATGCTAATATTTTACATTCTATATGATCACCATCTATATATTCATGCCCTACTAATTAAATTTTTTTATTTAATAGTTGGAAATAGGACAACTCATTCTAATAAAAAATGTTATTGGAAATATAATGGCTTCTCAATTGAGAAGTCAACACATATAGGAACGGGATCTCAAAACGTCATGAAAATACTAGCTCAACTAGCTCTAGTTATGAATAATAACATGAACCATATTGAATTCTATCATTCTGATAAGAAATATAATTTTTTAAAATTTATTTATTTGAAAATGTACTACCACCATTAGTGTATCATTTTATCCTCTCCCCATTTAATAATGGATTAACTCCATTTAGAATATATTTTTTCCTCCACTACTCACAAATATAAATTATTACTGGTGGAATGTGAATTTTTTGGAGAAGCTGGTCGGTAGTGGAAACAGATCAAACACATTATATATATAAGGGGGAAATTTATTTAATATAATGTAAAATATTCAAGAAAATATTTTTCAATAATTTTTTCCCTTGAAATCTCTATCTTAAGATACATATAGAGAGTTCCTTAGAGTGATATAAAAAATAAAATTAGTATATCAAGACATACAAGGAAAACAATTAGAGGACTTGAAAAATATTCCTATGGATTTCTCATGAACACAAAATGTAAATATGATCACTAATTTAATGTATTAAAAAATATTCGATGAAACTAATTGGTTATTCAAGACATTGAAATAATTAAGGATATTTCCTATTATTCCCTTAAGGTTGTGATGAGTATTAGGGACTCTAAATTTCCTAATATGATTCGTGAAAAATAGAGCATGTTGAGTTTAATTTGTAAGGATCCAAAATTAAATACCATAATGGAAATAAAATCCAGCATCCCAAATGCTAAAATAATTGGATGAATCATCTTAGGAACTGTATAAAGGGATCTTAGAGATGTTTTAAATTCATAAAATAAGGGATTCTGGGTAATAATTGTTGGATGTATAGAAGGAATACCAAAAATTTGGAATAACAATGTATGGCTCAAATCCATCCTAATACACTAATACAGTGTTTCAACTACATGTAACATTGGCATAATCCAAGAAAATTCCCTATGTTAGGGGTTATCCAACATAATAAATGACAATAACCTCCAGGGAAGTAAGGAAGGGTATTTTTTACCCCTACTGATGATGTGGATCCTAATAGAGAAGTAGAAATATGTATGCTGTTTCTTCATTCAAAAATAGAGATTATATTATTTGATTCTAGTACTATGAATAATTTCATATCTTTAATTTTAGTAAAAATTTTCAAACACCACATAAAATTATGGAGTCTGAGTTATCTATGAGACAAAACGTGGGGAGATAATTGAATTTATATTATATAAGTCCTACCAAAGCAATGTTTTTGAAATAAAAATCCAAAAAATATCATATTAATTACATTAGTGGAGTATGGTTCTATATTTTTAATGGAAATGATATCTTCATATAAATCCAATGTCAACATTTGGGAGAAAGAGATAACCCATCACATACCAATGAATCCACAAATTCTATGAAATTGTAAGCTGGAATATGGGTATACTTTGGAATATACATCTCAATAATGTATATTATAACCCTATGATCAAGTATATATATATCAAATGATTTATACAAAGGATATTTCCATGCTTAAATAGATTCCCATTTTGATGGCCTACACTAATGTTCTCCTTGAAGAATATTGAGGTCTTCCTCTTGGACGAGAGGTTTTGAAATAAATTTTACTTATAAAAAGATCTATAAAAACCTCAAATATTCCTTATAGGATGGAACACATAGAGTTTAAATAAATAAATAAGTAGTTATAAATTAATATAGACATGGGTTTTATACAATTGGGTGCTTTTACATGGGTTGTTTCAGTTATCTTCTTGAAGATGATTGATTTATGAATATGCCTCCACATTTATTATCATGATCACATTAAAAGAATGATAGAGAAAAAAAAATCCACTTCCACGGATAGATGATGTGTTTGATCAACTACATGGGGTAATTATTTCTCTTAGGTGGTCCTTGAGTTAGGATATCACCTATTAAATGGGAAGAAAGAAGATATTCCTAGGATATCCTTTCAAAAGAGTTATACACACTTTGAGTTCATAATGATTCCTTTAAAACTCAATAATTCTCCAAAAAAATCATGGACATAATGAATTGTGTATTTAGATGTTAGCTAGATTAATTTTTGGTAGTCTTTATAGATGTTATTTTGATATACTCCAAGAGAAAGGATGAAAATTCTTAGCATTTTAGTACTATTGTAATGACATTGAGAAGGGAGAAAATATATGAAATATAATGTAAATGTGTATTCTGGAAAGAGGAACAATCATTATTAATGAATGAAATCACTAGAAAAGGGATATATATAGACCCATATAAGAAAAAGAAATTAAGAAGTGGCCTAGAACATTATCTTTATTTCATATCCATAGTTTCGTTGTTAAATATAATTAATAACAATTGTTTTGAGTAACTTATCATGATTTTTTGACCCAGTAACCTAGATGGCTCAAAAGGTAGTAATTCTTGTCTAGAATACTAATTATGAACACTGTTTCAAATAGTTTAAAATGAGTCTTATCACTACACCAATAATTACATTACCCACAAGTGGGAGCTATTTATTTTATACAATGACGCATCAAAGAAGGTATTCAGATATATAGTTATCAAAAATAATAATTTTATAGTCTACTTCTCAAGGAAGTTGAAATTTTATATGAAAAGTTATCCCACACATTATATGAAGTTCATAGATGTGTTCTCTTCATTGAATGTATGATTTCCTTATTTATGGATAAAATTTGGAGATATATAATGATCAAAATATCTTTAAATATATATTCACATAGAATGAGCTTAATATGAACCATCAAATATAGTTAGAGCTCGTCAATGATTATGACTACTCAATTAACTATTACTTGGTAATGTGATTAATGTGGAAGAATCTTTATGTTGATAGGATACTACAATATTATCAATGATGATAATGGAGTAGAATATAATAAACTTAGACATGAAAAGGATGGATAATTGAATCATAAATCATTGTGCATCATCATTCCATTATAAAATAATTACTCAGCCATCCCTTTAGTGAAGATAAAGGATGATCAATGAGGTGATGTGGAAATTTAGAAGAAGGTGGATGCTATCAAAAATTTGAAACTCTTCGTGTTTAATGTGGATGAGGATGGAGTCATAATATTTGGTTCATAACTATGTGTGACATTAAATATTGTGATAATGATGTTAATGTTAAACTATTCACATAGCTTGACCATATTCATCCACTTAGGGAGCACCAAGATGTATCGAGATCTTAGTTAACACTATTAGTGGGACAATATGAAGAAGTAGATTTCTAAATTTACATCAATGTTCCTTTTATTTCAACATGTTATTGTTGAAATTGAAAATTATATGGGAATGATGATACCGTTACACAAAAATATATATAATTTGGAAAAATAAAATTCAACTTTTTCATTGGACATCCGATGAAATCCAAATGAAATAATGCTATATGGGTTGTTGTGGATCGTTTAAAAGAGACTAATCACTTTATTGTAATTCAATAGGACATATCACTTTATCAACATACACATATATACATCATAGAAGTGGTGAGGCTGTATAGATTACCATTATCAATTTGATCATATTGAGATCTATTATTAATACCTATTTTTTAAAAGGAATAAAAAATTACATAAACACTAAACTAAACATCAATATAACTTTTCACCTCTATATTGATGGTCTGTCTAAGTGTAATATTCAGAAATTGTAATATATGTTGAGATCATTTACAATATACATCAATGGATTCTGGGATTAACATCATCCTCAGCCCAAATTCCTATAAAAAAATAGTTTCCAATCTAGATTCCAAATTTCTCAATATGAATCCCTTTATGGGAAATATCTAGAGCATCATAATGATAGGATGAAGTTGGTGAATGTATGATTTTTGGACATGAAATAGTAGAATAAATGGTAGAAAACATTATGACCATTCTGTAGCACCTCAGGGATTCCCAAATTTAATTGAATATTTATGCAAAATATCATCAATGTGACTAAATGTTTGAGGTAAGAGACATGTTATTCATCTACATATCTCCATCGAATAGAGTAATGACATTTGTAATTAAGTTAAATCCATGACCCATGTACATCTTCCCCATAGAGATTCATAATTATGTTAGAGTTATAGCCCATCAAAATTCACTTTCAATGAACATGTCTATCTTTAATGATGCTTTCCATCTGTCCATATTGAGGATGTTTATACCAAATCATTGAGGTGTGCTAATTTCAGAGGTTATATATCTAGAAATTTATCTCTCTTATGAAGAGTAACTAGTGAATATCTCAATCATTGGAGACAATGTTTTATAAAAATAGACTACTCAATGGATAAAAGTACCATGGATGAAACTTTAATATGAAGAGGATATATGGAAACCATAGGAGGCAGTGAATGAGAAGTACTGTCATCTATATTATCTATAGAACCTAAAAAATTGACTGTGAAATTTCATAATGGGGGAAGAATATAACGACAAATAATTCTTTAAAATGAATTTCCCTTTTAATATATAAGTCATTCATCACATAGAAAAACCAATATTTTTTTGATAAATTAAAATAATACATTATTCAACAAATAAAATAATAATAATTCTAATAATATAATGGGAAAATAAATAAAAATAAGGGAATAAGAATATGCTAATTTTGATCTTCTAAATCCACTAGAATGACTTCACTAATTATAATTTTGTAGAAATAATTCATAATATTAATTATACAATATTAATTTCAATGATTATATTATTTATATATATATATAATTGATATAAAATACATGTTATTAATGAATGAATAGAATTAGAGGTATCTATGGAATATAGTGAACTCAAATGACCATTATAAACCTTACCATTAGAATCATAATATGAACATTAAAAATAATAATCTGATTTCTAGAATAGTAACTTCACCTATGAAAATGTAAAATAATATTTAGGTACCATAAAAAATTAAAATGAAATAAATTTGAACCAAGGTATATGATAATAAATGTTTGCAAAATAGTAAATTAATTGTTTGTGTTTTTGAGAAATGTAAATGTTTTATTTTAATATTATAATGAATATAATTACATAAATGGAGATTAAATTTCATAAAATGGAATCATAAATTAATAGTATTTTTTTTATAACTATAGTTTAATTTTTCGAGACCATAAGTAATTTCCCAGTGGGTCATAAATAGATTAAAATATTAAAATCAATATATTTTTAAAATGTAATGATTTTTTAAAAGTTAAATTTATCATATTTGGAAAAATATTTTCATAAAATTGAGACCAATTTATAATTTACACATTAAATTCTTGTTAGGTTTAATTTATGGGGTTTCTATAAAATAGATAAATTTTTTGTGAATAGTAAAATATGATAATTTTGGTATTTAACATTATAATCAAAATTCATGAATTTTTTTGTCAGATAATATAAGCACCGTTTATTTTAAACTCACCAAAACAATTTTATTTATATAGTTACAAGAAATAACAAATTTATAGTCTTGATCCAAAATAATAAAAAAAGAATATAATAATCTAAAAAAACCTCTCGCATCTCCTTATAAATATCACCGCAAAACATTCCATCTCTTCACAACTTCGTATGTTTAATGCCTTCAAAATATCTACAAAATTCTCTCTTCCACATTCCCTCTACGTTAAAGTGCTTTTGATATAAAAGAAACATACCAATTCCAATTTTCTTAATGATTCCATTGACGAGATTTTATTCAAGAGGTAACTATATCAAACCACCACTCCTATTTTCTATTATTATTCTACATTCCCATAACCTTATTAATACCGAAAATAATATTAACTCAAGTTTCATTTATTTTAAATAATTTTTTAACTTTATGTTAATTTATTCAATACACTTTTTTTCTCATCACCTATTATACAACGAAACCAAACCATTTTCCAAATTATAGTTGTTAACCATCTCCATGCATAATAATTTTTCCTTATCTATTACCACCTTTAATGGAGCCAATAAAATTATTATTATTGTAAATTATATTTTTATATATATAAATATAATAATTTTTTTCATGTTCTATAAATTACATATAGACATAATATTAAAATACAATTAATGTAGTTCATGATGGTGAAAAAAAACCAAAATACACTAAACATATATCATTAAAACTTCATCTAATAAATCATCATCATACTAAAAATGGAAATGATATATGAGACTATTTAAGGATATTAATATGAAATAATTACAAATAATTTCACTTAGGGATTACTATTCTCATTTGAAAAACACATCCGTAATTATATACAAGTGTACCAACAATGAAACCATGAAAAAAATAACGTCGAATGAAAAAATTAAACATTTTAAATTATCAAAATGGCTATAATTGAACATAATGAAATTATAATAAATAAATTATATGTGTAATATGTTGATAATTAAAAATTAATTATTATTTTTTAATTATTTAATATATAAATTAAATCTATATATTGCATTCATACATATGGTAAGGGATCTTTCCAGGCCTTCATATTTATTATGAGTTACATTTTCTCTATCATTGGCTCAATTTACCTATCCATTAATGTTATATAATTGTTTTATATTCTATATCCATGTTCTAAATATATATATATATAAAGCTAAATTAAACATTCTTTGATGGTTAACTACATGTTATAAAATGTTCCTTCACAATTCCTCTCTTCAAGAAAATCCTATTAAAGGGAACCTCTTGGTTTCTAATCCACATTCATGAACACTCCAAAAAATGTTTCAAGCCAACCATATTTTTTAAAATAAATTATTTTATAATTAAACCCCATTTTATGTCAATTGTGTTTTTATGAAAATAATTGTGCCTTTATCCTCAATATAAATTCTTTAAACTTTTCCCAAAAACCACGCTTCAATGGAACATTTCTAAAATTACATGACCACTATTTTACATGTTTTAACTTAATTTGGACATAATAATTCTTGGTATGTTATTATTAGTTATTTAGGAATTTCCATGAGTTGATTAATCACATATTTCATGGATAACATTATGATACATTCTTTTGGTTATTCTAAATGAAATTTTTATAAAACCCATTTCATTCCATCGATGAACCTTATGATTGTTCTTTATGATTCATTTCTTTATGTGGAACACAAATTAATGTACATGTTATTATGGGTGTACCCATATAGAGCTCCAATGCATTGGGTAATGTTTTGACTCAAGATACTTTATATATGTGATTAGGGAGTTAACCTAATCCATTATTGGAATATGTCATTTAATTGATGCCATCTATGTAGAAATCCTTGAATCATGTTAATGTCATGATATATGTTACTACAAAATTAATATATGTTCATGGAATTATTTTTCTGTGTTATATATTTTATTACTATATATGAACACTCATGATCCATGATTTTTATATTCAAATGTTATGTCTTATAACTAACTTCTTATGCTACTTTTCAATGTTTATTTATTTATAGGTCTTTTTTGTTCATCCCTTTTGTCTATTTATTCCAAAGGTTGTCTTATGCATTTTCATGAGCTAAAAAAGAGTTCTAACATAATTATGGTGATTAATAAAAATATTTTTTATTTAATTTTAATGTTTTTTAATTATATACATAGTATTCCAATGAAACCTTACTTTTTTGATCTACAGTTTGTATTTAATAGTTATTTATTCTTAAAATAATGTGATAATTTTTTTTCACTAGTTGGGATTGATATATAAAACTGTTAGTATCTCAATACACATTTTACACTTTACATGGCTCATTTATCTTCATGAAATAAATATAAATTAATATTACTTTTAACACCTATTAGGATATAACAAACTAATCCAACCACATGACCATCACAACTTTCTTAGTTAGGGCTTTCATCGATACTTTTAATCAAGAGATGTTAGGAATAAATTTTTTATAATATCCTTTAAATACAAAAAACATTGAACATTATATATATCATTGGTCCACTCTTAAGAAAACAATGAATAAAAATATAAAGGTACATTAATATTCTTAATGATGTTATAACATTCCCTTAGCGGTTCCCTTCCCTTATTCCAAAGTGACCCTTTTAGAGTAGGATAAAAATAAGATGCACACTAATAGAACATAATATGATGCCAATATATTTTGTTGTATACCCATATATTCTTTATTATAATACGATATTATCTAAAAACCATAATAATAATATAAAGATGTGGGTGGAAGATACTTTTAATTTGGTACTAAAATATCATAGTGTCCTTCACTATAGCATATAAAGTCACATGGAACCCATAAAACATATAGTTGAAGATAAAATATGTTCTTGTAATTTCATCTAGTGTCACCCAAATATGGTGATATACTAACCTCAAGTCTATCTTTGTCACAAATATAGATACCAAGGTCTATTGAATGTTAAATTAATTTGAGTAAGTAAACACCATTTCCTGATCATATCAAAGTTCAACCAATAATAATATATATATAAGTGTAAACAATACTTACAATTCCAGAAATACCAATGTTTTAGAACATTTTATATATCATCTACCAATGTTTCTATAATCTATGATTATTATAGGCATTGGTATATGTATATACAAATTGTTTCCTTTAAAAGGGATTGTATAACCAATGGAAAAACATTAATACCCATGGTATGATGTAAACCATGGGTATAAATCTATTTAAATGATTCCTGAAACCATTGGTATAAGTTCATGTACAAAATTGATGTATACCAAAGGTTCTGTGAACCATTAGTATAACTTCCCCACCCAAATACATAACAACACTATCTATAACTTATCACAAATCCTCTAAATAAATTACAACCCATGATACACCTTTAATATATTACAATTATTATATATTTATAATTTTACTATTTGGAGATAAATCATTTTTAAACCATTTACTATAATACAACACACATATAAAATCCAAAAAATAGATCATTTTTGTCATTAAACATCGTCCACACATGTCTTTTATCTATTAAATAAAAATATGAGGGGACCAATATATCCCTCATCACCACTAGTTTAAATATAATCATCACTGGCTTCTTTATCATTATTTTTTCCCAAAGTAGTAGTTTCACCATTATGATCATTGTTATTATCATCATCATGAGCCTCATTGACAATAGTATCACTACCTAGAATTCCAATACAACCCTCTTTGATATCTCTAGGTGAATCATAAAAAGAGACTAATTTTTTCATACATGATTTAAAAACTTTAGAAACCTCTAATGAAAGTGATGGATTTATATCTCTCATAGAAATATAATACCCTATGGTGACTGATTTATCTATTTCACACTCCTATATAGCTAATTTTTGGCCTCAGAAGCTTCAACATGATAATTTTTCAGGTCGATGGTGTGAGATCTTTGAGTGGTGTTTGAGGAGGGACAATACCCAATGGGGATGATGATTATTCTTGGTCTAAATCAGAATATCCTCTAGTCCTCCTCACTTAATACCTATATTAATTAATATTTTAGCCTAAATTCATCATCTTTTTTCTCAAGGAGGGAATCCATGAAACACAGTTATTAATATAAACAAGATATTTACATACAAATTACCTTTCAAAATATGAAATATAAATAAAAAATCATAAATATATTCTTCTATCTGTTAATTTATAGCTCTAACATCTCTTTTCCTCCTACAAGGGAAAAATAATTCTTCTCAAGGTACACGAACATTGATTCCCAATTTAAATTGATTAAAATAAAACTGATTACCATAGTAGTACATTATTCAATAAAATTAAATTGAAAAACAAAAACAAAATTCATTAAATTGTGAAAATATTTGAGATTATCTATCTAATAACATCAAGTTAAAACATCCCAGAATTAGATTAAATTATAAAGGTTAGTCACTATGTGGTCTTAAATTCAATTATAACATTTGATTAATATTAAAGGGAATAAATCATCATGTGATTATGTGAAAGTCAAGATCAAATGGGAAGTATGGATAGAGATGAATCTATATTTGATTAATAAAATATGGAGAATACCATTTTAATGTGATTCTGTTAAGATACAAAGGAGTTCAACAAAGACCGTAATGGACATAAAATTATAGCGGTTGATTAAATACATCAATTGAAGAAGAATCTTACAAGATCATTTTTTATTAACTAATAAATGATATAATACCATGATAGTGTTTCGTTTAATTGTTTTCTCATTCTAATTTTTCAGATGCCAAATTTTCATCTGGGGATGCTCAGTTATTGCAATCTTATCTTGTTAGTATTAAGAGATGTGTTCCTTGAAAGACTATTTTCAATGAGTTATTGTAAATGATCTTTTTATCATCTTGTTGCATGGTTCTATATAGACGGTTCTAGAAATAATGGCTTGATATGGTTGATGATTTTTTTGGTAATGTCTCTAGCTAGACAACTCATTTTATTTTAATATGCATGAATGGTGTCACAATAAGGTTAATGACTATATTTAATTTGATTTAAATTGATAATACAATATCCATGGACATATCCTCTAGTATCCAAGTGGAAGAGTTGTATGGAATGGATTTGGAATATTGGAAATTTCAACTATAATCACTTTTTTCTATATAGTAGGTTGATATGATTCTATAATATTTGTCTGGAAGTTATTATATTTTTTCTTGGGAAAAATTATTGTGTTTTAATGGGGCTTCATCCCCAATATCTTTAAGGTAGAAAAGATAATGTAGGATGGTTTAGAAATTAGGATGATTTGTGATCAAAAGGTTAAATTTTATAGAGTAATCAATGTAAAATATTTAATTCACCATAATAAAATCATATGGATAAAGATTAAAATAAATATAAAATATGAATATTTTTATCTATTTCTAAGTGAAAACTTATTTAAGGTAATCCATAAATTATAGATATTCCCTTTCTCTAAACATTACAATATAATTCATCTTCCCTCTACAGGGAAATTTATCACATGCCATTAAATAAAATTTAATTACCATCTCATATGAAAGATAAATACTTATGGGTTTTTGTATAAAAAGAAATTATTAATAGTGTAAAATAGGTTAATGGGTAATTATTTAATTATAAATGTATTTAAAAACCGTTTGGAAAACTAAGTACATAGTTAATCATTTTGATTTATTCAATAAAAATATGTTTTCAAATCATTTTTCTAGATAACCAAACAGACTAGGAATTATTTAAAAAAAATATTATATTTTTATGAATCTATATCATAAAAAAAATTCATGAAAAATTATCATGATCCAATAAGGAATTTCAATGTTTTAAAACACTGTCTTGGTGAAACATAATCACGTTGACATAAAATCGTAAGCAAGAAAATTTTTCCTAAATTTATCCAAAACTTATGAAAACATAGTTCAGTGATATAGGTATTATGTTTATGTGATATATATATATATTTAAATGATTAAATCATAATAAATGAAAGAATAAATCATACGTAGAGAGTCATTGGACACCTACTAAAAATATCATCACTTAAATTGACCATAGAGGTAATCCACCATGACACTTCCCAAGAAGTATTATGAATAAAAAATAATATACATTGACTATTTTATTATAATAAGATTATTTCTATCCTCCATAAGGATAAAAAAAATTATATATGACACATATTAGATGGTTATCAATAATTACTACTATAATATCCATTTTTATTTAGTCGTCATATTTGAAGGACCCATGGAATCTTATAAAGTATTCATGAAACCAATTAATTAAAATTTTATAAATTATAGAATATTCATCATTAAAATCCAATAGGAACCAAAATAGATTACATTTGGTTATTAGACTTTGTTGATGTAGTTTAATAGCATTAAGTCTAGATTACATATGATGTGTTATATTGTTGATCTATATTGACTCATTTGCACACGTATAAATTCACTAACAAAATCAAAGACACATTACATTTTTGGTGCATCCATAATGTGTGGAAATACTAAAATGGTTGAGTTGATGTAAAATTAAGTTCTTCATTTTAAAAATTCCATAAATTTTAGATATCATAATTTCAATTTTATTCTATATATAACTAGGTTATAATTTCTATCATAGATTTAATTGAGTAGAGAATGTAATATTTGGTATCAATGTATCTCAATTCCATTCCATTGTATTATCTACAATTTCCCCAATATATATTGATGATGACATTGTCCATGACTGATGAAATATTATCTATTACATATCTAACATACAATCAATGTTTTTTTTCTAGCAAAAAATTATGAATTTATAAATGTCTCCATGGAAGTCAAAAATTATTTAAAATGAGTCTCAAGGTATATTTCTAAAAATATTGAGTATAAATATTTTATAATATTCTATGTCGGATAGGAAATATATCTTAATCACATAAAATTAAATATATTTCCCACTAATGTTGTCATGGACCTTTGTTTGATTTTTTCATAGCTTCTAAAAAAATCTTATAATTCATTCATAGTTCACTTTCATGTATTAAATAACATCAAAATATTATTGAATTGTTTGAAATCTAATAATGTTTTAAATTATATCATTAATTAATTTTCAAAAATATATTAATTCTCTAATTTATGTTCATATTTATAAATCCATAAAAATATAAAAAACCATCAAAATTTTTTAAAAAAACATCGAAAAATAAATGATAAATTTATTGAAAACCAATTTTATATAATCATATATTTTTATAAATGACTTCATGAAGAGATGATTTATTAAAATTCATCAACTAATTTTTAATAAAATATTTTTTAAAATCTAGTTCATATCATTATCAATCCATTAGTAATTCATGTATATTGATTAGAAATTAGTTTTCTGTATTCTAATCTGGAACATCGTTAATGATCCCTCTCGAATCAAGAATTTTATAAATGAAATTAATCCTTTGTTTCTCATAAAAGGTTTATAATTAAATAGATTGATGGTGCTTCCCCCATCCACTAATAAATTTAACACCAAAATTTATAAAAAATAACATTCATTTATGATTTATTCAATTAAGGCCCTATAAAAGTTAGTTGTTCAGAAAGGTAAATGGATTCTCTCATGCTCTGATAAAGTGTTATACCCCAACGTTTGCATATACCTCATATAATTATTGTTATTTTTTTCAATGTATACTATACACAAAAGTTAAATACAATTAACAAGAATTATATTTTCTATGAAAACCATTAAATTGTAAGAATACAATAAACTCCTTACTCTTGTAATATAAAATTATATAATGTTGTTTCATTATTATAAATTCATTAAATATTGGTGCAAAATCTATATCATATCAGACTCTAATATTCCAACCAAAGTTTAACTCATTCTTATATGATATCCAAAACACTCGTAATTCCGTCAATAATGAAACCTTTACAAATTTTCCAAAAGTAATGTTAAACTAATACTACTAAGATGATATTTATTCATCTAAATACAATAATAATGTTGATATATATTTCATAATATTTTTTACCCTTATATCTAAACATTTTTTCTTATTTATTTCATTACTGATATGCCTCCACGAGGGACTTTCACTTGAATGATATCACATTATGAGGAATATTTTTTCATAAAACATCAACAATTTCTTGAATTTTTAACTATGAATTTATTATATTCATTATAATATATCTTATTTCTATTTTATGATTATAGGATTCAAACATACATGTGTGCCCACAAAGCCTTTTATAAGATCCCACTAAATACGATAAAATTCAAAAGATCAAAATAATACATAGTAAAATACGAAAAAATGATGTCATTTAATTTGACACACTCAAGAAAAACACTTGATCCATCCAAATCATTAGGCCTTGATAGATATGTCTGATATCATGGGTTAGAAGACTAGGAAGGGTGTGCTTATTGTAATGCATAAATTGATCCATCTACAAATAGTGGAGTGGAAGCTAATAGAGCACAATACTCAGATCCTTAATGCATTTTAAGAAATGGTGGAAACATAGACGTGGTTTGATATGTATATAATGGGTGGGGAAGCATCATTGGATATAGATATGGTATAAGTGTGAAAATCCCATGAGGAAGCATTGAAATGGAATGATAAATAGAGACTAAATAAGATGATGATGAAGGCATGGGTGGGGACATAGATAGAGGTCTTGAAGATAAGGTATTAGAATTAGATATTAAATAAATTAATGTTAGAGGTATGGGTGGGAACATAATTAGATCCTCATATGGAGGATAGAAAGGTTTGATAGATGTGATTCCCACTGATTGGATATGGTGGGAATTGGTACAACGAGTGATCCATGTTTCTCTTGGAGCACCCTACTCGAACCCACAATAGTATGATGGGGGTAATTCAATTCTTGTCCAAATGAGTGTGCCTAATGTTTTTTACAATGAATAAGAACATGTCAGTAAATGTAACGAAGAAAAAAAATTTACAATTATTATAATCAATAAGGGAACCATAGGTGGAAGCCCCAGTTCAAATATTCATCGGTCATTATCAAATAGTATATTCCTTTGAATTTATACTATAACATTCATAATATACATAATAATGAAATGTATATTATCTAGAATGTGTTTATAGAAATAATAAATAGAACATAAAATTGAAATAACACATAAAATATTTTAACATATATTTTACCAACAATAATTTGATAGAAATTATACATTTTTTTAAAAACCTTTTCTAATCACATTTTTATAAATTAAAACAAATGAAATTTAATGAAATGAAAAAAATAAATACTAACACAAACATATAATTATAAACTAAAACTAAATTAATGTAATTATGATATTACCAACCAAAGAAACCCACATCAAGGTAATATAATTAAATATGGAACATATATAGTTTATTTTATATATTACCCACCACTACTTCTCATCGAACATAAATTCAAAAAATTGGACAATTTGGATCATCAAATATAATATCTTGGTCACACAAATAGGGGCTTCAATGAGGTCAACTTGTTTCCATGCCATCATGGAGATACATTATTAGCTGTACTTCACTAGTTGCACCGTAATCGCATCTTAATTGATCTATTAAATAAAACACTTGTTTTTTCCATTGATCCCAAAATATATAGTTTAATAGCTTCTATGATGTAATTTGTCATGACATGTCCTTGAGGCCTGTGCCGTGACTACCCCAAGCCCGCCTTCCATAGGCCAGGGGCTAGCGACTAGCACCAAAGATGTAAATCCCGATAAAAAGGGAAGGCATTGCATTTATGAAACATAATCACACACAACTAGAGTTCAAGTGTAAGAAAACACTAATTAAGAAGTATAACAAGTGTGCTGAAAGTAAAAAAGGGTCGGAATACAAGCCCAATAGTAAATTACAAGGAAAAGTCAAAACAACAGAAAGGTACCGAGCTTCTCCTGGATCATCCTCTGAAGTTCCTACCTGATGGGTAGGTACAGATGGCCACCTTAGCTCTCCACGTCCGTCTGTCACCTCCGGGTACCATATCTTTGTAATGTCCACCTCTGGGTACTGTCTCGTCGTGAAGTCCACCTTTGGGTACTGTCCAGCTCTACGAGCCACAACCACAATCATTGTTATCTGTCATCTGCATCCAACACAATGAGGTGAGGGCATATGCCGTGCAGGGGTGAGTATAAATATACTCAGTAGGAACCCTGATACCCTCATGGTATCACAAAAACCAACAAGGATAAACCATAATGAAATATCTCAATAGATAACCTTTACTTGGGTATACCCCCATACATATACCTAAGTAATCAAGTAACCCATCTCAATCATGAGGTAAACACAAATGTCAATGACTCAACTCAAACCAGGATTTTCATGAATGATATCGAAACCACAACTGCTGAAGAGATCATCCTATGTCGAGTACAGTGGTCCTATCATGACTCTAAGGCGCTTCTCACTAACATTAGACTACTGAGGTACTCTTCCTGTCGAGTACCACGGGTCTGCCACCCCAACAAAGTAGCGCTCCCCACCGTGTGTCTTCCACCCAAACACAGTAGTGCTCCCCCTAATAGCCTATATAGGTACTATTTCTGTCAAGTACCATAGTTTTTTCTCCCAAACACAGTAGTGCTCCCCGTTGTGGGTCTGCCACCCAAACACAATAGTGCTCCCCACTGGGCTAGTCAAGTCACTCCGACTCGAATAGGACAAGCAGTCATCAGGTCTCAACCAGCTACAAGCTCTCCGAACTACGCACGCTCTTCTCTGGGAGGATCCGCTCCACGAGCTACTGGTCGATACTCCATGTATCACAATGTTCCACAAAGAAGTATCTCAAAGGACCACCTCATCAAAGGGGTCTCAATGCAACAGACAGCGTTTCTATCGAACGCTCGGTCTTTGAGTTGTTATCCTTTTAATCTCGTGGCCCGGTTAGTTTTGTGTAAGAACCAACCTGACCACATCTCAACTGTACCCCTAACTCCCATGGGGTATAATCAATGAAACTATTTCTCAACGTGATTACCCACACTGTTGACGGTTCGTCAAATGGACGTTCAGTATGAGAGTTATTAGTATTTTCGTTCCAGGGGCCAGGTTGGATTTCAGGAACAATCCAACCTCGACTTACTCCAACTGCATCCAACCTCGACTTACTCCAACTGCATCCAAAACTTAGGTAAATTATTGGAAATGAACCGTATCATCTAGATTATTCCAACAAAGTCGACAGCACATCAATCAGACGTTCGAAGATCTAGTTAGAAGCGTTTCCGCTCCGAGGGCCCGGTTGGGTTCGTGTTTAAACCAACCCGGCCATATGCAAACTTCGCCGAAACCATGACTGTAATATAGCTAAAAGACCGCCTTAAACGAATGAATCCTACGCAATTGATGGTGTGTTGATCGGAGGTTCGTAGCTCAATATATGTCCTTTTAATTGAAACAGTCTGAAAACAGGGGGATTGGGCCCAGTCCGACCCAACCCCCCACCCCCTGGGTCGGCCCGAACAAGGGTACCCAACCCGGGTCCGGTTCCGGCCCTGTTGGGCATGGCCCGGCCCAGTAGGGCACTGCCCGACCCAGCTGGTGCGCCCCGGCCCTGCCGGCGTGGCCCGGTCCGCATGGCCCACCCTGGCCTGGCCGGGGGAGGCTGGCTCGGCCAGTCAACTGAGTGTGTTCACCGAGCAGCAGGCACGACCCCCCATTGACTGAACTGGCGACGCCCATAGGCACCGGACCGCCTCCTGGATCCGACGCGGCTGAGGGATCCATTGCACCACTACTGCAGCTGTTGCTGCAGTGGGTTCCCTCCGGTGGAGGGCCGCCGCCACCGGACTCTGGCACCGCCGTGCTGGCGCGTTGCGCCAGTAGCCTCTTCCTCGGACCACCGGACACGTTCTGGTGGTCCGATTCACCCACTGCTTGCGCCTATGGCACTCCCAAGACCCGTTCTTCACTGTGAAGTCTTCCAAATGTCGTTGTGGTCCTGTTTCATTGTCGCCCGCCAATCCGCGCATAGACAAACATTCTACGGAGGGTCGTCTGGCTATGTATGTTCGGCCCGCGCCCTCCATGTTAGTCGATAGCAATAGCTCAGACAACAATGATGTTCAAAGACAAACGAGGGACAATTTTAATCAATTATAATTGAACTTAATTCCCTTCAATTCTCCTGTAAAAAAATTATTCCCAACCCGCAAATAAAATCATTCGTGGATCAACTTGATAATGAGTTGACCTGCGTTATTTTTTTTAGAAGTGAAGAATAATGGGAATATAAACATACTCAAATTAAACCCCTACCTCAAAAATTGACGCCTTACATCAGGTGTCACGAAAGGCGGTATCGCGGGGTGAGGTTTCATTGACGAAGTCGGTGTGCATCATGGTTCTTCGTGGATGAGGCGTTCTTCATTGAAGAGGTGTCATTCTTCGTTGGTGGGAAGTTCTATTATTCTTCACACAAGTGTTCTCTCAAAATAATTCAAGAACTTCACCAATGTTTCTCCACACACCAAAAGCTCCAACTCAAAATAATATCTCATGATATTATTTTTATTCACATCCCAAATATTTTAAAATTCAAAATAAAACCACTTTATTAATTAAATGTAGTGACTCATCTCATTAATTAGGGCATGTTGGCATAAATTTAAAATAGATAGAGGAAGAGGTGAGAGGTCTCATTAATAAGGGATTTGAGGAGTTAACAAGTTAATTAAAAAGGGAATTAAGGGAGGTATTTGTGGAGTTAAACGAGGGATTTGAAAAGTGTTATGGAAGGTGTAAGGTTGGGGCTTGTATGGGACCCACCTCCCAAATATCCACACATTGGTAGTTAAGTGGTTGTGGGTCCCACCCTTAACTCTCCTTCGTAGGATTTAATCACCGTAGATATAAATAATAGTGTACACACAAATTTTATTTATTTTTAAACTAATTTCCCATAAATTAATTCTCAACCTACTTAAAAAGAAACTGCACTAAAGGTCCCCTTAATCAATTACTGGCACCGCGAGTTCATCAGTGCCCTTAGATTTCAATTCCGAGCACCAGTCAAAAATATAGAAAAACCCGCTTGTTCGTTCACTGAACGTACCCGAGATAAGCTTTGGAACTTGATTCTGGGCCCACCGGGCCTCGGAATCAAGTGCCGTCAGAAGCCACAGACTCGTATAATTCCAAAGAAATAAAGAAAAAAATTTCCTTGAAATTTCTGGGTCTTTACATAATTTGTGTTAATATAGTGAAATCCATAGTCTTCAATAAATTTAACTTATCAAGTCATTGAATGAAACCATTTACATTTCATCACTGTGACTCAATCAAAAGAGTATAATCCAGTAATAATTGTTTATCATCAATTCCATAGTATGATTTTTTTTTGGAGGTCTACTATATAATTAAATGTCATAATAGTCTATTTTTGTAGTTTATATAATTCTATTGTGTTGTGTTCTCATATTAAGCCCTCTATTAGTTTTAAAAAAAATATATATCCATTGATAATTATATATTATCATTCAGAATATAAATAATTAGAAACAAAATCCAACAATATTCATTTTTTTGAGACAGATTCTACACATAAACTCAATACCTGAAATATATGTGAATAATGAAATTAAATGAGTATTTATATTTTCATTTGGTTAATGTAGTGGTTAATACCTTGGATATCAAACAATAAGTAAACTCTTCTCTATTGAATATATCTTTACATTTCAAATGAATAGATTGATTAACTCAACATAGATTTTGATTTTGTTTCCCGTATGAAATGATAATAACAGATTAATATTTATGTGAAATTTTATAGTATATGATAACATATAAATATTAAAATTACATAATTTATATATTTATCAAACAACCCATAGTTACGCCAGACTACATGATGTGCAATTTCTCCCTATTCAAGTTTCAATACATCCAATGTATATGGACTAGGAGTTCTTTCTATTTGTAAAAGATATATAAATGAGGGATTCATTTCCTTATACTTATTATCTTAATTTCTCATTGATTTTAACATCTTTTTCTCCCATCAGGCAAATACATTGAATACAATTCATACATTCCTAAGATAGATAACCTCTCACAATGGAACACCCATGATAATTTTATTTCGAACAAAATATTTTATTTTGAGCATATTTATTTGAGTAGGATACATACAATGAAAATAAATGGGCCCGTAAATAAGTTTTTGAGTTGTAAGATGAACTCTTAATTGTAGCATGGAAGTTAACAACAATCAATGAAAAATTATTCCCCAATAACACAGTATTAATGGGTCATATTCTTTCATTTTCTTCATTTAATACTTGTATAACCATTTATAAAGAAATTCTTTAAAAATTAATCATGTCAAGAAACATCATCCATACATTATTGGATGCTAAATGTATGATTGTTATTAGAAAAAATTGATGACAAAGAGAGTGATAATTATGTGTTTTTATAGATTTTAGTTTCCACTAACTTTTTATTAATCATTTAAAAATATATCAAAGAATAAGAACATGTCAGTAAATGTAACGAAGAATAAAAATTCAACAATTATTATAATCAATAAGGAAAACATAGGTGGAAGCCCTAGTTCAAACATTCATCGGTCATTATCAAATAGTATATTCTTTTGAATTTCTACAATAATATTGATAATATACATAATAATGAAATGTATATTTTTTAGAATGTGTTTATAGAAATAAATAATACACCATAAAATTGAAATAACACATAAACTATTTTATCACATATTTTACTAACAATAATTTGATAGAAATTATACATTTTATAAAAAACTTGTTCTAATCATAGTTTTCTAAATTCAAAACAAATGAAATTTAATGAAATGAAAAATATAAATACTAACACACAATATAATTATAAACTAAAACTAAATTAATGTAGTTATGATATTACCAACCAAAGAAACCCACATCAAGGTAATATAAATGAATAAGGAACATATGTAGTTTATTTTATATATTACCCACCACTACATCTCATCCAACATAAATTAAAAAAATTGGACAATTTGGATCATCAAATATAATATTTTGGTCACACAAATAGAGGCTTCAATGCTGTCAACTTGTTTTCATGCCATCATGGTGATACATTCATAGGTGTACTTCACTAGTTACACCGTAATCACATCTCAATTGATCTATTATATAAAATAATTATTTTATTCATTTATCCCAAAATATTTAGCTTAATAGTTTCTATGATGTAATTTGTCATGACCCGTCCTCGGGGCCCGTGCCGTGAGTACCCCATGCCTGCCTTCCATAGGCCAGGGGCTGGGGACTAGCTCCAAAGGTGTAAATCCCGATAAAATGGGAAGGAATTGCCTTTATGAAACATAAAAACACACAACTAGAGTATAGGCAGAAGAAAACACTAAGTAAGTAGTATAACAAGTGTGCTGAATGTATAAAAGTGATGGAATACAAGCCCAATAGTAAAGTACAAAGAAAAGACAAAACAGTAGGAAGGTGTCGAGCTACTCCTCGATCGTCCTCTGATGTTCATACCTGATGGGTACGTACAAATGGAAACCTTAGCGATCCACGTCTGTATGTCACCTCCGGGTATCATCTCATCGTGAAGTCCACCTCTGGGTACCGTCTCTTCGTGAAGTCCACCTCCGGGTACCGTCAATCTCTACGAGCCTCAACCATGATCAGAGATGTATGTCGTCTGCATCCAACACAATGAGGTGTGGGCACAGCCCGTGCAGGGGTGAGTATAGAGATACTCAGAAAAAACCCTGAGACCTTCAAGGTCTCACTAAAACCAATAAGGATAAATCAAAAATAAAGAGCTCAATAGATAACCTTTACTTAGCTATATGCCCATACATATACCAATGTTATCAAGTAACCCATCTCAATCATGAGGTAAACACAAAGGTCATTGAATCAAATCAAACGAAGATTTTCATTAATTATATCGAAACCAAAACTGCGGAAGAGCTCCTCCCCTGTTGAGTATAGTGGTCCTGTCGCGAGTAAGAGGCGCTTCTCACAAACCTTAGACTACTGAGGTACTCCACCTGTCGGGTACCACGAGTCTGCCACCCCAACAAAGTAGTGCTCCCCGCCATGGGTATGCCATCTAAACACAGTAGTGCTCCCCCTAATATCCTACAGAGGTACTCTTCTATCATGTTCTGTGGGTCTACCACCCAAACACAGTAGTTCTCCCCACTGGGATAGTCAAGTCACTTCGACTCGAATCGGACAACCAGTCATCGAGTCTCATCCAGCTACAAGGTCTCCGTACTACGCACGCTCGTCTCTGGGAGGATCCCCTCCACGAGCTACTGGTTGATACTCCAAGTATCATAATGTTCCATGATGAAGTATCTCAAAGGGCTTCCTCGTCAAAGGGGTCTCAAAGCAACAGGCGGCCCGTCTATCGGATGGCTGATCTGTGTGTTATTAGCCTTTTAGTCCCGGGGCCCCCATTGGTTTCGTGTACGAACCAACCCGTCCGTATCTCAAATGTACCCCGAAATCCAATGGGGTATACTTAAAGGAACCATTTTTCAACGTTATTACGAATGCCGCTGACAGTTTGTCAAATGAACGTCTGGTCTGAGAGTTATTAGTATTTCCATTCCAAGTGCCCGGTTGGATTTCAGGTAAAATCCAACCCGACCGTACTCCAACTGCATCCAAACCTCAGGTGAAGTATGAAAAAAGAATCACCTCATCAAGATGAATCCAACAAAGTCAATGGTATGTCAATTGGACGTCGGGAGCCCATGTTATAAGCGTTTCTGCTCTGAGGGCCCAGTTGGTTTTGAGTTCGAACCAACCCAGCCGTACTCAAAATTTGCCGAAAGCTTGAGTGTAATATACCGAAACAACCATCTTGATCCTATGAATCATACGCAAATGAATTTGGGTCTATCCGAGGTCTGTACCTCAAGATATGTCCATTTAACTGAAACCTGTCCGAAAATAGGGGGTTCGGGCCCTATCCGACCCTGCCCAACACCCCCTGGGTCGGCCCGAACTAGAGCGGCCCGACCTGGGTCCAGGTCCGGCCCAGTTGGGCGTGGCCTAGCCTGGATGGTGTAGCCTGGCCCCGCCGGTGCGGCCCGGTCCGCATGGCCGACCCCGGCCTGACCGGGGTGGCTTGCTCGGCCAGTCGGCCGAGCGTGTTGCGCTGAGCGGGGGGTGCGGCCCCCTGTTGATTGAACTGGCGGCCCCTACTGGCACCGCCCCGCCTCCTGGATCCCACGCAGCCATGGGATCCATCACACCGTCACTATGACTATTTCCGCGATGCATTCCCTTCGGCAGCGCGCCGCCGCCACCGGACGCCGGTGCTGCCGTACCGGCATGGCGTGCCGACGGCGTCTTTCTCGGACCACCGGATGCGCTCCAGTTGTTCGATTCACCCACCTCTTATTCCTATGGCTCTCCCGGGACCTTTTCGTCACTGCGATAGCTTCCAAATGCCGTTGCAGTCCCGTTTCCTCATCGCCCATCAATCCACGCATAGACAAACAATATGCCGAGGGTCGTCGGGCTGTGTTTGTTCATCCTGCGCCCTCCGCGTTAGTCAATAGAAGTAGGTCGGACAACAATGATGTTCAACGAAAAACGAAGGAAAATTTTAATCAATTAAAATTGAATTCAATCCCACACAATTCCACTGCAAACAATTATTCCCAACCCAAAAATAAAATCATTCGCGGATCAACTTGATAATGAGTTAATCTGTGTACTTTGTTTTAGAATGGAAGAATCATGGGAATATAAACATACTCAAATTAAACCCCTACCTCAATAATTTATGTCGTACGTCGGGCGTCACGAAATACGGTGTCGCATGGTGAGGTTTAAAAGACGACGTCGGTGTGTGTCGTCATTCTTCATGGAAGCGGCATTCTTCGTTGAAGTGGCGTTGTTTTTCGTTGGTGGGATGTTCTATTATTTTTCACACAATAGTTCTCTAAATAGAATTGAAGAACTTCATCAAAGTTTCTCCACACACCAAAATCTCCAACTCAAAATTATATCTCATGATATTATTTTTAGTCACATCCCAAAGATTTTAAAATTCAAAATCAAACCACATAATTAATTAAATGAAGTGACTCATCTCATTAATTAGGAAATGTTGGAAAGAATTTAAGAGGGAGAGAGGAGTAGGTGATAGGTCTCATTAATAGGGGAGTTGAGGAGCTAACAATTTAATCAAAAAGTGATTTAAGGGAGAAATTTGGGGAGTTTAAAGAGGGGTTTGAAAAGTGTTATGGAAGGTGGAAGGTTGGGGCTCATGTGGGCCCCGCCTACCAAATATCCACACAAGGGTAGTTAGGTGGTTTTGGGTCCCACCCTTAACTCCCCTTTGTTGGATTTAACCACCGTGAATATAAATAAAATTATACACACCAATTTTACTTATTTTTAAACTAATTTCCCAAAAATTTATTCTCAACCCGCTTAAAATGTTACTGCGCTAAAGGTCTCCTTAAGCAATAACTAACGCTGCGAGTACATCGTTGCCCTCAGATTTCAATTCCGAGCACCGGTTCAAAAGATAGAAAAATCCGCTCGTTCGTTCACTGAATGTACACAAGCTAATCTTCAGAACATGATTCCAGGAACACCAGGACTTGGAATCAAGTATCGTCAGAAGCCATAGACTCGTAAAATTTCAAAGAAATTAAGAAAAAAATATCCTTGAAATTTCTGGGTCTTTACATTACTCTCACCTCAGGGCTTTACGTCCCCGTAAAGCTTCAACACACACTAGGAAAAACAAAAGTGGTACTGAGAACGCATCTGAGCCTTTCGCTCCCATGTGCTCTCCTAAAGGTTCTTGTGCTTCTAGTGAAAGCGCTCCTGAGGAATCGACCATACACATAGGATCCGCTCCTATCGAACATCGATCTCCACAGGAACCTCCGTGAATGTCGCTCCGTCATCGATGTCCAGCTCATTATGGTCGACAGTGTTTGAAGGGTCCTGCACGTATCTCCTCAGCTGAGGTATGTGGATGACATCGTGCACCCGGTGCATCTGTGGTGGAAAGGCCATGCAGTAAGCCACCTCACCTACTCTGTTAAAGACCTGGAAAGGTCCGATGAAACGAGGAGATAACTTGCCTCCCTGGCCAAAACTCCATAGACTTCATCAAGGTGTGACCCATAGGAAAACGTGGTCGTCATCCTCGAACTCCAATGGTCTCTGTCTCTTATAAGCTTAGGAATTTTGTCTGCTCTGTGCAGTCTTTATCCACTCATGGATGATATGAACCTTCTCTGCTAGCCTCAAAAAGACTACACTAGTCAACCTATTCCTCAGATCCTGTAAAGGTCTGTTGGAAACTCTCTGACCACATAAAGATTTTCCTCTTCTTGGTCAATGCTAAAAGTGGTGCAGCAACTCTGGAGAAGTCTGGCACAAATCTAGGTCTGGCCAACTCATGAGTGATCGACTGCACCCACTTATGTATGATTCTATCCTGTGCGACCTGGGGTTTCCTTTTCGCCGACCCAGGAAAAACTCATCCTAACATTGTAGGTAAACCACTACCTTTTTTCCTAATACAGTCAATTTGTGTATGAACTGTAGTTTCCCATTCCATACCCAAACTAACGTCGTAAGGGCTCAATGTTTCCACCAAGAGGTTCCAACCAAAACTCTTTCCTCAAGGGTCAGGACACATGGTCGGCGTAAGCATGATTATCGAGTCTCCTCCCAAAGGTATCTCCAGACATGAGGGTCATGTCAACAGCTTAACCAGAAACTCTAGGTCTGGGATAGGATTCGTGGAAGGAAGGAATGATTCGTATCAATGTTTATTGTTACGATAGATAGTAGTGGACATAAACCGTCCCTCGAATCATTACTAGAGCCCTTGGGGCACACTCCTTGAATGAATGCTACTACTCTCTTCCCCTACCCTCCTGCTCCCTAAGCCTGGCAGGGAATACAAAGGTGGGTGGTTGTAACATGTTGAAAAGTACACCACCTCATACTACTATCCCAGCTCTGCTTCCACGTCTGCTGATTTGAATATTCATCAGTCCTTAACACTTCTTCTTCTTAAAACATTTTACATGCCCAAGTCTTCGATACTGGCACCAGTTTCTTGCTTTCCCACTTCTAACCTTCACTGGCTGTATCCACTCAGCCAAATAATTTTCAACCACAAATGTTCTTTTTAGCACCCTAACATAAGTAGGAATGTATAGAGGAATGGTGCTGGCTCAGATTCCCTTAAACACACCTCACTCAGAAGTCCGATACCTAGAGCACTGATCGTATCATAGTCATCAAGTACCAGGAATGATCGGTATGCCTCGATGATTACTCAGCTACCGATATGTCATCCTGTCAAAGCTATATATGCTCTAGAAAACTCTCAGCCTCCTCCTCAAGTCAGTCCTCATCCGCCTGTGAGTCGTTCTCACCTCGTAACATGAAGGGTATCTGATGCTGAAACACGTGTAAGGCACTGAACCAACATGTTTCATCTACCAGTACTGCCGATTGAAACTACTGACCAACAGGTAGTGATATAGATGGCACAATACCCTAAGGTACTATCTCAGGAATCAGTCCACGTACCGAAGTAACATCACTATGATGACCATACACATGGTCACTCACTGGGAAACACCGGTAGCTATGATCACCATCTGTTCTACTAGTGTTTAAACTAGGTGTAGAACTCTATCAATCGCCTCCAGCCCGTCCACTCCTGCCTGGGAATCTGTCTCGCCTCATAACCTCTGAGGCCTCTACTGCTTGGACTCGTGCAACGCGCTCTGTCAGCATGCATCGTTCTCTAGTACAACTGGTGGAATCTACTGCCCAACAGGTGGTGGTGCTGCGAGTACACCACCCGAAGGTGCCAACATAGCATGAGGGATCTGCACCAGACATCGTTGCTCGGTGATCCGTCATCAGGTACTCCCTCGGAACTCCAAATGACTGTCTACGTGAAGGCATCCGGAATAGATGCGACACGATCAAACTATTTAAATCTGGTGAGCTGAACTAGTTTGAGCTGACTTAAAGGCAACATTTGGAAACAAAAACATAATCAGTGTTTTCGTGCACTAGGTCGGAAATCATTAGTTCGGGTCCTGGTGTATGGATATGTCGGCTTCCGTACCAACACAGGACTCCCGGAACTGAAAACCACACTCGGTACACTTAACACTACTGCTTCACCTAATAAAAACATCAGAGTCATAAGTTCTGCAGTAGAACCTACTTACTTTGATACCAATTTGTCCCAACCCATCCTCGGGGCCTATGCCATGACTACCCCATTCCCGCCTTCCATAGGCTAGTGGCTGGAGACTAGCACCAAAGGTGTAAATCCTAATAAAAAGGGAAGGCATTGCCTTTATAAAACATAAACACACACAACCAGAGTACAAGCGGAAGAAAACACTAAGTAAGCATTATAAAAAGTGTGTTGAAAGTAAAAAAGGTCCGGAATACAGGCCCAACAGTAAAGTACAAGGAAAAGACAAAACAACAGGAAGGTGTCAAGCTTTTCCTGGATCGTCCTCCAGAGTTCCTATCTGATGGGTAGATACAGATGGCCACCTCAGCACTCTGCGTCCGTCTGCCACCTCTGGGTACCATCTCGTCATGAAGTCCACCTCCGTGTACCATATCGTCGTGAATTCCACCTCCGGGTACCGTCAACTCTACGAGCCTCAACCACGATCAGTGTTGTCCGTCGTATGCATCCAACACAACAAGGTGCAGGCATTGCCCATGCAGGGGTGAGTATAACGATACTCAGTAGGAACCCCAAGACCCTCAAGATCTCACTATAATCAACAAGGATAAACCACAAATAAATATCTCAACATATAACCTTTACTTAGGCATATGCCCATACATAAACCTAAGTTGTCAAGTAACACATTTCAATCATGAGTTACACACAAAGGTCATTGACTCAGCTCAAACCTGGATTTTCATTAATTATATCGAAACCACAACTACTAAAGAGCTCCTCCTCTGTTTAGTACGGTGTTCCTGTCACGACTCCAAGGCGTTGCTCACTAACCTTAGACTGCTGAGGTACTCCTCCTATTGAGTACCGCAGGTCTACCACCCAAACACAGTAGTGCTCCCTCTAATAGCCTACAGAGGTACTCCTTCTGTCAAGTACCACGGGTCTTCCACCCAATCAAAAAATTTCTCCCTACCGTGGCTCTTCCATCGAAACATAGTAGTGCTCTCCACTAGGCTAGTCAAGTCACTCCGACTCGAATCGGACAAGAAGTCATCGGGTCTCAACCTGCTACAAGGACTCCATACTCTGCACGCGCATCTCTGGGAGGACTCGCTCCATGTTCTACTAGTCGATACTCCAAGTATCACAATGTTTCTTGAAGAAGTATCTCAAAGGACTGCCTCGTCAAATGGGTATCAACACAACAGAAAGCGCGTCTATCAGACACCCAATCTGTGAGTTATTAGCATCTTAGTCTCGGGGGCCCGATTGGTTTCATGTATGAACCAACCTAGTTGTATCTCAATTTTACCCCAAACTCCCATGGGGTATACTCAAATGAACTGTTTCTCAACGTGATTACCAAAGCCACTGATGGTTCATCAAACAGATGTCCGGTCTAAGAGTTATTAGTATTTCGGTTCTAGGGGCCCTGTTGGATTTCGGGTAAAATCCAACCTGGACATACGCCAACTATGTCCAAACCTTGGGTTAAGTATTCAAAAAGAATCTTCTCATCAATATGAATCCAACAAAGTTGACAGCAAGTCAATCGGACGTCCGGAGCTCAAGTTATAAGTGTTTTTGCTCTGAGGGCCCAATTGGTTTTTGAGTTTGAACCAACCATTACATAGCCAAAATTTTCTGAAACCTTGAATGTAAAATAACAAAACGCCCATCTCGATCCAAGTAATCCTACGAAACTAAAGGTGCGTCGATCGGAGGTCAGTAGCTCATGATATGTCTGTTTAATTGAAAGTGATCCGAAAATAGGGGGTCTGGGCTCGGTCTGACCCGGCCCAACACCCCTTGGTGTTGACCGGAACCGGGTCGAACCGACCCGGGTTCGGGTCCGGCTCGGTTGGGCGCAGCTTCGCTAGGCCTTCACGGCCTAGCCCCACCAGCGCAGCTCGGTCCGCATGGCCCGCCTCGGCCCGGCCGGGGGAGGCGGGATCAGCCAGTTGGTCGAGCGTGTTGCGCCGAGCAGGGGGTGCAACGCCCCATTGATAGAACCAGCGGCGCGCGCTGGCGCCACCCCGCTTCCCAAATCCCGCACGGCCGCGGGATCCATCGCACCGCCATCATGACTATTTGCACGGCGGGTTCCCTCTGGCGGCGCGCCGCCGCCGCCAGAGGTCGGCGCCGCCGTGCCGGCATGGCACACCGGCAACGTCTTCCTCAGACCACCGAATGTGCTCTAATGGTCCAATTCACCCACTGCTTGTGCCAATGGCTATCCCGAGTCTCATTCATTACTGTGACGACTTCGAAACACCATTGTGGTCCCATTTCATCGTCGCCCGCCAATCCACGCAAAGACAAACAATCAGCGGAGGGTCGTCGAGTCGTGTTTGTTCGGCCCGCGCCCTCCACGTTAGTCGATAGCAATAGGTCGGATGACAATGATGTTCATCAACAAATGAGGGACAATTTTAATCAATTAAAATTGAACATAATTGCTTAAAATTCCCCCACAAAAAATTATTCCCAACATGCAAATGAAATCATTCGCAGATCAACGTGATAATGAGTTGATCCGCATTAATTGTTTTAGAAGGGAAGAATCCTAGGAATATAAACATACTAAAATTAAACCCCTACCTCAATAATTGACGTCGTATATTGGGCGCCGCGGAAGACAGAGTCACAGGGTGAGGTTTCGTAGATTACATCGGTGTGCGTCGTTGTTCTTTGTGGAAGCGGCGGTCTTCGTCTAAGAGGTGTCGTTATTCATCGGTGGGAAGTTCTATTCTTCCTCACTCAATAGTTTTCTCAAAAGAATTCATGAACCTCACAATAGTTTCTCCACACACCAAAACCTACAACTCAAAATAATATCTCATGATATTATTTTTATTCACATCCCAAATATTTTAAAATTAAAAATCAAACCACTTAATTAATTAAATGAAGTGACTTATCTCATTAATTAGGGCACGTTGGCAAGAATTTTACGAGGCGGAGGGGAGGAGGTGAGAGGTCTCATTAAAAGGGGAGTTGAGGAGTTAACAAGTTAATTAAAAAGGGATTTAATGGGAGATATTTGGGGAGTTTAAAGAGGGGTTTTTAAAGTGTTATGGAAGGTGGAAGGTTGGGGCTAATGTGGGCCCCACCTCCCAAATATCCACACAAGGATAGTTAGGTGGTTGTGGGTCCCACCCTTAACTCCCCTTTGTAAGATTTAACCACTGTAGATATAAATAAGATTGTACACCCCAATGTTATTTATTTTTAAACTAATTTCCCAAAAAATAATTCTCAACCCGCTTAAAACGCAACTACCCTAAAGGTCCCCTTAATCAATTACCAGTGTTGAGAGTTCATCAGTGCCCTCAGATTTCATTTCCGAGCACCGGTTTAAAACATAGAAAAACTCGCTCGTTTTTTCACTGAACATACCCGAGCTAAACTTCAGAACTTGATTCAGGACACACCGGGCCTCAGAATCAAGTGCCGTTAGAAGCCACAAACTCATAAAATTCCCAAGAAATTAAGAAAAAAGTTTCCTTGAAATTTCTGGGTCTTTACATAATTTGTGTTAATAACTTGAAATCCATAGTCATCAATAAATTTAACATATCACGTCATTGAGTGAAACCATTTATATTTCATCACTGTGACTCAACCAGAAGAGTAGTAATCCAGTAATAATTGTTTCTCATCAAGTCCATAGTAAGAAAAAAATTCTTTTGGAGGTCTACAATATAATTAAATGTCATAATAGTATATTTTTGTAGTTTATATAATTCTATTATGTTGTGTTCTCATATTAACCGCTCTATTATCTGTAAAGAAATTATACCAATTGATAATTATATATTATCATTAAAAATATAAATAATTAGCTACAAAATCCAACAATATTCATTTTTTAGAGACAGATTAAACACATAAACTCAATAGCTGAAATATATGTGAATAATGAAATTAAATGAGTATTTATATTTTCATTTGGTTAATTTAGTGGTTAATACCTTGGATATCAACCAATAAGTAAACTCTTTTCTATTTAATATATCCTTACATATCAAATGAAATGATCGATTAACTCTACGTAGATTTTGATTTTGTTTCCCACATGAAATGATAATAAAAGATTATGATTTTTGTGAAATTTCATAGTATATGATAACATAAAAATACTAAAATTACTTACTTGATATATTTATCAAACAACCCACAGTTAAGAAAGACTACATGATGTGAAATTTCTCACTATTCACATTTCAATACATCCAATGTATATGGACTAGGAGTTAGTTCTGTTTGTAAAAGATATGTAAATGAGGGCTTAATTTCCCTATACTTATTATCTTCATTTCTCATGTATTTTTTTACATATTTTTCTCTCATTAGACAAATACATTGAAAACAATTCATACATTCCTAAGATAGATAACCTCTCACATTGGAACACCCATGATGATTCTTATTTCTAACAAAATATTTTATTTTGAGCATATTTATTTGACTAGGAAACATACAATGAAAAAAATGGTCCCCTAAATAAGTTTTTGAGTTGTAAGATGAACTCTTAATTGTAGTATTCAATTTAACAACAATCAATCAAACCATTTCCCCAAATAACACAATATTAATGGTTCATATTCTTGAGTTTTCATCATTTAATTCTTGTATAACCATTTATAAAAATGTGTCTATAAAAATTAATCATGTCAAGTAACATCCCCCATACATTATTAGATGGTAAATTTAGGATTTTTATTAGAAAAAATTGATGAGGAAGAGAGTGATAATCATGTGTTTTTATGGATTTTAGTTTCCACTAACTTTTAATTAATCATTTAAAAATATTCCCATAATTTCCATAAGGAACCATGATATATTAAAATAATTACAATTTTTTTTCTCTAAAGGTTTCATTAAATAAGAAACAGATAGAACATTCAATTTCTTTTCATTGATACATATATGATGTTGTTCTATTCAAATACCCCTTCAAAAAAGTATCCCCAAAATCGTAAGTCATATTTGGTATTCTACATGATATATATATGAAATGAAAGAAACATTTAACATATATTTTTCACAACTTGAATTATGTTTAGACAATCACATGACTCCTTGTTTGATCAATATGGGATATATAATAATATACTTTTCTTTTGCAAAATTTATGTGGATTCTGTTTCATCATTCTTCCTCATTTTAGATTTCATTTGAAATTTCACTAATGAAAACCTAACATCATGAAAATAATTAAGAACATAAGTTACTATTATAAATTTAGGGGGATTGTTTAGTGTTTACAGTTTTATAAACCAACCTATGATCCTTTATATATTGACGGTTTTTTGGAAGGAATCATCTATTACCTCATTGAACTGAAACTACAATGAAATTTAAGTATTCCAGATCATGTATTCTTAATAAAAATATTACATGATAGTTCTCCCTTCATGATCTAACCATAAATGATTTCATAATAAAGGAAACCATTTATCATCCATAAAATGGATCACATATCTAAATTTTTTTTAAAGAAGAATCAAATTTGTGGAAACCCATATCCCAAGTCTACATTATCTTCTTTACTATAGGTTCCATGTAAATGAATATATCATTACCTAGATTAGAAGGTAAATATGTCTGTATAATCAAGAGAGTGAATGGTTTTTTCATACACATACATGGAGGAATATTATAGACATGAATAAAAACTCTCTACAAGTTTTGAAATGTATGAATCAATCCAAATGGATTAAAACCATTACAGGATAAACTCAACCTCCTAACATTACAATCCATAGCTAGAAAATTAGGATGTTATGTATAAAATGTACACTATGATAATAAATCTGTAGGATGATCTAGCTTATTATTATCATTTATTCCCTTAGCATCACACCATCACATATTCATTGATATTTCAGAAGACATAAACATATTTCTAAGCATGAGAATTTGTAAAATATTCGACATAACATTATATGGAACACGAGATAGTGTTCCATCTTCATTTTCATTCCATCAAGATTTAAAATATTCTTTACATTCATTAAGGCATATCGTTTCCACCAAAAATTAACAATAATATTTTTGGAAAGCAATAATTTTATTTTAGAAAACATTAAGATTGTTTATTAAAATTCATTAAATTTAATAATTTGAGGGGATATCTACTCCATCAGGAAGAATGTACATAATTGTCTTTAAATATAATTATCAGAGGTATTTAAAATTCCACACATGGTTTTTTTATTATATACCTGTATTAAATTTTTTTAAAAAAATCATTTTAGTTTATTCATGATATTAATGAATTTGGAGATCATTTATTAATTGTTTTACTCTCTCAAAATCATCATCTCCATTTATTTCCTCATGTCTATTGATATCATTTTATTCTTATAATGGAATGATATCTTTCTTGTGATGATTCAAAAATTAAAACTACTCAATTATCAAATTCTTCATACCAATTTTTTCATTCCATTCATTAACATAGGAAGATTATCTTGTATCTCTATTATGATAACAAACATAATATTCCTATAGAAATCTATATTTTCTATCTTTTAGGTAAATTATTCCCAACATAACTATGGTCTTCGAACACAATTATATCGTGAAAATTATATATAACCTCCATTTAAATCATTGTAGAATGAAAAATCTAAAAAAATATCCAAATTAATTTGAAGCACGGTTGAAATCTGATCAGTATGATACATCCATTTTCTATCCATTATATTATAGGGAGAAATTAATATTCAAATTGAAAATGTAAATAATAATTACAAAATTAATTTCAACCCATTTTAATAAGAAAAAACTATTGAACAATCCAATTAAATCCATTACTGTTTATGAAATAAATATTTTTAAAAATAATGTTTTTTACTCATCAAATTATCAAATTAAATACATTTTTTATGATGTAAAAAAGTTACTCAAGAATTAGAAAATTTTTTTAACTAACAATAAAACAAAAAAAGATGTTATAATAATATCATGGATATTGTACCATAATTGATATAAATAAAAAACATTATCTAATCTAAATTTCATAGAAAATGTGATTTTTAAATAACAAAAATATATCCAAAATCAAATAAAGTATAGGTAATCCCAATGTTTTATAATATATAAAGTTATATAATAATATTATATGAAAAATTACTGATCTCTATGTGTAAATAAAAAAATTATCACTTTTCTCCTTCCTAAATACAATATAATATCCAATGATTATCCACTAACTCAAGAAGTTTTCTTAATCCCAAATAATGAAAGTAAATTGCAACTACACACACATAATGTGATAATATATTTTGAAAAATAAAAATTCCAAATGAATTACTCATAATTTATATTGCATAATTATTGTTATATAATTTGTGATATTATGGTTTTAAATAGAACTATTAAGCTAATATTTTAGTTTTCAACAAAAAATAAAACCATTAATGAAGTTATTTTTCAACATCTCATAGAATACAAGGATGTTTCAATTTTAGTGATATAAATGCCTATATATTTACATATATTTTATGAATGATAGACATATAGATGAATTATCATTTATTTATAAGGAGGAATATTTTCTTCTAAAGAAAATATTAATATGGATTAATGAATATCAAGAATCAAGGATCTAATTTTCAATCATAATGAAACAACATTGGGATAAATTGGAAAAAATAATTTCAAATAAAAAATCATGTTATAGACAATGAACATGATTATAAGAATTGAAAATGCCTTTCAAATTAAATTTCATATAAATACATTTTGAATTTAAAAACTAAAGGAATTAATAATTAGTAATCGAATTATAATAAACATAAATATCCAAAACAATAATGCAATTTCATATTATGTGACATGAATTTCATGATATAATACCATATTATGTTAATATATCATAATAATGTTTCTAAATAAATATTATGGGTAAGTTATAAGTGATAAAAATTTGGGAAAAATTATATATATGTCAGGGAATCATGTCCCATTCCTATATTTACATGGGAGAATCATGTCCTCATTGTTGATTTTTATGAGAGTTCCATATCATTGGGGTGTTTGTTCAGAGGATAACCATATCAATATGGTTCTATTTTGATGGGATAACCACATCCCCAAATTATTTACTACATGATACTAAAAAATCCTTAACATACTCTATTTAATATAATAAATCATATCAAATCCAATTTACTATAGATGACTAGGTAATTATCTATCCAATGTTCCCACCAAAGTATTAATTTTATCTCCCATTAACTATTATATATTATTAAATGACATATAATTAACCATAATAAATTAATGACACAATAAAAAAATTAATTATTTAAATAATCAATAAATATATATTATAGAGAAAATTTCTATGGAGTTTTAGAAAAGTAGAGGGCGTCTAAATTAAAACAATATATATATATATATATCAAATTTATTATGTAATAATAAAATAATAATACAGAAAAAATTTTCTTAAATAATTGGGAAGAATCGTGACCTAATAGTATCATGTTATCATTTTTATATATAGATAAAAATCAAAACAGTACTCATAAGTAGAGAAGAATGATTCAAAACACACATATCTGATGCAGAATAATAATGAAATAGAATAATCCCATGATAAGGGGATAACAGTGTAATGTAATAATGATCATTAATTTATTATGCGATATAGAGACTGCGGATCATGGATGAGGAGGGGATGGGGGAGGTTATAACCACTATTTTCAAAAAAACTAGTGGTATAGTTCATCATATAAAAATGTTTTTTTAAAAACTAGTTGTATGTAATTTTATAGGAACACTATACATATGGTTCCTCTAATCCTTTGGTAAGGATTCATGTCGATATACCTATTTTCCAGTAGTTAAATTTTCATCTCCCAATATGGTAATGAAAATAAGGGTATCCCAAGATGATATTATTGGATAAATAAACCCATTTGATTTATGTTCCTTCAATTATACCTTCAATCCACTTTTCCAATATTAGTTCATCACATACACTAGTATCAAAATTGACTTCATATGTAGCAATAGGTTGATTATAAACATAAACATTCCATATAAAATTAATCCTATTAAAGATCTATAATGAGGTGGATGATAAACTACGAATATGAATTTTCAAAAACAAAAGCATTAATTGATGAATTTTATAGTATTTATGATCATATACCAAAGACAAGGACTTGGTTGACCAGCATACTTTTTCTACTCCATAAAAAATGGATGTTATTCATGACTAGATGAAATTAAAAATCTCCATTTCTGATAAAAATTGATGAAGGATCCATAATGAGACTAATAGTCTATTCAAAAGATCATGTTATGGATATATATGTTTATCTCCTAACAAATATGTAACTTATAATACATAATTTCAATAACGATATATCATATAAATATCCAAAAAGTCTCATATCAAATATCTAAGGTCGTGTTGATGTGGAACATTCCCATCATACTCTATAAAATCAAATATATATCATTTAAAATCTAAGTAAAAATATAATAGTATGTCTAAGTGTAGATAAATAAAAACATTCCCAAGGGAAATTATACTAGTACAATACCTTTATCTATTTATGAAAAATTTATACTATTACATAGTTTCTTACAAATTTTGATAGGCTAGTCAAAATTTATAGATCAATAAAATCCTTGAATGATATATATCCTCCAAAATATACCACCATACTATCATATTTTCCCATATGTGAAAAAACCAGTATCATTTTTTAATTTAACCAAAGTTCCGAAGATATTAATCTCATGTGACATTTATAGTCCTATATTTTGTTCCTTAAGCCTATAAAATACCTTGATCAATAAATTTCGAAGGTGCACTCTCAAAATATCACCATAAATGCCTCATTAATTGATAATAATAACATATCCATGTTTGTATTTTAAAATTCGATCATATTTGGAAGATATTTTTTTATTTACAGCACTCTCGATGGTCCTCCCACTGGGGGTAATAGATGAACCCATACCGAGATAACTCTTCTTTTAATAATCATTGCTAATACTATAATATTAATACTTTTTAGTAGTACAAGATATTATCTAAAAACTAAAAAAGAAAATAATACAGACTTTTCATAAAAAATCACTACGAATTTTCTCTTACTAATGGGGGGATTGTTTAAAACCTTCAAAAAATATTTTTGGTTTAATATATTCACTTGAAGACTTATATGGTCTAACAGAACCAAAATAAAATGTAAACCCCTATAAGATTCATCCCCAACCAACCTATGAGAAACATAATGTATCGTCATAAAATCAAACCACATAATATATCATTTACATATTACATTGAATAATATATATAAACTATTTATTACTCTCTAACTTCAATGATTTAGGGAAAGAATATCTAGAAAATAGATCTAAAATTATACCAAATATAGGTCCTCATATTATCTAACATGGGCATATACATATAACTAATGCTTGGATGATCCACCGAGTATATAATCAACCAGAATAAAAAAAATTTCTATAGAGGTATAAATATACTCAAATATGGTTTGAAGAAACTATACATATAACTTTACACCTATAATATGACCCTCACCCTAGAAGATTGGTGGTTTCTACATTTAAAAATCTCTAAACATAGAAAAATCTCCTCAAAAAGCCCAATTATCAATCAAATGAACATCATATATCAGTTTCTCATATATTATCATATATATATGTTTCTCTGATTCCATTAATGGTGGATTATTATTTTCCAACCTAGTGGTTTCAAAGTTATGGCTAAAATGATGAAGAGTGGGCGATTTAGTTTTTATGAAATTTTCAACACCCATTCAAGTGTTCTTATTTAGATCAATTAACTCAAAAAATTAAAATGATTTAGAATATATGAAATGGTAATATAATTTTTTTACCATGGATCAGATTCTGAATGGATGACTAAATCAATAATGTGTGGTGGTTTTTATTCCATGAACACATTGTTTTTATTTTCTTAACAAATAATAAAATTAGAACAAGGTAAATATGTGTTCATATAACACTAATGGAATAAACTAATTAAATATTTTAATTTATAAAATAAATTTATTATTATATAAAAGTTAGCATTAATTAATCTAAAATCATTTGAACTTGAAATATAAATAAGTATATTCTTCATCTTCCACACACATTAGTCCTTTTCACCTTCACTCAATCTATGGAAGATGTTCTTTACAAATTGCAGTGTTATTATTTAAACTTTTACACTCTTTACATCAAAAATATAGTGGCATTTCATAAATTCTAAACATTCCACGTGTCTTGGTATTAAATTTTAACTCATATTAGTCTCCAATATATGTTCCTAGAGAATCAACCACATATTCTTCAAGAAAATAAGATTTATCATGGCCTTCATTCTCATGAAAAAATATTAGAAATTTTGGGTCTATATTCTCACTTAAATTTGAACGAGTCTTGATATCTCTATCACGTTATATCACAACTATCAAATTTTATTTATATTAAATAAATCCAAAACATTTTATTCTTTTTTAGGTGTTCATTGAAGCATGCTTTGTTGAAGTTTCACACTTCTCTTTACAATGTTGACCTAATCTCACTTATTAGAATCGCTATTGTCTTTATTACACATCCTCATCATGAATCAAAAATATTTACTTTAGTTTTTATGTTTGAATCATTGAATAAATTGATCAAAAATTCATCCAATTTGATCTCCCAAAACTCCATGTATTTTATTAAGAATTCAATTTTATATACTGTTTAAAAAATCCACCGTATAATGTGAGTTTCAATTTATGTTCATCATTATAGAGTAATTTAAATTTTTCATATTTTGGGTAGTACTATATAAATTTTAATATGTGGCTCACATTACACAAATAGGGTGTTTCTTCTACCATTTTCAACATTATACTCATATTTGGTTTTATTATATGTGATTCACCTTATGTTTCTCATGAATCACCATAATATAAAACCAAAATATTTTAGTACATGTTTCTAGTTAATTAAATTCAATATTTGATTTTTTTGTAATACATAGTAAAATTAAAAAATGAATAAACATTTTTTTAAAATTCATGGTAATCATCAAAATAATTTTAAATATAGTGTGAATATAAATTAATAAACACACAAAGGTAATTGAAAAAAATCGAGGGTAAATATTATATAAAATTTGTTTCATTATATATTTTGTATTTTCCATTGAAATATAAACACATATTATTTATTAAATTTAATTAATGGAATAATAATTATTTATATTTCTAAAGTAATTAATATTCATTTTACATTTATGTTTTTTTTATAAATTAAGATATTGTCATTTGATGTTAAAAATAGTTATTTATCAAAAAACCATTTTTTGTGTTTAAAATATATTTATATCTTAATAATTTAAATAAATAATATTTTATTTAATTATTTTATGAAATGTATAAATAATAAATTCAATAAAATAAATTATTAATTTTCTAATTGTTGATACTAAGAAAAGAATAGGATAAACCTTATTTTATTCATTGAAAATACATTTTAAAAAATCATTTTTACAAGTATTTCTTGTGTATATTTAAATTTAATTATTCGACATTGTAAATTTTTAATTTATAATATGAAAATAATTTTACAAACATTATATCTAAATTATGTTAAGGTTATTTTAACTTATTTTTATGAAATTGAAGATTTATGGATGAATTGTGAAAAATATTGTATCACAAATACTATAATTTTAAAAAGATTATTAGGATATATAAATTACATTATATTTTATGAAACCATTATAAATTAATATATATATATATACATAAAATAATTAATATATTGACACTAAAAATTTATTTTTGATCTTTAAAATGTTTGATTGACATTTTGTATATCTAAATATTTTCTTAATTAAAATAAAATCTATTTTGGGTTTTTCTCTATTAATCAGGTATTCATAAGGATACATCTACTATTGGTATTTCTTTCATATAAATTTACCCTAAATTTATATAAAATAATATAATTAATTTAGTCTAAAATAATAATATACTATATTCTTGAAACATCGCAATGTTTTATGGGTTTTTTAATTTATTTCATAGCTTGTGATACACATAACCCTGAGATTTAAGGAAGAAAAATATAATATTAATATCATTATTTCATAATGAACACAATAAACTATATGTTAAACATGTATGTATTAATATCAATAACCACATATTTAATATTATATATACTTTTTATAGATAAATAAAATATATTTATTAATATATACTTAAATTTAATAAATACTATATATGAATTCAAAATAAATTTTTCTGGAAATATGATTTTTTTTCTAAATAGATAATCAAATAAATTTTTTTACACATTAATAAAATTGTTAAAAAGGAAATAACGTTTTAAATTTACATGAAAAAATTAAATATGCATGAATTTTTTGGAATTATCTAAAAAGATTATTTTTTGATTATTTTTTTGAAAAATACATTTTTAGTTAAAATTAAATTTTTGTTTAATAAATTTACAAGTTCCATTTTATTTTAATATCATTTGAAATTTATAATTATTTCAATTATGTTATTATTGATCAAATTTAGGTCATTGAAATAATCCTTAAGTTCAATAATTTTATAAAAACATTTTATACTTATAAAAATATTCTGTTTGGGAAACCACATTTTCATCGTGTTTGTGGGTTCAATTTTAAACATAATTCATCCGATTATGTGAATTTAATTTATAAAATTTATTCCTATTTAGAATAATAAAATTGAAATTTTTTATAGTCAATCCAACAAAATTTTTTACTTAATAAATAGTAAAAAGCCTAAAAATATGTTACCACGATTAATGTTAAAATGATTATAATGGGTGGGGGGAACTAAAACATAAGGCATAAAAAAACATAAAAACATGTCTATTCCATCCATTTTATACATTAATATTTCTTACATACTTTAATATTTTATAATGATCCATTTTGGATACTTTTTTCATCTGTAAAACAAGGGTATGTCTTATTCTTTTCAAAAATTCCTACAGTGACATCTCTCCATGCTATAAAAGGACCCCCTATCATCTCCTCTTCACATATAAATTGATTTATATTTTATCCAAGAACTAAACAAATAAATTACTCAAATAAATCCTCAGGAACTAGATGCCATGGTTTTTTGGAATCTATCGTGAGATGGATTTTTGTATAAACCTAAAGAGGTTGTCTGAAAAAGATGTATTGTTTTACCCATAAAATTTTATTTTATTTCATCTCTTAAAACCATAAATTATTATTGAAAAATTATGAAATAAAAACACTATTATTTTCCATATAAATATGTTTTTATACTTTAAATTTAATAACATATATTTTTTTCTTCCTCTATCAGATTAGAAAAAAAACATTTAATATTGTGTGTGGCGGACTATCACCTCATGAACTGATGTGATTTGTTTTCTATAACCAACTTTAATGAATTAATATAATGATGGTTTTCAATTATATATATGATATTTGATACATTATAATACCATTATAATTATAATACCACATACACCTTCTTTACCTTCGAATCTGTTGGAAAATGGTAATGTTGCTTGTGCGTATGTGTGGACTACCGCCTCCACGAAGTGAGGTGATACATTTTTTCATTTTATTTTGAAATGGATGGTAATAAGTATATATTTAATGAATATATGTGATATAAATAATATAATAATATTTTTTTATTATTTTCTTAATATTTACCTTTCTATTAATCCATAACTTACAAAATGAAAAAAACATTCATTATACGCCTAACCAACTATCTCCATGAAGAATGTAATTAATTTTAGATATCATGATTTTATAATTTACTATAAATATGAATATAATGAATATATATTATATTTATATCATCATTAATATTAATCATAAGATAGAATCGTAATAAAAGTATAAGGACAAAAATTATCAAGCCAAAATATGCATGACAAACAGAAAATATATCACATATAATAGGGATTTTAAAAAACATTTGTTAATAAGAGGGTGATAAAATGATAAAAGTATATAGAATATGGTATGATATATATGGTTCCATTTTTGTAATAGATTTATAATAATCCAATATTTATAATAAAAGTGTTTTAAATGAGTATAAAACAATTCAATACCTGAAGTAACCAATTTTCATCGCACTTTTATATCCAAGGGAAAAATTCAATATTCATCATTTTTTACCTTTATTTTGTATATATAAAATGGTTGAATTTATTTTATGAATATTCCCATAATTTTTTTTTCTATAAATATCCATCTAAGGTTCAATATTTCACGGGTCATACAATTAAAATGATACCTATGTGGTAATGATTTTATGTTATAATCACATTATTTATCAGGATTTTATATGAGTATATGTTTTATGATGAAATAATAGGATCTATTTCTCATAAAAACTCGTAAAATTTAATATCATTAGGCTATTTCTATAAATTATATAAATTTTCCATTAATTTTCCATTTTTTATGCGCTCAAGAGACCAAAATATTTTTTTGAGGAAAACATAATTTATCTCTTTCTTAGGTCTAAATGACCCTTTTCATATAAGTACATGTTTTAAAAAATAAATATTGTATATAATCCATTGATTTTTTTAAAGTGATTTTTAATTTTTTTGTACATAATTTTTTAAAAGGAATCATCTTTTAAATTTTTGAATGATTTATTTTTACCTTTTTACCAAAATTCTTTACGGAATAATTGTTTTATTATGTTAGAAATGAATTAAAATTAAAACAATTATGATTTATCAAGGATTTATAAGGTCACCCTATATGTTTCCTTGATAATATTAAAATAAAAAAATTACTCAAAAAAACTGAAAAATTATTAGATATTTGAAAATTATTTTCAAAATGGAATATTATTTAATCAAAAATGTTTTTAATGATATTTTAATGCTATTTATATTCATTAATTAAAAAAATTAATTATTTTTCCAATGAAATTAATGTCATATAATCCAATTATAACATCCTTAGTTCTTATTTGGATGTTTTATTGTTATGATAAATATGATTTAATGAACCTCATTCTATTTTCCATTGGTTATTCTATGATGATTTTATGAAGTTATTATGAAAACAATTTCTTTTCCATGGGTTGTGACAAGATGAATTGTTTATGAGACCTATTTCTTTTTTATTTGTTATGTTTATTTCAAATTTTTTACATATATTTTTACAATTTTTTATATTTTTCATTATGAGATATATGGTCCTGTAATTATATATATCACTCTTTCATTATGTAAGGATTAATGTTCTTTGAGCTCAAAGGGTATATAGGGGTTAACTTATTCTTAAAGGAGGGTACATAAAAGGTTATCCCAAGCCCAAATATTGTACACCATAGGTTATCCCAATCCTAAAAAATGGTAAAGGAGAGGCCATATGATGCATTAAGTAAGTACACAGATGGTTACATTAATAATAACTTGTTATGAATGTCTTTGTGGGTTCCCTTGACATCTGGTTTTCAATGCTTATGCGAATACCACACATCTATGTCTTATTCCAATTTCATGTTCTTATATATTAGTTAATCTAATTTCTTTTTATCATGTACTATTAAATGAAATGATTTACTCCATGAATCGTGTTCATGATCTATCATGTGAAGGGTGTGTTTTTCAAATGGTATACTCATATTCTCATACCCTTATTCTCATGTTATGTTGAAATCTCCTCCCTTTACCCTTAATGAGCATCTAAGCTCACACATTCCTATGTTTCATTTTCCTATACTATGAAAAATGTATTTTGTAGGATTTGTTTACAAAATATACTATTTATGTATAAAATATTATATTTTTATGATGTTCAATTATTTTAAGGATATTTATTGATCCATTTTTTCCTTGATAGTTAACTTGTATGATTTTTTCAGGGATTGTTAAATAATGAAATTAATAAGCATATAACATGGTGTAATAACTGTGAATAACAAGTATGAGTCTCTATAGTAGGAAATAGGATGGTTTAGTTAAACTTTGGATACTAGTATAAGATGAATTTAGTGAATACTATTGTTCAAAGTCTCATGATAATTCAAACTATAAGAAAATGACATGGAATTTAGATGAAGGATAGAGTTTATTCTTTTTCAAAAATTACATCCCTTTATGTATAATACATGTATATTTCATTGTGGTAAAGTTGTATATAGTTTTAAAAAACCTAAAAAGAGATCATTGGGATTTGACTTGACCATTACCTGGTGCAAAAAAATGGGTGTTATTACACACCTGGTTCAATAGTCCTGGAATATATGATTTTGATTTTCATAAAATCATTATAAAAATTCTATGAGGAATTTAGTAGATAATGATCGTGAATGACAAAGGTAAATCATAAATTGTCATATATTAAAAATAATATTCAATGATTTAAAAATCCTATAAATGTATTTTCATGATTATGTTGTTTCTCACTATGATTATCATTGGTCAAAAAATGATTTCTGGTTTTATTTTATTGATAGTACCCAAATAAATCAAGTTAATACTTAATTTGATTCATAATAAGATTATTTTTCTCATGAAAAATCTGATTTAAAGGTATATATAATGAAAAAACTGATAATTATGGTCAAATTATTTTAAAAATCTATGAATCTAGCAAAATTTCCAAACAAACAATGGAGGGAACAATGTACTATTATTTCTTACATGAGGCGTTGTTCACAATATTTTATTGGTTCCTAAGATACACTAGTTATATTATAATGACTGTATACCAAAAAAATTTATTTTAAATTCCCCAGTTAATGTGGTAATGAAAATTTAGTTCGGTGGTTTGTCAATTGGAAGGAAAATATGATTAGTGTTAGACTCTAATCAAGAATACTAGGATGTAAGATGAAATTGAATCCATGGAGTATAGTGATTTTCATAGCATATTTTCCAATACGTACTTCCTACATATTCTTCATTTGAACATAGAGATTGAATTATCTGTGAAAAATAATAGGTATGATGAATTCATTGGTACCTATGTGGAAAATTTACGAGACATGTGAGTTACACTTCTAATATTAAAATCCAAATTGAATGTAAGGTTTATTAATTCTTTAGTTTCCAAAAATCCAAGTGACCAAAGAAAGCTAACCAAGTGAGACATTAGTTATTAAGAAGAAATTATTTGAAGTGCTATCAAGGTGTAAATTGAGATAGTAATCTCCCATAAATATAACTATTTTGATAATAAATGAAATATGGAATTCAAATTATATTCTAAAAACCATGTAGGAAAGAGGATGATCATTACTTCATGATTATTTTTGGGAAGAGAACTGTTAAAAAATTTTGCATGTATAATAGTAAATGTTATAAAAGTGGAAATGAAGTCAATAGAGTGGCTAAATGATTATGTGATGAAAATAGGATTCTTAATGATGTGAGAAAAGAGAAGTATCCATAGAATGTACCACCAACAATTCAATGATTTAAATACAAGGTGTCTTGGATTACAGTATATAGTGATAAAATTTAAAGTTCATGTGTTTTAATCTTATCATTATCATTTTAAATTTTTCCTAAACACTATAACATGGGTTAAAGGAATGTTTACCATGAGTAGGTATGGTATTAGGGGGTGTCGTAGTGGTTCAAGGAATGGAAAGGTTTAAAATAGAAAAATCTGTGATGATATAAATTTTGGGGAATTGTTCATGGTAACCTTTAACCATAATCGCGTCACTATAATAAGGGGTGTATGGTAATTAATACTATATAAGGTGGCCCAAGAGACCAAACAGCTAGAGAACCCTTAGGATAGTGGTGGGCACATAGATATAGAATATTCATTCAAATCAGGTGGTAGGCCAAGAAAATGGTGGTTTTATGTTTTCTCTTAAACATATAGAACCATACAATAAGAATATCATTTTTAAAACCATGTGGAAAAAAATTTAACTCTTTAAAAGTGGTAAAATTGCAAATTTCCCTCTCATTAGTTGTGTTTTAACCAAATGTTCTTCGCCATTTGACCCTTATCATACTCGGATGATAAAATGGGGCTTACACCCTCTATATGGATTTTTATCCTTATATGCCTTAGTATGTGGAGTTATAATTGTTTCAAATTGATGATTTGGAAAAGTTTTTACGCGTTTTCCGTCCATATTATTTAAGATTATTTTTTTGTCTTCTCACTTTTTATAACTCTTGAACCCTATTTACATGAAAATTTCACCTTGGTGTTTGGGGACATTTTAGATTGCATCATTGTCGAGGGTTGGATGAGTGGTTGTCAATGATCATAATGTAGGTGTTCTAAAAACACTTCCAATATTATTACTATTTTATAAATATATTTGGTTGTTCTAATTTTATTCATTAATGTGTGTTTATGTCAATATATAAGAATGTAATTTGGGTATGAAATTGATGTATGATACCATTCATAGACCTTATTAGGTCCATTTATGAATTAAGACTAGACATAGGGATACCCACATAGTAAGTCAACCCCTTGAAAAAGGTGAAACTAATTATTAAATACTGAGATAATGTAATTATAAATTTCAAAGGTGTTTAATTTTTAATTGTTATATTGGAAATATTAAAGGGATAATTGAAATGTTTATATGATAGAATTTTGAAAATGCCTAAGAGGCTTTTTGAATGGAACAAAAGATGTTTTTCTGAGTTTGATATGGTCATGGATTTCAATAACTGAAACAATTGATGAAATGTACTAATGTTTTAAAAGGGAGGTCATGGCCTTAATGTGATTATTAATCTGTATTATTAGATTTAAAACTTATTTTTATGAATTATGTATGTGGTTTACCACTTGTGAATATAACATGGAGTCTTATTTTAAAGAAAATGATGGGAAATGATTGGATTGTCCTTGTTTTTATTTTTAGAAAAGAAATACCCTTGTATAATGGTAGTCTTAAATTTTTTAATGAGTTGAGTGGTTTTGTAAATCCTCTAAAACTTTTTAAGTGGTGCTTCATTAAATTTAAAAAATGGGTTGGTTATGAGTCGATATTTTTTATAAATATATGATGGGACCTTTGTAAATGTTGAATGATTAAGGGTATTGTATATTTAATAAATGTTGTGATAAATATAGAAATTATATACAATGAAATGGTTTCCGAATGTTTTATAGATACTCTTCATTCGTGGTTTTGGGATATTGGATTAATTCTCTACTCCTCAGTTTTGGGAAGACAACATTGATGTTCAAGGAACCACTATTCAACGTAGTTTTACTTAGATTAACATGACTCTAAAAACTCCATGGTTTTGAACATGGTGTTCCCTATAGTTGTTTTGGATTCTAGACATGAAATTTAATAACAATGACTTGGATAGTTGGACATGGAGTTCTGAATCTATATGGGATACATGGATTGTTACCACTTGTCTTTTGACTTGTGACCCCTAGGATATGGCTAAGGATAACTGGATGAATGATCCATTATTTGAGTTAATTGAAAATTATTAATGAATTTCCTTGTTAAGGGAAGTGGGAAAACCCCTTCATGGTATTACTGAGGAAATACAAATCTCTAGGGGCCTAATTAAACAATTTGAAGATAAATACTATTTTATTTTATCATTATCATTATCATAATTTATACTAATTTATTTACTATAATTAGAAAATCTATAAATTTAAACAACATTAGTGATGTAATACAAGATTGTAATCAAACCCTCATCAAGCCAACATGTCCCTTGGTTAGAAGAGCATATGTTACTTTCTTTTTGGTACTGATACATGAAAGGGACCTGGTGTTTGATTTATGAAAGGGTTAATGGATTTTATTATTGGATATCATGAATGGGTTGGGACTAAGGATCAAGTTCATAAAAGTTTTCTCTTTTTTTATTTGAGGATTTAATGTAATATTTTATTAATATAGTGTATAAATATCATGGTTATATTATGTTTTCCATGGATTCTTGATGGCCCATTCCTTTGGTTGTTCCATTTAAGTTTTTCTCTTTGTTATTATATATATTTATAAAATGCTTTTTATTGTTTTAATCTAATAATAAGTTATCATATTTCGATTGAGTCATTATAAACCAATTCCTCTAATTATAAGCCTCTGGCGTATGAAGAGGTATTCTTGGTGTCATGTAACGATTCAGCATGAGGAACCAGTTATAGTGGCACAATGACTTAACATGTAATAATGTGGTATCCGAGGTGGTATATTTTGTATTACTATCTGGGACATGGTACCTATGAGACTAGGATCAATTCAAATCTCAGAAATGAGATCATGATTATATATATCTATATCCCCATGCACATGGGAAAAATCATTGTTTCCGTGGTCGGGGACTTGATGTTATGTTTTGTGATTTTATTATTGATTTATTTTCCACCATGAGTGGTGAACATTGATGTTATGTGACTAATTTATGATTTCTTTATCTCTTGTACTGGTATGGAAAGAGAGGTTGTTTTTTATGTATCTTTCTTGTAACATAGGACTAATAGACAATCCGTATACTTCCTGTGATTAATATTTCTCTCGGATTCATTATGATGGTATTGTATTTTCCTATTTGTGGTTTATATGTGTTGATAATTCATATCTACCTTAGGTTTTAATAATATAGAGGGATTGTTATATTAATTTTCCACAACAAATCATATGATTAAGATATAAGTATATGGTGTAACTCTACTTGACCAATTCCAAAGTGACATTTGGATAACAGGAATGTATAAATTACCATTTAGGTGATGGTTCCAACTAAATAAATGAATGATATTCTATTGATCCAAAACCAATAGTTTTCTAATATAAATAATGCTATGAATATTTAAATGTGCGTTAATAAAATGTTCTAAAATATGAATCATTATGCTTTAAATAGTAATAATTAAATAATGGGAAGTGATAAATAAAAGAACCTTTTAAGAAAATTATAAATGAGTTTCCATTTCCTTTTAATATAACCATGTGTATGGGTAGTCAGGCCAGTAGAATTTCCTATATTTTATACCCTAGGTAATGGGTAGTGAGGCCTTTCTATGTTTTGAAAAGCAAGATTTTGGTAGGTTACTTAATGTTCATTTGAATTTGTTTTCACCCTGAGGTTGTGTTATGTTTCATCGTAACATTGTTGGGGTGAAAAAAGTGAGTTGTAAATTTGTGGATTGTGTCTGGGACCCTATAATGGGTGTCTTGGTATGTGGTATCATTGGTAGTGGTTTTGGGTTTAAGAATCAAGGTAATTTTTTTTTGAAAAGTAATTCATTATGTGTTTGGGAATGGTGGAGTATTGCTTCCTATAAGTTATGGAATGTATGATAATCTTTGTAAATAGATATGTGGGAGAGCCAATAAATTTGGGAGATACAACATGGGTTATTTCCATGACCTTATGTATTTGGGTAATCAATGGTGACTATGAATGAAGTTATCCCAGAGTTTAGGGTGATTTTGGAGGTGAATTTTTAGTGGATGATTCAGAGGTGAAATTGATGCATGGTGGGTTCTATATCGTATTAGTAAAATCACGTGGTAACCCATTTGTTTATTTATAAGACAATCACTTATGTTTTTTTGGTTTTCATTATTTTTTCTTTAAATGGGAGTATTTTTCATATGCATGAACATAATATTTACATGATTTTTGATGTGATGATAGTTGTTGACCTTGGATAAATAAGTTAATGGTGACACTAACATGAATAGATGATTATGATTTAGGAAGGATACCCTGGTTGATGGGTGGTCATTTGGTTGGACTAGACATGTTAAAAGGTCATGTTTTTAAATGGGAACTTCAAGGATTCCTTGAGTATGATAGGTTTTACATCCAAGAGGCATTTTAGTATCTTTTATTGGTTATATAGACATACTTATGATGATCCCTGACTCATAGTATTTTGAGTTAGGAATGGTAACTTGTCATAGGATGGAATGCAACATGGGGTTTTTAGTAAGGATAATATGGTAGGAATGATCTATAGGTACACAATTCTATCTGGATACGTGACCAGGTGGATTGAATGTAAGTACTAATATAATTTAAATTATGTTGATGTGTTCTTGTTCTATGCAAGATTATTTGGTTTTGAATTTTTGTGATAGAAAATTTATGTTTTGTGAAAATCGATAGAGGCGAGGTAGAGGAATCATAGTAGTGTTGTGGGTGTTGTTTCCCAGATAAGGGTATGTTAACGACATCATGGAATAGATTAATGAGGTAATGGTATGTTTTTTTAAATGGATCACTCTTGAATTTTGGTAGATAGTGGTTGATGTGGTGCTTGCTGGAATCGAGTCTTGAGGCTTTTGATTGTGTTTGATGTGTCCCTATTTTGAAAAGTGAGATAAAAAATTGATATTTTGTGTGGTTATTCCTCGAGGAAATTTTAGTGTACTGTTATATTAATGAAAATCATGCCAAATATCATGACCAATTCTACATTACACTATGAGGGCATTGCCTATATGATAATATACATAATGGTTTTTCTTTAGGTTAAATGAGGTTACATCTTGTAAGTTGTTTCCTCGGATCATTATAATTGATGTCTTGTTATGGGAAGAGTATAACTGGCCATTTGAGTGAGATTCTTGTTGTGAGATTCATCTCAGAAAATGTAACGAGTGCCATTGTCGTAGGTTAGGAACATGCGATGGATAAAATTCCATTGTTTCACTCATGTGAGGGTAAGATGGATATTTTCACTTATTAGATTATTCAAGTAAACAATTTTGAGATTTGGTGGTAGATAAATCCAATCATTGGATCTATAATTGGGGCAGTTCTAAAATAAATCCATGGTATTTGCGTTAGAGATGATTTAGTGGTAATATTAAGGAATAATGTTAGTTTCTAGATTATTGGGTTCTCTAATGGTTTAGTTTCATAGGAAGTATATAATATAATTTGGGATGTGAGTTTGGATGGTGGTTTTATGACATAAGTGAGAGGTATTGATGGATATGAAAATTATTAACATGAATATCGAGGGAGTTGGTGTTTTTAGGAGGACTCTACTTGGGATGGTCAGACCCATGTTAGTTAATATAGGTGTTGCGGCCAGTTTCAAACAACAACCCTCCTGATATTTCTGATATGATGGATGAATTTTAGGATTGAAAATTGTATCTAATGAAAATGTATGACAATCTTGGTCCATTTATGGATTATGGATATATGTCCATTTCTATTTTCTTTTCATTGTTAAGATGTATTTCAGTTTCAGTAGATGTTCTCAATGGTGTTTGGTCATGGTGAGTTGGGATACACAGCAAGAATGGTTTTAAAACTATTGTTTGAGGATATGGTGGTGTTTATTGATGTTGGAGGTTCAAAAAACCATATGTCAAGGGTTGTATGATAAGGAATATAGTGGGGGAGATCTATAGTGGGTGAGTAATCAGATGATGTAATGACCATCAATATAGTTTTGATGGGATAGGGGTTATCCATATTGGTGTTTTGGATTTGAAAATGGATGTTGTATCTAGTTATTAATAGACGAATTCATGAGATGGAATATTTTCTATAGATGTGTTTTGGTTGTTTATATATGAAAAAAGGTTGTTATGGCTTGAGTGCATTCATAACCTTATTCCCTATAAAAGGGGGTGAATTAGTTGTAAAAAATTGTAGGGTGGCCCAGGAGACAATCCATCTCAAACTCACCATGTATAGTTGTGAGTGCATGTCGACCACAAAAGTTTTTAATCCATGTGGTTGGACAAGAAAAATATTCTTCTTTATTTCTTCTAAGACATAAAAAACTGCACAACAGGTGGATGGTTTGGAAAATCATACAGCTAAACCATGAACATCAAAAAAAAATTGAAAAAACACATTTTATTCTGGTCATTTATATAGGGTTATACACCAAATTACAACACTATTCAATCCTAGTAGCCAAGGGTGTTAACAGGGTGATTCCTCCTCCATGGACATTTCTCCTTCACTTAATATGACATTAGAGTGATATTAGTTGTGAATAAAAGCTCGAGGTAAGTCTCCAACATTGTTTACATACATTTTCGAGAAGATGATTTGTCAGTTCTCTCATATCCATCTGAAGAGCATGAATGAAATTTCATGGGGGTTCATTGACTTGGTGTTTGAATCCATTTTAGTTCAAATAATGGGTAGTGGTTGGAATAATGGTTGTTTTCAAGCTTTAGGTAGATGGTGTACAAGATTTTTCACATAATGTTGATGTTTTATATGTACAACTTGTTGTTCAAATCATCTTAGATTCTAAATGATATTATTTTAAGATAAAAAAAGTAATTTTTACATGAAATTGATCTATGAGACACTTAACAGACATTGATGGGTACGTTGATGATTTGATACTATACCTAGGCCTACCCATGGTATATAGAAAACCGTTGAAAATGTTGAAATGAACAGTTAATCTTTTATAAAGGTTAATTGTTAATGTAAATGAGTATTATTGTTACTTGGTATTTTGGAATGGATAAAGAGAAAATTGAAATGTGAATATGGTATAATTGTTGAAATGACTATGATTATTTCAAAGTTGATTCATGGATTTATGTTTTATTTTTATCATCTTATGGTTTTCAATATAGGAAATTAATATTTTGAAAGTGGGTAATATCTAAAAAAAGAGTTGTTGACCACAATGTGAATATAATGTTTTTATTATTATATTTCAATTCGGGGTTTGAATTGTGTGGGTAGTTTAACCCTTGTGAAAATTCCATGGTGGATTCTTTTAGTGGAATTGAAGAAGAAAATACAAGAGAATCTTTACACATTAGTTATTCCGCCATGTGTTCCATCATGGACTTTAGTTTTTCAATTTTTTTATTTGAATATTGATGTATCAATGTTACTCTTCATTTATTATCAAGTAATAAACAAGACCAAAATAAATAATATGTAATATCTACCTCATATTGATTAATTTCATGATCAAACACTTATTCATCAATACTTTTCCAAAACTAATCTTGATTTTGTATATCATCAATTGAGCTTCATGTAGGAGGAAAAAAATGATATGATTTTATATAATAATTTGATTCTATGAATATATATTGATTACATTGTGTCATTAAAATTTTCTTGAAATATTTATGGCTTTTATAAATAGAGCCTTTAGATATTACATTTTTTTGGTTTGTGGAAGTATTTATAAATGATATTATTAATATTTATATAGAAGTAAAGATAATGATAATTTTACTAAATGCCATAATTTCTAAGGCTGAACATCTTACTCGGGGTATCTCTGATCATTCCACTCTGCTGGTTCTGCTATCCTCCTGGAGGTCTGTCCTGGATAAGTTCAGAATGTATCCTTTCTAGTCTAGATACGAGGACTACCAATGGATAGTCAATGAATCGTGGGGGGAACTGACCCAAGGGCATACATGGGTACCCATCCATAATATGTTATGGAGTATGAATCTTAGGCTCCACGGGTGGTCCAAAAGTATTCTTGCATTTGATAGGATATGGAGCCCATCAAAAAAAATTTCAAGAGCATGGAGACATGTCTGGGGAAGGAGTGGAGTTATCTGAGGTTTGAGGAACTCATGGATAAGAAGGATATCTGGGCTCAAATGATTCTCAAACAGTAGATGATGGCTCGGACATGATCAAGGATTAAATTGTTATAGGAGGGTGACAATAATTATGCTTTATTTCATCCATGTATCAGATAAAAAAGGAACAACATCACTTCCAACATCTTGCTTGAGGATGGCGCATTTACAAATGATAGAGATGTAATTGGGGGAATTGATTCGACGTTCTTTTGGGATCTATTAGAAGCCCCTAAACTGAGGATATACAATGGATTCCCCTCTATAAATGCAGAGATATAGGAATCTATAAAATCATCAGTCTCTTATAGGGACAATGAATGGTTGGAGAAGTTACTAAAGGATGTTGAAATCCAGAAGGCCTTGAAGGCTCTCAGTGCAGAGAATATACCAGGCCCTGACAATTTCTCAGGTGCATTTTTCTAGGATGTTTGGTCCATTGTTATGGGTGATGTTATTTCAGCAATACATAATTTTTTAGAAGTACGAATTCTTCCGTTAGTGGCCCCGGCTACTACCATGGTGCTCATTCCAAAAAGAACGAACCCCTCATCCCTCGTGGACTATAGACCTATATGATTGTCTAACCTATCCTACAAGATCCCAGGAAGTATCGCCAACTCAATAATGTTGGGGCATCTCCCAATGTGGCTATCCATTGAACAACACATATTTGTGAAGGGAAGGTCCATCCAAGGGGTGACAACCATGATGCATGAAGTGGTGAGAGACATCAACATCAAGACACATGGTTCAAATGTGGTGATTAAACTTGACATGAGTAAGGATTATGATAGGATAGAGTGGAGTTTCATCAACAAAGTGATGAAGACTAAGGTATTCTCCTAAAATGACATTGAACTCACTTTCAGATGTTTTAGCTCTATGTGGATGGTGGTATCCTTTTTAGTGAAGACCTATGGATTCATTAAAGTGACCCGTGTATTTTAGCAAGGCGACCCCATCTCCCCTAGACAATTTATATATACACAGGATTGTATTAGCTGTCTCATTAACATAGGAGTGTCTAATAGTGATATCCTTACTTTTAAGAAAAAAATAATCCTCCATTCCATATCCCATTTTATGTTCGCGGATGAAACCATTATCATTCTCAATGGTGGAAGGAAATCAGTAAATGGTGTCAAGAGGATTCTAGAGGAGTATTGTGTAAGGAGTGGGTATATTATCAATAATTACAAGATAATTATCTTTATCTATATCCAGTGAACTTCCAATAGGGTCTCCTGGTTATGCACTACTCTAAATATGCAGAGTGGTTCATTCACTATGGAGTACCTTGGAATGCTTATTTCATCAGAGAGGCTCTGTGCTCATGACTTTGATAAAATTTTGAGCAGAATATTAGGCATGGTACTCAACTGGAAGAACAAATGTATATCTTTTGGAAACCGGATTGACTTAGTTAACTATTTTTTGGAGTTAATTTTCATCAATTCTAGGGATTACACCAATGTTCTGAATGGTTTCATCAACAAAATTGATAATATCCTTGCTAATTTAGTTTGGGAGTCCAAATCCAAATGTAAATGACATTGGGTAGTGTGGGAGAAGATGGAAATGAAAATTCATAATATGGGGATTAATTTGAGAATCCTCAGCAGCACTATGCAAAGTTTTCATGTAAGACTCTCATGGGACGTAATTAGGGGTTGCACGATCTGGGGGATGGAAATTCCTCACATATGGTTGGTCAATCTGAATGTCACTGGAAAACATACTTCTCTATACTATTCCAACATTCATTAACTCATTTGTGACCACCAAATGCATTCACGCTTGATCATTGGGGAAGGTAACATCCCATTCTGGACTCACAATTCGGCAGGTTTGATTATTGGTTTCCCCTATTGTCTTTCCTCCACGATCTCTTTTAGGGAAAAGTTCATCTATCTGAAATTATTTAAGGTAGTTCTTAATGATGAGTTGCGATAAATATTTGACTAAATAGTAATCTACACAGAGCCCAAAAATGCATCTTTACAGCCTCCTCATAATGGGAATTCACCATCAGGGATTTTTTGATGCTTCATTTTGTGAAAGATCAACACAGAAACTATAATGAACTAGTATGGTGCACCAAGATCCCTTAAAAGTACAATTTTCTTACATGGAGAATATGGAGGTAGGAGGTGGAAATAGATGATAACAACTAGAAACATGGTATTATTACAGCCTCTTGATGCCACTATTGAAAATTTACATGGGAGGAAAGCATGTTCTATCTCTTCATTGAAGGATAATGGGCCCAGAATGTCAGGTCCTACTATGGTGGCCCTATTTTGTCCCATGGGCATGCTCATGATGGGGAATCCTTCCTGGATAGGTGGTTTAATGGGACTTCAGAGTTTGGTCCTAGAAGATTGTTGAGATCCATCATCCTTAAAGGCATTTTACTGGTGTCTGTGGTAGGGAAAAAAACAAGACATGTATGAGGGACTCAATCCTACTTCAAGGATTATCTTAGTATGAATAATGAACAAGTTGATTGATATGTCCTCCCTCTTCAATGACATCGATGATTCTCCCTTGTGGAACCTTCTCAAAGAACAATTCATGCCAGCCCATGTCTTCTTAAACAAACTAGAGGGCCAATGGGTTCATTGGAACCCACCAATAAAGGGATATAAGTTTAATACAGATAGTTCATGAATTCTATAAAAAATGGGCGTCATAGGTATGGTGTGGGACAAATAGAGGAACGTCATTCTAGCCAATATGGAGACTTATAGCAACAGTGACCCTCTGAATGTGGGGGAGATAGCTATGCTGACAGGCCTATCCCTATGCATGTAGGAAAACCTTGAGATATAACAATTTGAAACTGAATCTTTGATACTCCATAACGCTTTGCATGGAAAATGTGTTACCCCTTGGAATATATATTATGCCGTTAGAAAGTAAAAAATATTTCTGAATAATAACACATAGGTGGCTCACACAAGGAGAAAAGGGAACAAGGTTTTGGACCATCACACGTCTATGGCATAATTGGGGCTATCTATTCTCCCTAGTACATATATTTTCAAGCCGAATTGGGATAAACTGATAAGAGGATCTGCTTTGGGTCTCCATTATTTTAAACCCCCTTATGATTTGATTTTTTCTGCTATTAATAATATAAATAATTGATGTTGGATAGATAAAGAATGATAAATTTTATGAATCAATTATGATGTGTGAATTTTGGATTCAAAAAGTTTCATTCTTGGACATAAAATCTAATGCAATGGTATATCGTTGGATCCATCAATGAGGGATGCTATGGAATTTCAGCCCAGTCCTTCCACCATAATTGAGTTCTATTGTCAAAATTGTAAATCATAATATTATAAATGGTTTATGAATAATTTATTGCATATATATAATCTACTAACCATGTTAACAATGAAGGGATCCGTGTTCCTCTGAAAAAATGATTGTGAAAAAAAATAAGAAATTGAAGAAAATATTTTTTTAACAAAAATGTATAAACATTAATCTATTGTAGATAAATATTGGTAATATGTATTGATTAATTGAATAAGGAACGAGGATTCAAACTCATGGAGAATAATATGGTGATAGCCTAGCCCTCACAATAATTTATGGTTCTTCATAAAAATTACCCAACTTCTGACATAGATTTAGATGCAGTTATTTATATCATAAGATATATAGATTATTTATCTATGTAAATAATTGTGTGATATCTATATTTATCATAGAATTTAAAAAAATATATTCCAATAGAATTAATTGAATAAACACTAGAGAAGATGGTAAGATATTATTAAATATTATTACTACTCAATAAATTACCAAATTAATAATAAAAACAAGATATTTGATTCTATGATTCAAAATGTTCATGATGAATTATTAATGATTATGATATAAAAAGATCCAAAAATCCTAGTTTTTTAAACGATAGACCTTGAAATCTTGATCAATGTGTAGAAATCATATCTATCTCAATTGAGTGTTGAACCATCTCTCCATGTGAAGATTAAAGAGGCACAAAAAAGAAGATGTGGAGATATATGGTAAGGTTAGAGGTGTCCCTGAGTTTATCATGGATTATGATTGAATGATAATATTAAGAAACAATGTTTGGGTTCTTTACATACCATATTTGAAGGATCTATTATTGGAGGCTCATAATTATTCATTATCTTTTCGTCCTAGGAGTAAAAATATATATAGGGGAGTAAATGATTATTTATTTTAATATGAAATAAAGATATATATAGAAATGTAGGAATCAGGGTTTTTATATGTCAGTATATTAAGTATAAGAGAATAAGTAATAAGGGTTTGTTACAGCCAATGCCCATACTAGAATGGAAATAGAAATACATCACCATGGAATTTATTTTTGTACTTCCCAAAACATCCAAAGGGATCAATGTATATGTGTTGTAGTTAATATTAATATAGAATCATAACGGTTCATATCTTGTAGATAATATTTCCCTCTTGATCATCTTTCTAGAATATACATTAACAAATTTTCAAGATTCCATGGAGTACCACATTCTATTATGTATGATCAGGATCCTCAATTTACCTCAATGTTCTAGTTAAGTCTTCAACATGTTATGGATATGGAGTTTAGTTTCATCAATATATATCATCCATGAATAGATGTCTAGTCTAAGATAACTTTTAAAATACTAGAGATATATTGTTATATTGTTATCTTGAATTCCATGTTGGTTGGGATTAAGACCTTCCTCAAGTCATGTTTTTAAATAATAATTGCTTCCAATCAAAAAATCATATAGATCCTTATGATTCCCTTTATTGAAAGAAGTGCATAACACCAATGTGATCAGATGAAGATCAAGGAAGAAAGATATTGGGACGTAATATAGCTGAGGAAATTGAAAATAAAGTTATATCCATCCAACAACACATCAACACATATCATAGTTGACATAAATGTTATACTAAAAATCATCATGGTGATTTTTTAATTTGATGTTGGTAATAGCTTGTTTTTGAAAATTTATTCGTGAAATAAGATTATGAGATTTGGAATTAATGTTTTGATGATCCCAAGTTATATTGGTTCTTTTGAAAATCATGATGGAGTATGTATGGCTTCTTATCAGTTGTATCTTCCATCAAACCCCTCTAAATTCCATGATGTGGTCTTTGTATTTTTTGTGAGGAAGTATGTACCCGACACCACATGTATTGAGGTTAGAGGTTTTACCACTATAAAAAGATTCCTCTTATGAGGAATAAAATAAGGAGATTCTGGATTATAGAGTTATATTTATACAAAATTGGACCACTCACCTAGTCAATGTTGTATAGAGAAACCACTAATTTGAGGTAGTTGAAAGGGAACTCGAGGGTATGATGAAGCAGAAATGTCCTCCGTTTCCTGTATCAGAGTGGCATAATTTGAAGGGTGAAATTAATTTTAGCATTGTATGAATGTAACGACATATGATTTTGTGAAATATTATTTTAAAATTTATTTAATTTCTTGGGATACATGCAACACTGAGTTTTAATAAATGATAATATACTATTAAAATTATTTTATAAAAATTACCATTTTTACCTAGAAGATAAAAAATGTAGTATAAATAAAAACAGTCACAATAATAAAATTATGAAGAATGGTCTTTGAAATAAGAAATATATTGATATATAAGTATTTTATTTTCAGTAATGTCATTATAATATCAAAATATATATGTTTTTCTCAAAAAACAATTTTATTGAAAAAATAATAAAATAGACTATTCCAAATTATAGAAAATATATTTAAAAAATTATATTCATTTTCTAAATCAACATGTTAAAATTATCTTTGAGTTTATTTTTAAAACTCTTTGGAAACATTAATCTTTTGATGAATAGTAAAAATTACTTATTTTTATTAATAAAAATTATTTAAAGAAATTTCAAGTTACATTTTTTATGATGATGGTTTAAAAAAGAATATTTTTTCAACTATATTATTGTTGATCCAAATTATGTCATATGAATCAATATTATGATAATGTTTCATTTAAAAATGTTTTATACTTATGAAGACACATTGATTTGAAACCCACAATTTCATCATGTACGAGGGTTTAATTTAAATTTAAATTTTATCCATTATGTGAGTAGAATTTTTTAATAAGGATTAAATATTTGGAATAATATTAATTAATATTATATAATAATTACAACTAAATTTTCTTCCATAATAAACATTAAATATAGTAAAAACATTATCCTGGTTATGGTTAAAATGGGGTTATAGGGGATTAAATAAAAAGATAAGGTTTCAAATGGACTAAAATCTTCTAAAATTAATATTTTATTATCCTATTTCTATAATATGTTATCCCATTCTCATGAATGATTCATTTTGGATCTTTTTTTGTTCAATACATTGGTATATCTTATTCATTTAAATTATTTATAGTGTATCATCTTATAAAAGTATACCCCCTCTCCACTACACTTCACACTTCATGTTCCATTAATTTAATAAAACTATACCAAAATTCAATAATTTAACACATTCCTTGGATATAGTGTTATTTTTTTATTTAAATCCCATCTCATGATGGATTTAAGTCCAAACCTAAAGAGGTTGTCTGATAGAGTGGTATAGTTCCTAACCATGACCATTCATTTTATTTATTATTCTTTATCCTCAAAGTATTCATGAATTATGATGAAAATAATAAAACTATTATCTTACATATATTTATATTCTATTATTTAAATATAAAAACCATAATCCTCCTCCTTAAAATCTAGAATGAAATTTTTGATCGTTTGTACGGTAGACAACAGCCTCACAAAATGATGTAATTAATTTTCCATCAATGCCTCCATGTAATGGATATAATGATATATTAAAAGTATATATATTATATTTATCACATACATATACTTTTTAAATTATAATTTATCATCTAACTTTTTATCTTATAGTATTTCAATAAACTATTATGTAGCTCATGTGTACGTGTGGATCACCTACTCTACAAAGCAATGTGACATGTTTTTAAAATTTATTATATCATGGATGAAAATAAAGAAAAATTTGAAGAATATATATGATATATATTATATAGGAATTATTTTTATGGTGAATTATGAGTTACCCATCCCTTATTCCCTTCTCTAAATAATGAAAGTGTTCATTTGTACATATGGATAACCATCTCCATAAATAGAGCAATTAATTTTTCTCCCTCCAACTCGTATGGATTTATATAAATATGATTTTATTTAATATAAATCGTATATATATCATCAATAAAATTATAATTATTGTTTAATATTAATAAATGTACAATTAACAAGTCTACTAAACCAAAATATTAATGAAAAATGAAGTAGATATCACCTGCAACAGTGTTTTAATAATGATTTTCTGATAAATGGGTGATGAAAGATTATAAGTAAGTCATATATTTCATGATATATTTGATTATGGTTCATTAATAGAAATATAAAAATAATATATTCATTATATGTGATTTTTGGATGTGTATTAAGAAATTTCAGACTTGAGATAGCATATTTTAGTCTGACTGGTACTTCAATGAGACACTTTCCATATTCACCACTAGTTTCATTATGGGGGATATATACTACCCATGAACTTATAATATTATCATTCTACTAAAATTATTTCATATAAATATCCATCCATGTTTCATTCCTTAAATTATCAAATAAATAAAAAATTTACCAATGTGTTAAGGGTTTTATGTTACAATATCATTATTTATTAGGGTTGTTTATTATTATGTTTCGAATGTAAATATATTGTAATATAAATATAAAAAACTCATAAATTTTCTTCTCATCATGTTATTTTTTAATATTATATTTTTGCATCTAATTTTCCTCACTTTATGTAATCAATTGAAAAAAATCATAGAAAACTCACATTATTCCACTTTTTGGTCAAAAATACATTTTTATTCTATGAAACTATTTTCAAATAAAATTAAATAATGGACTGAAATTATTTTTAAAGGTAATTTTTTTTCAAATGTTTGAATTATTTTCAAAATTGTTTAAATGCAGTCTTCTTGTACTTTTATGAGGGTGGTATATTTAAATTTTTACTAAAATTAAGAAAGAATGTTTTTTAACATGTAAAACATGAATAATATTTTTTCTCAAAATGAATTATCAATGATTTAAAAATTAAATGACTTGATTAAAATGTTATTTTAAAATAAAATATTTTCATCAATATTTGTGATGTTTTTTATATTTTAAAATTTTATTTTTTATGTGGAATGTGTATTTTCCTTAAAAATGTTTTTAATGATATTTTAAGGGTATTTATATTAATCAATGAAAACAACCCTTGAATTGACTTATCATATGTTATGGATAATATCTAATGATACCAACCATATTATTTATCTAGATAGTTATTTATTTTTATTACAATAGTTTTATGAAATGTGCTGCTTTTTCAATCAATTTTCATATACTTAATTGAGGGTTTGATTTTGAAACCCATTTCTTTTCTATAGGTTATTCCATGATGAAATTTTTATGAAACCAATTTATTAATAAAGGATTATGATATTATGAATTTTTATGATCTTTTGGAATATATTTTTATTTATTTTTTAATGAGTGGGCTGGGAATATTATTTCCCTCCAATGCATTGGGTAGTAATTAATGTTTTACAAGCTCAAATAGAAAATGCGAGGATATCCCAAGCCAAAAGAAGATTAAATGATAAGGTATAAAAATACCAAATCATTGTATAAGATAATTTATCTCAGTTGAAAAATTTGGTACGTGAGATGTTATCCCAAGCCCGATGTAGGTACATGGGTCGTTATTCCAAGGATCACACATAATGAATGTTTTGGCTGGAATCCATCAGATAAGATTTTTTATGATTATCTGTGTGATAGAAATATGTCAATTATAAAAATGATACTCTTTCCATGATTATATAGTTTTATTTCATTATGAATCATGTCCTATGAATTGCCATGATTTATTTTATGAATAATGTTTTTGATCTATGATATATATGGTACGTTTTTAAATTGTATTCTCATGTTCTCATACCATTTCATTTTTGTTTTGTTGATATATCACTAATTTACCTTAATGACCATGTGAAATAACCATTTATTGTGTTTTATTCTAAATTTATGAATAATGTTATTATGATTTAAATTTCCATGAAGGGTGTTCATTATAATTAACATTGGGGGTGTCAATGTGGTTCACTTATGAACTTGTTTTCTTTTTGTATTGAAGAATCACAAAACATTATACCTATATGAATATGGTGTGAATCATTATGTCCTATAACATGTATCTATCCAATAAGTTATAACATTTATTTGTTGAAGGTATGGGTCACTATAACTTCAAATAAAACTTTTTTATGATTTAATTTATTATAAATGGATTTTGTTATCTTTTGGAACATATATTAAATTAAAAAAATTTCCACTTCTAAAAATTGAATATTTTTAAATTGATTCAATATTTCGAGTCATAAGAATTAATATAACATCCCACCCTCCTCATTTAATAGAGTTGAGGTAGAATTTACACAACTCCTTAGGTGACATCCCCAAGATGCGAAATGCATTAAATAAAGTCCAAGGGATTCAATATACTCATGAAATGATTTTCCATTGGAATCTAAAACAACCACAACCAATATAGCACAACCAAAAATCACTATATGTTATAGATATAAATGTAATACATCACAAATTGATACCAAAAGACAACAATACCAAACTATTACATAACCAGTATTAGAGTACCATGCGAAAACCAAGACCAATGTCATAATACAAAAATAGATGAAAAAAACCAACGAACTCAAAGACTGCAAATAAACCAACATAGATACTCCCCACATTCTCTATAATGTAAATACAAAATCCATTCCCATTTATCATAAATAATTACTTAATAAATGTGATACATTTCCTCTACATGTGTCATGGTAAAAAATATCTACAAATTCACCAAAGCACTAAAGAATGGGGTGAATAATGAAACTCAGTAGGTTCTACCCAAATGAATTCTCTACGCACAGCACTACAATAGAACAAGTTATGATTTTAATATAAAAAAATTAAATAGTTTACATCAAAATAAAAAAAATCCTAACAAATCCATTTTTTGAGGGAAAGAAACCAAAAAATTTATTAAAACCATTCCACAATTTTATTTTGGAATAATCCTTTACATTATAAATAACCACATATCTACAAATGCATTCACAGGTGACAGTTACATACTAATGAGAGGTATCTCATCAATCTACCAATATTACACAAGGTAACCATGTACCAGTACCCCCAATGGCACATGCCCCTTCCACTGAGTCTTTTCAATGAAAATGAACAAACACCAACCAAATTATTTCAAACCCTTTCCAAAACAATCATTCCATACCATTTCAATAAAAATATTTTTTATTTAGAACCATTACAAAAAACTATTTTTTGTAAAACAATAAAATAAACCAATTTTAAAATCCTCATTTAAAAATATTTCAACAAAGAACATTCACTAAAATCAAAAAACATCACAAATCCACAATCAATCATTAAAGAGGGATTATACCATGATTCTCATATCAATTTCAGAATCAATCGCAACCAATTAAAAAAATTTAACCATATACTTCAAGTTCTACTAAGAAGATTCGATAGTGAATCCAACTACCTTAGAAACTATGTTGAAAAAAAATGCATGGAATCTTTAACAAAATTGGGTTAAACCTCTAAAAGCATGCCTCATATAATGTTCTCTACCATCAAAATATCCATATCACATCATTAATGGAATCTTCAATCATATATCAATCCCTAATGGACTAGATCTATATATATATGATGTTGAGGATGAATATATCTATGTAAATCAACCATGAATATAATCATAATACATAATCTGGCCTTCAAAGCACTATTTTTTTCAATGGATCGCGAAAAAATCAAAGAAAATCATCTACACATTCTTTAGGAGGAGATAAAACTAAGTTAGGGTTAGAAAATATGATAAATGCTTGTTTTAATGGTAATCATAAATGCGACCCACAATTTTAGGATCTAATTTTTAACCATGCATGGTTTAGGTGTACGAATTGGAAAATCATGTAAAAATCATTCTTCCACTATCTCCAAACACCATCACATGGTCAGATCTCACAATTAGACAATCTTTTATCTTACCATGATTTTCCCTATGTGCTAATTTTCATAGTTACTCTTGGGTGCTGGCATGGTTTATCCAAACTGTGCACCTAACTATGCTTCTTCACAATATACTATTCCTTTCTTTGCACAGTTTTATATAGGAGTTGAATGGTTTCTACTAATCATTATAAAACTGTGTGCCACTATAAAATCCCCAAAACATTCCAAAAAGTCTTTCCCACCTTCCCAAACTTCACCAAAACACTTTACATATGTAAAATACATAATGAAATGGGAACATACATAAAATTGGGGGGGTGCTAAATTCACCCCACCATTGTCCTTTCCATACATGGTAAGTTCAAAATGATCAACATCTTACAAGATTTCATTCCATTTCTTAACCATTTATTTCACCTAATCCCATGTTTTTTCCTAAAGCTGAAAATGTTTCCCTTAAACATACACCAGATTTATTTTTTTCCCATAAATGGATTTTTATTGATTTTATGAAATATACACTAATATATTCACCAATGATGTATATGAATTTTGACCAATGTGATCCCATATAATATTTGGTTTATGATAAATATGATATTTCTCAACTATGATATTTGAAACAAATTATGATATGAACTAAACCATGATGTAAAATTCAACAAATATTCCACATCACCAACCCATTAAAGAATCTCAAAAGGAAATATGTATTGACAAGATAAAATTCCTTGAAACCAAAAATGAAAATGGACAAGACATGGAGAGATTCTTAAGAACACATGATCACTCACCTCAGATGACAACAACCATCGACGATGATCTGTATATGATTTCAGATGGCTCTTATATCTCTGTATCTTTTTCTTAATAAAGTAAATATTTTTCATTATATATTATATAATTATTTCTCCATCCATTGGAGTTTGACCTATTTCCACCGAATGAAGTAGAGATCAGTAAGGAATCAAATGAAATTATTCAAAAGTAATCACATGTATCGAGGGTTGATACATTTTTTATGAGGACTCCACTAATGGTACATTCTCCTCAAATGAGCCAAAAATATACATTACAAATGCCCGAAGGATGTCTTTCAAAGAAGTTAACACCCATTCTGATTTTCCATACATTTGAGGATAATATTCCATACTCAAAATAAAATGAGTCTCAATTTCATGTTTTCAAGATTTTCAAGAAATGAGAATTAAACCTCAAATATAGGTATGATACATTCAAAACTAGTACTCCATTTTAATTTTCCACATCTGGGATATTGATTATTTCCAATTCATACAAAATATGAGATTCATGAATAAAAATGTAATGTGATAGATTTATGTGTCAATCAACTATCTCCCATATGGAATATTTTCTTAATTGTTTATGAGAGACTTTTTAGAAAATTATTGGATATCTACTCCCATTTCCAAAGAGGAATAACTAATGACTATGACATTAAAATTATTCGTTGAATCTCTTCCTTATACAACTAATATATTAGGAATTTTAAGATAAAATATAGCACATTAATTTTCATGTGGACCCACTAAAATTGTGTTTTAAATTCCTTATACATATTTTTTATTATAGGATGAATATCCCATCTTGAATCATGGTATTCATGAATAAGTTTCTCATGAAAAGCCATATGTATAACCTGCTGATTTCAAAACAAAAAATACTAAAAACTCATCATGCTTCCTTCCCAAAATAGTCTTCACACTATTGAGTTTTTAACTCCTAAAAACAATTATAATTTCATGATTGTTACTCTTTAACCCTCTTTACCAGATAATGAACCATATAAATTTAAAGAAAAATAATGCACTACCTCTGTCTTCACAATCCTTGTGCTTGTCGCTATCACTGACATCAACTTCTACTAATCTGAGGCCTATTATTCCAATTAAATGTATGAATTATTTCCATATGCATCTTCCTCCAAATTTTCTCAACATGTAGTATACATCAAGCCAACTTCTATTATTTGTAGATACTCTATCTGTAATATTTTTCATAGGTTAAATCACCTTGTGGGAACGTATTTTTCACTCTCTTATGATCTATAAATAACATAAATTTATCACTGAAGATGTGATGACTCAATGTCTTCAAATCATTGACTATGGTAGCTAACTATAAATCATGTATTGGGTAGTTATCCACATCAAACGATTCCCAAAATGATCCATATGCAACAACATGATCTCCCCACATGAGAACGTATCCCAACCTAGATTCTGAAGCATCATAATAAACCATGTATCATAGTATTTCTTTTGTAAATATCAATATTGGCTCTGATTTAAGGTGAACCATAATATATTAAATGATTTTTGATATTCCTCATTCCATTAAAATGGAACATTGTTATGTTTCAATGATTTAATCCACATGAATAGTCATAAAAATCATGAAAAAAGGGTCATTAATAACAAACTAGAACATGTAAACAACATATCTTGAAGATAATATTTTGAGGTTTCCATGAGATAAAAACGACAATATTTTATGGATCCATAGAAAATCCTCTCCTAGAGACTACGTAGATTAGTAGGAATACCTCTTATATACCAAATTAAATCTTATATAATTGGGAATACATATAATGAACTATCATCACATAGAACATTGTCATTATATGTTTCTCATGATCAGCCCTTTTCCTTCAATACACCAATATATCACCCACAAACCAGAAAATAAAAGAATCCATATATCTTGAAATATCTGATTCTAAATTCTAAAAATACCACTGTTTAATTATTAAGATCAAAAGGAAGAACCACGTACTCATAATGGCTATATCTACATCTAAAAGATATATTGGGATTATCCTCCCTCCCAGCCCACAATTAGTGATATCATGATTTTAATAGAATTTTTATGAAACATTGGAATTCCCTCAATTGATGAAAGAGATAATCAATTTCTGAATTTAGATACTAATTCATTGTCTTAGCTTGGTAAATATTATCATATTCCATGAAAAATAGAAGAGTTAAATCCATATTTTGGATAAAAGACCGGTGATTCCCACAGAGACGTGCTTGGTCGAATGAATCATTTTCCTTTCATATAATACATCAGTACATTAAATCCTCTTAATTATGTTTTTGTTATCCTATAACTCAAAATTAAAAATATTAATGGTCCCCAAAATGATATCATTCATAAAATCCCCTAATCCTATGGATTCAAACACTAAAATGTTCTAAAAAAACACTCTAAAACAAATTAAAACCCACTAGAAAATTTCAATTTTTGATCTATTCCCTTGATCCCAGAGTCAAATATTATAATTGGTTTGAGATCATTCCAATTGATTATGTCAACAAGCTCGTTGAACCTACCTTGAAATTTTGGTCTCCATTAAAGATATGCTAGACACCATCACCGGCTATAAAAAACATTTTTCTTATAAAAATCATTGTGATATTTGAACAAATTAAACCAATAAAACCCTTTTATTATGTCAAAAACAATCATCTCATAAATAGGTAAATTCCATATCAACTATTCTCCTTAAAAATTTATATAATATCCTTGATACATAAAGGCTACACGTTCTCCTTAACCAATATGAGTATGATGTTTCAAAACAAATGTTATCATCTAAACAAGAAACCCCATAAAATTTATATATTGAGAAGAAATAAAAAAGTGGGATGCATATATATTTAAAAAATATTTCATAAGGAAATAAATCAAATGAATCATACCTCTCACTGTCACTGGTCCAAATTAATCATCCAAAAATAACTTTCTCATCTCTATACAATTTCTTACTCACTCCACTTTATTCTCAATTTCCTTATTGACATTACCATTTATGAAGAGTCATGGAATTCCAAGAATCCCAAGGATATCTTAGTTCTACTAAAAATAGGTATTTTTTAACCCATGTCTTGTCAAGGTATATGAAGTATTTGAAATATGAGATGTGTCTCTAGCACACCACCTGGGATTATTACGACAATAGCATTTAAGATTCCCCATTTGGTTTTAATAGTGTAATGTTCTATGTGGTTCCGTACAATAATGCTTTATGTGATCAAAATATCCACATTTCAAATATCTAAATTTAATATTGGGTTTTGGAGAAAGATTAATTGATCTAGCCATTTGATTCTGAGTCATCCCACTACCTTGGATGTATGTAACCATCATCTGCTTGATCCTAACATTATAGTACCCGTTGTTCCTCATAGATATAGATATTCTCTCTCTATATATAACTCATGAGATTTTTTTTTATTATTCCACCATCACTCTGCTGACCATATATTTATAATCTAATTTACAAATCACATAAATTGTCGAGTGAATCTCTAACATTAACCCCAAATATAAAAAATTTCTTCCAAGGATGCAATAACAACAAAATCGTGGGAAAATTGGACTAAATTTGTAATTTTATCCAAATACTATATCATTGAGAAATTATTCTTAGTCAAGCTCATACATTATGTTTTTTCTATAAATAATGATCATGATATGATAGAGTTATTCTGAACAATTCTTCAAAATCCTCTCATACAATACTTTCGTCTAATTTATCTTGGGAGCTAAATATAACCATTGGATTGAATGGTCCCTTGAATATACATCTCTATCTTATCATTCAACTTCACATGTATGTTATGGTAATTTATGATTTGATTCATCCTATTAAGTCACCCCTATTCTTTCTATTATTTTAAATCACCAAAAAAATATGGGTGGATTAATCTTCCAGAACTAAAGATAATGATACAATTTCTATGGTCCACCCCTTATGTTCCCTATACCCAACATTTGAAAATCTGGGAAAATACTCTGAATAATTTTTCTTTTTCAGATATGGCTCTAGTGAAACCACATTCTCTTTAACCTGTTCTGACTAGTTTCTTATACGCATATCAGTTACCATTTCTATAACAATTAAAAACCTCATTAATATCACTCTCTAGATAAAAAATTCATAATAATTTCAAATTTACCACATCACAACTGTCTCAACAAAAAATTCCAAAAACCATCATTTTATATTTTCAACCCATTTTTTAAAATTCCCTCATGCTTCTAAAAGTCAAACCATTTAAAAAATACCACAACCATTCCATTTTCAAAATCTCACATTTGAAAATAAATTTCAATTATTTTAAAAAATAAACATGTGTTACCAACAATAAATTATAACTCAAAATGAAATTTTTACTCTTAGTGGGAATTCAATTCTATTAATGCATTCCATGATGATCGCATTGTTATAACCAATGATAATGAGATTATAACACGTATAGGTGTCTCCAACACACTTATATACCCAAAACCCAAGGAATGTCATGTTTAGAATAAATAGCATATCTATGCATTTTTATAATCTACACATCATGTTTTAACAATAATACTTGTTTCTACCATTCAATCTCAAAGACTTATCGAGAATGAATTTTTCATCTTCAAGACCGATACAACTAATACCAAAGGATAAAAAATACCCCATGTCCTAAAAGATTTATACCGACCAAGATTGATTCCATTTCTAACTCAAATAGAAAACAATGATGATACCATTTGTAACATCCCACCCATCCCCATTGTTTTGTGTCATGGTGGAATTTCTACTATGCCTATGGTGACATACCCAATATGCCAAAGGCTAGAAATAAATTTCAAGGGCATCACTAAAATTGGTGGATGATTTTACAATGAAACTAAAATAACCACAAACAATATACAATAACCTAAAACAACTGTATGATTCATGATACCATTTGTATACAACAAGTATTAATACCAAAAGGCTGAAATACAAAAACAGACCATACCAAATATTAGAGTACCAAGTGAAAATAAAGACCAATATCCCAATACCAAACAGAAGACAAAACCAACAAAAAATATCAATGACTCCAAATACACCAACATATTAAATTCCCACAGTCTTTATATTCTAACTCCAAAATCTATGAACATGTATTATGAATCATCACTAATGAAATATGCTACTTTTACTTTACAAATCACTTGATAAAAAATATTAACCAAAGCACTAATGTGGCAAAGAAGGGTGTGAGTAATGATACTCTTTAGGTTTTCACCAAATTGCATCCCAATTCAATCCACTAAGATAGAACAAGTTATCCTATTTATATAAAACAATTTATATATAAAAATTTAAAATAGTTTATATCAAATCCAAAACATTTTTTAAAAGAATCTATTTTTTCAGGGAAAGAAACCAAACTATTTTTTAAAAATATACTTAATTTAATTTTTACAGAACATGTTTCATTCCACATAATCACATAAACACACATGCATGACTAGATGATAGTTCCATACTCATTGTAAATCTCTTATAGATCTACCAATTTATCAAAAGGAAACTATATACTATTATCCACAATGGAACCCTCCCCTTTTATAGGGCTATGTCAATAATGCAACAAAATTATACCAAAAACACACAAAAAAACCATGCCCAAACATTTCACTCAAAAAAATTTATTGAAAAACATTCCACAAAACAATTTTTATAAAAAAAATTGGAAAAAAAATTAAAATTCATCATTTTTAAATCATTCAACAAAGAACATTGTAAAACAATCCAACAATTTCACAAATCTATAATCCGTCAGCAAAGAGGGCTCCAACCATGATTTTGAAATAAATATCACAATAAATTTTAAGAACATAAAATTATTTGAGACCTATTATTCATGTTATAAAAAAAAGAGTCAATAGTGAATCCACCTACCATAGAAACAATGGATAAAATGAAGAACAACATGATTTATTCAATAAAAGTACATTAAATCTCCAAAAACCCACCATAGATCTTGTTCTCTAACATCAACACAACTATATCCCATAATGATTGACACAATAGAACATATATGTATACCGAATGGAATATATATTTGAATATAAGAGGGTGGAGAATTATATATATAAGTAAAACCACCCTTAACAGATACATATAAAGCTATATGGCCATCTATGCATTAATATTATCCAAAGGGTCTCCCCCAAATTGAATGGAAGAGTTCCCAAAGAATATAGGAGTAGGGAAAATTTTTTGGGGTTATTAAAGATGAAAAATAGAGGTTTAGAGTTACTCCCAAATGTGATACACAATTTAAGGATCTAATTTTTAATTGTCCATGTTGTAGGATAACATATTGGAAAATCATATGCAAATCTTGCACCAGAAACTGTCTCCAAACAAGCATCGTAGGGTTGGCTCACATAGGAATAGAAACCATGAGATAAACTATTTTTACCCTCTATTATAATTTTCATTGTAACCCATGGGTGGACGCACAATTTGGATAAACCACAGACCTAACCATCGCCATACCAATTGCCTCAGTCTCCTTTACACATGGTCTTGTAAGTGTCACACAGTTTCTACAAATTGTGATCAAACCATACACCAATATAAAAGCCCCAAAATGATCTCAAAGTCTTTTAAACACGCCCAATATCTCAAACAATCACTATAAATACATAAAATACAAAATGAAATGGGTAATAAAATGAAAATGTGGGGTGTAATAATTAATATTAGGAAATAAGTTAATCTTATGTGTTGATAACAGTGAATTGTAACCATGGTAAAAATTTATCATGTCGGCTAAGGGAAAATGGGTTGAAAAGTGTTAAAATAAAGGGATATGTATTTAGGGAAACTGAATAAAAATTATTATATCATAATGTTTCAATCAATTTCAACCATATAATCCTAGTAATTAGATATATGATATTTTTCAGACACTTTACTTGTGTAAGACTTATATTACATAATAAAATTATCAAATTTTTACAAATTTTTCACCCAGAGACTTATATAGGGACACCTTTTGTCCAATATTATCAACATTTCATAGTCCACATACCAATTCCAATAAAAATAATACCTACACAACATACATTTTCTGACCTCCATATCCTTGACTCACAAAAATCAACTTTAAGTTGTCATATATTGAAATGTAATGGATATTACCAAAGGAAGACATATATGTTTTAAGTGATATTTTCATGTTCTGTTATTCCAAAACATCCTCCAAATATCCGGAAAAAATTATAGAATAATTTTTTTGTATAATTATTATATTGAGATGTTTTAATGTTAATGGCACATTTATTTTATATCTCATTTCCAACCTATATAAAATGAAAACATTACTTTGGTGTTCGAGTAGACTAGTGCCCCATGAAAGATGTATTTTCTTTTCTATTGAATCTATTTTTATTGTCTATAAAATTTAATAAAATGAATCTAGATGATATCAATAAAATTATAAAAATTATAATTGTGAAGGAACCATTTCATAACACATTTATCCATGGTAAATATGCTTAAGTAATTTTGGAGAAATATAACGAACAACTGGATGTGGTCGGCGTAAGAAAGAAAAATTAAATGAACGAATATAAAATGAGAGTAAAATCCATAATTAATTTAATAGAGATGAAGAAAAATTAATAAAATATTTAATAATTTTAAATGGACAATTCATGATGATATGTCTTGTCTAACAAATAAGGTATCTAAAATAATGGGTTTTCATCTCAATTGTTCTCCATAAAGACATATTTAATATTGTGAACCTAATTTATTTTAGATAGTTTATATGAATCAACTTTGAATAATTATAACTTTAATTACTGTTTATTCATTTTATTTAAAATTTAAATACTTTTTTTATATTTTAAGTGGTTTTGATAGAAATGCTGTAAAATCTATAAAGTTTTATTCTGAAATCTCACCCTCATTCGTGACTATTCATGTTTAAAATTATGTTGGAATAATTATATTATTTTATCTCCATAAACACCTTATATTTTCTTCTCTTGTTGATATTCACAGGTTTCGATATTTCTTACAATTATTCCTCTATTTGTTTCTCAAAATACATAATGATTGTTTTAGGAAAAGACGGTCATAATTATCTTCCTTTGGCCGATAAACCTTCTGTTCCAAATCCACATTATTTAACATATATTTAAAAATTTGTTTCTATATTTTGGTAATTGGTAAAGATATTTTACTACTATATTATAATTTTTATGATTTTTTTTACAATTAATCTTTTTTTAAACTTTTTTTTTAATTTTACAAAAGTGTGAAAATAATATACTTTTAATGAGTACAGTGTCAATGGATTTTTTCTCATCTATATGCATTATTATATACATATATATATAAATATTACACTATATGACTCAATTTTTTATCTATGAAAATTATTCTTCAATTATAATTTCAGGTTTTCATTTTTAATATTTAAATAAATGGCTATTGTATTTAAAAATGATTGGAAAGTAATATCTTATTACGAAAAATGTATTTTATATTCTAATCCAAATTTCTTCAATAAATATTATATATTTTAAAAAGTGTATTATTTTTAAAATAATATTTTCATATTATCTTCGAATTCACATTAAATTATTTTTTAATAGATTTTTTTACATTATTCTTATAAGAATGTTACAAAATGGTTATAGAATGTACATTTTAATTTTTTATTTCTATTTAAAACACTAATTAGGAAAAGATTTTTCAGAATTTCAATCCATTATTTCTGTTGAGTTTTGGATATTCTATCAAATTTTACTGATTTATTGATTATAATATATTTTGGGATCATCTAATTTCAGGTGATCATGATCAATGACACTCTCTATTGTTCATTAATTATCAATTCCCCCTTTAAAATGAAAATTCTGTTGAATCATGTATATATTTATAATTTCAATATTTTATTAAACATATTCCATATCAATATATAGTTTTATGTGAATAAATCATATTAAAAATATTTAATTTACTATGGAAATAAAAATGTTTTGTATTATTGATTCAATTATTATATTAATGATTGATAAAGAAAAATGAATATGTAACATATTTTTTATTTACTTTTTGATGAATTCATTAGATATATTCATGTTATGAGTGAGTCCTTTTTATAGATATCCTCTCAACGCATAAACAGGTCCCATGAAGATAAAATAAATTGGCATTTCTTGTTGTATAGGGGCCCATACAATAACATTGCTGTCACACAAGGCCTAGATTGTATGTAAAATTTCTTGGAAAAAATACATGATGGAATGGTTCTGAATGTGTTAATATGTGGCCATGATGAAAATATCATATCCTATTATATGTTGTATTTCCTTTATTATGACTTCTATCATTATTATCTATTATTAATCATATTTATTTTTTCTTTATAATTATTTTGTATCTCGAGTTATTAACTAAATGAAATATTTACTGATTATCCCCTCTTGCATGCTTTCATACCTTTTATATTCATGATAAAATTCGTTTATATGTTTCCCAAATTGTTAATCTAATACCACATTTTATTTCTTTTTCTTTTTCTTGGGTTATGAATTATTATTCATTGAATGATCATTAAAGATGTGAGAATGTTTTTAATTCTTTGTTTCATTTTTAGAGTAAAATATGGAAATCATGTGTGGATCTATTTTTCGAAGACTTCTAAACTGGTTTATCCTTCATTTTATGATCCCTTATTTATTGTCCCAAAATATTATAGTGAACATTGATTTTAAGTTACTATATTCATGTTTGATAGAAATATTTCTCCACAAACTCACATTTTTAACACCAACATTGACCATATAGTGTCCTCAAACTCATAATTAATTCTTCATGATGTATTCTTATTAAATATGGAACTCACTATACATTATCTTAAGAATCATTTTACAGTGTCCAATGACCACATAATAAAGATCTAGATCACCATTATAATTTCACCCCTCATCCATTTCACACTTCATAAGGTCAAATTCAACTTAGAAACATTATTATAGGTCATATTATTATTTTATATAGTCTCTAAATTCAGATTTACAAAATTATATATATTTATTTAGATAATTTACAAACCTCATCAATGAATTATTATTTTCATACATGTGAAATAAACTATTGACATCATCCAAAGTCTCTCTTTTACCAGATATAAAAGTTTTTATACTTGGATCTATATGGATGGTTCCACATCAATTTAATTATATTTATATCCTTAAAAATACTTCTTTGATATCACATTTATTCATATTTGTTCAAAAAACAATCATACTAATATACAGAATGCTTTATAGATTCCACATAACTAATCATTGATTCTTTTTTGAAATAGCTCTTGAAAAAATATATTTAAACAAGTGTTGATAAAAAATACAATATCATACTCACATGGGATAAAAAATTCCCTCGTTTGGATTTCTTTATAATGCCATCCATTACTTCTCACCCTTATTAACAAAAATAATTATGTCAAAATCTATATTATATTCTATCAAAACCCATCAATGAGAAAATACATGAATCAATAAACACAAAATCTATACAAGTAGTAATTTTGGCTATTACCACGACACAAAAATATAGATATAGAGGTCATAACTGTGGCTATAACCCATAACCATGGTTTCAACTATCTGTGGAACATATTAACATGGTTATAATATAACCCTTTTTTCATCTTTTAAAGTGGCTATTGCTATAGTGTCCAACATGTAAATAGAACCTATAGCCACAGTTTTGGAAACTCTGGTAATAGGTCACACAGTTGTCCACTTTGGTAATAGCTCGCACAGTTTTCCACTATAGTTATAGGGTCTATTTCCATGGAGGAAAATTGTGGCTGTAGTACTTCTAAACCACATCTCCAGATTAAAAATAAATATCTTCCAACTGGATTTGATCTCCATGCCACCCCTACCATGGATCAGACACCTTACAAAAACACTATTTATATCTTTAAATATATATATATATATATATATATTTATATATATATATGAACCAAATAAATAGGAAAAATCCTGGAAATAGATTTTCACACCATAATCCTTCTTGAAAAATTTTCTCAAGTTTGTTTGCTAAACCTATCATCACAGGTTAGAGAAACAGTGGGTATAACATCTATAAAAATTACACTATAACTATGTTTTAGAGAAACTGTGGTTATAACTTGCTGAAAAATACTATATATCCATGGTTTGGTATGAACCATAGCCATAAACCTTGATAAAATACTATATATAGACATTTTTATACAAACTGTAGTTATAGCCCTCGAGAAAAGTCTCTATTGCCTTGGTTTTAAACAAATTGTGGCTATAGCTTTGGAAAAAACACTATATATAAACGATTATAGACAAACCATCACTATAACCCTAAAAAAGACTACATAGCCATGGTTTTACATAAAACATGGATATACGTACATTTTTTAGCCACGGTTTCACAGAACTGTGGCTATGGCCTTTGAAAATGTTCTTTATAGAATCAATTTTATATAAAACCATCTCAATAGACATGGTATAATTACCTATTGACATTGTTTATGAATACCATGTCTATAGGTTCGTGGATATATCATAACATTTTAGTAGTGCTGCTTATGTGATCTTGGGGTATAATATAATAGTAGATATATATATATATATAAATGACTTCTTTAAGAAACTCCTTCAATAAATCCTCATTTAGATAACTATAGTATAAAATTATCAAAATATATATTATATAACTACCTATTCTATATTCTATCCTTAAACACATTATAATATTTCCCAATCATATACAATGGTTCATTCCATCCATTATTAAATAAGATCTTTATGAATTTATTAATATAGAAATACATATAATAAAAACTCAAAAAATAAATCCTTACTCTTTGGATGTGGGGTGCACTTCAATTTATAGTCTTTGATTCTCCAAATATTTATTATTAGGGTAATATGGGAAAATAATTTTTTATCATTAGATGGAAAAAATTTCAATTTTAGAATGACTATATTACAATTTTCTATCAAAAAAGTGTATTTTATATCCTTATATTTTCATTTGGTATATATTACAGTGTTCTTGGATAGGTTTGTGAAATATTTTTTTTATCTAACCTAATTATAAGAGAATGTTTATAAAAAACATACAAATTAAAAATCTATTAAAACCCATATCTTTAATACACATTATTCATTATTTATTACATAATGATACAATTATGAAAACCCTATAATATTTTGAGTACTAGTTTCTTTAGTGAATTTGGTACCTTGCATAACAACTTTAAAATAAATTTAATGAAATAAATATAAACTTTATAATGTGTCTTAATATTATCATGATACAGATAAAACTACATTAGATAGCCTAGGGGAATACATAAAAAATTGGTGATCTAAAATGATTAGTTTTGAGAAAATCAAAGTATTTCTAGATGAAATTAGTTGTTTTGAGTGAATTAGAATTTGAATTATATATAAAAGGGGTTACAATTGTAAACATGGACATCATATCATCTTTTATTATCATAACATGAAGAAAACATAATATTATGGAAATAAAAAAAATCTCATCATAAATATATGTCTAGGATAACTTCTATTATAACATAACATTGTTAGATTATTATAACCCCTCATGCACCATACATTGCATATCATGAGATAAAATCATTCCCAATAGAATATCAGGGCATTAAAATTCATTTCCCAACCGACACATTCATATGAAGAACATGAATATGTTTTAAACATGTATCTTACTACATACTTATGGTTTTCATAAATTTTTACCCCAAGATTAAGGAGTGTGTGTTATATATAAGGAATTAGCGGAAAAAATAGCTATAGTTTCATCTAGTGTAATTACCATGAGTTTAAATGGGGATGTGAATTCACTACACAAAAAGTTGTCATGGAAATTTATTGGATAATTATATCATTATAGAGGAGATATAATAATATTTATGGAATCGATTAGTTAGATTGTAATGGGTATCTCATAATAAGTAAGTCATGTGGAAATTAAGAGGGATGTGTGAAAATATATTCCAACATGAAAAATTTATAATCAAAAGACCTAATTTGAATATGTTCCTTGAGTAAATAGGTGAAAGATAAGGATCCCTTTCTATGAGTGGGTATATCTTTATGTTTTAGAGGAGATTCATAAGAGTTTTAGGGAACCACGGGGGGATATATAGAGGGAATAATATATTAAATTCATTCTATATGATTTCTAAGTGAATTGGAATTTGATGTTGGGTTGGTTTATATATGAATTGATAGGATAATTCTTTATTAATTTCCAAACATAGGGTTGTTTTGGTGTGAGTGAAAAGGGTCTATCTAGTACATTTAAGGTAACTTCATATCTTTATTAGATAAAATATTGAGTGAGACTCCAAATAATCATACAACATCCCTTATTTGTATATTAGTGAGTTTTTCAGGAAATAAATTATTCTTGATAGTAATGAAATGCAATAACATCTAAGGTGATAAACAACCACCCATATGGAATTAGTTCTGTTACTGGTCTTTGGAAGTCTAAAAAATTACATGGTTATGTTTTATAATTTTCATACTGGTATGGTCAATGGTGTCATCATTCCCATAGTCTTCTACCATTTCCCTTTATATATCAACCAACTGACCATCAAGAAAAAATCATGTAATATCCCTCTTCATGTTAACCCTCCAGATGTGTTACCTTAAATATATAAATATCATATTTCTTCATGGATAAAGAAAGAGGGGTTACCTATATGAATCATATATAATTTCCCTCTTTAGATTTAGTTTTTTAGGGATTCATATCTAGGTTCCCAATCTTATTACTCCATATTAATCAATATCGAAAACCAAAATATTTTCTACCATTTTCTATGCCAGATAAATGTACTTATAGACCTCTTGACCAACTTAATAATGGATTGTTGAGATGTTATTTGAGAGAGTTAAGATGAAAATACTTTTATAATTCTGAGATATATACAATGTATGTCCATGAATATTTATCTCTTTTAGTCCTAATCATGTATAATGTGGGATGATACTTTCTATGGAAAGAATTAGCCACATTGTCATATGTAATCGGATTAAAATGGACAGAAAGATCACTATCATCGATTGTCTCCGAACACCTCCACTAGATAATATTGAGATCTGTTTTTGGGAATATATACTTATATATTTTATGATCCATATATATGACAAACTTCTCCTATTGTGATTATGTCACAAAATCATTAATAGGAAGATTAATTCAGCCAGTTATAAATTATATGATTGGTTGTTTTAATAATGAGTCATTAATATTTTGATGGAATATGATATAACATATTAATCCTTCCTCAAATAAACCCCAATACATTTTTTACGCTTCACTATAGATCAAAAATCATTCACTACTGGTGGGTAATGTGATAAAAGGTTCAGTTAATATCTTATTATTTATCACATAAAATATTTATTTTGATTTATCACTCTAGAAAATAAGTTTCCCTTTCATGTTTTCTTGGTTAGTGGGCCTAAAAATCATAATATGTTTATTAAAAATCATCTATATTACCCATATATTCCATCTAAACTATGGATTTCCACCACCAAGGATGGTCTGGTACATACTTCTATTTCCACTATTTTGGAAGGATCAAAGGCTATCCCTTTTATGGTGATAACATTCCCTTAAGAATGTTACTTATACCATACAAGACTCAAATTTACAATAATTTGAAAATAACTATTCCCTTTTGAATTTATTTAGTATTGAATTCAAATACTCATCACAACCCTCTGTGATTTTGGAGTAGATAATATATTATCTATAAACACTATCAAACATTTCTCATGGAAATCTCTACTAACTATTAATATAGTCCTTTTAGACTGTCATAGAGTTAGTGAGTTCTAATAGAATCACTATAAACTCATAGATCACATATAATGTACTAAACTAATTCTTGATGATACTATCCTTATTAACCTTTACAAGATAATATCTTGACCAATGAATAACCTTAGAGATGTACTCTAATCTCTATAGCTAATCAAATAATTAATCTATAAAAGTAAAAGGAAATATGTTTTTATCATTATATTTTGACCTCATGTAAATTAATACATATTTTTATTGTACCATCATTCTTTCTATAAAAAAGGAATGGCCCACCCCATGGGGAATAAATTTTTTATATAAACCCTTCATTCAGAATCTCATTTAATAGTTTCTTCAATTCATGTTTTTCAAAAAAGTCATTTCTATATAGATTAATGGTTATTGTAAATTCATTGGGTATATGTTTTTTTGAGAACTAGGCCTCTTATCTATGAGTAAGAGTAGTGAATTATTTATGGAAACATGTTAGTGAATTCCCATTGGATGGGGTATTCTTCATGGATCATCATTTCCTTATTCAATAAAAAATTTGAGTGTGATACTCTTGATAACAAGGAAATTATATACATGCATGAGATGATGATACCAAAGAGGAATCATCCTTTTTATTACATTTTTATATAATTGGAGGGTGATTACTGATATAAAAATGGATTTACTTCTCTTTGGAAATTATTTTGGATCTATATAGGGAATTCCTACCCATACCCATAATATCATTGAATTAATATACATGGGGCATCAAAATATTTTCTTGGAAATTAAAACAATAAATTTTTATAGGGGATATTTTATATAATTTCCATAAAATAATTTCCCCATTTTTTAATTTACATTGATAGCTCTACTTACATGTAATTCATTGGTGTTTTGGGTAGGTAGACTAAAAATTCATGATTGGAATAAATTTGAACAACCATTGTAACATATGAAATTTTATATTCATGAACTAATGATAATCCATCCATTGATTATTTTATTCTATTTTTAATAATTTACAACAAATAAAATAGATATAATGATGAATATTTTAATACTATTAAATATATATAAGGGAAACTTTAAACATTTAAGGGTTAATTTTTAAATAATATGTATTTATTAACGTAAGAATTTATGTGTTTTAATAAATTTTATCCATGATCTATTTCATAATTCAATGTCCTATGGACATTTTTTCCACCTAATACAGGTTTGTAATGAGCATGATAATTTAGAAAATAATATCTCAATGAGTGCAAAACCAAGTGTACAGTAACTCCCTTATCTTGTACCAGGTGATGATCATGTCTTCCCCAATGTTCCCTTTTCGAAGTTATTACCCCCTATGTAAAACTATTCGTGCTGAACATATTATTTTACTATCTAGATAGAGATGCATTTTCTTGAAAATTAATTTACTCTTTAACAAATATATTTTTGTTATTATATGTTTAGTATTTTCCATAATTCATTCACTAGGGTTATCCAATCCTAATCTTAAAAGTCACTATAATTTCCTATAAAACCAGGTATGAAAATCCATATCATTAATACACTATATCCATGATTTATTATATAAATATTCACTTCATAAAACCTAATAACATTGTAAGTACCTTTGTCTTTGGGATATTAGGTACATGAAATAACATCTTCAAAAATTAATCCAATGACATAAACATAAAATCTATAACATTTCATTAGATTATCTTTCTCATTCTAAAACTATATGGCATAACATGGGTAAGTTCATCAAAAAGGGATTGGATATAAATCCTAGAAAGGGAGTAATAAAATTATAACATGATTAAATTAATACATGTAATTCAATAGGTATATCAATGAAAAATTAAATTGGTTATAATCATAAACATGAACATCATAACATGATATACGAAGATAACATGAACGAAACTTAGGAATGATGAAATAGTAGAAAACAAGATAGCATAAGCATAATCAAGGATAACCACCAAGAAAACATGATATAATGTTCTTAAGATAACCTAACATTAACCAATCATGGAATCTCAATAGATAAAAACATTATCCAATGCATTAGAGGGGGATATAATTCTATCTCTCATTTATCCCTCTCATGTCATGTATATTACTAAGTGTTCTGCATAGATCCTACAACATAAGGATTTATTTTATTAAATTTAATCCCATGATTGTGTAGTGTGGTGTACATACATTGAAATACCCAATGAATTATGTTATGTTACATCTAGTTCAATATCCTTGAGTTTAAATGGGGATGGGAATTTACTGCCTTAATGTATGGCATGAAAATGAACTTGATCAATTCGGCATCATAACGAGGGTAAATTAAAATTTATAGTTAGGATTGATGATACTGAATGGTGTCTCTCAGCACATGGAAATAATACGGATAGTAAGAGGGGTGTGTGAAATCATACATCCACATAAATAATTCCAAATAAAAATGCCTAATATAATTAAGGTTGATGAATAAAGAAAATAAGGATAGGATACCATACGTTCATATAGAACATTTAAATTCATGGGAGGAGATTCATAAGAGCTTAGTTCTCCTCTAGTGTTCTCTAGAGATATAAGGGTTGAGTATCTTGGTGCTCTGATTGTTTTTGGGAAGAGTAATGGAAGGATGGGTAGGTATAAATAGAAAGATAGAGGATAATTATTTATTAAATATCAATCTATGGTATTGAACATTATATGATAATGTGTCAAAAACCAATAACCTACCAACGTTTTTTCCAACAATTTATACCAAATAGTATTAGAGTAAATTTTATTATATGTCTAACAACCAAACTAATTAAAATAATGAAATTTTTGATTTGGAAAAAGTCTTTTTTATATCTAATTGATTCTAAAACCTTAAAATATAATATTGATATTTGAATATTTCATAAATATTTATAAAAAAATATATTAAAAAATAAATCGATTTTAAAGGAAAATGTATATCTTGACTAACATAAATTTTATAGCATATATTATATTACTTTTGGTTCATTTTTATTTCATAATACATACCTTATATTTATACCATCTTTAATTATTACCAAAAAATTCTGACTGTCTCAGAAAATTATAAAAAAATGACCATTAATTAATTTTGGCAAACTGATTCCAAATAAATTAATTATTTTATCAATATAATTATCTAAATATGAAAATTTACAATTTTAAATAAGAATTTGCATTTCAAGAAAAATAATAGTTCTCCTCACCCTTATAAATTCCATTTTAAATAATAAAATTAGTTTACAATTTATATGTAAAAAATATTATTTAATAATAGTTAATTACTTATGAAATTTATGAAAAAATAATAACAATTTCTTCATTGAAACTATATATTTTCCAAAAAATACAATTTTAGTCTCATCGTGTCAAAATATAATGTTCATCAAATAGAAATTTAATTATTCCAAAAATAACTCATAAATAAAATTATTAGTTTATTTTAAAAAATAAAAAATATACTATTAGTGTATAAATATATTAATATTTATTTCACTAGATTTTTTTTAAGGGTAAGGTTTGTGTTGGTGATATTTTCTTAGGATAGTGCTGAATGTTTATTTTGGGTCTCAACCATGGTGATCATGAACATTTTCTATAAATGGATTCCCTCATTTTTTAGTTTTTTAATACCATCTTTGACATGGTTAAGGAAAAATCATAGTGATTTTATCTCCCTGAAAAGATATGATAAATGGGATTAAAATTGTTTGATCTTGTGGGTCAAGGATATTACTTATTTTTTTAATGTAAAAATTATTTATCGTAACCATATATATATATTAACCATACAATGAATGTATAATGGACATACTAGATACAATTATGATGCTTAATGGTCTTTTAAATGTAATGGGATATAACATATAATAGTCTAGAATAACCAAAAAAATACTATTTTTCTATAATTTATTTTCTTAATAACGCATTAAATTGATTAAAAACAAAATTTTATTTTTAAAAAATCAATTCATTGCATAATAAATGCATTTATCAAGGTCATATTTTTTATCTATTAATATACCATTACTTCTATTTCATTGGATCTTAATGTGAACCATTTTTTCTTTTTTTGATTGACTTACAATAAGGATATTAATAATGAAAAATATTCCACTAGATGTGTAATTCCTATCCAAAAACATTTCTTTCATTTTTTGTATATGTAAATCCACTTTGAGTTTTCTCAATAATATTCTTATACATAAACCCATTTTTGAATGTATTTGAGATATATATTGGTATTTTATTTACTGCCAAACTACATGAATCTTTTGGACTCGATTGATACATAAAAATTAGTAATATCTAAATGATGTTACACATTTTACCTATAATGTATAGATTTAGTTACATAAATAATGTCATGTCAGATTAAAAATCCTTATTATTATTCATACATATTGCGATAACTATTAATTCCTAGGTTCTCTTGACCCAAACTCTCAAATACATTGTGAAAAATTTATTCTTTTGATTTTATATTTAAATTATACTAAGACAACAAAACAATAATTACATTATTTTACATATTATCTCAATTATTAAACAATTCAAGACAAAAATCGTATCACAATAAAAAAACTCATTGATTTATTTTTATTGGATATTAGCTAAATAAAAAAATTATTTCACATAAATGTAAAAATTTCACTATAATTTCACCAAAAATACCTCTTATTAAATATCTAATGTATTACACACATCACCATAACCATGTAATTGAAAAAAATTATTTAATCACAAATACTAAATAATTTAAAAACATTTCAATATTTAACAAATTATTACCTAAGGTCACATGATCTAAAATATTCATAAATTTTCAATGGAATGAGACTGATAAATCATGAGAAAATAATAATGATACATTTAAAAGAATATAAGAATATATCATAGATTTTTGGAACGTATATGAGCATAGAACATGAATCTAAATTCACTATTGAAACCATCATTAAAATGGGCTTGGCTAACCACTATCCCATAATATAGTTGACTGGAGATATCCACTACTGTGCCTTTTGGGATACGGATTACCACTAGTGTACACTATTTTTTGGATTTGGTTAATCTCACATATTCCCTTTAGATTAGGATAACCACCCATGTAAACATGAGATTAGGAAATCCACCCATGTATGCTTTAGCAAGGGAGAAAAACTCATATACCCTTTGGTATTTGGACAACCTCCCACATACCCTTTTGATCTATCTATATATAAAGTTTACAAATACATTTGAGGAATATATAGGACCCCAACCATCACATAAGGATAATTCAAACATATTTTTTCCATAAAAAATTCAAATTACATTATATATCATGAAGGACACATGGAATGACAAATCGGTTTCATAAAGTATATAAATGGGTTAACATAAAATGGACATAAATAATTTGATCAAATAATTCAAAAATTCAATCACCAAACATGAGTGTTTCATAAATATGCATATTGGATGATTTTTTAAATATAATACCAAATAATATTTTTATTATATAGATAAATAGTAAAATTGAAATGAAAATAGAAAAGATTATGTAGAAATAACACTGAAACATTATTGCTATGAGATGAATTTATGGTCGACTTCCTAGAAATCAATTTAGAGATGGTAACATGAAAAAATAATTAAAAATATCCCTCTATAAGAAATTAATATGATGTAAATTTTAATATGAATACTAATTTTTCCAAAAATAGTATTCTATGATAAAGGATATGGTCGTCCAAATAAAATTATTTTTAATATTTTGTAATACCTTTATTGATGCTTGAGTCCTTAAAAGAGTATTAATGATTTATTTGAAAAATAGGTAAAAGTGTTTATGAGGACCATAGAAGATAATACATATATGGATTTTGAAGTAGGAATGAAAAACATAAATGTAAGGAAATAATATTTATATGTAAGAGAAAAAGTTTTTATAATGTTTCGTAATTATTCATAACAACAACATATTTCTGAATACATTGAAATACATCAAAGAATAAGAACCTAATTTTGAGTTATATATGTCACAAATAATGATAAAATTAATAATTATATAATCATAAGTATGAATATAACAAATTTTTAATATAATATTCAATGAGTTATAATTATTAATCATGGAAATGATATGAGTGTTGAAAACCCCTTAAATGTTCCACAATCATTGATGTAACAACCTATCAATATATTTTATAGGATAAATAATTGAAAATCACCAAAACCAAAGGTTCAAAAAATTTATTAAATGACCATAGGGTGAGGTAATCCAAACATAGAAGGACTTAATGTGAAAATAAATGTTATTACTCAATAAAAAAATAAGAGTAATGAAAATCCCTTCAGTATTTAGTAACACTTGAATCATGTGAACATGAGAAGATAAATTGTGGTTGACTAGTAAATCCATTGAATTTAATTAATGGTATGATAATAGGAATCCATAATAATATATAAACACAACAAATAAAATAAAAAAACTATTGAATATTAATATTTCCGAAGGAATTAAAATTAAGATGAGAAAATCCTTTCCTTTATTATTCATCTCTATCAGTGTTGATAAACCTCATGAGGACTTAAATTTCATCTGGAAACACCTCTTGAAAATAGGTTATAAGGAAAATATTTTGGAAATAATGGCTTGAAAAAGTTGGAAGGGGATTCTACGAGAGGTAAAACAGGTTGAGTTTAAATCTAATTTGCAAGTAAAACATTGTCTTCATGTTGGTTGAGGTGAGATCCAATTGCATGTGAATATGATGGAAATTTCCTAGGAAACTAATGTTTGGTGAGTTATAGAGATATAATCTCATGTTTTTTAGGTTATTTAGGTGATAAAATGTGTAACACCCAAAGATTACATACTATGCTATCTCTTCAAAGTGATTCAATAACTTGAGCAACACACAACACCGAGTTTGAGTGCACCACAACAAAACAAACTAGCCATTCAAAAATATGTCATGAATAGTGTTAACAGAATATTGAGTTTTATATACTATATAAAATTTTAGAATCCATATTATGTGTTTCTTAGGCATAATATAATAAAAAAATTATTTTTTAGATAAAAGAAGTATTTTTAAAAAAAACCTATTTTACAACCTTTTAATGGAAAACCAATTTGAAATCCAATATTTGACACTTTTATATATTCAATTTAACAAAATAAACTTATTCATTATAATTGGGACATAAAAATTTAGTTTTGATAAATATTTTGTGTTTTTCTGATAATTGTCATATTTTGGGGAATAGTGAAAATTGATAAATTTAAACTGAAAAAACTTTTTTAATAAAAATAATTTATGGTGATAAATTATATATTTTAATGGATTATAAGAATAATTGGATTATATTTTTATAATTTAATATATTTTTGGTCATTATAAGTAATTTCACAATTAAATTTCACATAAAAACAAGTAAATCTTTTCATAGTTTTTACTTTTAAAAAAACCCTCCTTTTGGTTTTCACAACGGTAATTAATTTTAAATTAATAAATATAACATATATTTTTATAATTTTCTAAAATAGACTTCATTTTTTTATTTGGAATATCAAAAGTATCTTAGGGATAATTTTTGGTATTTTTCTGAAAACTTTTAATTTTTAATGAATAGTGAAAAACCCTACATTATTGTTTGAAACCAATTTTTTATTTAAGTAAATAGTTATTTTATTTTAATTTATTTTAGGTAAATATAGATACATAAAACTTATATATGTTTTATGTGATTCATTGGATTCATTTTACAGTATGTTTAGATATATACAATTTTATTGAACATTTTATAGTCTTTTACCCACCTTCTCGGAGCATTTGAAAATTTGCATAAAAATTTATTTTACCACTTATGTAGGTTGAATTTAAAATATTTTAGAGACACAGTTAAACACTATAGGTAAAATGAGGTTCAATAAGATGAAAATAAATTTTGGTTAATTGTAACTTTTGCCTTTTATTTACCCCAATTACAAGTAAATAGGGTTATTAAGGGTAAAAATGATATCATAACTGCCCTAACACATGTCCTAATTTTATTTGATAAGTATAATTCTACAAAAAACAAACTTTGGAATAAAATATGACCATATTTGGTTCACTTGGATTATATTTGTAGATTTATTATTAATTTATTTAAATAATACTTAAAAGAGATAATTTCAATGTTTAATAACTAAAAAAAATTAATATAAAGTTATATATAAGATAAATTTGACTATAAATATTCATTATAAAGATAAAAATATTTCCAACATAATGGTATTTTATTTATAATTTTTAGACATTATATAATTAAATTTATTTATGACCCAATGATGATGCAGTAATTACCTCATTAATTAAAGATTAAATTATTTGATATTATAAATACCCAAATAAATGTAATTTGAGAATTTTGATAAATTTAACTAATTTTATAGGTTAATAAGACATGTTTGGATTGATTCAATCAATTTTTTTTCGATGTAATCATGTTTTTATGATTTTATCAAAAAAAACAAATACCAAATAGTGTCAAAATTGACATAAAATAGTTTTTAAAACAAAAACTATATTATTGGTTGATATAATATTCCTAAAAATCTAAGGTTTGTCGAAAAGGATTAAATAATATTTTATATTTCATTAATGAACCACTTCAGGTTCTTTCGGAAGTTTAGAGTAGGTTTATTAACCATATAATGTAAGAATAAAAGAGAACAAAGTGAAAGTTAAACTATTTTACTAAGAGTTTAATCTAAATGATAAGGTTAAAATGGTAACCTAAACTTGTCTAAAACATTTTGGTTGAGAATACTTCAACCCATAACCACCTAAGTCTCTAACATAATTCTTTTGGAGCCATTATAATTTGAATATGATTGTATAATAATTTAATTCTTTAATCTTTTTATAAAGTGACCCTGACCCCTTTTATAAAAGGGAACATCCCCTTCTCTCAAAATCACACCTCCAAAGCCATTTTACTTGGACAAAACCTTCCTAAATATCCTCTAAACATCTCTCAAATAAATTTGGAGTCCTTAATTTGATAAAAAATCCCAACTTGTAAGACCATTCGATCAAATCAAAATGAAACAACTGAAAAAGATGTAATAATTTCACCACCCTCTTTCAAGTTCTTTTTCATCTTTCTCTTCCTCTTTTATTGTTATTACCATTCCAAAATAATAACTCTAGTACCTTATACATACTGTGACTTTATTATAAATATGGTACAACCATATTCATTATTCTACCCATCCTATGAATGATAATGTCACCATGCGTGCGTACATACGGCTTACCGTCTACACGTCATGGTGTAGTTTGTTATTCAAACACTTAATTATTTGGATGGGTATAATAATGATTTATAATTGATGTAATAATAATTATAACATGTTAATGATTCTGTATATATGATATAACATTCAATTATATACAATTTCACCTTAAATAGAATGATATTTTCGCTTGTACGTACGTACGGAATACAATCTCCATGAATGCGATGAGATTCATTCCCAATCGTATCCATTCAAGACTAATTTTCATTTAATGATTAAAAAAACAATTTTTAAAGAAATAATGTCATTATAAATATAATTAATATACATCATATCCCTAACAAACATTACTTACTTAACAAATCATATAAAGTAAAATGAATAAGTTAACACCCGAAACGATGATACTACATAAATTTCATTAACAAAGAAATATTAAAAGATCATATATGATATCATATTAATGTATATGGATATAGTATAATTTAATAACAATTTTTTCACCATTATACAGGAGATTAACCTACCCTTGACCAAGGAAAAGTGCAATTTAAGGGTTAATTTCCCAGTCTCTTTATTATCTGAGGTTTTTTATGTAAGTATCTACACAAACATATATATTATCCATGTCCATGATTCATGAATGAGTTTTCAAAAGGATTCATTTAAGGTATTTTTTACTAAAACATAAATTTAAATTGTTTTTTGAGAAATATCACATTAAAAAAATCTTTACTAAACACCATTACAAATAGTTATTTATATTAAAAAAATATGATATTATTTATACATTGATATTAAAATAATTAATGGACTCTAATAAAAAACTTATTATCATACTGCAACAATAATAATATTTAATTTATTAAAATGATTTTCATTAATTATTATTTTAATTAAATAATATTTATCTTTTTCATTCTTTATTATTTTTGAATTTTATTATTTTAAATTATTTGTAGCTAATACCTAAATTATGTAAACCTATCAAATATCTAATAAACATATTTCCTATGATCAAATTTCCAATGATTATATTTCCCATTATAATGGCTTCATCACCACCATTACTCCCTATAAATGTATGCCCTTTAGACCACTTAAATCACAATTCTCATTTGATATATATATATATTTTAAAAAAAATTATACTTTACTTCTCATTTGAAGTTATTCGTTCTCAATGTACATTTTTTTACTAATTTTGGTCCTTAAGGGAGAAGACGATCCATGGGATATCCAAGATTTAATATGTATTATTCTTTTCCATTAACATTTTGAATCATGGCATCCAAATGACACACAATCGAATATGGGTAGCGAAAGCTTTTTAGGACTGTAGTAGCATTATAGCAGGGAAATATACCAGTACTATAGTAGTGGTGGAAATATAGCAGTAGAGACATTGTAGCAGCAGAGTTACTATAGAAGTAATTGTAGCAGCTGCATACTATAGTAGGTACTGTATCTACCTAGGAACTGTAGCAGTATTATTCACTGATGGGTCCTTTGGGCCAAAAAATTGGATTTTTAGTCTAGTTTTTAGGCCACATGTCCTTGGGCCTTTGACGTATGAAATGGGTCTCCCTCTACCCATTCAAAAGAGGTCATTCCATTAATAATAAAATGAGGCTTCATCCACAACCTTTTAAAAAGAATAATGAAAATTTAATGGATTTTATCCTCCAAGGTATTTTATATTTAATAGTATATAATACTTGGTTTAATCTATCTTTATGGGAATGTTCCACTATCAGTTAATAATGTTTTATTAGTTTTATTCATATCATCGGTTACGTATTTTATACTGAAGTATATTTTTTTAGAAATAATATAAATATTAATTTGTGATTAATAGTCATGTATATCATGGAAGGAAAATTATTCCTAAAACATGGTGAATCCAATTCTCCCATATAAAATTGATTTTATCCCCATAATTTTTTATCACTAACCAATGTAAATTTATAAGTGTATCTATAACAAAAAAAATCATTATATGATATCAACCTCACTATCATATGTAAGACAATGGGAGTCATTAATTACTTCATAATAAGATAATCCTAATTTTTAATTTTGTCCCAAATGTGTACGATAAATAACACCCATGATTTTGTATTAAAACCCATATTAAGAATATTGTTCCCAATGTAAATATACAGTAATTCTTCCATTGATATTTGATAATATTATTATTTGGGATATGAAATATGATATAATTTTCTCAAAAAATAATATGATCCCTATGTTGTGAGAGATACATCACGCCCAATATGAAATTTATTTCTACCATGGTAATAACTAATAGAACTTTAGGAAGTATCTTACGAAAATCAATGAATATGATAGTGTTTTATATTATGGATATAATCATCGCACTACCTCGTATTCTACCTAAGATTTTAGTATCCATTGTTTAATGGTGCCTAGAACATGAATATATTATTCAAATTTGGGTGGATACCCAGGGTAATAGGTCGTCATGTGTTTGGATATGACATGTGTTATGGTGTAGCTATTGGATGGGAATACCAAGGATTATTCAACTATGATGGGATTGAAAGCTAAGAGGCATTATTGGTTGTTCAGTTCAGTGTTTTAGAGTAGTTTTGGTGATGTATGACTCGCTATTTTTTCTTTCATGATTAGTAAATATTCATAATAAAGAGTGAGACTTGAAGTTTATGTAATTCAGGTATGGAAGCCTGTTCTAGAGATAAACAATGCCATTTGGATATGTTGTCAGTTGGATCAAAAGTAATGTTTATTTTTTGTGAAATTATATTGAGGAGTAATAGATATACGTCATACTATTTGTCTTTGAATTTTTGTGATGAATAATATATTATTAATAGAAAATGTTTTAGTTTTGGTGGATATATTTATTAGCGTAATGGTGATAGTTATTACGAGAATGTCATATTAATTATTTCACTGTAGAGTGTCATGATTTCAAGGTAATTTTTTTTGAATGGATCTATATTGATTTTTGGTAGCTAGTGGGTTATGATATACTTGCATGAAGTGAGTCCCATGGATTTTTTATGAGTCTAATTCTTCCTTATAGTGAGAAGTGAGAACACAAAGGGATCATTTGGGGTGGTATTAATCAATGATATCTTTGTGTTCCATCATATTAAGGATGATCATTCCCACTATCATAATGTAATCCTATGTAAACAATGAGAGATTTTGATTTATTCTAAGATTAATATTGGTTTTTATTAAATTTAATGGAATAGAATTCATTTAGTTTTCTCCACTAGAAAATTATAAGTGATTTATTAAGAATGGAAGTGCAATAGTGGTTATTTTTTAGGGAGATTACTTGGGTGGGTTGCATGTCTGTGAATGATAAAAATGGTAATCTTGGTAGTTGGGAATACGATATAGTTATCCTATTCTTTTGTGACTCTTTTGAGGGTGAGATGGTTATGTCCACATCAAGTATTTGGAAATGAATTGATTTTATGTTATGGTGATTGAGATTTTTTTGGATTGGATGTGAAAATGGAACTCTTACGATGGGTATTGATATGTCAGTCATAGATTTTTGGAGCTTGTAATGGGTAGGATGTTGTGGAATTTGGATTCTAATTATGAACCTATTGGATACATGATTGGGTTACTTGGGGGAGTCTAGGTGGGACATTATTTTTGTGGTTTATCAATAAATGTTTTTTCTCTAGACTTGGGGTGGTTCTAAAAGAAATATGCAGTGTTTACAATATAGATGTTTTTTTGATTGAAGAAGTGAATAATGGAATATTGAAGGGCATAGAATTCATTGACTATGTAATTTCATAAGATGAAGGGGATAGACTTTGTTACGTGCATAGTATGGGGGTGTTATTACTTAAGGTATAATTCATCAGGGTTGGAGAAGTTGTTAATTTGCAGACTGTGTATGTTGGGAATTTTTGGGACAAGTCAGATAGGGATAGCATGACCCATGTTAGTTAGGAGAGTGGTTCTTTCTAGTTTAAAACTATATCCCTCTTTAAATTTAAGAAATAGTGGAATCATTTCAGAAATGAAAATTGGGTATTAAGAAAAATAACTAGGCCATTCTTGGTTTATTAATGGATTTCAGGTATTTACCCATTTCGACCCGGAATTGATGGTAAGGATAGATTCCAATTGGGGATGATGTTATCATGGGTGATTGGTCATTGTGTGTTAGGAAACATACCATGAATGTTGTAGAATCTGGATTCTTATGTTTGAGTTTTCTTTTCCAATGGATTCAGTTCCAAACACTGTAATTTGAAGACTATTTTCTAAATATTATTTTGGGGGAGATCATTAAAAGATGAGTGCTCTATTGATGTCATGATAGGCAACACAGGTTGGATGCGATTGGGTGAGGTCCATCCTGGTTTTTTTATTTTGAACATGGGTGTTGTATCAGGTTTTTAATGGTTGACATCATGAGATGAATTTTCTTCTTTGGTTGTGTTTCTGATGTTTAGATTTGGGAAAAGGATGTGGTGGATATAATTGTGGACCAATATAGGTCAAGGGATGGGATCAAATAAATCATAATCACAAGGATGTTTTGAAAAATTAAAATTATTTATTAATTTGGTTGATGGATGGGAAATATGATAAGGTTCAGTATTATCATAGATAATGGTAGTTGTGTCTAGGTGTGTTGGCTAATTTTTGTTTGTGGAGGGAATCAGATCGGTGGTGGGATGATTAGATCATAAATAGAAGATTATTATTTTTTTCAATGATTTAGTATATCTCTTTTTCAGTAGTACTTATTTGAATTCCACATGTGGTTTTATTATTTAATTTTGTTTTCATTTAGATTAAGGCTGATGTAACCATTGAGGATAATCCTACATGTGTTTTGAATCTTGGTGACAGGGATTATAGGGTAATACCATGATTTTAATCCAAATGTTATGATAGAATGTTCATGTTCAACAAGAAAAAAGGATGACCGAAGTATGTTTTTCGTACTAGTGGATCAACAGCTTTCACATGGGGTTTTCTAAATATTTAATGTGCCTCTCTGGGATGAGTTATTATAATGTGGAAGGTTTTATAGCCTAGGTGTTTGAATGTGTTTTTTTAATTTTAAAAATCATTGATAAACTCATCCTAAATGGTTCAGTTGAAGGTTTCCCATGAGTATGGAATTTCTTGGACGATGTCTCAAGGGTTCAAGTCCTGAATACATGGTAATAGAGGCTAATATATACTGATATCATAGTTGGTATGTAGTTAGTCGTAACTATTAACAATAACATTTTCGCATATTTAAGGGGGTTCATGGGTAAAACAACACTACATGTTGGCCTAGGAGAGAATAAAACTCAAGAATCCCTTGTAAACATGTGATTTCAGGTCCACTAGATAGTGTTCTTAAACCATGTTGGTGCCCAAGATTACCACGACGCTCTATTTTCTCTACGAAAAATGGAACCACAAGTTTGCAACATGTTTTGGAAAACCAAGTATAAAACCCATGAGCCTCTTTGAAAGTGGAAAAATATGATTTGTAATTCATAGGAATTAAGGTTTCTTCCCTGAATTACTTCCCCATTCAATCCCCAGTAGCATAGGTTGTGAACCAAGTGTTTCTTCACTCACTATAGATGTTTCTCCATTTAATTTTCATCATTTGGAAGGATTTTTGTTGTAAATCAATGCTCAAGCTAATTACCTGACTCTGATTCCATCTATTTTGTATAAGAGGATATAGTGGTTGTTACTTATCTTTCTGAATCTCATGAACCCGGTTTTTATGGGGGTTTTTATATTGGTGTTTGAGGGCATTTATGATCGAATCACGTGTAGTGGTTGGATGAGTGGTTATCTTTAATATTGAGGTCAATAGTCTATACTAAATTTCGCATGGTCTTGATGTTTTATAGGTAAATTTGGGTTTTCCAATTATATTATTTTCTATGTTTTAGTATCTTGATATAGTGATATTAATTTGGGTAAGAAATTGATGTGTGAGACCCTTCACAGGAATTTTTGGGTTTGTTGATGGTTTGATACAAGACCTATGGCTTCCAATGGGGTACAAAAAACCCCTAAAAATGGTGAAGGTAATTGGTAAATTTTTATATAGTTTAATTATAAAAGTGAATAAGTATTATATTTAATTACTTGATTGGGTGGGTAAAGTGAAAATTGAAATGTCTATATGCTATATTTTTTTAAATTACTAAGATAAATTTCAAATGAAATAAAGTATGTGTCTTGGATTTTGATCCTCTTATGGTTTCAAGGAAGGAAAAATGATGTTTTGGGTAAGGATAAGGTTATAAAAAATATTTTTTGACCTCAATTTTATTATAATGTGGTTATCATTAGATTTAATATGTGTTTTTGATTTATGTGTTTTTCTAACCCGTATAAAAATTCCATGGTTTTTTATTCTAAATAAAATTGAATTAGAAACACCCTAATAAATATGAAAAATTTGTTATTTGGCCAACTGGGCCACCTTGGGGTGCACATGATCTCTTTGTTTTTTTATGAATGATGCTTCAATGTAACTATTTATTGATTAACTAATATTGAGTAACATCACAATCAATAATATGTTTTATCTTCCATATATTGACGACTTGTTTGATCAACTACATACAGATCGGTACTTTTAGAGGACTATCATTAATTATATATATAATCAATTGATGTCCATATAAGAGGATACACCCATAAAAGTATTCCCTACAAGTTATAGTCACTATGCATATATATTTATTCCATATGGTCTTAGAAATTTCCTAGAAAACATATTGAATTTGGTGGTAATAGTATTTAGATATTACATTCATCAATTTTTTGTAGTCTTTATTAATGAAATTATAAATATTAAATTATAAAGGGAAAGTATGTAAATCATAGGATAATTATGATAAAGACACCATGTAAGGATCAATTGTATCAAAAAATTTAGAAAAATTGAAAATTTTATTTAAAAAGCATCATTTTTTTGTCATAAAATCTTAAGTGAGTGTATATCAATGCATACATAAAAGATGGAGTCTATTGAATGTTATCCAAGACATACCACTTTTACTGATATATGATGTTTTCATGGCTTGGTGGGATATTATAGATATTTTATGATGAATTCTTCAATACTATATAATTAACTTACCATGTTACCTTAGATGGGATCTAAATTCCATTGCTAAACCTAATGTGATAAAAAAATTCAAGGACCCTGATGAAATGATTATTAAGTTCTTATTTTCTTTCATTTACCTAAATTTTAGAAATATTTGTAATATATAATGATGAATATATGAAATAATTTGGATTTATCCTCATTCAAAATGATATGGTGATAGCCTAGGCCTCAAAACAATTTAAGGACCATGATAAAAATTACTATACTCATTAATTAAAATTGGTTGTGTTTATTTTATATTTAAATATATAGAGGAATTCAATTTAAAGAAATATGTTTGATATATATAATTATTGTAAAAGTGTAAAATCTATAGTCACCTTGAATGAGTTGAGAATACACTAGAGAATATGGTTGGATATGATTAAAAATTATTATTTCTCAACACATTACCTCCTTGGGAATGTAAACAAGGTGGTTGATCATTTAATTCAAGAGGATAATTCTAGATTATCTATTATGAGGATAAAAAAAGAACCAATATTTTTAAAATTTTAAAGGATACACCTTGAAATCTTGATGGAATGGGATAAATATTATCTATCCCAAATGAGTGTTTAATCATATATCTATGTGATGTTTAAAGAGGCATAAAAAGAAGACGTAATGATATATGAGAAGGTTAAATGTGTTTTGGAGTTTAACCTTTATTATGGTATAATGATAATATTCAATAAGCATGTATGTATTTTTTCGATACCATATATCAATGATCTATAAAAGGAGGCTCATAATTCATCATTATATATTCATATTATAAGTATGAAGATGTATATATATATATATGAATTTTTTCTTGTTTGTTGAAAATAATATATATATTGATATGTATTAATCATGGTGTTATATATGTTAGTAAGTTAATTCTATGTAAACAAATTATAAGGGTATGTTACAACTATTTCCAATTCTGTAATGGAAATGGGAAAACATCAACGTGGATTTTATTTTTAGACTCTCCAAAAACATCTAAATTGATTAATGCTATGTGTGTTATTGTTGATATCCTTATAATGTCAACACATGTCATCTCATGTGGGGAATATTTCTCTCTGTATCATATTTCTAAGATATACATTAAATAATTGGTAATTTTTCATAGAGTACCACATTATATTATGTCTAATCAAGATCCAATTTTTATATCGATGTTCTGGAAACGTCTTCAGTGGGATCTAGATATAGAGTTGAGTTTAGTAATTGTTTAACGTCTTCAAGGATATTTTTAGTCTGAGAAACCCATTGATGCCCTAAATATAATATGGAATATTTTTATTTTTAATTCTATGTTTTTTCAGATGAACACCTTAAAATATTCATGTATTGAAACAACAAAAGATTTCACTCAGGAATTCATATGAATACTTATGAATCTATATATGTAAAGAAGTGTAGTACTATGATGTTCTATAATAAAGATATAAGAATAAATATATTGGTACCTAATCCATCTGAGGAAATGGTAGAGAATGTTAAAACCATTCAGAAACACATTAACACATATCAAAGTTGACATAAACGTTATACAAAACTGCATAAGCATGATCTAGAATATGAAGTTAGTGACAAGGCTTTTCAATAAATTTATCCATGAAATAAATTTATGATACATGGAATGAACTAAAATATGAACCCTCAGTATATTGGATATTTTGAAAATCTTGATCGATTAGGTATGGTTTCTTATCCTTTATCGCTTCCACCAAACCTATCTCAAGTCTCTGACATGTTCTATGTAGCTTTCCTAAGGAATTTTATACCATATACATCATAAGTAATTAAATCCTAGGTTATAACATTATAATTAGATTCCTATTATAAGGAACAACCAGTGGAGATTTTTCATAATATAGATTAATTTCTATGAAACTAGACCACCCACCTAGTCAATGTTTTGTGGTGAAACCAATAGTTATAAGAAGATAAAAGTGAAACTAAGGATATTATGAGAAAAAGTGTCTTCAATTTTTTAATTTGTTAAATATAAATTTAGGGTTGAAATTAATTTAAATGTAGAAGAATGTAATAACCTTTTTTAATTTTTTTTAATATCTTTGATATCATTTCATACACCCAACACCGTGTTTTAACAAACCTAAATATACTATTACAATTATTATTTAAAAATTTCCATTATATATGAGATTATAAAAATCCTTTTGAATAAGAATAAACAAAATATTAAAATTAGTTATAATCATTTTAGATAAATAATATATATTGATAGATATGTACATAATTTTTAGTAAAGTCTTCAATACTTCAATTGTATATTTCTTCTCGAAAAAATATTGAAATTAATTTTACCCACTTTTAGAAAATACATCTGAAAAATTGATATTTTTAAAGAAAAATGTAAAAATTATCTTATATTTAATTTTTGACAAATCATTTAAAAGATAATTTTTTGATGAATATTAAAAATCCTTTTTTTATTAAAAATTGTCTTTTAAGTAGAAGAATTAATAATTTACATTTTATATTAAGAATTCATAAAAATTAAAATCTATTAAATTACATTATTATTTATTTAATTTATGTCATATGAATCAATAATATGATAAAATTTTACCTAAAACAATTTTTACTTATAGAATAATTATCATTGGAAAATTGTTTTTTCAGAGAGCATGTGAGTTTAACATAATATTACATTTTATCAATTATCTGAATTAAATTTGTAAAAATTGATTAAATATTTGGATTTGGAATAATTAATATTATATAATAAGGAGAAATTTTTTATATAATGAATAATAAAATGTAAAAATTTGTTATCACGGTTAAGGATAAAATGGGTTTACAGGGGTTAAACTAAAAATATAAGGTTAAAAATGGCCTAAAAACTTTTCTAATTATTATTTTATGAATATATATTATCCTTATTTAATCCTATATTCATGAATGATTCAATTTGGATGTATGTTTTTTCTGTAAAATGTGTAAATGTCATATTCTTTTAAACAATTCAAAATGTGTCTCCTCCTGCAATTATAAAATGACACCCCCTCTCTTACACTATTCACACTTCAGGTGCTCTTTATTTCAAACAATATCTACCCAAATAACTATGTTTCACACAAACCCAAGATATAGTGTCCCCGTAATGATAAAAAACAGTCCTATGATATCATTATGTTTAACCGAAAAATGTTTTTTGACGAAAAGGTACAGTTCTCAACCATGAAATTTCATTTCATTTATTCTTTAAAAATCCAAAAAATATTCATAAATTTTTATGAAATAATAATGTTATTATCTTCAATATATTTTTATATTATTATGTTAATTTAATAACCAATATCTTCTTCATCCTTTATAAAATGGATAAAAAAGCTATCGATCATGTATATGTTGTACTACCACCTCATGAACCGATGTAATTCATTGTCTATAGTTTCCTCTAATGGATGGTTATAATGATTTATTTAATGTATGTATATTATATTTATGAAATATTTATACTTCTGGATTATAATATCAAATATACCTTCTTATATTTTGTTCTCTGGTAAAATGATAATATCGCTCATGTATACGTGTGGAAAACCTTCTCCAAAAAGCGATGTGATATGTTTTTAAATTTTATTATGAAATGGTTGAAAATAAGAAAATAATTTATTAATATATATGATATATATATAAAATATGTAAATTATTATATGAAGTAGAATTAATATTTAATTATCCTTTCTTCCATTATTTGAAAAATGTTGAAAGTGCTCATGCGTATGTACAACCAAACATCTCCATAAATGGTGTAAATCATTTTTCTACCTATATCATATATGGATGTATTTAAAAGGTTTATAATTAATAAATATGGTATATATATTATGATATAAATTCTAGAGATGATGGAATAAAAATAAATTTACAATGACCTAGATTACATAACCATAACATTTATGAAAAATGAAGTACATTTCACATAGAATATTGTTTTCAATAAGGAATTATTAATAAACAAAAGATAATATTTTATATATGGGTTATATATGGAATGATATATATGTTTATATTACATTAATAGACTTATAAATAGTACTATATTTATTATTTTAATGACCTGGTATTAAGAAACATATATATTACATCACTTTTATTGAATACATAAAACATCACAAAAACAGATGCCCAAATACCGTATTATTCTAGTGCCTTTACAAACATGGGGTGCATGAAAACTTGTACATATGTGAATGATATTATATCCCAATATTTTATTATTTAACATAACCCTTCTTATACAAACCAAAATTTATTGATATATTAATTTCCATGAGAGGGAAACATAAATAGTTGTGAGATTAGATACTCATCAATGGTAAACAAGGGAGACTAGAAAGAATAAACATGAAAATAAAAGTATGAGAATGTGATAAAAAAATTTAAGATCATAAAATGTATATCAATGATCATAAATATTAATAATTACTTAAATCGTGACATTTTATAAGATATGAACCATATAAAAATAATGAACATAATCTAAGAAACCATAAAATATAAATAAAACATATAATTATTGAAAAAATATAATCTTATAATATGATTTCCATAATATCCAATGCATCCCTTCCAAGACCATATTAGTAGTATGGGTTCACTCCAAATACAATATTGGTATTCATGGTTCACTACAATGGCCATCTTAGTACCATTCGTTCACTCCTCATACCATATTGGGATTCATAGTTCATATTAATCAAGGTTCACTCACAAGACCATTTTTGTCTATGTTATGAGATATAAATCCTTATCTAGTGCATTGGATAGAGATATAATTCCCACATATCACATTACAAAATCATTTATAAAATTCCCACAAATTCATAAACAATCATATCATAACCCATGAAATTAAATTGGTATCATAATTAGGTAATCAAATCATAGACTATAGAAAAAGATACAACCTTCATAATCATTTCATCAAAAGAATAACCCATCAATGATATATTTTATAAAATCATATAAACTATAAAATTGAAAAAGTTTTCATAAAAATAATTCCACAAAAACATAATACTTTCATAGAATGAATTTGAATGAAAACATTGAATAATTTCTTAGGAATGGAATGAGTAACAACAATATATGTTATCATAGATGGGAAATAATTTTTAATTTTCTTTTATAAATATTTCATGAGTAAAATATCCTTCATCATTCAAAAAAATATATTTAAATCAAAAAACCATTTGAAAAATATTTTTTTTATTTTTGAAAATAACATGAAAAATTTTAGGGAATGAATTAAATAATTTTTGAAACCATATAACTTGAAACTTATAATTAAATTTGAGAACTATTTTGAAAACAGTTTCCTTGAGAAATTACAAAAGACTCTTAAAATACTTTTGAAACATGCCCCCTATTTAATAAATGTTATATAATAGATATGTAAACTCCCATAAATTTAAAATATAATAATCATATAATATATTCATAAGTAGTATATACACCACAAAATAAAAAATATTTGTGAACATACAATGTATCTCATAGATATTAAATGTGACATCAAATTCCCTTACCTTATGTATTGAATCTCTTTAGAAATCTACAATTTTCTTGTAAAATAAATAATATTATATTATAAATATATTATAAAATAATATTTTGTTATCTAATACCATATATGGTATTATATTGACTTTATATTACCCACTTGTAAATAATTCTTAGCTAAGGTTTTACCTCATGTAATATCTGCTTTATTCTTCGGGTGTGTCTTAATGTGTTATATTTTATCCTTATAATTATATAAGGATTTAAAGAATGTAAAAACTGATTTTAATATCATTCATATTCAGTATAATTTTTTAATAATATACGATATTTAATTATGAAATGTAATACACTATTCGTGCATATCGTAGGCTACATGTACGCATGAATGTTGTTTCTATTTTATTTTCGTATTGGAAGAAAGAGAGTAAATGAAAAATTAATATATATACATATGTATATAAATGTAGATATATAATTCTTACTGTGTCATTATTATATAATATATATCAAATAATTTCACCAAATACATCCTTATTACGTTCTATATAGTGTGTAAACTAATTACATCTCTTTGAGGGGATAGTAGTTCGCACTTCCTCAAACGAAATTATGGTATATAAACAGGATGAAAATTATTCAGATAATTGATGTACAATAATAAAAGAAAAATTAATAAATAATAACTACCTTTAATATTAAATAAAAATATATTTTCCATCATAATTCTAACCACAGTAGGCTATAAAGGAGCGATGAACAATAATTGTTTTGTGAGGCTAAATTTCGTCGTACACAAAAAGAGTATGTTTGTAACCCATTAGATGGAAGTGTGTGTGTATATAGGATGAGATATTAGAAGAAAAAAATATTAGTATATTTAGGATATTGGGTTTTCTATATAATAATGAAATAAGTATAGTGGAGGGGATACAGAATGAAAATATGTTAAAGGAGATTGAGGGAGGATATAACATCTTCTTTTGGAATCTCCTTTTGGTTTTCATCAAAGTACTTCTGTAGATTTATTTATAAAAAGGGGGATAAATCAAGCAGGAAATTAGGTATGTTGGAGATATATTTTGGAAGATCTAGTTCTATGTTATGTGGCTCTAGATGTGTGTGGGAGTTGAAGGATATGAGGACTTTTGTAGTGGAGGAGGAGTGGCATATTTGTAATATTTGGAAAAAGGGAACCCCCCCCACATTTCCTTATTGAAAGTTGATTCAATAATAGTTAAATATTGATAAAATGGAGGATAAATTCAAATTATGTCATTATAATGGATGTTGGACATCTTTATAGGTCATATTAAGCATTTAGATTATGGTTTCGTCCCTTGTTATGTATTATTTAATATTAATCATTGTAATTTATTTTGATTACCTTTAATACTCTTTTTGATAAAAAACTACGTTTATCATATTAAGCATAATAGATTATTCGGTTTCACAATATGTAATCTATTTATTTTAAAATTAAAATCACAGAATTGGCAGATATTATTTTAAATTTAATCCCATAGAATGGACGACAAAGGAGGTTTTTAAAGTACAAACTTTCAAATATATGTTTGGTTTTAATAACCAATTCCAATTTTAAATTTATTCCAACAACATAAATTGGATAAAATGTGAAAAAATTATCTAATAATGATATAAAATAAATTAAAATTTTAATATATTCTTATAAATTAATTAGATGAAAAATAATTTTTTTAAAATCTTACTATTTTCACAATTCATTAAAAAATAAAGCTTTAAATGAAAACATGACAAATTCACCCTAACCTTATTTTTATGTTTACATTTCAAAAATAAAGATTTTTTGATTTATAAGGTTTATTAATGTTCTAAATTTTAGATTTAATGTAGGTTCACCATCAAGAGGAAGGAAAAGTACCTCGATAAAAATATAGGTTTTTATGTGTAAAATTGGGGCTGTTCTTATCTTATAACTATCAAATCTATTGGATGAATATAAATAATATTTGATTCAATATATAATATATATAACATTAGAATCACTATCTAATTTTAATTAATTAAATTATTTAAGATAAAATACCTTTCTAGGAATAAAAACTCTTTTCTATTAAAATATTCCCTTTATATTCAATTGATCCATTGTAACTAATGAAATCATTTTACATTTTTGTAAACCATAGGATTTCATAACTTAGTTTTTTATATTCATAAATACTAACGTAATTTCTAGGTTACATAATAATATAAAATATTTTAATTTTATATTATTATTCAGTAAAACTCATTGTTTTGTGTAATGTACGCCAAGTTAGTGACATTTGAAAGGAATGTTTGACATAGTGCATTGAAAAATACCAAGGAAAGTTAATTAATTTGAAAAAAGGTCCATAAAAACTTATCATGTTACATTCTACCCAACATAAAATTAATATATCCCAAAAAAGGTTTTCAGTATAGTAAAAATAAATTAGGATTCTTTAGGTTCATCATATCCTTAGTATCCCACATAGATTCCTCTAACAGGGGATTTCTCTACAAAACATTGACCATGTGAGTGGTCTGGTTTTGTAGAACATTATATTTAAAATCCATAATTTCAACTGGTTGTTCCTCATATAAAAAATACTTATCTATTTGTATGACCTCTGAGTTTAGTAAATGTTTAGGGTCACCAATATACTTTCTTTAGAGAGATACATGGAACACATCACGGACTCAAGATAAATTTGGTGGAAGTGACAAGTGATAGGCTATCATTCTATTACAATCAAGAATATCAAAAAGACCGATATACCTAAGGCTTAGTATACCTTTAATCCCGAATCTCATAACCTTCTTCTCAGGAGAAATTCATTGAAACACATTTTCACCATCTTTCAATTCTATATCACCCATACTGTTATCATCATTACTTTTCTACCGAAATTGAATTTCCTTGATTGGTTGATGAATGGATCGTTCCTTATCTTTCATTTATTTAGTGATCTTAGGTCCCAATGAATTTCCTTCATCTGCTTCATCACAAAAATTTATTTCTCTATATTTCTTCCCATATAGGGATGAATAAGGTTCTATATGAATGCTTGAGTGGAATTTATTGTTGTATGAAAAATCAACTGGTGGAAGGTGTTGATACCAATAACATTGAAATATAATGAAAAAGATCTCAAAATATCCTCATGATTTTGAATTACTCTTTTGGTTTGACCATACTTTTGAGAAAGAAAATTAGTGATGAAACTCAATTCAATATTATGTTTGTTTTGAAGAATTCTCATAAATTTGGAGGTAATCCTTAGATCCTAATCAGATATTTTGGAATGTGGTACTCCATGTATTATTTCAACATCCACAAGCTATCTCCTAGAAAAATAACCCAAAGATAAATCTTCTTTGATATCAATGAAGTGTGATAGATTAGTAAGCTGATGACTACCACCCATATACCATTAAACCCTTTAGATGTTTTGGGTATTCCAAAGAAAAAATACATAGTGATGTTATCCCATATGAATTCTAGTATTGGTATTGGATGAAAAATCCCTTTATACTTTTGTATTACATCTTAATCATTTTTGCATACTAATCACCAAAATAAAAAATATGTGATACCTCAATTATTTCCATCTAAAAAGAAATATTCATTCAAATACATATACATATTCATGATTAAAATATTAATGGAGAATGAGGGACTATGAGATTCCTCTAATATCGCCTTCTTCAAATCAGGTATGTAAGGAACGCATTAACAGTTCATAATCCTTCTAATTAAATCCTGATCAAGGATAAACCCAGGAACATTTATACCCTTCGTTTTTAACTCCACATCTTCATTCTAAGCCTCATTACTCTTCACTTGGACAGAGGAATGAATATTCATTGGAGAAAATTTATATTTTTCATCATCCTTTAGGATTTCCAGATCCATCCATTTAAAATTCAGAAATATTGGATCTTTTTTTATCCTCGTCATGGATATTATGGCATGATACTTTCAACATAATGAATCAATCCCCGTGTTTATATTCCTTGGGATGTAATGTATTGATCAGTCATAATATGGTATCATCTCCAACCATATTCTATGTAACATGTCTATGTTTTTCTATGTGAATATATCTTTCAGACTTTTATTATCAGTATGTATATCACATTTTCTCCACAAATATAATTCCTCCATATATATATTAATAAATTATTGCTGGTGACTCCAAATCATGAATTGGGTAATTTTTTTAATGAATAAAAAACATCAATGAGGTATAGTTTATAACCACATTATTCTCCATAATAACACATATCTATCCCTTCTTTGATTCATCAATATTATTTTCCAACACATCACCACTATAGGGTAATTTACAAATAGGTGTGCCGACCAGGATTTTTGTTAGTTCCTAGAAATTTTCCTCACATTCATATGTCCATAGGAACATTATACCTTTCTGAGTTAACATGGTCAATGTATTAGATAGTCATTTGTTTTATCCAAAAAACATCAATAATATCCAACTAAACCAATAGAGCTATGGATCTCTATACCAGTGGATGGTCTAGAACATCTTTCAATAGCCTCCATCATTGATGGATCTACTGTTATACCATTTATTATGATTATGTAACCAAAAAAATGAAACCATTTTCAGAAAAAATTCTAAATCTTTAAAATTTTCAAATTGTTTCTCCTTACATAGAGTATTTACTACTATTCTCTTTTGGTCTCCAAGCTCTGCCTTTATCTATGAATAGATAATAATATTATCTATAAAGACTATGGAATATTGATCAAGGTAATCTCAAGAGACCCTATTCATAAAATCCATGAATATATAATTATAATTAGAAAGACCAAAAGTAATTACTATGCATTCATAGTGTCCAACACATTTATACAATGCCATCTAGGGTATATTCTATTTATTGTCCCTCAATTAAAGATATCCAGAATGAAGGTCAGTCTTAGAAATGAACTGTGCTACACACAGTTGATCAAAAAGGATATAAATAAAGAGAAGGGGATACATGTTATTGATTATGATTTTATTCAAATCCTGATAATCAATAAGGGTCGCATGTATCCATATTTATTTTTTACAAAAATAACATGTGCACCCCATGGTGAAACACTTTACTGAATGAATTTATTGTGAAGGTTTTCTTTTAGTTGCTTCTTTAGTTCCTTCAACCCAATCAAGGATATTATATAAGGAGTCTTTGAAATTTGCATGGAAGTAGGTCTGAGTTATACTAAGAACTCAGATTCATTTTTTGATTGAAGGCAATGATACTCTTCTAAAAAAACATCCACACATTCCCAAAAATGGGAATACCATCAATTTTTATCCCCCAAACCATTTGAGAAAATCATCCCTTTTAAATGGTAACTAAGACCCATAAACTAGATTTAATAACCATAGGAAGTTCATACATGTTGTCACGTTGATGGATGATCATAGTATGGTCTAAAATATAAAATATAATGAACCTTCTATGGAAATTTAAGTGAGATTGATGTAGAGAAATCCGATCTACTCCTAAGATGACCTCAAATTTAACCAAAGGAATAATGAAAATATTTGTAGAAAGCACATTCCCATAAATTTCAACCAGAGAGGAATCATAGACATGGGATGAAATCATCATACCATTATGGGTTTTCATTCCCAATACCACATATATTCATTTTAGTGAAATATTAACACCAATTGAAAATTTATTAGATATCAAAGAGTGGTTAGATGAAAAATCAAATAATACATTGGTAGTTATGGAGTGTATGGTAAGTGTACCATTCATGACATCGTTATTGAACTCTTTATCAGAAAATAATATTGCATGATATTACCCCATGTCAATCGGCTAATGAGGTTGTTGAAATACATTATCATCACCAAAAATTTGGTTTGGGAACTGGTTAACATAATTCTCATTCTCTGTATAATTGTATCATTGAATCATGGGAGGTTCATTCTTTGATTCCATTTCTTCTTTTACCTAGTTAGCTACCAAATTCCCATAACTTCAATAGTAAAATTCCAGATGGCCTTTTATAACACTCATAAAACATGTATTATACCCCATATGTAAATTTCATCAATTGTTCTTCCCACTCATAGAGCATAAACAAATGATAATCTTCTCCTCTTCATGATTTTCAGAGTTTCCTCTAAATTATATCTTTCTTTTCATTTCAAAATAATGGGGTTTATATGTGACTCCAACCACCAATTCAAACTTGATTTCACAACACATGAATTATTAATATCTACAAAAATATATTACATATAATGACCTTCTAAAACATTTATTAAATCCACTGAAGAACCAATCAAGTTTACTTTTGGTTTGGATGATAATTCTTGAAGCATACCTCTAATGTCTTCTAGAATTAGTCTCGTATGTTACAACACATTATTTGTCCCATTTATTCAACTCAATGAACTCTTTATAAACATTTTTATGAAGAAAATAAGGAATATACTTATTGAATAATATGTTCTCTACCTTATTCCAATAAATGGATTCAATTTTATCTTGTTTTCTTGTATTCTTAAATATTTTACACCACTGTTCGGCTTCACCATCGAATCGATAAAAATATATATTGACTTTCTCATACAGTAAACACTGGATAAAGGAGAATATCATTTCAGTATTTATGAAACATAGTTATGAAAGAATTTTACTGAAAGAGCCTTTGATAGAATAATGAGATTTCCTCATGAAAGACTCTACATAATTTTGTTACCCCAATTTCTCATATAGAATTCCACTATGATTCATAGCATGAGAAAGCAATGTGAGCATAATAATAGGATTTTTCATTCTATATATGATATTATTTAGATTCATAGTATGAAAATCATTTAATTTTCGGTAACAATCACCTTGAATTTGGTTCCTTCGTGTTTTATCCTTTGACTAAAACCATAATCATGTAGTAGTAAATATTTATAATAATGGGGAACCACATAATCCTAAAAAGTCAATTATAGGATGTCTAAATTATGATACCTTTAATAATCTATGACACATTAGGTTTATCATAATTTATTCATATCCAAATTTTATTTAAATCCTCCATGATAGATTATGATGATTTTTTTACATCCTAAAGCGTATTCCTGAGGAGTTTCAAACTAGTTTCGTAGTAAGGCTCATTAACATCTACATGGTTACCCCGAGCCAGGCCTAAGACACCTGGTCAGAGTTATTACACCTTGGTATATATGTTCTAGAACCACATCCCCTTGTTGAATCCAGAAAGGGTTGTATTTATAAGAAACTACCCCCTCCATCCTTTACCAAAATTCCAATACAGTTTTCTATAATTTTCCGTATTTTTATACGTATCCTTAGTCATGTCCTTGAAGTTATTATTAAGGTTTTCTCATCATAGTTTCTAAAAGTTAACTAAACTATCGCTCTAATGCAAACTATAATGACCCCATCTTAACATACAAAGACATTACATCACTTTTTTATAATACATAAATCATTACAAAAATAGAAGACCAAGTATCATGTTAGTATAGTTATTTGGGAAACATGGAATCATGAATAGTGGTATACAAGTGAGCTATATTATCTCCCACTGGGACCTTCTTGAATATCACCCTTCTTATAGACATCATATATAATACATATATTCATATCATGGGGAAGGAAACATAAAAATATGTGACCTCAGATGCTTAGTAAGAGTATAAAATTGAGACATTTAAGAATAAACAAGATCAGAGAAGTATGAGAACATGATCAAAAAAATTTAAAACAACACCTTCAGTATAAAAGATCATAAATTTCACACCCCTACCTCAGATAATCATTTATTTTATCCTTTTATTATTCTTCATTCATGTGTTAAAGTTTCGATTTTGGTTCACGGTAGAAATTGTTTTCTTTTTGAGTTTTTTGGGATGTTTTGTAGGTGTCTCACAGTTACCGTGTGGTTAGTAGAAATCGTTCAGTACGTATTGGAAATCATGCGACAGAAGTTTTTTTAGATAGATTTGACAGCACAACCTATGCATGGCTCATGCTCATCCTACATCCTCTCACCTAGGTTCACTAGGGGGTCCTCCCAAACCCTCCTCAAATTTTCTCATTCCTCCCTTTATTTCCCTTTAAGGTTCTAATGTTATGTTTCCTTGATTTTTGGCCATTTTATTCCCTCTTTCTCTTTTCCTCGTGGTTTCAAGAGTTTTCATTTTGGTGATTTTTTCTTTTCTAGACCATAGGTTTCAAGTTAGATAATTTCTGGGGGTTTATTATGGCTAGGGTTTGTGGATCATTTATAAGGTTCAGTGCTTTTTCTCTTTGATTTTTTATTCCATTAACCATCATTTGAGGTAGGTTATTATAACTTTTTCCATTCTGGAATTATCCATGGGAACTTGTTTTTTTACAATTAAATTTAAAAAATCATTCACACGTCCATATTATCTTTGGATAAGTTTAAATAATTATTTTATGTTTTTTTAATTTAATAAAAATATTTCATTAAGGATATTTGGTTCAAATTATTCAGTTTTTGGGATCTATGGTGCTTGTATGAAATGTCCTTTTTCTGTTAATGTGAAATTGGGGATTTTAATGTAAATTTTATCCCATATGGTGTTGTGATGATAAATTTTTTTGGGATTTTTCTTTGGTATGTATATTTTTGTAGTTTTATGGTTTAATAAATATGTTTTAAATATATTTTAAAGGTTGTTATGGTTTTAATGAAACAGTGTGTGCTTTCAAAAGAATGTGGGTGGTCAGATGTGGTATTAAAGAAAATGGTGATTTTTTTAATATATTTTTGAGTGTATTTTGGGGTGTGATGTGTGCTATTTGATGGTGGAACATCCATTGGTGAACTAGCTACACACATGGATGTGTCCTTAAGTGAATATAGAAACACTAAATGGGTCATTCATAAAAAAATGGTTTCTTGAATGGTTCATTAGTTTCTAAACAATGTAATTTTCCTTACATGAAGTCAAAATAATGATTTAAAATAAAATCTTAGAGTGTATTCCCTTTTGTCTCATGGTGTTTGATTGGTGAATATTTGGATTAAAGGGTCATTTGGCATGTTTTACAAGATGCATGTTTATTTTAAAATAAGAATTTGGAAATGTTATTTGAAATGGCCTTTGCGATTTGTAATGTTTAAGGGCCTTCTTGGTATTATAAATGTAAAATTGGTGTTTGTGTGATGTTTTGTAAATTCTTTTAGTTATGTCGAGATAAATTCATGTTTGTAACTTCCAACTCAAAGGTGATGTCTGTGTTAACTTTTAGAAAGGATTTTGTTTTGGCAGTTGTCTGTGCCTAATTGGAAACATAAATTGTTTTATAAAATGGATTGAATATTCATAAGGTACGGTGACCCAGTGGGCTCCTTTTCTGATATGAAATGTATATGTTTTTTTATGGGGTACCATTATTTTAGGGATATTCCTATGTGGGTTATCATATATAGGTGTCTGTTTTTGGGGTAGGCAAGTGCTGTAGTCATATGTAAGACGAGTCACTGTGTGTTGGCCTCCTACATACATAGTATTATTAATTCAATCCTGTTTTCTGAGGTTTATTTTAGTGGATCAAGTGATGGTTTCATACAAGAACCGATTAGATAGATTAGTACTGTCCAAGATTTTTAGACATTCTAGGAGGGATATTCCACTATTGAGGGTAGGTTAGGGAAGCTGGTTGGTTATAGACTTTGGTGATTCACCATACGTCATATATTTTTCCGAACTGAGTACATCCAGGGGTTTTCTAGGGATTTTTAGGATCACCCATGGATATTACTTATTTTGTTTTATTACTTTTGTTAATTATAAGATTCCATCTTGTTTGGTTTCTTGGTTTCTTTTATTACATCATTGGCATTCCTTGTTTTGGTTTTTTTAAATAGCATTTGGTTATGGAAATTATATTTTGTGTGTATAGAATTTTAAAATTGCATAATGATGATGTTTTGTATAATGTGAGGAATCCAATTTTTTTAATAATATCTCAAAAATGTTTTAATAAACTATTTTGGGAAAGGAAACAGTTTGATTTAGTGGTTTATCTTCTTCATCCCTACTCAGTATCTATGCAATCACGCCTACATTATCTTTTGATTTGTAGGTTCTGTTTTGTACAAGTTTTTTTGGTCTAGTTTCTCATTGTTGAAGTAGTTTTAGTCTGGTGGTTTGAGTGACCCGGAATTCACCCAGAGATCATGGTACTAGGGTTTTGTTTTTAATTTTTCTTGTTGTTATTTATTATTTATTTGTATCCTGTAACTAAATATTTTTTATATTTATTTCATATATAGTTGTTGGTTTTTTTGTGTTCTCTGTTTGATCAATTTATTTATTAGGTCTTGGTTATTTATTTAGGGAGAAAATCATTCCCTCATGTGTTTTATTTGATACTATATTGTAGTTTCCAGCCCATGGGGGTTGGTAACGCCCTTCAGGCCATGTTTTAGGCCGACTTGGGTGACCAGTTTTAGGTTCGACCGGGGTTGATTCATGAAAAAATGATATCATATGTGGTTTTTGTTATTTAGGGTTTATATTAGTTGGAGATTTTGATTGTCAGGGATCACGAGGTAGTTCATGGGCTAGTGCATAATCCCCACTACTCATGATGATACTTGAGTTATCTTGGGTAGTCTTGTTGTTGTTAGTGTCTTTGTTATGGACTGAGTGGTGATAATGAGCGGAAATCTAGTGTTATGTCATGATTTCAAATGGTGTAGAGACCCATGTGGAGTTCGATTATATGGTTTAAGCTGCTCCTAGATTTATTCCTTACATTGGTTATGGGTTACTACCATGTCTCCAGGTTATGCATAGGTAATATTCCCTCAATTTGGTATCTCATTGTCAGGTTTTTTTAATTTTGGTTTTGGTTGGTATAAGAATGCTTTTTAAAATGAATGCGGGTTTTAAAATTGAATGTTTTACAGTTTCAGAATTTGGTGAGTGTTGGGATAGATGATGGAAGTGGATTAGCTGAAATTTGCTGTGTTCTTTATAGACCTTTTAAAGTGTGTGTATATTTGGGTGGGAAGTGTGTGTTGGAATGCGTAGATAGAAGTGGGTGGACACACATGTGATGGTTCATAGGATTCCATGGGTGTGTTTTTTAAAATAGAAAAGTATTTTCTTAGTTTTTTAATATTAATTTTAATGTGGAGTTTATTTTGGGGAAATTGGTTTTTCTTTGCAAAGTGGTTTTTGTTTGTGAAAATTATGATTTTTTTGGGGAATTTCCCTTGAATATGATTGTTTGATAAGTGAATAGGAAATGTGAATTTTGAAAAGGACTGTTTTTGTTGTGTTTGTATTTTTTTGGATTCCAGACCAGTAGTCTCATCTTAGGGTGTCCTTTTCAATTGTTTTTTTGCCTTGATGATGGGTTTCTCTTATTTTCATCTTGTTGTTTTGAGTATTTCAACCCAACAAGGTCTATAATGGTGCTATTGATTCATGTCTAGTTTCTAGTTCATTTCAGGTGTTCCTGGTTCATTGAAGCATTAGAGGACCATCAGAGGTAGTGAAGTGGTTTAAAGGAGGAAGAGAATGTCTTTAGCTTATTGGGAACTCCAAATGTTCTAAAATTTCAACCCATTTTGGGTTTTTTGGTGTCCAGTTTTAGACTAGGGGAGGTTGGATGTCTCATCATTGTTGGAATTTTGGGTGACATGTGAAATGTCAAATTCCACCTTTCTACAAGGGTTGTACCTGGGGAAGCATGGTTAAGGAATTTTTTTCAGAGTTGTGGGATGTCCAGTAGGGCCAGAGGTAAGTTAATGTATAAGTTTCCCACATTGAAGAGCCAGTTCCACTTCTCGTTTAGAGTTATCACACATAAACCATGGGAGAGGTATTCCCATCTAGTGAAACATGTTTCGAGAGGTTGTTGGATAGGTAATTTTTAGTGGGGTTAGTTCCTGGGGAGTAGTAAATTGTTGTAGTATTATGTTATGATTCCATACCTTGCTAAGAGTGTGTCTATGAGGAACCTATCTAAAAATGGAAATCCTTTTTGGCTCTGGCATCTAGTTTGTCAGAACATTTCCTGGCGTTTCATCGGTGTGGTGGGTTTGATAATTTGAAGTCATCTAGTCACATCCCTCCAAAGTATTTCCCTCGATGGGTGTATTCTGGTTACTAAGAGAAAACCTCGGGGAAGAGCTATTTAAATAAGGATTTGTGATCGAGGGATTCTCATGCCTGAATATGATGAAGGAGATGCTTTAGTCCACATAACCCCACCCTCAGGTCTCAGGTTGAATCTCACGCATAGTCTAGGGTTGCGAAGGGTGTGTGGGACCTCATCTGGGTTTAGGTTTTCTGTGATGGGATGGAAACATATGGTGATTCCTTTCTTTTTTTTATCAATAGGGGTATGTTTTTATATTGTTTTAAAGGTGTGAGGGACTTGTTCTCTTTTAATCTAAGAAGTTCAATTTGTTTGAGTGTGTGTTTGGGAATCATTGACTTTTTTTAGGTTTGTTCGGATCTTGATTGGGGTGGGTTTTGGATTTGGAGGTTCTCATTTCGTGATAAAAGTCCTTGATATTTGAGAAGACAATTGACGGTGTTTATGATTTTGGGATGAGTTCACTTTCATGGGTCTTTCCCTACTTTTTTGGGATTTATCCCTTGTAAAGGATTTATAATTTTTGTGGTGAGGTGTTTTGACTTGGGTGTAGGGTTGTTGGTTCTTCTAAAAATATTCATGTTTCTATTCTAAGGCATTCTAGGTTGTTTGATAGTATATTTTCTGCTTGAATCCTTTTGTGAGAGTCATTTTTCATTTAATAAGGATGTTGTTTGTGTTCAGGTTGGTATTTCTTGTGTCCCCCCCCCCTCGGGGGGGGGGGGGGGTGTTTAGATTTTCATGATCTTAAGCTAGTTAGGAAATTGTGGTTGGGAGAACCCTTTTGTGTTCTACCCTCGACATTAGGATCTGGTTTCTTCTTGAATAATTTAGATGATACCTATGAAGACAATATTTATCCCGGGTTTCATGGTTTTCCAAACTTTTATATGGTCTTTGACTCGATTATTAATGAGCTTTCAGCATGGTGACTTTCTCGGGGAAGGGAGTGTAAGTGGTGGGAAGAATTTTCACACCCCAACCATGGATAATCCATTATTTTATCATTTTATTTGTCTTGGATATTTTTTTCATGGTTTATGTTTCCTTACCGGATGAAATTAGTGTTTTTTTGAGCTTTTTTGGTTTTCTAGTTGGAGCACGGTTACACACTGTTATTAGAAAACCTATAATATGTGCATGAAGTCATGTGGGATCTATATATTATGTTAGATAAAACAAATTGCACGTACTTTTCAAGGCCATGAATAATGTCCCATGTAGATATGTTCCATTTCTACTTTGGGGATAGAGGTCTATTTGATTACCAAACTATTTGAAAAAACATACGGCTAAACTATGGGGGTTGTTCTAAATCATTAAAAATAATATTTCAAAATTCCCTCTCTCTCATTTTTTGGCTGAAACTCAGGATCCTCATCCTTTCTCTAACATAGAAGCACCATGTGGTCCTCCCAAGCCCTCCTCCCTTGATCTCTTTCCTCCATTAAAGTCCCTTGAAGGATCCATGGTTTGGTTTCTTGGATTTTTGGCATTTTTCTTCCCTCTATCTCTTTCCCTCTAGGATTCTAGGGTTTTCTATTGGGGTATTTCTTCTTGCACAAACCCTAGGGTTAGTGTTGGATAATTTTTGGACGTTTTCTTGTGCCTAAGGTGTGCGTATTGTCTGTATGACTTATTTGATCCTCTCCATGATGTTTTACTCCATCTGCACATGATTGAGGTAAGTGCTTCCATCTTTTTTCCTTTAATTAATGATCTATATGCACTTCTATGTTTTCAATTAATTTTTAAATATTATTAGACTTTCATATTACCTATGTATTGATTTAAATAGTTATTTCATGTTGATAAAATTTACATAAAATAGTATTTAAAATATACTTGTGGTAAATTAATCGTTTTATGGAACATAGGTAGCCTATTTAAATTTACCTTGTTCATTGAAAGTGATATTGGGGTATATTATGAAATTTTTATCCCTTATGATGTTGTGATGATGAAGGTTTGTTAGTGAGTTTGGTTTTTTGTTTATATTTTGGTAGTGATATGGTTTTAAAAAATAAGTTATAATTTTAATCGGAAGGTTCTTATGGATTCAATGAAACGGTTTGTGCGTTCAAAATAATTTGGATGGTAAGAAGGTGTTTTAAAGAAAATAGAGATTTTAGAGAAATGTTTTTTAGTGTATTTTGGGGTGTTAGGTGGTTCATTGGATGGTGGAACATCACTGGGTTCACTAGTTGCATGAATGGATGTGTCTTCAAGTGTATATGGTACATTTAAATGGTCCTTTCTTAAAACTTTGGTTTCATCAATGATATTTTGGATTCTAAAGGATTTGGGTTCCCTTTCACAAATTCAAATGAATGATTTAAAATGAAATCATTGAGTGTATTCCAATTTGGATATTGGTGTGTGTTTGGTGAATATTTCTCTTAAGGGACCATTTTTCATGTTTTATGAGTTTCATGTTTATTTTAAAATTTGGATTTCTACATATTCATCATAACTACATTTGTTGTTTGTTAATCAAAAATGCCTATTTGGAATTGTAAATGTAAACTGGTGTTTATGTGATGTTTTGGAAATTCTTTTTTTATGTTGAGAAAAAGGATTTTGTGGAAAATCAAACTCAAATGTGATGTTTTTATTAATTTTTAGAAAGGATTTTGTTTTAGTAGTTGTGTGTTCCCAGTTATAAACCTAATGTGTTTTATGAAACAACATGAATGTTCATATGTTAGGGTGGCCTAGTTGGCACATTTTTTATGTGAAATGTATATTTATTTATATGGGGAACCTTAATAAGAGGGATATACGTATGTGGGTTATCATATATTAGTGCTTGTGTTTATGGTAGGCAAGTGTGGTGGCAGTATGTATGATGAGTCACGTGCACGTTGGCCTCCAACATACATTGTATTATTTCTCCACCATTGGGTGTTTGGTGTATTTTAGATGATCGAGTGATGGTTTCTTGCTAGACCATGTAAGTTGGGTCAGTACCCTCCTGCTTTTGTAGACATTCTCGGAGGGATGTTCCACTAGTGAGTCTATGTTATAGAAGATAGTTGGTTATGGACATAGGGGCTTCACCATACGTTTTTAGGTGGTTCCAAACCAAGTATGTCTAGGGATTTTCTAGGGATGTTTAGGATCACCCATGTTTATTACATATATTTTTTTACATTATTCTATATTAGTTTTCATCTTGTACAGTTTGTCTATTTTTTAATACCTCTATGGAGATCCTTGTTTTAGATTTTGGTTTTTGAATTTCATTTTGTTTTGGAAATTAGATTTTGCATGTGTAGTGATTTAAAATGGGATAATGATGTAGTTTTTTAAAATGTGAGAAACCCTATTTTTTAAAATGTATTCCATTCTAGTGTTAATAGACTATTTTGGTAACGAAAACACTTGGATTCTGTGTATTATCATTGGCATCCATATTGAGAATCTTAGTACTTAAGCCTAATTTAGCATTTGAGTTTTAGCTTCATTTTTTCTCAAGTTATCCAAGTATAGTTTCTTGTTCTGGGATATGTTTTGGTTTTGCTGTTAGAGGTGACCTGGAGGGTATAAAGATATCATGGTACTATGTTTTTGTATTCAGTTTTGTGTTCTGTTAATGCATGTTTAGTTGTATCTTGTATCTAAATTAGTTGTCTATTTATTTGAGTTTTTGTTGATTGTTTTTCTGCATTATTTATTTTTTAAAATTATTTATCAATTGTTGGTTATTTCATTTGGGATGAAATGTTTTTCTCTTGTGTTCTATCTAATTCACGACACTATTTTCCAGCCCGTGGTGATTGGGAATATCGTTCGGGCCATGCCGCAGACCAGCTCTAGTGATCTGTTTAGGGTTGGCCCGAGATGCTTCATGATAATTAACCTGAATCATGGCATTAATATTTATACTTCATATAAAATGAATCATTTGGAAATAAATAACATATTCCCTGAAACAATTACCTAGGAATAAAACATGGAATTTTGAAAAACAAAAAATCATATCATATTATTTCTATAGTATCCAAGGAATAACTACCATGACCATCGTAGTAGTATGGGTTCAATCCCCAAACCAGCTTGGTTGTCATGGATCACTACCATAACCATATTAGACGCATTATTTAACTCCTCATACCATCTTGGTAGTCCTAGTTCACTCCAAGGGACAAATTAGTAGAAATGGTTCACTCCCATGACCATCTTAGTATATATCAGGAGATATAAATCCTTACCCAATACATTGGAGGGAGTTATAGATACCACCTATATCATAATGAAATCACACATACATGTTCCAAAAAATCCTAAACAATCATATCATAACCTTTGTTAAAAGTTATTATCTTCATAATCATTTCATCAAAACTATAACACTTCAATGAATAAGGATTTAAAAGTATATAACCCATAAAAGTGATAAATGTTTCATAAAAAGCACACCGTCATAACAAATACCATTGATACAACTAATATTAATAGAAAAATTTTATCATTTTTCCCATAAAGGATTGAGAAACACCGACAGATGTAATCGTAGAAGAAAAAATATAATGATCATTTAAAAACATTTCTATAGGAATATATCCTACATCTATGAAAAAATATTTTTTAAACATAAATCCATAGGAAAAAAAGTTTCTAAAAAAATACCGTTAAAACATAAAAATAATCATTAAAATTATATGAAAACATTTCCCCTTGAAACATATAAGGAACCTCAAAAATCATTTTAAAACTATTTTCTATGAAATCATACAAAATAATCTGAAAAACATTTGAAAAATAGAACCCATTAAAGAAATGTCTAATAATAGATATTTAAATTTCAATAAATTAAATAGTAATCATAATTTAATACATTCAGGATCATTATATAGAGGACACAAAATAAAATATTGGTGAACATGGCATGTATCTCATGTATATAAAATATGAGATGAAATTCCCATACGTTGTTTTTTATTCTCTTCGTACTCGTATAAGAATCCTATATACAAATTTTTTGATTAGTTTACACATTATAAAAAATAATATTCAAATATCTAATGACATTTATTTTTTGATTATGACCTTATATCACTTTCTCGTTAATAATTTTATGTGAAGGTTTCACTTTGGATAATATCTTCTTTGTTCTTCCCAATTATCTCAATTTTTTATATCATTGGTCCTTATACTTATATCATGATTTCCATAATGTAAACTGTGATATTTATATCATTAATATTATTTATATGTGTATTATAAAAATGTATAGGGTATAGATGTATGAAATTGAATGCACTGTTAATGGGGATGGTTGGTTGTACGTATGCATGAACATTATTTCGGTTTTATTTTCTTATAAGATGAAAGAATGTAAATGAGATAATATCATATATGTATACATATATATAATTATTATAGTTAAATTATTATATCATATATGTCATATAATTTAATTATATACTCCCTTAATACTTTATGTGTTCAATGTGAATTTATCGCACTGCTTGGAAGGGGAGGTAGTGCATACTTCCTCAATAGAAATTAATATATTTACAAAATATAGATATTATAAAGAAATTGGTTGTAAAATAATTAAATAATCATTAATAAATTATAAGTATCATAAATATTATATAAAAATATAATTTCCATTGTAATTTCCATGATGATATGCGGTAAAGGATGAATGAAAAATCATCATTTTGTGAGGTGGTAGTCTTCCGTACAAATAAACAGTATGTCCATTACCCATTATATAGGAGTGTGTTCACGTGTAGGTAAAACACTAAGAATAAAAATATTTCAGAATATTTGGGATAAATTTTTTGAAAAATAATGGAATAATGAGAGTAGATAGGATGGATAATGAAAATAAGATAAAGGGGCTTGGGGAAGGATGTTATCTCTTCTTTAGGTAACTTTGTTTGGTTTTTAGAAAAGGACTACCTTGGATTGATTTCATCTAAAAGGGAGGATTCAAGGGTAAACTTTAGGATGTGTAGGGGATGTTTGGCCAGATATTTTCTGAACATATTGGCTTTAGTGGTTCATAGAAGTTAGAGGAGAGGGGTCGTTTATACTGGAGGAGGAGTGGCACTCTTGTAATATTTTAGAAATGGGAAAACCTACCCTCATTTTGTTATTGAAAGTTGGTCTAATAAAGATACAATGTCAATAGAATGGAGAATTGGGTATACATATGTCCATAGAATGTATTTTGGAAAAGTTTATAGTTCATATTAGGCTTTATGTTAGGGGTATAGTCCATTGTTAATATCAATTTAATCCTAACCATTATAATTAATTGTAACTACCTTTAAAAAAAATTTGATCAAAAAATAATTTGACTATAGTATAAATTAGAAATTATTATGATTCAAAGTATTGAGTCCATTTTTCAAAATTAAAATCATATAATTGGTATAAATTAATATAAATTTATTTCCACAGACTGGACATAAGCGAGTTTTAAAAGAAAAACATTTAAACATTTTCTTAGTTTATATAACGAATTTCAATGTGGAATTGTTTAAATTTATGTAAATTTGATAAATTGATAAAAATATCATCTGTTTAATGACTTAAATAAATTAAAAATATTATTTATCCTTATAAATAAATTATATTAATGCTTTGTTTTGTGTAATATTTTAGTATTTTTTACAATTTATTTAAAAATGAATCTTCGCAGAAAAATTAAAAAATTAAACCAAACCAAAAAAAATTGTTTTTTTAATGTTTTCAATGATAAAATATAAAAATTATAAAGGTTTAAAAATTTATATTTAAATTTGGTTCATCATTAAAAAGAGGGAAAAGTACCCTGAAAATATAGATTTTTATGTGTAAAATTTGGTTCATTCTTATCATATGCCTCAAGAATCTTTTTGATGAACATAAAAAATAATTGATTTAATATATAATATACATTACATTAATATCACACACTAAATTTAATTAATTTATTTTTTTATGATAAAATAGTTTTGTGAGACTAAAATTAGTTTTCCATTAAAATATTTCCTTTATATTCAATTGATTCATTATAAATAAGGAATCAATTTAATATTTGTGCAGACCATTTATTTTAATAATTTAAATAGTAATATTCAAAATTGTTAACCTAATTGCAAGTTATCTCTTAATATAGAATATTTTAATCATGTATTTTAGTATTGTAAAACTTAGTGGTGCCTGTGAGGTACTCCAAGTTGGTATTGTGTGAAATTAATGATTCACAAAGTTCATTGAAAAACATCAATGAAAAATAATTCTCTTGAAAAATGGTTCATAAATCTCTGGGTGTTAAAATTATATATGATTAATGTATGTGCATGAATAAATTATAAACTTGAGGTATTTGATTTTTTTCTGACATTTATTTCTACGGGAAACATGTCATATTCACAACTATTTTCAATTATGTGTTGAGTTTACTACTCATGTTTTTTCTTTTATGATACCTCTAATAAGTTTTTTATACAAATATCCAACTATGTTTCTTCCAGTTAATTATCTAACATGTAAAAATTTACCAATGTGGTATGATTTTGAAGGTATAATTTCATTGTTTTTCAAATTTTTATTATTGTGTTTCCAATGATAAAATATTACAAAATATCTATAAAAACTAATAAAATTTATTCTTTAATACTTATTTTTTAGATGATATGTTTTCATATTATTTCCTTACATTTATGTACTGAATTTTAGAAAAGTGATTTTTTATGGAAAACTGACATTATTTTTTATGTCGATAAACCAATTTTCTTTCATGTCTATATTTTCTAAAAAATTAAATAATGTTCACCAGTGATTGTTTAAAGATATTTTTACATTTTTTTTTATTTCATTCAAAATGATTTAAATGTAATCAACTTTTTGTTTTCCTAATTTTTTTTTGATTTTTACTAAAATTATGAAGGATGTATTTTTTGTCATGTTTGATAGGAATGGTATTTTATTACATTATGAATACTCAATGATTTAAATCATTAATTAAAATTTTACAATTTTATTTTAGAATTATTTGTTATGGTTAATATTTAGAAAAAAAATTCTATTTTTTAAATTTATTTTCTAAGTGGAAAGTGTCTTTTCCTTATAAAAAAATTGATGATCTTTTAGGGAGTATTTCTATTCATTAATGAACAAAAACATTGATTCTAATAATTTTCTATTAGGGATGTAATCCGATTATACCACATGTATTATTTATCAGGATGATTTTTATTATATAGAAAATATGTTTATTAGACCTGTTACTTCTTCCATTTTTTATTCTATGTTGAATTGATGATGTTTTTATGAAACACATTTATTTTATATAGGTTATGTAATGAAAAAATGTTTATGAAATTGATTTCATTTTAATTGTTAAAGATATGATGAATGTTTTATAATCTTGTAGAATATATTTTTTTGGATTTCATTATCTGTTGACTGTTCCTAAAGTTATATAGTTTTCCAATGCATTGGGTAATTATTAACGTTTACTAAGCTCAAAGGTTAAATGGGAAGTTATCCAAATCCAAAAAGAGTGTAAATGAGAGGTTATCACTATCCTATAAGATGGTATAATATATTTTATAATAATAACAAAATTGGATACATGGGAGGTTATCCCGACCCAAAACAAGGTACCAGGGTTGTTATCCCAAGCCTAACATGTTATAAATGTCTCGGTGGGTATCCTTTATATAATATTTTATAAACTTACAGTTATGATAAAAATTTCTGTCAAATTCCAATGATATTCACCCATGGATTGTGTACTTATCCTTCAATATTATTAATTTCATGTCAACATCCATGGTTTATACCTTGGATTATTATTATGTTCAATGATATTTGGTGTAGAGACACTATTTTTATTATGTAATACTTTGGAATATTCAATGGAATATTTTTGGAGTTGTGCATTGAGACGAAACATGATTCTGAGGCATAGAACGATCAGAATTAACATTATAAATTATTGAATATATTTTTTAATTCATCAGCGTGTTTTTCAAAAATTATGAAATATCACGTAAATCAATGGTTGGATTAGAAATTATAGGTAACTGTTCATTCCAGAATGTGGTATTTAACCTAGGCATGACATAATTGTTGTCATCCAGGGTTATTTTTAGAAAAAGTCATTGAGGATGTAACAGTTTATTAAATAATTAAATAATTTTTTTAATGCTAATCTAAATAACTCTAGAATGAGGACTAAAATTGGAAATCTGAGACAAATATTGATTTCATAAATTTGTTTTCACTAGGTTAAACCTAATGTTGGTTAGAACTACACGTTCATATGATCAAATCATTGGTGTTACAGTTAAGTGGATTAATTAATAAATTAATTAATTTCTCTTTACCAAAATTATTGAGTTATAAATAGATGGATATGGAAAATCACCTTGTTTTTACGCATAACCCTATCATACATGGCAACAACTCTTCTCCTTATTTTATTTGTGTATCATGGAGAGATTGTATATCAGTATAGATCATGATGCAGTGAATGCAATGACTTCCTCCAATCATTGGAAAGTACATTATTCACCAATGATCGATCTAAATTTGAGGTAGGACCGTTTTATTTTTTCTTCCACCCTTATAATTATATTGATTGAGTATATCATTATTTTTTTCTATCATCACTCTATTATATCCTTTCCATGTGTTGATGTGCTAGAATATCACTTAATTAAAAAACTCATTTCACCCTGGGATCCCCGTTGTGGATGGATTATCCAAAAATTCTTAGTCATGATCAATGAACCTTTTTATTGGTTAATTCCCCCCCCCCCACCATTCATAGTATTCTTCATCATTAAACTATGGGTTCATGATTCGAAATTTCCGAGTTGGGTTCAAGTGTGATCAAATCCCTGGATTCATTATGGTGGGAAAAATTACTTGCAGATCAGTGGTCTGGGGACAGATTGATAAATGAGTAGGATGGTGTTTGGTTAATGGATCGAATCGGCATGGTGAGTGTGAGTTTGTGATTGGAGGGGGGTTTTTATGGGGTCAAAAACCATAGTTTTTACAGTTTCCATGTAGTGATGACTTGTGGTGTGATTGAATAGATTTTTAGTGGAGGTCATGCGTGGTATGTCATGGTTGGGGCTGCTCAACATTCACATGGAGGTGGATGAAATCAGATCCTTGATGAGGAGGTCATATGTTGCCAACAAAAAGAGGATTAAATAATCATAATTATAATTAATAATAATAATTGGGGATTAAAATAATTTTGTATTAAATTTAATAATTTTAATTCAAAAATTAAAATTCGGGGGGTTGTTTGATTATTATAATCTTAATAATAATAATTGAGGGAAGAAGAAAACTATTTAAAACATTATTAAAATAAATGAAATGAGTAGATTATGAATGTGGGTGGGGGAGCCACTCCCATGCATTACCTAGAGAAGATGGGGTGATTTTGGTTCTTTTGTAATTTTTTAAAATAATAAATGATGATTGTAAAAAGGGGGAATTAAAACAAATGAAATTCGTGGGATGGTAGGCATGAGGTGCATACACAAAATTTGGGAAGAGTGTATGTTTCCCTATCAATTGGAATATAATAGTTCAAATTAAAATATAATAATAAAAATATATTATTATCTATATTTTTGTTTTCGGTTTCCAAAAAAATCATCTGTAACTCTTCTATATGACATCAGATTTATCCATCGTCAGTGAAAGTGTGATCCTAGAATTATGAAGGTCATTTTAAGACCAATTTTTGTTACCTTTTTCTGACTCATGCCTCGGGATAACGAAACATCCTATAAAAATAAAATTATTATTATTGTAGAATCTTGTGTCTAACATATAAGCCTAATACAGTGATAGATTGATGTGTTGTCTGTGACGTTGTGAACCTTATTTTGAGAAGGATATTTTGTTACATATTTCGAGTACTTAATTCAGACTCGTGGCTTGGGACCATGAGATTCCAACCAAGTGTAACGTTGAAAGTCATTCCTATTTCAATGGGTGTACAATTAAGGATTATAAATAGTTTAATCGTTGTGTTTTTTTATGAGGATCACAACTATGTGATCCATATATTTTATTTTGGGATCGAGACATTGGCCCCATGGGGAATTATCCATGCACAATCATAGGAAATGTAGCTTCTCCACCAGGTGTATGATTAAAGTGAATGAATAGTTGATCCTGTATTCTTTTCCACAAGTATCGCATCAGTGTAATCTAGTTGGTTATTTGAGAAATTTTGAGGAGGTACATTAGTGAAATTACATTTTTCACTTTGGAAAAATAATGAGCATCATGTGCTCACCAGCCTTTTTTCCAGATATTCCATGTACTTGTCAAGTACATTTGCATGCCTAGGGCCACATGTACACAAATTAGTACCCAATTTGGGATAGGTACACAACCATGCGACGAGGTTGGGATACATGTAATGTGGACCCCATACAGATTGTGCAAATTGTTATTAATTTTATACCACCCGTATCTCCCTCTCTTTTACTCGAATTTTTTCTTACGAGTAGTATATGTTGAGAATTTCTCCATGAAGAATTTGATGGTTCCCTCTGTAATAGATTTTGAGATGTGGTACGAGATTTTACATGCATGACTCTTATTTAGGCAATGTACGAAGATAGAAGTTATTATGCAGTGGAATATCCGAGTATCTTGGGCTTACCTTTTAGTTTGGATGATCAGTATAGTTCCTTAATACATTTCAAGTGGAACCTTCCAGTCGAGCTTGGTATGGATCCTCGAAAATATTTAGATTGGAACCCTCCTACATGGTGGGGAATGGGTCCATAAAATATTCAGAGTGGAACACTCCTTTCGGGTTGGGCATGGGTCCTTGATAATATTCAGAGTGGTACTCTCTTATTGAGTAGGTATTAAGTCCTCAAACTATTTCTAGTGGCCCCATCTAGCCAGGCTAGGCATGGTTCATCGATGACAATAGAGTGGAACCCTACAGTATGGCTAGGTATGGGTCCTCAACCATTATACCTGGTCTCTTGACTATGACAAATAGTGATGTGACTTCGTCTGATGTATCTTTTGAATCACAAGGAAGTGGTATGATTTCCCCACCAAGGCTCATACCTATGAAGCGGCCTAAAACCACGAGGGCTATTCAGTTCCATCCAAAGTAGGTAGTATAATTGTGTGGTTATTGAGTCCATTTGAATTGTGTTTTTAGGTTAGATGTGTGGGATTTTGGTCAACATAGATGGACTTACATTTGAACTATTGGATACTCTTCTTTTTAGGATGAGCTGTGAAATAGATATCCCCTTAGTCTCTCATTTGGGGTTCATTGACTAATTATATGTATATATATCATCATTTATTACCCCCTCTATGGGTTTTGGTTACTATATTTCCATGAGAGGAAAAGACTCATGGGGTTTTCCACACTCTTTTCATGTTTAGATTCTTGTGGTTGGAAGAGTATACTCTATTTTTATAGGTAGAAAAGACTAAATGATAAGTTCATATTCCCACTAGTTCAATATCCCTGTGTTTGGAATATTTCAAATTCACTATCTTGTTGTGTTTAACTGTACTATCTTATTGTACCTTTTATATCTACTTCTATACTCTTCAGTGTTATCTCCAACTACTCACCCTTAACCCTTTTTAGGTTGTAATACTAGGTATGTATATACTCACCCCGACAAGGGATTCACCCAACATGTGTTCTATCCTTTGTAGATATTGGAAATATCGATTTTGACTTCATTACAGGATATGGTTATATGGGTTTTCAGACTTCTTATGTTGGTAGTATCTTGGGATGCATAAGTATGACTATATCATCTATTTAATCTTTTCTCGTTTTGTCAGGATGAGAAATATCTCTAGTTTGGGTTTTAAAATTTTGAATTTTTATATTCAGTACACTCTACATTACTTTGTTTTCTTTAGTGGTTCATGCATATTTTGTATATTTATAGCTGTGTTTCATTCTTCATCTATTCCCTTATATACTTTTTCATTGATATGGATGTGTGTGTGTCTAGGTTTTCAGGCATAGGCCTACCTAATATTAGTGTTATTTTATTTTTTCTTGCCACCCCTTGGCCTATAATGGTGGGATTGGAGTAGCTGCGACTCGAGCCCTATCTTGGACAGAGTCATGAAATAAAGGTATCATAGGTGGTTCAACCATTGGTATGTTGTTCAGATTCTCCCTAAAAGTTATTGGTTGGGTCTTAGGGAGATCCTGTCAATGTTTCTAGAGTTTAGATCGCATGCCTGAGGGTTGAGTGATGTTACGGTGACAAATGTATCCATTCACCGGGACCTTTCCTACCTTCTTGTCAACTCATCAAGGTGAGAAATTTACTACATGGTTTAATGTAACATGCATAATATAGGAATGATTCATTGAATTTCTTCATACGTAAACTCCCTATTGTTGTTGATATATATATATATATACTCAAATTATCGTGGTAAATCTAGAAAACTATTGACATACCTTCATGATGACTTCTAGAAAATAAACTAACACAAGTTCATCACAAAGATTCAATGCACAATGAGGCCTCTGTTAATGGTTTGTCCTACGAACCCTTATTCCAGGTGGATATGTATCAACACCTATACCATTTGAGTATCACATCATCTTGGTAGATCATACCAAGTACATGCACTGGTTGAGTGCATGATTATGGTTTCAAAATCAAAGGCCACTGAGGTTCTAGGGATAGCTAGCTGATTAGAAAGTAAAGGATTGTCTAGTGTCGGTGATCCATGTCATCAGGCTTATCAGGATACTGACATATCAAATGGTTTCTTCGGTAGCAAGTATTTTCCATGGAGTATCTAGGCATTGGTAGAGCCTAGATACCCATATGTAGGATGATTCGAGACTCTCGTGGGATGAATTCCATTAGTTATTTCATGAGGAGTACTACCCCGCCAACATAACCTTCAAGTAGATTCAATATATTGTAGAACATCAGTATGGAGGGATGAAAATGGATGATTACATGACAGGGTTCTCATACCATACACGCTACTCTCTAGACATGATTAGAGATGATTAATTCTAACCATGGATGTATGAGAAGGGACTCTACAGAGTGATTTGAGATAGTTTACTTCCCATGTGCATCCCCAAATATGATGATGTTCTAAAGTGGTAACATGTGACATAGAGATTTATTCCATAGGGATGCTAGATAGATAGAGCTAGCAGTTTGTGCACTAGGGTTTCATCATCTATTGTAGCAAACACGCACTATAGATCGTGGAATAGGAGGTGATTCCATGAGAAGGCATGGGAACATGGTCATAGAGTGTAGGGAAAACATTGAGAACCATTGTATCTTGGGGAGGCTTAATGTTATTCTTGTCAAGGTTGTGGTCACATAGTGAGAAACTACCTAACCCTGATGTGATAATTAGTACAGAAAGATGGTTGATGGACAACCACGGTAGAGACAATGTCATGATCAATTGTAACACCCCAAGATTTTTCAAATAAATTTAATATTGAATGAATGAAAAACTTATTCTCTACAAAAAAACACTTTTTTATAACTGAGAAATCAAATATAATTTTTACACCTCTGATATTTTATTTTTAAAAAACAAACATACGTCGTTGCATAAAGTAATATATTTTGGCTCTAATGAGACAAACATAATTTTTGGTGAATATTAACAACCCATTATGAATAGTAATTTGAATAGAAATATAAAAATTATGAATATTAAATATAATTATTATTTTATTTTGTTAAGGCTATATTATAATGGGATCTTGATTAATTTTTCATGGTGATATAAAATGAATTATAGTTTTAGAATTGTTATTTTTGGAATAATATTTTATTTTATATCAAAATTAAATTAATATTATTTAGAAAATTATTTTCAAAAAAATGGAGTTTTTTATTAATTCTAAATGTCAAACATAGGTTAAGCAGATTTTTTTTTATTTTTCTGAAATATAAGGATTTTTTATGAATAGTAATATACAGTAATTAACTGTATATATGCATTATCAGTTAAATTCAATATTCCTAACATCATGGATAATGTAAGAATGATTGGTTTGAATTCACATGCACATATTACTATTCTTGGTCACAAAAATCAATATAGTTTATTATGTTTGGAAAAATAAAAAAATAGTGAGTAAAATAAATGGAAAACCCTCCTCACCCCACTCTAAAACCCCCCTCTGTTCCTCTTCTCTTCAGTCTTATCAGACCATGTTCTATATCTAAATTCTACTCAAATATCCTCCCATGTTCCTCCCCTATTTCTGAAAGCCCATTCTCTCATAAAAACACCAAAACATCTCCCCTAAAGAGGATCTCAGGGAAGATTACTTCAAGAGATAAATTCCACTTTTCATTTCTCTTATTTCATGTTCCTATCTTTTCTTTTTCTTTCCTCAATTACTTTTATCCAAATTTTTTGATGACTAAATTACCTAATATGTACTGTAATTTTGTTATGATAAATTCATGATTCTTCATCATCTCTCATTTCTTCTTCTTTAATACTAGAAATGATAACACCATCCGAGATGTGTTAATTTATCACATTCAAGGAAGACATGTTTCCAATTTCTATTACCATCTTCAGTTCTGGTCATGAAACCATTTTTATGGTTGAACCAGACTATAATATATATATTATTACTTATTTGATATTTTATAATCCTTCTTTACACATTATATTAATTTATAAATCAAAATGAGTTCTTTGTGATGAAAAACCACCAATTAACCCAAACAATTGTCATTAATGATTAATATAATAAGTAATCTTCAATCAAAATAACCAAAATAATTTTATAACCATATAATATTCTAGTTCGTTGAGAAATAACCAACAATATTTATTCTGTACATACATTCTCATTCTATATGTTTATCTAAAAATGAATATAAATAAACCGATCGTGAAAACAAAAGAATAAAATGATCCCAAACAATGAAATTGAATCTCTTAACCCATCAAAATTTTCTGAATGAACCTAATAATGTAATTTTAAATCAATTAATTGTAAATGAGGTTATGTATTAATTAATTTATTAACCTAAATTTGATTACTCAGGTCGTTAATATCAAGGGAGGAACACCTTTGGAATTAAGGTTAGGGTTTTCTACCTGAATCTCTATTTTCATTCAGGTTAATCTTATTCTATACATAACACAATTAAATTATTATTTATTCTTATATAATACACATATATTAAATTATAATGTTCTATATATGTGTACCAAAAAAATCCAACTTTCATTTTTTGGGGTCATATGTTTTAAAAGGATCTTTCAAAAATTCATCCTAGAACACGAGCCATATTCAATAGAATTTTTCAAATTCGTACCTATTTTTGAATCCAATCTATAATATATATATATAGTGACATTATCTTTCATATAAAAATAATTTTATTATGAAAATACAATCTTACTTCATTTCAGGTTTTATACAAACAATTTTCTAATATAACCCTTCCTTTCAAAGTGATAGAGTATTTATCTGATGAATTACTCAATCGTTTTATAAGAGTATCTTCATATGTTTCAACAATCATGTTGATTATTATGTATTGTTGTGATTAATATTTTATGATATCTTATACCCAATTTAATTAAATGGTTTATGATAAGTTTTAATTTGTATGTGCCATCTTAAAACCATCCACAAATTTACTTTGAATGGTTACTATTTATGCTTAATGATTGGGGAATGTTATTGACATTTAATATTATAGTTTCAATATGAATATATATGTTATTTTTTTATAAATTTTATTATGAGTAATGCATTAGACATAGTATGTGATGGGTGTGTCCTGTTGTAACCCCTCGATGCAATGATAGGTCAAATGAGATAAACTATAGTCTTGGCACAAGGCCTTGAAAAAATGGTTAGTTATGGTTTGGGAACAAGCCTTGATGGTATGGTTATGATGTCTGTAATTATGAATTCCCTCATTATAGAACTATTAAAATAATTTTCATGAGGCAATTCATCTTGTATAATACCCGTGATTATGCTTTATTATGGATTTTTTTATTCAACACTTATTCCTTCCATAAAGTGTTCAAGTTCATTTTAAAGGCATGTGTGTTTTAAGTTATTCTCCATTCTTAATGATTATGTTTATTATATCTTCAACTGTATCTTTTAACCTCACCTAGAATTTGATCTCACCCCTTTATTATGTATCATTTTCCCATGACATGAAGAATAATATTATGAATTAAATGAAGAAATAACCTAGGGGTTGTGGATGATGTCGAAGGAATTTATTTGTTGTATTTAATTTTAGGTTGAAATTATGAACATATGTATGTATCTTGTTTTAGAAGAGACTAAACTACTCAATAAACTAGGATTCATATTCTTTTTTATATTCCAATGTAATAAAATAAGGCACCAACTCCAAGAAACTCGGTTTGGTTACATACAATTGGTATTAAATGAAGTTTAATGGAAAACTTGGAAACTATATTTAGAAAACTTATATTAGGGAACAAACCCCAAATATTGTATTTAAGGATAAACATACAAGAACATCCTATAATTTTGGTAAAGAATATATTATGTGGAACTTTCTAGAAAATAAATCCATTTCTGGATATTATAAATGGACGCAGTTCTCGAACAAATGTACCTAGGAGTGAAAACTCTAACAAGGAGTTTCAGGCTTGACCTGAGGTATCCGGATACACAAAAACATGCCTTATTGCACACCTAGTATGGCACTCTTGAGGGATATGCATAAGATAATTCACATTTTCATTACAATCCATTATGAAGGATTTAAATGTAAATTTCAGAACAAAGAAACAATGTTTATGTTAATGGGATTTTCTATACAAAGGATTTCAATTTATGCTATTTATTTTATATTGATATTATAAATTATGATTCATAACCTAATCTATTGTATTTTATTATTTAGAAATGGCACCTATTAGAAGGAATGAAATCTGTATGAATTCATATGTCCCATGTTGGGATTTCCCTCCTGTTCAGGATAATGATGTCTGCTCTTGTGATGTGACTAGTGTCGAGAAACATATAACTATACTGGGAAAACATACTTATGTTATTAATAATAACCTTACCCCTGTGGATAGTCAGGATCCACAATGTGCATGAGTTATATTAGATCACTTTATGCGAAAACAACCTCCATCCTTTAATGGGTATATAAACCCATTCGTAGTGGAGTAGTGGATATGTTCATTATAGAATATATTTCTCACTTTTTGATGTAATGAAAGAGATAAGGTTGTGATAGTGTTTTATCGTCTATCAGAAGATATGGATCAGTGGTGGATTTTAATTTGAAACACAAAGGAGGAAGAAGAAATAGAACAAATGGAATGGAGGGATTTTAAGGAAACTTTCTTAAAAAAATATTTCCCATGTGAATAGAATGCTGATATGGAAAGACAATTTCTAAATATGAGGCTAAAAGAGGATGAGAATGTTGCAATGTATGAAGATGAATTCACAAGGTTAGAATGATATTCTGCATTCTACATACTTAATCTAAGGAGAAATAATGATCAATTATTTTATGGTTTAACTCAATTCCTCCGAAGAGCTCTAGTCTACCAATGATTCTCATCATATGAAGATATAGTCTCAAGTGTTATTAAGATGAAAAATTAATTCTCCATGTCTTATAATTTTAAGGGAATTAATGTGAAGAAGTGGGAAGATGAAAACTCAAGAAAAGTAAATAAGGAAATAGGGTAGAAGGGAAGAGTTTACCTTCCACACTGTGATAATTGTGGGAGGATACACCCTGGTACTGGCCTGAAGGGTATGGGTTTCTGTTATAAGTGTAGAGAAAAAAGGGCACATATCTCTAGATTCTTAGGGGAAGAACGAAGTTACCAATGGTTAATGATACAATTATAGGGAGAGGGGACATTACGAAAATGATTGTCCTAGGTGTCAAGGAAATGTTCACTAAAGAAGGAAAAGGGTTAAATGGCAAGCTTATGCGGTCACAACTGCGGAGTATAAATTTCCTAATGATGTGGTGAAAAATTAAATTAATCATTTTCGAGAACATAAAGAATTATTTAAATAATTATGGATCATCAAATTCTTTCATATCTTCCCGATTTTTTCTTAAAAATGAGATATTTACAATGTTATTTAATACGGGATTTGTTAGTCAAAAATCCAAAGGGAAGTATCATTACAAAAAGGTTGTGTCAGCAAGTCCCCATTATGACATATAAACATGCTTTATCTACTGATTTTATTTTCATACCAATCATTAAATTTGATATAATCCTAAGTATGGATTGGATTTCATACCATGATATGGAAATTTATTTCAAGAAGAAGTAGGTTACCATTATAGAGGATGATTTAGAATCCATTATCTTTAGGGATGAAACAACACCATCTGTTTCTCATGTAGATACACCCCTTGTAGATCTAATGAATTACATTATTGGGGAGGAAGGGAATTCAATAATAATGGGTGATGAAATGAATTTTCAACTAGAGGACATACCAATTATTCAAGAATATGTTGTTGTCTCTCGCGTGGAGTTACCTAGATATCCTCCAGAGTGGGAAATTGATTTTTACATTGACATAATTCCTAATTCGATTCCCATATCAATGACCCCTTTTTGAATTACCATAGTGAAATTTGTATCATTAAAGAAAAAACTAGTAGAATTTATTGATAAAGAATTTATTCACCCCAGTGTTTCTCCATAGGTTGCCCCTATACTTTTCTTGAAGAATAAATATGGATATATAATGTTGTTCAATAACTATAGGGATATCAATGCAATAAAAATAAATAAAAAGTACTCCTACCTTGCATTGATGATTAATTTGATCAACTTTGTGGATACCAATATTTTTCTATGATTTTTTTTTCACCTGTATATCATCAGTTGTGATTAAGGAAGGAAGACATTCCCAAGACAATATTTCTAACCAGTTATAGGCATTACGAGTTCACAGTAATGCCTTTTAGACTGACGTATCCACCCTCTATCTTCATGGATATAACGAATTGGTTTTTCAAGGAATATATTGATGACTTTGTGGTGTTATTTATGGAATATATCTTGGTATACTCTAAAATCTATGAATATCATGAAAATAACATGCACACTATTCTGAATAATCATATAATAATTTAATTATATCGGACATTAGAAAGTGGGAATTTCGAATTCAATCAGTTTCCATTCATTGAAAAAATTTCTCTAAAGATGTAATACATGTTAGTACTCTGAAGAAAATTTCTATTCAATAATGGCGTAATCTACCAAACATAACATAGAGGTGTATATTTATTGGTTTAGAAGTTTATTATTTGCATTTGGTTAAGAAAATCACACATTTAGCCTACCCAATGACCAAGCATTCACCAAAAGGGGTAAACATTTTATGGAAAAAATAATATGAGGACTATTTTGAAGAATTGAAGAGGAGCTTAGTGAATTATCCAATCCAAACTCTACTATTAGGGAATGATGGGTTTGAGAACTATAGTGATATGTCAAAGAAAGTACATGGTTGTGTCCTTATGAGAAAGGATAGAGTTATTGCCTATTCATCCAGGAAGATAAAAATTATTGAACAAAAATATCATACTCATGATCTTGAGTTAGATAATGTGATTTCTTCTATAAAATATGGAGACACTTTCTCTACGGTGGAAAATGTGAGATATATACGAATCACAAGAGTCTAAAGTATATCTTCTCACAGAATGAACTCAACATCAATATGAAGAGATGGCTTGAACTACTCAAGTATTATGATTGTTCCATACACTACCACCCATTAAAGAAAAATATGGTAGTTGATGCATTGATAATGAAGTAACAAGGAGTTTTATAGAAAATGATGATTGAAAGGGATCCTGTATTCAATTATATAATAAGGATATTCATTGGAATTATCATATAAGGTGAAACATCATCAATTTTTCAATTGGTTTCCCAAAGATAATTATTATAAATGATTAAAATATCTCATCTTGATGATGAGAACCTTCAAAAGAAAATTATTGTTGTGAAATATTGGAAGTTATATGACTTCATATGTGAAGATGGAATTTTGAAATATGGGAAGAGGATATGTGTTCCCTCTAAACTAGATCCGAAAAGTGAGTCATTGGAAGATTCTATTAGCTCAAATTTCATTATACACTATGGTAGAACTATTATGTATAGATATTTGAAGGAACATTTCTGGTGGGACAACATAATGTGGGAAATTGTTGATTATGTATCAAAAAGTTTAGTCTGTCAAAATGTGAAGGTCGAATGCAACATCCTAGAGGATTCATGAAACCTATACCTATTCCAACTTGGAAATGGGATTACATAATCATGCATTTTGTCACTATATTACCCAAAACTCCAAGAAATAATGATGCAATGAGGGTAATTGTTGATCTACATAAAAAATATGCACATTTTATCATATAATAGAAGATTTTCCACTCGAGCGGATTTCAGTACTCTATATCAATGATGTTTTAAGACGTCATTGGGAACCTATTTCAAAAGTCTATAATCTTAATCCTCATTTTACATTGAAATTTTGGAAGAGTATTCATAAATATTTGGATACTGAGCTTCGTTTGAGTACAGTTTATCTCCCACAAACTAAAAGGCAATAATAAAGGATGATCCAAAGTTTAGAAGACATGCTGAGATGATACTCACTAGATTCTCAAGTTCTGTGTTATCCGAATTTAGATTCGGTAACGTTTTCATACAATAATAGTTTCCATTGAAGCATTCAAGTTCCACCATATGATACATTGTAAGGAAAGATATGTCGTACACCCACATGTTGGGTTTAAGTCGGTGAAAGGAAGCTTGTGGGTCCAGAGAATCTGGAGGAAACAATAACGAATGAAATGACTATTCAAGGCCATGTAAAAGACACACAAAGTAGAAAAAGATCTATATCGATAATATAAGGAATGATTTGGAATTTCAAGTTGGAGGTCTTATTTATTTGAAAGTATCTCCATGGAATGATGTTATAATATTTGGGAAGAAAGGAAAACTGAGCCCTAGGTACATAGAACCATTCAAAATTATGGAGATAATTTCAGGTGTTGCATATCCTTTGGCTATTCCACCTAGCCTATCTAAATTACTCCACGTGTTTCATGTCTCATTGTTGAGAAAGTACTTTCCAGGTCTAATGCTTGTCCTCACTTCAGATGATATTGAATTAGAACCCGACCTATCATATTGTGCAGAACCTAGCCATATTATGGACACTAAAGAATAATTTATGAGGAAATGAATGACCTGACTGGTACAGATACATTGGAAAAATCTTAAAATCAATTATGCAATAATGGATCCTGAGTATCTCATGATGAAGAACTACCAGAATATTTTTTTTAGGTAACAATCTAGTAATTTCTAGGATGAAATTTTTATAAGGGGGGATAATGTAGCAACCCAATATTTCAAAAATAAATTTAATATTGAAAGCATGGAACTCCGATTCTCAACAAAACACAATTTTTTTATAACCTAGCTAGGAAACATAACTTTTCAACCTCTGTGATTTAAATTTTGAAAAACTGACAAACACTATTGTGTTCAGAATGATATTTAGAGTCTGATGAGACAAAAATAATTTTTTGTTAATAGAATATATACCCTTATAAATAGTAATATGAATATTAATATTACCCTTATAAATAGTAAATAAAATTGTTGTTTTATTTTCATAGGGTTACAAGATAATGGGATATTGATTAATATTTTAAGGTGATATATATCAAATTATAGTTTTAAAATAATAATTTTTTGAATAAATTGTGATTTTATTTAAAAATTAAATTAATAATATTTAGAAAATTATTTTCAGAAAATGGAGTTCATATTTTAATTCTACACATCATAAAATGTTTATGGTGTATTTTTTGGATTTTTGGTAGATACTTGAATTTTTTATTAATAGAAACTTATTATAATTTTCCTTATTGTACATTATTAGTTAAATTCACTATACCTTGTATCATTGCTGATGTAAGAACACTCGGTTAAAACTCACATACACATATTACTATTATTTTTCATAAGAATCAATAATATTGGTTATCTTTGGAAAAATAATAAAATAATGAGTAAAATAATTAGAAGACCCTCCTCTCATCCACTATAACACCCCCCCCCCCACGAGGTAAATCCCACTTTTGTTTTCTATTATTTAATGTTCATTTATTTTCATTTTCATTACTCAACTCCTTTTATTCAAATTTTTTGATGTCTCTAGTAATATATATATACTATAATGTTGTTATTATTAATTAATAATTCTTCATCATCTCTCATTTGCTCTTTTATTATACTAGAAATGAAAACACTATCTGAGATGTGTTAATTTTTCACATTCAAGGATGATAGATTTGAAATTTATATTAGAATCTTCAATTATGGTCATAAAACCATTTTTATGGTTGTACCAGACTATAATATATTTATTTGAACTTATTTAAGGTTCTAGAATCCTTTTTTAAACATGATATTAAATTATAAATCAAAGTGAATTCATTATGATCAAAAACCACCATATAACCCGAACTATTGTCACTAATGTTTTATAAAATGATTCCTCATCACACCCAATAACCACAGAAAATTATAACCTATAATCTTTGGTTTGTTAACCAATAACATAAACTTCTATTCTGGACAACCATTCTAATTCTACATGTTTATCAAAACATGAATATATGTAAACTGATCAAGAAAATTGTTGAATAAAACACACACAAACAATGAAATTTAATATTGTAACCCATAAAATGGATATGAATGATCCTAAATAGGTTATCATAAATAAATTACATATAGTTTGTGTTTTTGAATAATTAATTTATGAACTTCAATTTTATTATTCTGTTCTTTAATATCAAGTGCGGAACACCTTTGGACATTAGGTAAGGGTTCTTTAACCAAACTTCAATTTTAATTCAGGTTACTCTTACTATTTACTTACCTCAATTAAATTTTTATTTATTAACATTTAATAATCACATATTCTATTATAATGTTATCCATATGTGTACCAACCCTAATCCAACTTTCATTTGGGGGAGGGTAACATTTTTGAAAATGACCTTTAAATAATTCATCCCAGAACACAAGCTAGATTCACTAGATTTTCTCAAATTCTTACCATTTTTCAAGGTCATTATATAATCTATTTATAGAAATAATTATATTAATAAAAACACTAATTTTATTATTAAAAATTCTAATTTACTTACATTATGGTTTTCATCAAATATTTTTCCAAAAAAACACTTTCTTCCAAAGTAAAAGATTTTTTATCTGAGGAATTTCTCGATGATTTAATAAGAGTATCATAATCTATTTCAACAATCCTATTGATTATTATGTATTGTTAGGGTAAATATTTTATGATATCATATAAAATATTTAATTTAATTTTTTATGATTATCTTTAATTTGGATGTTCTATCTTAAAACCATTCACCAATTTACTTTGAATTGTTAGTGTTTATGCTTAATGTTTGGAGAACATTATTGAAATTTCATATGTTATTTTAAATATGGAAGTATATGTTGTTTATGTTTATCCCAATTAATATTAGGAATGTATTGGACTTAGTATGTGATTGGTGGGGCCCTCTATAGCCCCTCGATGGATCGGTAGGTTTCATTGGAGAAATTATTGTCTTGGCATAATGCCTTGAAAAAATGGTTGTTTATGGTCTTGGCACAAGGCCTTTATGGTATGGTTATGATGTCCTGAATTATGAATTACCTTATTATTAAAATATTAATTGAATGTTCATGAGGTCATTTGACTATTATAATTCCCACGATTATTCTTTCTTATTTAATTTTTTATTCAACTCTTATTCATACTAGAAAGTGTTCAAGTTCAGTTTTAAAGGGATGTGTTCTTTTAGTTATTATCAATCCCTAATGATTTTTATGATATCTTCCACTGTATCGCTTACCCTTACATATAATTTGAGCTCACCCATTTCTTATGTTACATTTTACCAGGACTTGAAGAGCTATATTATGAATGACATGTAGAAATAACCTAGGAGTTAAAGATTTTATCAAAGGAATTTATTTGTTGTATTTCATTTCAAGTTGTAATGCTATAATTATATCTGTATCATGTATCCGTAGATAATAAAATAATTGGTCTATATGTATTAATGATACTTTCTTATATAACAAATAAAAAAATAATGCACTAGCTCTGGTAAACAGGGGCCAGGTCCTTAAATCAAGGATCACTCGTACATGAACATGGTGGCCCCCAGGGAGGCGAAGCAAGTAGAGGAGAAGGAAGATATATTGGTGGTGGATTTATCTATAAGATCCTTACACCACCACCTATAAGACCATGTTAGGCTTAGGGAACTGGAAGTTATGGCTATAGACTAATATATTTTTTGGATGTCTCTGCTCCTCCAGAACACAAGATGATAAAAGGAACGCTTTGTGCCTCTTCTTACTTCTGAAATAGATATTTTTACACATTCTATAATGTGACCTTTTATTTATTATCCTTTCTTGAGGTATAAGATGGGGTGATGCGAGGAAATGGTTTAACCCAGTGTCAGTTTTGTTCGATGTAGCTTCAAATTCAGAAGGAAGAGGGGTTCTTCCCCCACCAAGAAGCATTATTGAGCCGTGAGAAAACCATGATGGTGAGTTAGTTACTCAAAAAAATATAGTATCAAGGTGTGTTTGATGAGCCCCTCTAACTTTTACATTAAAGGCGAGGTTGTGCGATAGAGTGTTTGAGTAGGTCCAAACATTTCTGGTGGAGTTTTTCTATTAGACACTTTTTCATGGGAAGCCACTTGTCAGCGTCGAAGATTTTTTGGTTTGGGGTTATATTCATTACAAGAAAGGAAAATATGTGTACGGTATTCCTTGTGATTTACTTTTCAATACTCTCATGGTTGGATGTGTTTACTCACCTACCTTGTTTTTTGGTAACTTTGTGTGCTCGACATCAACCTTGATACAGTGCATATAATTATCAAATAAAGTTCAAGGTAGTTGATACCCCCTGAAAATAACTATGCAAATCCCTACCTAGAGCATATAGTGGTAATATTTACTATGATTATGTGGATAAACTACCATCTAGGAGAGTTAATTAGTGTTTAATCATACCACAAGAGCCTCAGGTATATATTCACTCAGGAATAGCTAAATTGGAGACAATGGTGTTGGTCGGAATTCTTATAGGACTATTACTTAGAGATAATTTATACTAAAGGGAAGGGTGATGTTGTAAAATATTCTATAATCAAGAAGTCACAGACCTGCTTAGTGAAGGATGCTTAAGAGTAGTTAGCTTTCCTATAGCCTACCCTTATGGAGTTGGAGGGTACAATATTTCTTAATATAATGGTGTTGACTCACTTGATTCTGAAGAAAGTGAGAGAGTCTCAGTAGGGTACATCAACTATGAGATCATCATGAATAAATATCCACAAGACTTTCACCTGAAGGATTTTCTGAAGAAGGTAATCATGTTATTCTATTTTAGAGAAATATGATGGTTTGGGTCATTATTCTAGTGTATGTGATGAGGTATTTTTAAACATCTCCATTGGCTATACGTCCAGGTGTAGGGAAGAGCCAGTTGCAAGAATAGTGTTCCAACCTATTTTCTTTTTTATGCTTTTTGGGGATGAAAAACATTAATGAAGTTTATAATGTATAGACTCCAGTTTTATCATGTAATACTTATTTTCAGATCAAGGTGTAGATATTACACACAATTATAAGGCCCGTTGTTCGAAAAACTAATTTTATAAAAATATATAATATATTTTTTAATTAAAACACAAGGTTTTTTGGAAATAATTGAATATCTCCTAAACGGATGATCGGATTATAAATATGAGCGCATGGTTGTGTCCAAAACATTTCTTTCACACTAGGTGCAATATAATATTTACCAAAACAGATCATTTACAGAAAAAGTAACAAAGTATTTAACTATAAATAAAATTATTTTTTAACACTAATACAAATAACTCATGAACGGGAACTCAAATTTGAGTTTGAATACCACTGATGAGTTCATAATGGAGTGTCTTCTCTATGTGTGACCTAATGTTGGTCAGCATGGGACGTTTGAATGAGACAATTATTGGTGGTACAATTTGGTGGATTAATTGATTAATTAATTAATTCATATTTAACCTTATTTTCATGTTGTTAATAGGCTGATATAGAACATATCTAGGGTCACTGTCATAACTCTAGGATCATTAGCAAGATATCTTATCCTCATTACATTGGAGAATTAGGATGATATTGCGTATCAGGGTATATCAAGATGCATGGAACACAAAATGTTCCTTCATTCGTTGGAATGTGTGTTCTTCATCAGTGATGGATTAAAATATTTCGAACAACTCATTATATGTGGTTTTCCACCGTTATAAATAAATTTATTTTGCTGATCATTCAATATTATTCGATATGTGCCCTATTACAGAATTATTTTCCTCGATCAATTGATCTTTTTATTGGTTAATTTCCCCCACCATTCATTGTGATCATCATCATTACACCATTGGGTCATGATTTGTCAATTTTGGGGTGGGTTCGAGTGCAATCGAACCCCCAGATGCGTTATAGTGGCATAAAAAACCCATGGATTGATGATTTTCAGAAGGATTCATAAATGAACGGGATGGTGTTCGGTGAACATATCTTATGGGAATTCGGAGTGTGTGTTTGTAATCTATGTAGGTTCAGGATCAATTTGTTAACCCTCATTTTCCCTATTGGCATGTGAAAATTATTTTTGGTGTGATGAGATTGATTTTGAGTGGAGGTCGTGCACATGATCTCATGGAAGGGGTTGCCTGACGTTAGCATAACAGTGGCAAGACTCAAACCTCCAACCAGGTAGTTAGATATAGTCAATGTCGCGAGTGATAATAAATATTATTAATAAAAATAAAAATTATGGATTAAATTTTTCATAAACTAAAATAAATAATTTTAATTAAATAAAGAAAACAAGAGGGGTTATATAATAATTTTAATTTTTAATAATATTATTTGAAGGATGAATAAAATAGGTTGAAACCATTTAAAATAAATAAAATGATAAGATGATGAATGGGGGTGGGGTGCCCCTCCTCTGTGCAGCCTGGAATATATGAGGTGATTTTGGTTCTTATTAATTATTATTATTAACAAATTATAATTGAAAAAAAAATTAAAATTTAAACAAAGTAAATTCTTGGGATGGAAGGCATAAGGCACATAAAATAAATTGGGGAAGGGGGTGTGTGCCCCTATAAAATGGATGAAAATGGATAAAATAAAAATATAATAATAATAATATACCATTATTATTATTATTTTGGGTTCCAATCCAAAATTCATCCATAACCCTTCTGTACGGAATCCGAACTATGCATTTTTAGCAACAACATGATCCTTTTCCAGACTTGTACATTAGTTTAACAAAACACTCAATAATAATTACATTATTATTATTACGAAACCTTGTATCAAAACTATATTCCTCATAAGGTGACATATTCGTGTTATTTTTATGATGTAGAGACCCTGATTATGAGGTGGGTCCTTTCATACCAATTTTTAGTATTTACTTCAAGCTCATGGATCATGCCCATGACATGAAATTTGGGCATCATGTGGAAAAATGTGGCTTTTTCACTAGTTTTATGATTGAAAAAAATACATAGTTAAATCAAATTATTTTTCATGAGGATCTCTATGGTGTGATTTGTATATTTCATTTTCGAATCGATACATCAACACCTTGAGGCACAATACGTGCACAATGTTGCAAAATGTGGCTTCTACATCGGGTGTATGGTTTAGGAGAATGAATACCCAATCATGTGAAATTTTCCTCAAGGATCTTATTGGTCTAATCCATTTGGTTATCTAGAGAAATTTGAGGAGTCGTGTCAGTGAAATTATGTTTTTCCATTCAGACCAACGACGAGCATCATGCGCTCATCAACCATTTGGACATATTTGTAATGTACTCAGGTAGTACACTAGCACACCGAGGTGTATATGTACATAGCTTAGTACCTTAGTATAGATTGGTAAAATTCTAGACTATCTGACAGGGTCATACATCATTTGGGCCCCACACGCAATGTGTTCCTCATTATGATTCTTTTACATCTTGTATTTCTTTATTTTTTTACTTTCATTCTTTCATTTGAGCATAAAATCCAGATTGTTGTTTTCATGTAGAGAATGATAGTTCTTTTCATAGGTTATTTTGGTATATGATGTAAGATGTTTCAATTATGAATCTTTTCAGGGGATTTATAACGGTGACAGTGACCAAGAACAAGAACATTAGAGTATCTGAAGCTTACCATCCATTAGAGTTGAGTAGTATAGTTCCTTGATAAATTCTATGTGGAATACACTAGCCAGACAAGAAGTGGGTCCTTGAATATCTTCGGAGTGGTACCCTCTGGTAGGGTAGCGCATGGTTCCTCAACCTATTCTGACTGGCACCCTCTAGTTGGGCTGGTCATAGATCCTTGGTGATCTTCCGAGTGGAACCCTCGGTTGGGTAGGGCATGGATCCTCAACATATTTCTAGTGTTACCCTCCAGAAGCGATGTGTATAAGACCTATATGGGAATAGAGTGTCACCATCTAGTTATGTTGTTCATGAGTCCTCAGCCTTGAGACACGACCTATCAACTATGAAAACAGTGACATGAACATGGTTGACATAGATTTAGACTCACAATGAAGAGGAATGTTTCCCCATCAAGACACATTATTGTTATGTGACCTAAAATTGTGTGTGTGAGTCAATTCCACCAAAAGTGTATAGTATTAAGATGTAGTGATTGATTACCTTTGACATGTGTGTTCGGAGCAGATGTGTGGGATGCTGGGAATTATAGATGAACATATCTTGAAAATGATGGAAGCTCTTTTTCTTAGGCTGACCTATGAGATATAGGTCGACATACTCTCTTGTTTGTGCTTTATTAGCTGAACATATATATATATCCTCCATCGTTACCCACACCTTGTGGTTCTTTTACTCTTATTCAATGAGAGGTGAAGATGCATGGGTTATTCCACATGTTTTCAATATCTGGCTTCTCCGGGCTAGATGATTCTACACACCTGTTATAGGTTATGAAGACTTGATGATAATCTCAACGTCTCACTATGTCGAGATCCTTGAGTTTGGATGAGTTCAATTTCAATATCTTATTGGGTTGAGTTGTACTCTCTTATCATAATTGTTCTATATATTTATTTTCTCCTCAGTTGTATCTCTGAATGCTAACCCTTCACCATTTTAGGTCATTCTACTATTTTTGTATATAGTCATCCAATCGTGGGCTTCACCCAACACATGTCTGGCCTTTTCTAGATGGTGTACAGGTCGATCGTGACTATAGAATAACTTTTTGATACAGGGTTCTTGGACTGTGTATTGTGGTTGTAGCTTGGGATATGGGTGCTGGGCTCTCTCAAATATTTACTATTTTTCATTTTTTTCTAGTTGGGAGATATTTTTAGTTTGGGCTTGTATTTTCCCCTTTTAATTTTTTTATACACTACAATAAATTACATAATTCTATTTAGTGGTTCATGCGTATATATTATATTATTAACAGTGTTGCGTTCTTCATTTCTTTCCCTCTAAAATTTTTCATTGAGTAGCCTATTGGCGTGGCACTAGGTTTTTAGGAATTATCCTCCCCGATTTTATTGTGCATTTTGATCTAGTCATCACTCCTAGAATATGGTGGTGGGATTGGGGTAGTCACGGCTTGAGCCCTGGCTTGGTTAAGGCCATGACATGAAGGGTATGGTTTTTAAATGTTATAATAATGTTATCAAAGCCTTTTGTTTATTTTATGCTGATATTTCCCTTATTTAGGTATACTGATCATGTTATCTCACCCTTTCTTAGGATTCCTTTTATTAGGTTGTGAATAAAAGTATTATGATTTATATTTCTATGAAGGGTTTTAGTGATAGTGAACTATATGGGAGGCCATGTGGTTCACTTATGAACTAGTTATTTTTGTATTAAAGTATCAAAAGACACTTGAATTATTTTATTATAGTGAGGATAAATATGTAATGTAATGTATATTCATCAAATAAGGTGTAATATAGATGTGTGAAAATTATGGGTAACTATAATTTCTGTATAAATACTTTTTTAAGATTAAAATGAGAATTTATATAATTGGTTTTGTTATATTTCGAAACATTTATTAAATTAAATTTTTACCACCTGTTATAATTGAATATTTTTTAAATGATTTTATATTTTGAATCATATGAATTAATATTAGTAAATAATTTCAACATATGTTTCTATAATAATGAATAGTGACATAGTAAAAATTTATCACATCAATAACATGTAAAATTGATTAAAAAGGTTTAAAATAAATGGATAAGGATTTAGGGTAACTTATAACCTTTGATTAGATCACATTCGTTCAATATATTTTGTATATATACTCCTTAAAATTATATATATGATATTTTTTATACAAATAACTAGATTAACACATATATTATATAATAAATGATCATGTATTTACAAGATTCTCACTCACCTCACTCATATTGGGGCACCTTCTCTCCAATCATATCCATAATTCATGGGCCATATAAGAAGACCAATCCAAATCCAAATAGCTTCCCATATTTATTTGTTTTTAACTATATTTCCAAGACTCACCAAAATTCCACTTCAACAAGGATTAACATTCTATCTAATAGAGATTACCAATAGAAAACGTAGATGTTTTAACTAATATTATCAAGTTCCATTAATGAGAAAACTCATTCAAATATTAAATAATCATATTAGAATAATTATGTATATATATTTTCTATACTTAGATGTTTCTATATTACTTTTACATCTATTTTCCATCACCTTTCGACCATATGAAGAATAAAAACAACGCATATGTGTACATGAGGACTACCACTTCCAAAAAGGATGTATTTCATTTTCCTATTAAAAATTTGTGTGGTAAGTTATAAAATTTCATAAATGTGTAAGAAATGGTATTTATGAAATTTTAAAGAATTTTATAGTGAAGGAAGCATTTCATAACACATTTAACCCTGCCTAGTATATCGAAGTAATTTTGGGGAAATAGAACGAACAACCTTGAGTGGTTGATGTAAGCAAGGAATATTTATTGAATGGGTGTCAAATGACAAAAAAAGAAACATAATTAAGGTAATTGAAATGTATTTTTTTAAAAAAGTATTTAATAATTTTTAAATGAAAAATTCATGATGATATAATGTGTTTAATAATTCATGAATAAAAGGTAAGGGTTTTTTAATCAAATTTCTAATCCAAAGAGATATATTTTATATTAAGCAAAAAATTAAATTTATACGGTGTATATAATACCACTTTTATTTATTATACCATGAATTAATTTTTATTAATGGTATTAATAGATTCAATTCATGTTTTATCTTTTAATGGGTCTTGATTCAAATGTTAGAAAATTCATAATTGTTTATTTTAAAATCTCACCCTTATTCAGAACAGTTCATGTTTTAGTTTATATAGTAAGAATGATATTATTTTATCATAATAAACACCATTATTTTCTTCTCTTATGGATATCCATGGGTTTCAACATTTATTAATACTATTCCTACTTTTTTTCCTCAAAATAAAAAAAAGATTATTTCCAGAAAACGAAAACCATTATTCTCTTTATTTGGCGATAATCATTATATTCCATATGCATAATATTAAAATTATGTTATGGAAGTTTTTATTAAATTTTACATAATTGGTAAAATTATTTTCCTACTATATTATAAATTTTATACAAACATTTAAATGTAATATTTATATGGTTTTCTGAAGAAGTCATTTTTCACTTTTTACCAATGTGTTAAAAGAATGTTCTTTATAATGAATATTGTGTAAATGGATTTTTACATATCAATTAACATTATCATATTTAAATATAGAACACTATGAGACTCCATTTTTTAACAATTAAAGTCCTTCTTTAATTGTTATGTGAATTTTTCATTTCAATATTAAAATAAAATGTTATTATTTTTTAAATAAACGAAAAATTGATTTCATATTACTTTAAAGTATTTTATATTCTATTATATACTTTTTTATGACAATAATATCTTCTAAATACTGTATTAGTTTGAAAATAATATTTTAATATTACATTTATAAACACATTAAATTATTTTTGAAATGATTTGTAACGTTTTTTTACAAAAATGTTACATAAACATTATGGAATGTTTTTTAATGTTTTACATCCGTTTTCCCTTTAATTATCAAATTAAATTTCATTATAACTGTCCATCACTTCTACTAAATTGATGGTCTTCTATCATAATTTATTAATTTATGTATTATGATATATTTTGAGATCATTCAATATTTGGTTATCATGTTCTCAACCACACTCTATTATTCATTAAATAACAATTTTTTCTTTCATATCTATATTTTTAATATCATCTATATATTAATAATTTAAATATTTTTATAATTGATTACAATTTTAGTATAAATTGTTAGTATATTAAACCTTATTAATAATGATATTTCATTTAATTTGGAAATAATAATTTTTTATATTCTTAATTAATTTAATAAAACTATTTATTAAAAATACATAATGATTATGATTATATAATTGAATAAATATATAAGGAATTAATTTTAAAAATGTAATTTATGAGTGATTCCATATTATATATATCCCCTAAATACTTCTTATAGGTATCATAATAATAAAAAATGGGGATTTCATGATAATTTTGTATCAGAATGCCTCAATCATTTGTGCAATGTATCGAAACTAATTCATGATGTCTTAGCATAATACCACAATGAAAATATCATAACCACTTACATTATTCCTTTACTTAATTATGATTTCATTAATTATTATCAATTTTTTATTATTTTAATATTTTCGATGGACACATTTTGATGACCAATTTATTAATTAAATGTAATATTTATTGATTGTCCACTCTTGCGTATTGTTTATACATTATCTACTCATAATATATTTTATTTATATTCTTCCATTAATAATAATATTATATCATACTATTTTTTGGAGTGGATAATCAAGAGGGGGATGAATTGAGTTCCAATTAAAATTTTTGTTAAAATTATTTTCTTATAAAATCCCCCAATTTAAAATCAAAGTTAAACTGTAGTGAATTTATACAGAGTATAAATGTCCAATTAGTTTCTCAATGATTGATTATGTCTTAGTTAACGTAATCTGAAGATTAAATTAACTTTTGAAACTAACTTACTAGTTTAAAATAATTAAAAACACTTTCTAATTTAACTATCAAAGTAGCTTTAAAATAATTTTGTATTTAAAAGTAATATTAGTGGATTATGAAATATATATAGTATAATTATGATTTAAACTAAAAAGCACAGCAGATGTAACCAAGAGGTTCAGTCTCAAGCCGGGACTTAGTCCTCTCAAACAATTTATATAAATTGACCCACACCCTAGATCGAGGTAAACAACAGTGTAATACTGACCATGTCCAAAGACCTCTACCACAGTTCTTCGTGGGAAAAAAATAACAGCTCACAGCTATCCAGGTCTTACTCGACCTCTACCACTATCCACAGTGGGAAACAATATATTTAAGGAGTTTGAATGAGGATTTAAGAATCCTCCAGTTTATCTTAGGAGATAATTTGTGTGTTAAATAAACAAGTTACGCACACTGCTCGAAATGTAAAAAAATAATCACTAAGGTAAGTAAAAATGAGTTTATAAAATCTTTAGTGATCGTCAGTGTAGCTCTAGACTCATTTGGTTGGTAAGAAAATCTTCTGAGTCCTTCTCTGGTTTCTACTGAGAAAACAGAGTGTCGTTTTCTTCTTTGGTTCTTGGTTCAGCTTGTCATCTTGAGTGCAGGAAGTGCTTGTGGTAGTTCTTCACACAAGATGCAGCATGTGGTTTGCTTTAGAATGATTGGCTTCAAGTATGTTCAGAGTTCTTGGAGTATGGATATAGCCTTGTTTGAATGATCCACGTTTGAATGCTTGTTGAGCCTTTTTCCTTCATCACAACAACACCTTTTTTATATCTTTTTCATATCGCCTCGTATCCTTTTATGTTCTATTTCATTCCCTTTATAGCTTTCAGTTCTGGAAAAAAGGATTGATCACCTTTTTCATGGGTACTAGGTACGGTTCCCTGACATGCCAACAGAAATCATTAAATAACATTAACTGCATTAAAACCATCAAATGTAACCATTATCTAAATAAATAAATGGTATTGAGAGTATAGAGTTTGACTGGTTGGTCAATCATTAGTAGCTCTTGTTGGTAAATGTGTACAGTCGACTTTGTGTAGTAGGACTTTCCATCGATAGCTCTTTTGAACTTTTATCAGTAGCTATATATATCGGTGACTTCATTCTATCAGTTTCTCTTGTTATCGGTAGCTCTTAATCCATCCGTAGCTCTTGGTCCATCGGTAGCTCTTGGGCTATCAGTAGCTCAATGTATCAGTGACTCTTTACTTTTATCGGTAGACTATGTCAGTCACTTCATATCAGTCTCCAATCTGTGTATCAGTAGGTCGGTCGGTAGCTCGTATTGGTAGACTTTCTCTATCGGTAGACATCTATCGGTAACTGTCTGTGAACTGGTTCTATCGGTAGACTTCTTCATATCAGTAGCTCTGTACATATCAGTGATCAAGTGTATACTATAAGACTTAAGCAAACCGGTAGACGTGTTCTATCGGTAGCTCGGTTTCTGTCGGTAGCTCTTGAACATATCGGTAGCTGTTTGCACTTGTATTGGTAGACTTATTCTATCGGTAGCTCTAGTTTGTTCTATCAGTAGACTTGGTATCTACTTATCGGTAGCTCTATATCAGTAGTCATACGCAGACCAGTGATTAATACTCGTCTGTTTTATACAAAGCATATCTGAATGGGTTAGAAGTACTTCAGAACTCATATAAACATAGTATAAACAATTATTAACATATTTCCAGGATTATTTTAATATTATTATCATCTTGATAACATAATATCATATATTGAGAGAATTAGGATATTTATATACATTAATTTGGATTATCAAAGTATATGAAAGCATACTTGGGATTATCCAAATAGGTGATGTCAACAATCTCCCACTTTTTGATAATCACAACTTATGATATTATCATTTTAAAAAAGTGAATAATTGTATTAGAGGATATATAATTAATCTCAATTTTCTCAGATAAAACAGTATGTTATATAACATAATTTATTGGAGTTAGAATTAAATGTGATAGTATCAGAGATAAATGAAAATGTAATGATATTAGAGGTAAAATTCTGTGGTTTCAAGGAGTTAAACAAAATGGTATCAAAGAACTAAATGTAATGGTATCAGAGTGGCCAATCATGATATCTGTTCCTCATAGAAAATTTCCCCCCCTTTGATACCTTTTCCCCATTATTTATTATCCCTTTAATACTTCTCCCACTAGGTGAATATTTCTCCCTCTTGTAAAATCTTGGTAAAATATTTCTCCCCCTTCGTGATAATCAAAAGGTGGGAAACAACAAAGTGAAGAGGAACAAACAAACTGAGAAAATAGATAAAAACCCGTTTCATTGCATATTGCAAATAAGGTACAAATAAATAGAACAAAATACAATGGATTCTTATCAAATAGTCTAGCCACTTGTTCAATCCACATCCTCAATGTGATATTTGCCCTTGGGATCATAAGAGGATTCAGGTGGTGTGGATACAGGTGATGGCTTAAGAACACCAGAGATGATCACAGGGGGCTGAACCACTGACACTGTGCCTAGCCAGTTCTGAGGAGTTCTTTGAGTGATCATAGGCATGATGCTTCGAATTGATTTGGCAAGAGTCATCTGAACTGGAGAAGTAGTAGAGTCAGAGGAAGGTAAAGCTAGAGGGACAATCACTGGCCTAGCATCAATATGTAGAAAAGGAAGCAACAGATTTATGAAATCCATAATTATTCCTCCTCCTCTCTCCATAGCAGATATGAAGTCATCCTTGATCTCCATAAATTTTTCTAACGCTGGAGTCAATTCCCTAAGCTTTTTAGCTTTTTCTCTGAAGGATTGATTGACAGGACGCAGCTTTATATTTTCTATCAGAAGCTTGAAGTGAGAGGTCATTTGGTTCTTCTTGTAAATCTTTTGGAAATAGTAGTCCACTTTATCTTTCACTTATTTCTAAGAGGAAGAATCTTCTATCATATAGTCTTGGACTATCATCATTATTTCTCGATCTGAATCTCTAGTAGAAAGCACCACATTGCTTTGAACAGTTGAGTCTACAGAGCAACTGGTTGAAGCTGAACCAAGCTCATCCTTCATCATAGCTCGAAACTAATTCAAATCCACTGAAGGTTTAGATGTAATAGAACTGACAGCGAAGGTTATTTTTTCCTTGATGTTCATGGTAAACCCACTGATAAGATTTTTAACTTTAGAATCCTAGGTTTTAACATGATCTTTCATGGAAGTTTTAAAACCTTCGAACACTGAAACCATCTGACTTACAAAACTCTTGACATAGGCTAAGTTCTTGTATGCTTGGGATTTTGAGGTCATGTAAGATTACAAAGAGATAAACAATTTCTTTAAAGCTTCAATATCTGATTCCAGTCTAGATATTTGAGTTTGGATGTCTTTAACTTCTTCCCCTATTTCGGACATAAGGGAAGAAAAATTAAAACCTAGAGAGAGTTCAAAATATCTTTCCAACATCCTCATCTCTTCAGCGAAACAATGCTTCATCTCAGCAACTGAGGCACTAAAATATTCTTTCATCTCATCCTTTAAGGATTCCAGATTAGCCTCGGTGATCAAATCAGCAGGTGCAACTGCAGTGGGTACTCTTTCAGATGCTAAACTGACCACTGATTCAGTCATGATTGATTGAATTGAAGATACCAAAGAAACAACCATCTTCTTTGCCTCTTCCAAAAAAATTGTCCTTAAGCTTTTTCTTCAAAGTATCCATGTCATGTATTCTGACCACATCTTTAGGTAGAAACTCTGTCTCAACATCATAAACGATTATTGGTCTATTTAGAGATGCTTCATTGTCATAATCAGGATAGTCTAAACCACAAACAACAAAATCTGGGTCTTCTTCCCCATCCCAAATATCAACAACCACTGTAACACTTCCAAACTTGGTTTGATGCCCCCCCTCAACTGGTGCATCCTCAAGTAAAAAACATCATTTTCATCCGCATCCTCAGCAGTTCTTCCTTTTTTAGGAGAATCTTCTACAATAAATTCTTTCTCTGCAATAGCTGGAGGGTCTTCCAAAATAGGCAAGGGTATGTCAACTTCATTATCAAACATAGTAGGAACTAAAGATTGTACAATCACTAGACTAAGGCTTATATCAGCTGACAGAGATTCTTCACATTCATGAATATCTTCTTCATTCTCTACAGTAGCCACTTCAAAAGCCTCTAAAGAAGCTTCTTCCTTATCTGATTTATGTTGATCTAGATTTTCAAGAGCTGGACTAGGAGGTAAGTTAGGGTCTCACCTTCATCAGCAGAGGACTCTTCCTCTTCTTAATTGTCACTGTATTCTAGCTCCTATTCATCAGGTCCGAGACCTGAATCCCTCCCATCCTTGGGTCTTGAGGGGTGATCCACAGGATTGAACATATCATACACATTCTTGTCATCAGTTAAAAATTCTCCACTCCATGGGTTCCAATTTATTTTCACGTATTTGAAAACTGTACTGGTGACACCGAAATTGTTCTTTACTACCACTGTCTCATCTTGAGACTCAGCTATTCCTTTCACTTTGATCATTACTGAGATCAACTTAGCAATGAACAAGGCATTAGTTTTTGACTTGGATCTAATCATATCCTTTATTTGAGTCATCAAAAATCTGCATAGATTCACCTTGACTCCATGTCTCAAAAGATTCTGGAGATATATATCCTGATATCTTAAATTTTCAAAGTCTTCTCTCTTCGGTATTAAGACATGTTTAACAAACTTGAACAACAATCTGTTCTCTCCATCTATTTCAGCTGCTATAACTTGTCTTTGATTTCCATTGCTAGTAATCTCTTCCAAAGCAATCTCATAGTCTAATATATCACTTTTAGGTGTCATAGCTCTCAAAACATATCCAGATACACATTCGTGTGGAAGTTTCAGACATTCAGCACACTCAGTCAATGAAAAGGACAACTTAGTTCCATTCACAAATGAAGTTACTTGGTTCTCATCTTCAGATTTCTCAAAACTTACATAGTCATAAAATTGTTTCTCTGGCTTCGGATAGTAGGGACCATTGTTGTTCAAAAAACAATCTACCCATTTTTTATCTTTTAGCACTTCTAACACTAATGATTTACCTGCCAGTAGCCATTCCACGAGCATCTCTTTTTTAATAAAAATATCTTTATTCTGTAAATGAGGATTTACTGGTCGTCTTCCTAATCTTGTTCTGCTAGCACTTCCACTTGCTTATAGCTCGGACTTCTACTTCATTGTCTTAGGCTAATCGAAAAATATCTAACATAATGGAGTTTGGTTTTTTCCATCTCTGATTCGAGAGATTTAGGGTTCTCGGACGATTCGGGAGCTAAGTTTTGAGGGAAAGGTTTTGAGACTCGGTGGATAGAGAAGTAGCTCAGACTTTTTTTTATCATTTAGGAATCATAAAATATATAAATTAAATAAGATAAAGAAAAAAATGATTCAGATTATGGAAGCAGACAGAAGCTTAAAACAGCGCACTCATCGGTAGGGTTTATTAGTGATAATTTCTTTCAATGAGGTTCCATCGGTGAGGATTTACATCGGTGAGAATTTACGTCGGTGAGGATTTAAATTGGTGATAATTTACATTGGGAAGGATTTACGTTGTTGAGGATTTACATCGGTGAAAATTCACATCGGTGAGGATTTACATTGGTGAGGATTTACATCGGTGAGAATTTACATCGGTGAGGATTTACATCGGTGAGGATTTACGTTGGTGAAAATTTATGTCGGTGAGGTAGCTACTGATCAAGGTTAATCATACCTAGCTCATGCCTAATGTAACTTAACCTATCTGAACTCAATGTTTTGGTGAAAACGTCAGCTAATTGATGTTCAGTACCTATAAACTCAAGAATAATATCACCCTTTTGGTAATGATCTCTCGTGAAATGGTGCCTTACATCAATGTGTTTGGTCCTAGAGTGAGATACAGGGTTCTTCGAAATGTTTATTGCACCAGTGTTGTCACAGTTGATAGAGACATGATTAAATTCATATCTATATTCCAAAAGAGTGTGTTTCATCCCCATAATTTGTGCATAGAAACTACCAGTATCTATGTACTCTTCTTGGGCAGTGGACAAAGCTATAGAATTTTTCTTCTTACTACACCAAGATACTAAGTATTTTCCCAATAAATGACATGTTCCTGATGTGCTTTTTCTATCCAACTTGCAACCAGCAAAGTCAGCATCTGAATAACTCATTAACTCAAAGGATTTTCCTTTTGGGTAACACAAACCTAAGTTTACACTATGTTTATGATACTTAAAAATTCGTTTAAAAACAAGTAAATGAGATTCCTTAGGATTAGATTGAAATTTTTCACACATACACACACTAAACATAATGTCTTTTCGCCTAGCAGTAAGGTAAATTAGGCTTCCAATCATACCTCTGTAATTGGTTTGATCCAATGGTTTCCCAATTTCATCTACATCCTAGTTACAAACTGTACTCATACGAGTTTCACTTTCCTTAATACTATCCAAACCAAAACGTTTTAAAAGATCCTTTGTATATTTACTTTGATTAAAAATAATACCATTTCCATTTTGAAAAACATGATATCCAAGAAAATATTTATATTCTCCCATAATGCTCATTTCAAATTCATTTTGCCTACTATTTGAAAAATAGTACATAAGGAGTGTTTAGAAGATCCAAAAATAATATCATCAACATAGATTTGAACTATTAAAACATCTTTAGAAATTTTTTTAATAAAAAGAGTTGGATTAGAAATCCCTTTAGTAAAACTTTTTCAAATAAGAAAATTACTAAATCTATTATACCAAGCTCTTGAAGCTTGTTTTAAACCATAGAAAGATTTATAATGTTTGAAAACATGATTTGGAAAAAGAGGATTAGTAAATCCAGGTGGTTGTTCAACAAAAACATCTTCAATTATAAAACCATTTAGAAATTCACTTTTAACATCCATTTGATACAACTTGAAATTCAGATTAGAAGCATTGGCAAGTATGATTCTAATAGCTTCTAATCTGGCTACAGGTGCAATGTTTTCCTCATAGTCTATACCTTTCTATTGAATATATCCTTGTGCAACTAGTCTAGCTTTGTTTCTAACTATGTTTCCAAAATCATCAACATTGTTTCTAAAAACCCATTTAGTGCCTATTGTCAAGGTGTCCTTAGGTCTGTAAACTAATTCCCAAACATTGTTTCTTTCAAATTGATTTAACTCTACTTGCATAGCCATTACCCAAAATTCATCATTGATTTCATCATTGACATTTTTAGGTTCTAGCTGTGAAAGAAAGTCTTGATGTTCAACCTAGTTTATTAGAGAATCTCTAGTCTGCATCCCTCTATCAAGATTACCAACAACAACATCCAAAGGATGATTCTTTAGAATCCTTGTTGATCTAGTAAAGGTAGGACTAGAAATTTCTGGTTCATCTATAGGATCGGATTCTATAGAAGCAGATTCTAGAACATGTCTAGAACTGGATGTTTTTATATCAGGTTCTTTAGATTTATCATTAAGGTCCAAAACACTCAAATTTTCTTCAAGATTTTCAAGAGAGGTTTTAGGATCATGTGGATCAGTTTCATCAAACTTTATGTGAACAGATTCTTCCACACATTTAGTTCTTTTGTTAAAGACTCTATAGGATTTCCTAGTTAAGGAATAACTAAGAAAATTTCCTTAATCACTTTTAGAATAAAACCTTTCCAGATTATCCTTTGTACTAAGAATAAAACATTTGCAGCCAAAGACTCTGAAGTAACTAACTTTAGGTTTTCAATTGTTCCATAACTCATATGGGGTCTTCTTAAGAACATGTATAATTAAGTCTTTATTAATAATACAACAAGTTGTATTCACGGCTTCAGCCCAAAAGTAAATAGGCAGGTCATATTAATTAAGCATGGTTCTAGCTATTTCTTGAAGGGTTCTATTACTTCTTTCTACTAAACCATTCTGCTAAGGTGTCCTAGGATCAGAAAAGTTGTGATATATCCATTTTGTGAGCAATAAGATTCAAACTCTTGATTTTCAAACTCACGACCATGATAACTTCTCAATGTTTTAATCTTAATTCCACTACGGTTTTCTATAGATTTGGAGTATTAAACAAAGTAAGAACAAGATTCACTTTTGTGATCCAAGAAGTATACCCATGTATATCTAGAAAGTCATCCTCTAGGACATAGACATAGTGCTTCCAATTTAAACTAGATACTCTAGAAGGTCCAAAAAATTCCATGTGAACCAACTCGAGAGGTTGAGAAGTTGACACTTCTTTCATTGATTTAAAAGAAACATCATGTTGTTTTCCCTTTTGACATGGATTACAAACTTTGTCATTTGGGAATTCAAGTTTAGGTAGGTCTATAAATAAGTTTTTCCTAGTCAATTTTCTATGTGAATGGATGCTGCAATGTCCAAATCTTCTGTGCCAGATCCTAGATTCTTTATTAAAAGCATTTCATCAAGTAACATTTTGTTTAGCTAAGGAATTTAGATCAATATCATAAACATTTTCATTTCATAAAGAAGAGAATAATAAAACATTTTTTGAGTTAAAAACATTATAAGAATCATTTTCAAACTTAACATTAAATCCATCATCACATATTTGAGAAATACTTAAAATATTGTATTTAAGTTCATCAACAAATAAAACTTTAGAAAGAAAAACTGAATCAGTGTTACCAATAAGGCCTAAGCCGATGATTTTTCCTTTAGCATTATTACCAAAGGTGACATGGCCTCCATCAACCTTTATTAAGATTTTTAATCATAAGTAATCTCTAGAAATATGTCTTGATCATCCACTGTCTAAGTACCATACCTTTTTTTGAGAACTCTTTAGGCATATTTCCTAAAAAACAGGTTTAGATGGAAAGTGATTTTGGTACCCAGATCTTCTTGGGTCCAGAAAGGTTATCAATCAAAGCTTTAGGTACACATATTTGTCTTATGGGTTTCATAAAACTTACAGAATAAATATATTTTTAAAGATAAACATTATTTGATCTATAACCATATTAATAAAAAGTTGAAGCATAGGAATTTCCAAAATTGGAATGAGCAGAATTTTGTCCAGACTTAGGAATAAATCGATTTTTAGTGAACTGTCTCTATCCAGGTTGGTATCCCAATCCAGTAGCGTATTTAGGTGCAACTTTTTTACATAACATTTCAGTAAGTGTGTATTTTCCCTTTGTGAACTTTTCTAAGTCCTTTATAAGTTGCTCATTAGACGTTTTCAGTTCAGTATTCTCCTTTAACTGTTGACCATTATTTTCTTTTTCTACATCAAGAGCAGATTTAACATTGAAAGTGAGATCATGATGTTTCTTTAATGAATTATATTTTTCTTTAAGTTCATTACATGTATCTTCCATCATATTACAATATTCAAACAATTCAGCCTTAGAAATATTTTCATCATTGTCTGAATCACTGTTATTTCCAAAATAATAATCATTTAGAACAGGGGAAATGGGTACCTCAGATGTGTTAGTCATGAAGCACATATTGGAACAATTTTTTTCAGAATCAAAAACTTCAAATTCACTTGTGTTGTCCTCTGAAGCACTCCAAGTAGCATTCATGGCTCTCTTGTACTTCTAGTCCTTATAATCGTGTTTCTTTTTGAATTTCAATTTTTCTTAGTCATCCTTGATGTGTCCTTTCCTCTAGAACTCATAGCAGACTATATCATCTTCCTTATTAGATTTCTTCCAATCCTTCTTCCAATGTCCCTTGTTGTCATACTTTCTTTTGAAGTTAGATTTTCTGAAGAATTTCTACTTCCTATAAAACTTCTTTAATCTCTTGGCTATTTGATCCATTACAACATCACTGTCTGAATCCGAAAATTCCCTAGTTAAACATTCAGTAGGTATTTACATTTTATCCTTCTCTTTGCTCTTAAAATTAGTAGACTTGAATGCCATGGATTTTGTTTTGGGTTCATCATCTTCTTCCTTATTCACCTTAAGTTCTTCCTCATACATCATTAATTTACCAATTAGCTATTTTACAAGGAGAGATCTAATGTCACATGATTCTCGGATTGAAATAGAAGTGCCCCGCCATCGATCTGGTTGACATCTCAAGATTCTCATGATTAGTTACTTTATTGGAACAACCTTTCCAAGTGAGATCATAGTATTGACAATCTCATTGAACCTAAGATACATGTCATAAATAGGCTCATCAGTCTTCATTTTAAAATTATCATATTTAATCGTATAAGTTTTCAATCTCATTTCTTTAACATTGGTTGTTCCTTCATGAAGAACACCCAAATTATCCAATATTTCATAAGCAGTTTTCTAAGCAGAAATTCTATTGAACTCTTCATCTCCAAAAGCATAATACAGGGAATTCATAGTTTTACAATTATTATTCTAAGCTGTCATTGTAGGTTCATCCCAAGTTGTTATTTTAGTTTCTAGAATTATATATTGAGATTCTATAGCAGTCTAGATATCAAAACCCATACTCTCTAAATGAATTTTCATTTTCAGTTTCCACTGGGCATAGTTAGTGCCATTGAAGAAAGGTGGCCGGTTAGTAGCAACACCCTCTAGTCTATTGTCCATAGCTAGATTTTAGAAAGTAAACATGAAGAGATAAAATTTAGAACTAACTGAAATTTAAGATCTTTAAAGATGAAACTAAAATCACAGTTGAAAAACAGAATGTTTTGAAAACTTTTATTAATAAAAACAACCCTCTGATACCAAATGTTGGTTGGAGTGGATACTCAAGAGGGGGGGGGGGTGAATTGAGTTCCAATTAAAATTTCTGTTAAAAATATTTTCTTTTAAAATCAATCAATTTAAAATCAATGTTAAACTGTAGTGAATTTATATAAAGTATAAATGTTCAATCAGTTTTCCAAAGATTGGTTAAGTCTCAGTTAACATAATCTGAAGATTAAATTAACTTTTGAAACTAACTTACTCGTTTACAATATGTATAAACACTTTCTAATTTAACTATCAAAGTAGCTTTAAAATAATTTTGTATTTCAAAGTAACAGCAGCGGAATATGAAATATATATATATATATATATATATTATAATTATGATTTAATCTAAAAAGCACGGCAGATGTAACCAAGAGGTTTAGTCTCAAACCAAGAAATAGTCCTCTCAAACAATTTATATAAATTTATCCACACCCTGGATCGAGGTAAAAAATAGTGCATTATTGTCTAGGTCCAAATACCTCTACCACAGTTCTTCATGGGAAACAAACAATAGCTCACAGCTGTCCAGGTCTTACTCGACCTCTAACACTATCCACAGTGGGAAACAAGAGAGTTAAAGAGTTTGTATGAGGATTTAAGAATCCTCCAGTTTAGCTCAGGAGACAGTGTATGTATAAAATAAATAGGATACACACACTGCTCGAAAAGTAAATAAATAATCACTAAGGTAAGTAAAAATGAGTTTAGAAAATCTTTAGTGATCGTCAGTGCAGCTCTCGACTCATTTGGTTGGTCATAAAAGCTTCTGAGTCCTTCTCTAGTTTCTTCTTAGAAAACAGAGTATTGTTTTCTTCTTTGGTTGTTAGTTCATCTTGTTAGCATGAGTGCATGAAGTGTTTGTGTTAGTTCCTCACCCATGATGTAGCATGTGGTTTGCTTCAGAATGATTAGATTCAAGTATGTTCAGAGTTCTTGGAGTACAGATGTAGCCTTGTGTGAATGCTCCACGTTTGAATGCTTGTTGTGCCTTTTTCCTTCTTCACAAAAACACCTTTGTTCTATCTTTTTCGTATCACCTCATATCCTGTTGTATTCTCGTTCCTTCCCTTTATAGCATTCAGCTCTAGAAAAAAGGAATGATCACCTTTTTCATGGGTACTAGGTACGATTCCCTGACATGCCAGCAGAAATCCTTAAATAACATTAACTGCATTAAAACTATCAAATATAATTGTTAACTAAGTAAATAAATAGTATTGAGACTATCGAGTTTGACTGGTTGGTCAATCCTTAGTATCTCGTGTTGGTAAATGTGTATGGTGGACTTTGTTTAATAGTACCTTCCATCAGTAGCTCTTTTGAACTTGTATCTGTAGATATATATATATCGGTGACTTCATTCTATCTGAAGATCTTGTTATTGGTAGCTCTTAATCCATCGGTATATCTTGTTCCATCGGTAGTTCTAGGGCAATTAGTAGCTCGATGAATTTGTGACTCTGTACTTGTATCGGTAGACTATGTTAGTTGCTTCATATAAGTCGCCAGTATGTGTATCAGTAGGCTGATCGGTAGCTCGTATCGGTAGACTTATTCTATCAGTAGACATATATTGGTAACTGTCTGTGAATTGGTTCTATCGGGAAACTTATTCATATCGGTATCTCTGTACATATCAGAAATCAAGTCTATACCAGAAGACTAAAGAAAACCGATTGACATGTTCTACCAATAGCTTGGTTTCTGTCGGTAGCTCTTGTATATATCGGTAGATATTTGCACTTGTATTGGTAGACTTATTCTATCGGTATCTCAAGTATGTTCTATCAGTAGACATGGTATCTACTTACCGGTAATTCTGTATCATTAGCCATACGCAGACCAGTGACTTAATACTTGTCTGTTTTATGCAAAGCGTATACAAATGGGTTAGAAGTACTTCAGAACTCGTATAAACATAGGATAAACAATGATTAACATATTTCAAAGACTTTTCACCCCCTCTCCTCATTACCAAAATTGGTTCCCCCCCGGAAGGGATTATTAAGATCAATGTGGATGCCTCTCTCCCTAAGGATGGCCCAGTTGGACTAGGTTTGCTGGCCTGAGACAACCAGGGAAATCTTATCACAGCCAAATACGAAGCACGCTACGCACTTTGGGAGTCCTCAGTCGCGGAGGCCGCTGCCATCCTTGTTGGGTTAAACTTCGCCAAAGACCGTGGTTGGGATTCCATTCATATCGAATCTGATTGTCTCACCGTAATCAATGCCATCAATCTCACTGACGGTGGGATTCAACCTTTTGGCTCCATTACTCGGTGTATTCACTCTCTGAGACAAGGCTTCACATCTTGCAATTTCTCATTTATTAAAAGGGAATCTAATGAAGCCGCTCACAATATGGCAGCCGTTGGCCCTCCTTACAAGGATTTGATATGGTTTAATCATTTTCCATCGTGTTTATGTGACTGTATTTCTGCTGATCTACATCATTAATGGATTCGTCTTATTTTGTCAAAAAATAAATAAATAAATAAATAAATTAAACATTGTATCTAGGTTACTATATTCAGATTTGTTACATATATGGCTTCCCAAACTCACCTTATAAACACCACGGATGGCTATATATATTACTCAATATCACATTTCTTTATTTATGAAGTATTCTTATTAAATCTATAGTTCACTATACTTTATCTTATGAATCACTTTACAATGTCCAATGACCACATAAAAGTGCTCTGGACCACCTTAATAATTTCTCCACTTCTCTATTTTCACAATTCAAGAGGTTCAATTGACCATAGAAACACCAGTATAGGTCCTGATATTATAAAATCCCATCTCTAAATTTATAAATAAATTATAATATATAATTATTTATATAATTCTAAAATATCATCAATGAACAAATTTTTTTTTCAAACACTTCAAATAAAAAAACTACAACATCCCATGATTCTTTTTCACCTAATACCCCAATTTTTATACTAGGTTATACATAGATGGTTCCACCTCAATTCAATTAGATTTATATTCTTAAAAATGGTTCTATGGTATCACTTTAAGACATAATACATCAAAAAACATTTTTACTATTACAGATAGTTCATTTATTGGTTCAAATTCACTAATCATTGATTCTTTTTAAACAATCTCTTGAATCAATGGATTTAAAAAAATTATTGATAAAAAATAAAATCTCAACATTATGGGCTCAAAAATTCCCCCTTTAGATTTATTTCTAAGGTCATCCATCACATCTCCCCTATATAGATTAATCTAATTCAATACTAGAGATGTATTATATTGAATCCCTCAAAGAACAAATCAATTAATCAATCAACTCTACATCTACTTTAGAATGATTTTTATAGAATAAAAGACTGATATATATATATATATATATCAATTTTTCCTTAAAAAATTATTCTATAAATCCCCATTCAGGGATATCTATTAGAAAAGTACCCAAAAAATAAATTATATTACTACCTCTTATATATTCCCTCAACAAAAACTATATAATATTTCATAATCATGGATAATGGTTCAGTTCCATTCAGGATCACAAATCCTCATTGTGAAAGTATTTAAATAAATTGATACATAATTTCAAACTCTAAAAAAATAAAAACTATTGGTAACTGGGTATCAGTCCTATTTATATCCCTTGAATCCCAAAAGATTCTTTTTTAGGATAATTGGGTAAATTTATCATTGTTATTTATATGGAGAAAATCCCAATATTATAAAACCTCTAGTCACTTTTTTCTTAAGAAAATGGTATTGGATATCGTTATATTTGGATGTGGAATATTATACTTGGTTTTTAGAAAGGATTATGGGTTATTTTTTTACTACATCCAATGATACAAGGATATCTCTCTATAACCTCAAAATACTATAGATATGACAACCCATATCATTGATACACATTATGCATGATTTATTACGCAAATATACACTTAATAAAACCCAAAAATATAGTGAGGAATATTTTCAAATGAATTATGTACATGGAATTAAAACATGAAAAATAAATACAATGTTATAAACAAAAACATCATAACATGTCTTTATATTATCTTAATTCTTCTAAAACTACATTAGATAGCCTGGGGGTGTACATAAAAAAGGTTGGATCCTTAAATACAAAAAATGGAATAATCAAATAATTTCACGATGAAACTAATACATGTGAATGATTATGAATTTCAATGAGTTATAAGAGTGGTTAGAATTATAAACATGAACATAAGATCATCTTATACGATGATATTTCAAAGGAACCATATGAATGTGTTAGAAAAATAAAACATTTCATTATAAAAATATGTCTTTGATAACTGGAAGGATAACATCACCTAGTGAAATAAGGATAACGTACCATTCACCCAAAGTGGAATATCATGAGATTAAAATATTACCCAGTGTTTTAAAGATATCTAAAATTTTGGCCCCACACATAAAATTCATATCAAGTACATGCATATGTTTTCCATGTATATCAAATAACATAAGGATTTCTTTCATAAATTTAAATGTAATGATTAAGGAGTGTCTGTTTAGTAGATGTAATTCCATAATAAATTAAAGATGACTACCTCAATGTGAATACAATTAACAATAAATGGTGATGTTCATTCACTTCACAACAGATTGTTATAGAAATTTACAGGGTAATTTTGACGCTATGGTGAGTGTATATAAAGATTTATGGAATGATTAATGAGAGTTAAATGAGTCTATTATTACATTTAAATAATATGGAATTTCATAGGGATGTGTAAAAATGTATCATTGCATGAAAATTTTAGAATAAAATGGCATAATTTAAAGAAGGTCCTTGAATAAAGTGGAGAAAGATATGATTCCTTACATTAGGAGGGTTCATATATAATTTTTTTAGTATCTTATTATATTTTTAGGGAACCTTTATAGAGATATAGAAAGGTATTAATAGAGTAAATTCATTATATAAGTGTTTTTTGTTAAGAGTAATGGGACGTTGGGTCGGTTTATATAGAAAAAGATAGGATAATTTTTTATTAATATCAAACAAAGGGGTGGTTAGGTAGAAATATATTGGGCCATGATCTCGATGAGAAATGTTTTTAACCTTAAATGGTTTTGAACAAGATTTATTTATTTAGTCAAGGATTTGTCTCAGTCAATGAAAAATCTCAATGTTGTTTTATCCCTCATAATCTTCAATAAATGTGACTTCAATTTATTATCATACTGATCGAGGTCATCGAATCCTTTAACTGTGTATAAATGTATTTATCACAACCGTATATATATTAATTATAAGTTCACTGTATAATGGATATACTATAAATACTATAATTGATTAATTGTTATTAAAAATTTGATAATATAAAACTATAATTGTATAGTGACACAATTCATGTAATTTCAATAGTTTCATTTCATAAAAATGAAATCACTTATTTAAAAATAGAATTTAATTTATAAATTTTTGGGATGGTAAATTTTTTCCTCTTCATAAATATCACCATTATCATTTCATTCGTATACTAAAATATATGGGGGTACTTCTATTTCATTATTTATTTTACATCTTCATTGGATTCCTCATACTTGAGGTTCTACCATAGCACTTCGACCATGCATGTTTTCATGTTTCATATAACATTGTATACATGATATAATATCATTGTTGGATTAACCTTATATGATAGATTATTATCTAGTGGTATGACCTGTAGATTCCATACATGTGAGGGTTTTGGTACGTACTTCCTCAAGAGTGATACATGGAACACAAAATGTTCTTGCTACATGTTTGGTGAGAGAGGTAATCTAAATGAACTGACACTTATGTGATCAAGGTTCTCAATAGGGGTGATATATCATGTACCTTTATTTCCCTTCATCCCAATATTCTTGAATTTATTCCTAAAAAATATATAAATGTACACCTTATCTCAAACCTCAAACTTTAGATATCATTAATCATTCTATGAATAAATTTTCTATCTACTTTGAGTAGTTTTCATATGATGTTGAATGGTTTGAACCTTCCCTTTATCTCGTGAACATGATTAGGTCCCATAATATTTCTATCTCTAACATTATCCCAACATGTTAAAGTCCAACAACAATTTCAATATGGATCCTCATACATTTTAATTTGAATTATAGAATGGAAAATTTTGTTATATTAGAACACCCAGGGAAGGATTTTACGCAAAAACCTTTCAAATCCATCAACAAGATCTAATCATATCTTCTATAGATTTAATAGTTCTTTTAGAGTAACCATTAATCTATTGGTTAAAATAAGTTGTGACATATAGTTTTATATAAAAATAATACCAAATGATTCTTTATATCCTTTACATAAACCTCATATCTTGATCACATATTATAGATAATTTTACTCTATATATTTTTACAACTTACCTTATGTTTATATTGGTGATTTGGTGAAGAAATAAATCATCCTTTATAGTAATTAATTGCACAAACTTCGTAAGGTGATAGAAAACCACCCAAATTGAATTATCTCCTTTAGTTGTCCTAGAGAGTCTAATGAAAAAAATAAATATCTATGTTTTACAATTTATATATGGGTATGGTAACTAGTTTCATCATAACCTTAGTCTTAAATCATTTTGCATTAACACATTGACATTCCATGAATCAAGATAATTTTTTAATATCCTTATTCTTGTTGTCCCCTCGGAAATGTTTCCTTAAGTCATTATACATAACAATTCTCCATCTCTTAACTAAGAGAGATAAGATATGTGCATATTACAGAACATACCTCTTCAGTTCTACTTTCTTGGGACACATATCTGTGTTGTAGAACATATAAATCCATCATTGTAAAGTTTAACACTAGAATATTTGCTACCACTTTCTATAAAACCTAAATATATTTTTGGACCTCCCTGATCCTATCTAGAATGAATGGTTGAGAAGTTATCTAATCATGGTAACATATATATCCTTCTATTATTCATAGGTCCACCCTTTCCTAGGCCATGAATATTTATCCCTCATATTCTTCATTTTGGGTAGTGTTGCATGACCCTTTTACTAACAGAATATTCTACATTTTTGGGTTCCTAGAATGGAAATGGATTGAGCAATCAAAATCATTGATTAGATCTGACCATATCCATTGGCTCATATTTATCTATTTTTTTAAATATATACTTATGGATTTTATTATCCTTATAATAACACACATCTCCTTGTAGAGATAATGTCATCAAATATATGACATGAAGATCAATTAATCAAATTCTAGACCACATGTTAGATATTTATGCTAATGAGTAATTAATAATTATGAGGCATAAACTATCACTTTTTAATATTTCACAAGAAAAAATCTAATCCATTTTTTGACACATCAATGTAGATTAAAAATCCTTCCCCACTGCCGAGTAATGTGATAAAAGGTTTTGTGGTTAGCCTCTTCTTCATTTCATTATATATATTTTTAAAATTCACCATTCCTAACAATATTTCCCCCCTTATGGTTTTTATTAGTTAGTGGGATTAAAAATCATTTGATGTTTCACACAAATATGCTATAGTATCCATCTAATGCAAGGAAAAAATAGATTTACTTCATTGAGGTTGGTTTGGTTAATCATTTAATTTCCTCTAATTTTTATGGATCCAAAGATATCCCTTTTATTTATTAAAATTTCCTCTAGAATGTTACATCCTCCATCCAGAACTCACATTTACTAAACTTTTATAATAACTTTTACTTTCTAAATTTTTTCATTTCATAAATAAAATACACCACTTGACCCTACTTGGTTTTAGGGAAAATATGAATATAATATATAAGGACTACCATAAATTTATCAAGGTAATCCTTAAAGTCACTATTAATATAGTCCATGAATATTAATGTAGCATTTTTTAGTCCGAATGGACGCACTAAGAACTCATAGTGGACATACCTTGTACAAAAATAATTCTTTTTCATATCTTACTTGTTCACCTTAACATGATAATATCACAACTGATGATTCATATAAGAAATGTCATGGGCAATATATAGTTAATTGAAAATGTCATCAATCCATATTATAGATTAATTTATATTTATCGTGATGTTTTTTCTACAATATATCTATACATAGGTGCAATGACCCAACATTCTTCTTAAAAATGGTCTGGTTAACCCCGTGGTGAAGCACTTGGGAATATAAACCCTTTATCAAGATTAAACCTTAGTTTCTTCTTAAATTATTATTTTTCTCTAATAACCATTCTATACAGAGTCTTGGTTATTTAAAATTATCCTTGTATGTGTTATATTGAGAAATAAACCTATAATCAATGAGGAATACAAGGATATTCTTTAGGAAAACACATTAGAGAATTACCTTTAAATGAGAATGTCATCAAGGATGATTATTTCCTTACTCTTAAGAAATTGACTACGATAATCTTTCAAACCAAAAAATAACATCAATGCATTAAATGATTATACCAAATTTTAATAATAATCATTCATATACATTTATATAATTGGAGGGTGAATTTTGATTCAAGGGGTAATTTTCATCTCTTGAAAATTTATATTATACTTATATCAAGAAATCCCATCCATGCCCATATTATCATTTAATTCCCATTAAATGGGTATCCATATGTTTTCTAAAAAATTAAACCGATAAATTTTGATATTGGGGGAGTTATATAATTGGGCTTCAATAATTGTCCCATTTTTAATTTAACTGGTTGCTCTACTTCCATGGTTTTAAGTGTTGTTTCAATAGATCTACTAAACCTTAATTATATGATGGAATGTTTAGAACCATTGTAACATAAGACATTGTATATACTTGTATGTATGATAATTCTTCCTTTTACTATTTTATCTTACTTTTAATCATTTAATTCATACAATAGATACCTAGGGATGATAATTTTTAAACTATTAAACATATAAAAGGGTATTGTTATACAGTAAATGGATAACTTAAAATATTATATATATTTCATAACCTAAGAATTTATAGTATTTAATATTTGTTATCCATGATCTATTTATTAATATATAGTGTTATGTTCATTTTTCTATTTATAATGTCTTGTAATGAGCTTGTGAATTGATAAAATCATATCCCCCAGGAGTGTCAAACCTGGTTTGAAGCAAGGCTCATTGGTGTGCACCATGTGATGATCATGTCTATAACAACCTTTTTCTTATTAAAAACTTAAACATGATTAATTACATAAACACATCACTTGATACTACATGGATGATCGAGAGGTCTACTATTTTTGGTGCTTATGAACATTACATAACAACATATATCATAGAATGCAACATCTTATTGAAAACATCCTTTACATTACCACTACATTCGCTCGTACTAAGCATTACATGGGATAACCTGAGGTCATGCATTAGAAAAGGGTGAGATATGAAGCCCATTAATGGAATAAACATGGAAGAACATGAGGAATACAATACTTTTTATAAAATTGGAATATCAATGGATCACAAGAGAAACATGAACATAAAGAATGATAAATCATGATAATCATAACATTGAAATGTGGCAACAACACTTAACATGGAATTAAGATGAGCCAAGCCTCATTGAACATGGAGCTTGAGTAAACCCTAATTTCACATGAAGCACGAGTAGACCCTCATTTCACTTTAATTAGCATTAGTCAACACCCATTTCACATGACCTATCATGATACTATAATTTACCCAATGCATTGGAGTGCTATCAGGGCGCGCCCTTCTTAAACATTCCATTTCATTCATAAGTGTGCCACATGGATCATGGAATCAATCAACAGTATAAGTTATTACATGATTAAGTAATGTATAATAAGTAAATGAATTTATAATTAAATATGTATATGTTTATAAAGGTGAATACCCATGATAGAAACTTTGGTATTGTATTCATTACACAATGATCTTGGCTTGGAAAAATGCGGTGCAATTTTGGCAGCATAACGGCGTGGCCTAAGGATTCATTAAAATGGTTGATGAGAGATAAAAGGATGTATCATCATATATAAATTAAATTTACATTAAGGGGGTTCATATAGATGCATGTACCAAAAAATTTAATTGAATTTAGATGTATAATACAGAAGAATTATTTGGATGTAAAAGACGAGAGAGAAATCCCACAAGGCATTTTTACTTCGTAATGAGTGTAGCTGGGAGGAATTAATGGGAGGAAAATGGGTCTCCCATAATAAAAACATAAATATTAAATTATGGGGGAGGTGATAAAACATACCCCAACAATTATAATTGAAAAAAATGGCATAACAACTTAATGAGAATAAGATAAAATGAGAGAGAAAGAAATCCCATACTTGGAAGTGTGATCCCAAAGACTTGGGGAGGCTCGAGAGAGGCTTCTTGGGAGGATTTGCCACCTTGGAAGGATTATAGAGAGATGAGGGAAGAATATGGTTGAACTCAAAAGGTTTTGAGTGAAGAGGAAGTGGGAGCTTGGGTGAGTTTATATTCGAAAGGAGAGGGAATTCTTTATTATTTAGGTTTGGGACCCCTCACATTAAACTAATCAGAACCACAAGCCAGCACATGGTTTTTGCCAAAGGTATTTTAAAAATGGGAGTGGAAAAAAATATTTTATAAGGCCAATGGCCGAGCATCTTAAAATAATAGGGTTTCTTATTTGGAGGTGAGTCACACTCTTAAGGAAAACTATTTAAAAAGACAAAATGTTTAATAAGTCTTGGAGGGCCCACTAATGTTTTGTAAAATAAATAAAACCAACCCAAAATGACATTATATTAATGTTAAAACATATACTGGAAAAAATAATGTTTATATTATTTTATTACATCAGTATTGGGTTATTATGATATCATAAAACACATCATATAATTAAACGGCATTTAATTTTTACCCAAAAATTCGACTGTCTTAGAAAATTAAGAAAAATTCACCGTAGGATAATTTTGACATCTTAATTCTGAAAATTATATTCATTTTATCTAAATAATTTTATAAATAGGTGATATTTTAGATTTTGAATAAAAACTGACATTTATCCAAAATTCATGGGTTTTGAGAAAAATAGCTTTCAAACCATAATAAAATTTACAATTACATTAATAAAATTATATGATCATTTATATTTCGTAAAAAATAATTATATAATAATATTTTATTAAAATAATATTTAATTCAAAAATCCATTAATTCATCAAGAAATATTTTTATGTTAAATATTTACTGAAAATACTCTTTGTGCTTTAAAAAATATTGACAAAGTAACAATAATAAAATGAATGCACATTATTTATACAAAAATAATGTACATAGACATAGTGCTAGTGTAGTGTTACAAAACCCCTTATAACACCCACATATGACCAAAGTATAAGGTGTGTGATGATGACAAACTCTTGGGGTGGCTCAGATAACATCACTCAGGTGGTATTCCCTATTAAATTCCAATTCTACCGTAGTCGGTTCTACTCAAGATTAACATGTTGAAGATCATCTTGGGCTTGGTCATGAGTGATGCCCAATGACTCCACCTTCTTTCCAAGATCTGACAAATGGGATTCGTACAGGGAAAGTCTCCTAGATAAGGCCATCACTTTCGTTTTCTGAGTAAATTATATTTTTTAAAGCCCTGTATTTATACTAATAATGTGATCATTGTTCAATGACAATATTAGCAACAGTGACAATTCATAATGGTATTTTAAAATCCAGAAAGATAAAACCATTGAAGTTCACATTTTATATAACCATAATTATAAATTTAATTATATCATAAGGAATTTCCATAATAAAATATTGTGTCATTTTAATCTTCCCCCATAAGAAATTTCTCCCTCGAGATTTCCTTTTCCCACTCTAAAACAAATGCGGGTAACTCTGGTTCATCACTTCCTTTGATTATCACGTCACTTCTTCAAAATTGTGGTTTCTCCACAACACCTTGACGAGAGGCTTTGTCTTATTTCATAGAATTTTTTTTATGATCTATGAACTTCGATGGTTTCCCCTCCTAAGAAAGATCACTGTCTAACTGTACTACCTTTGAATAGAGTACATGTGAATGGTCTGGTATGTACTTCCTTAAGAGGGATACACGAAATACATCTTGTACTTTGGCCAAGGTAGGTGGAAATGCTAGTTTCTAGGCCACAACCCCAACATGATCAAGAATCTCGATGGGGCCGATGTACCTAGGACATAACTTCCCATTCATTCCAAAACTTGTGACCTTCTTCCAAGAAGATATGCATAGAATTACAATTTCTCCAACATTAAACTCAAGGTATTGTTGATGGTTATCTGCATAACTCTACTGTCGACTCTGAGATGCATTGATATGGTGTTGAATGGTTTTCAGATTCTTGACCATTTCATCGACCATGTCTAGTCCTAGAATTCTACGCTCACTGACTTCATCTCAATATGTAGGTGTTATGCACCTCTTCCCATACAGGGCATCATAAGGTGTCATTCGGATGCTCGAGTGGAAACTGTTATTTTATGAGAATTCAACTAGTGGAATATGGTGGTCCCACCTTCCTTTTAAGTGCATAGAACATGATCTCAACATATCCTCAAGTGTCTGAATATTTTTCTCAGATTGGCCATTAGTTTGAGGTTTATAGTCCGTACTAAAGTTCTGTTCAGTATAGAGAGAATATGGAAGACTCTTCCAAAACATAGAGGTGAATCTTGTATCTCGATCAAATACAATATATAGTGGTACTCCATGTTTCCTTACCACTTCCCTGAGGTATATCTATGCTAGATGATCCAATGTGAAATCCTCCCAAATTGCAATGTTATGTGCATACGTTGTAAGATGATACAAAACAGCCCATATTTCATTTTTGCCTTTGGATGTCTTCAGATGTCTAGTGAGAAAGTCTATTGTGATGTTTTCCCATTTCCATGCTAGTATGGGAAATGGTTTCATCATCCCCTTAGACTTCTTCCTCTCTTCCTTCACTTGAAGACACACCAGGCACTTTGATGTATACTTAGTGATCTCTTTATTCATATTATCCCACCAGTAGTGCTCTTAGGGATCTTGATATATCATTGTGTTTCCTAGGTGAATAGAGAAATTTGAACTATGTGCATCATCCACGATTTCGTTCATCTGCTCTGAACTTGATGAAACACATAGTCTTTGTTAAGTCAAAAGTCTTCTTTTGGCTTTTACATCATGTTTTGGAAATCACAAATATATTCTATGTCATGTTTTGGAAATCTCAAATGTATTCTATCATATGTTTGTAAATAACAAATTGTCTTTTATCATGTTTATCGTATCGTACGATGTTGATCGTACCGACCAAAACGTATCGTACTGACTCTGTCAAACGTATCGTACTGACTCTGTCAATCGTATCGTACTGACTCTGTCAATCGTATCGTACTGACTTTACTATTCAGATGATCATTATTTGTTTTGGTACTTTGTCAAAAACTCTCTCTGCATATGAATCGTACTCATGTTTTACATTTCTATATATCTCTTATCCTAACAAAACGATGTCGTTGAGTTAGTTATATACTAATCAAAACGATGTCGTGCTTTCTGTTTCAATATGACCGTTGGAGGCAATATGACCGTTGGAACCCGAGGCCTATAAATAGGAGGTCATTTGAAGCTGAGAAGACACTGATGAACGAAGAGAACAAAAGAGACTCTGTGAACTACGAAGATTCTAGAGAGAGACACTGTGACTTCTCTCATCAGCCTTGTGCGTCCGATCATCGTATCGAGGGATTTCAAGTAATTGAAAGACAGAGGTGCCGATTACCTGCAAAATCGAGGGCTGCCGGGGATAGGCAGACAGACGTGCCGATCATCGTATCGAGGGCTGCCGGGGATAGGCAGACAGACGTGCCGATCATCGTATCGAGGGCTGCCGAGGATAGGCAGACAGACGTGCCGATCATCGTATCGAGGGCTCACCAAGGTGTTGGTGAGACAGACCTTTTATCCTAGGTGAAAGGATAACCCTTCTCTTTGGGTTAAAAGAATTGTATTACTTTTACATTTCCGCTGTTGTATTAGAAAGGGATTTGTATTGTTTCCTTTCTTCTTTACTTATTAAATTGTAATTGTTTCAATTACAATCATTCCATTACATATTGTATTGATTGGTTCTATACGCTTTAAGGTAGAATCATTCATATCTGTATTACTCTGATTATTGTGTTCATCTTGAATACAATTGTTTTACATAACATTAGTATTACAATACTTCATACCTTTTACATTCAATACAATTGAGGGTATTTGTATTTGTATTAGTTTAAGTTCATTTAAACTAATCTCTTTGTTACTAAAACTCAAGGTTTTTTAACCTACAATTCACCCCCCCTCTTGTATTGTTCCATCTAATAGACTTTTATATCGACTATTCGATCCAACAATTGGTATCAGAGCAGGTTTTCCACTGACTTGTATTACTAGCTTTATTTCTTATTACTTTCTTAAATACTTACTACACTAACGTGTGGAGTGGAATAGTTGTTTTTGTTATATTAGATGGCAGGAATGAATATCGGATCAATAGATAATCTGAATCCTTCTAGACCACCAATATTTGATGGGAATGATTATGAGTATTGGAGAGATCGTATGAAGACTTTCGTCATCAATACTGGTGTAGACAATTTTATTATGCTTACTGGGGGTTACAAAATTCCTGACAAAGAAGTTAGTACTTTCACCAATCAAGAGAAGCAAGAATATCAACTGAATTACAAGGTACGCAATACTTTATTATGCTCTATGACCAGGAATATATATAGTCAGATATCTTCATGTGAAGCAGCTAACTGTATTTGGAAGAAATTAGAAGTCACTCATTTTGGTACATCCAAGGTTATAGAAACAAGGAGAGCAATGCTTCGAGCAGAGTATCATGGATTTTTTTTCCCTTATGGAGAGCCAGTATGTAAAGTGCAACAAAGGTTTATGACAATTGTCAACAGCTTACAATCTATGGGAGAAAAAGGTCTTGATGATGAATCTCTTGTTGATAAGATTATAGATATTATGCCAAATGAATGGGAGTCAAAAAGAACAGCTATTGATGAAAATAGAAAAGTTTCCCAGATTACTCTTGATGAACTCTTTGGAACTCTTCTACAGCACGAGACAAGAATGAAAAGAGATGCTGATTTCAATAAGAAGAAGAATGGGAATGGAAGTGTAGCTTTTGCATCTAAAGCTAAAACACCTGAAAGGGTTACAAGGTCTAAATCTAAGAAAGTTGTTGTTTCTGATTCAAGTGATTGTAATCTTTCACACAATGAGTTAGCTAATCTTGCTCGGAGGATGAACAAGATTGTGGGAAAGAAAGATTTTCAATATAGATTCAAAAAGAAAGACAGGAAAGATAGGAAAGATTCAGAGGTAACTTGTTATGAATGCAAGAAAGCAGGACATATAAGGCCTGATTGTCCTTTACTGAAGAGGAAAGATAGAAAAGAGAAACACTCTGAAAGAAACAAGAAAAGGTTTTATAAGACAAAGAAAGTCTTGAAAGCAAATGATACATGGAGTGCAAGTGGTAGTGATTCCTCAGATGATTCTTCAGAATATGAGATGTCAGGACAAAGGAATATTGGACTTCTAGCCAGACTACCAATTGAAGATCATTGTCTCATGGCTAAGGTACATAATGCTGAAGCTGTTACAAATGTCTCTTTAAATACAAATTATGTTGATAATAAATATTATGAATCTTCAAATGATGAACCCTTATCATCAGAAGATGATACTTTACCTTCTTTTGAAGAAGTCTCTAGATTTGCTAAGTTACTTGAAAATGAAAATTCTAAACTCAAAAAGAGATTTGAAAAAGCAAATTCTAGAATTTCTATTTTGACTAAAGAAGTATCAGATCTTTCTAAAGATCTTGATGGGAAAACTTCTGATTTAGAAAGTATTTTGAAAACCCTTGAGAAAGTCAAATCTGAAAAAGATAAACTTTCTAAGGATCTTGAAACTGCTATTTCAAAGAAAAACTTTTTAGAGTCTAACTCTAGTTCTACTTCAAATGTTTTAGAAAACAAGAATTTGGTTTTAAAACTAAAGTCAGAGATTTTATCCTTGAAAAAGTGCTTGTCAAACTTTACTCATGGAAAAGAAAACTTTGATAGGATGTACTCTCAAATAAGACCTTTGAGAAATCGTTCTGGTCTTGGTTATACTTATTCCAAACCTGTTTTTAGTAATAACTATTTTGTTCCTCAAAAAACCATTTTCTGTTCCAAGTGTCAATGTGGTGGACATTGGAGAAGAGATTGTTCTCTTAACAAAACGCAATCCTTAGGATTTCATAAAGCTCATTTTGCAAAACAAATGTGGATTCCTAAAATTCTTTTATCTAATCCTTCTGGATCCAAACAAGTTTGGATTCCGAAAATCTAATTGTTTCTTTTTCAGGAAAACGAGAAGTGTATCAATAAGAACATTTGGTACATGGATAGTGGTTGCTCTCGACATATGACTGGAAACAAAGATTTCTTTGAAAAGGTTATCAAAACAAAAGGTGGAAAAGTTACCTTCGGAGATAATGCTCAAGGAAAGATTGTTGGTATAGTTTTTGAATCGACCGATGATAGTATTCAAATTCTTTTCCATCGTACCATTCAATAGTTTTTGAATCGACCGATGATAGTATTCAAATTCTTTTCCATCGTATCGTTCAAAATTTTTGTATCGTCTGATGATAGTATTCAAATTCTTTTCCATCGTACCAGTCAATAGTTTTTGAATCGACCGATGATAGTATTCAAATTCTTTTCCATCGTACCATTCAATAGTTTTTGAATCGACCGATGATGGTATTGAAATTCTTTTCCATCGTACCATTCAATAGTTTTTGAATCGACCGATGATGGTATTGAAATTCTTTTCCATCATATCATTCAATTGTTTTTTGTATCGACCGATGATAATATTGAGATTGTTTTCCATCGTACTGTCGGTTAATGGTAACAACTATTTTCCATCGTACGGTCCGATCATAGTAATGACTGTTTTCCATCGGCATCATGATTTTTTTTTCTTCTTACGATTGTGTTTACTTTTGATTCATACCAAAACCAGCAATCACCTTATGTTCTCCGACAGGTTTCTTTTCATTTTTTTTATTTTATTTTCTTTGTTTTAATCCTAACCATTGATCTGGTATTATCTAATCTTGACCGTAGAATATCAACGGTCATCTCTTTATCGCCTATAAATACCCCCCCTCCCCTCCCCAAACCCACATTGAAGTTTCAGGAATTGAGGCGAAGCTCTGCTCCACCAGCTAAAAACCATCGTACGATCTTCTCATCGGCAGAACCTTTATGTCTCAATCTTCTTCTAATACTCCTGCCGAAATGTCTTCAAAGACTTTTACAGAGAAAGACTTTCACAGAGAAAGGTTAGTATCCCGAGAATTTTTCGATATGTACGATTCTACAATCAAGAGGATTATTTTGTTTCAAGGATGGGAACATCTCTGTGTGGAAAAGCCTGATATTCAAGATCCAGTTCTTTTTGATGAAGTTTGTCAGTTTTACAAAACCGTTTCTTTCGACAAAGATATGACTATAAACTTCGCTGTGTACGATAGAAAGTTATCTATGTCTGTGAAACAAGCGGCACATTTTCTGAATGTTTCTATATAAGGCGATGCATTCTGTCCATCTCACAAACTACCAGAGGAAGTTGGTACGTTTAATAGAGAAAGTGCTGAAAAAACTTTGTTTGTTGTTAATGAGGGAAAGAGGAAAGTTTATCATCTTTCACCGGACAATCGGTTTGTCACTTTATGGATGAAAGGTTTTCTTGTCCCAAGAAAAGGGGATAGAGAAACCCTTAAAGTTTCTGATGTCTTTATGCTCGACTATCTTGTGAATATGAGGAAAGTAAATCTCATGGGATATAATTTTGAAACCATCAAGAATGTCAAGAAAGGAGGGATTAAATCCCAAATAATAATGTATCCAGCCATCCTTACGAAATTCATTCTTGAGAGTATGAAGTTTTGTAACATTCCTTTGAAAGGAGAACCTATGGATTTGTGGCCGTCTTTGATTAATAAGAGTACGATGAAAAAGCTGAATGTTTGTTTTGATTCAAATTCAAAACTTTTTGTCAGAGATGTAGAAGCTGAATTGGCTCAAAATCAATCGGCACCTATGCCAGCCAAGGACAATCAATCCACCGGTGTTACTCGAAAGTCTGATCCTCAAACTAGTTCAAAACCAAAGAAGAAGCCAAGGTACAGTAAGGAAGTTGTAGCCAAATGGAGAAAGGACAAGGAACAGAGAAAGGAAGGTGATCCGAAGTTTGGTCTTGACCCTGCTGAGGCCTTTGCAGAAAGAATAAGGGTAGAAGAAACCCTTCAAGATGAAAAGAAAAAGAAGACTCTTTTGAAAAGAAAGGCTCAGGACTTTGATATCTCTAAAGTCTTGAAAGCAGTTGAAGATGCTAGTGCTCAACTAACTGTGGAAGTGCATCAAGAGCCCATCGTACAGAGTCTGCCTAAGAAAGAAAAAGGAAAACAAGTGATAGAAGAAGTGGAAGTAGAAGAAGGAGATTTTCTGTTAGAATTTCTTCAAAGTTCAAAGAAAAGTAGAGAGGAATCGCTTCAAAAGCTGAGCGAAGGTGTTCAACAAACTCCTCATGCCGATCAGGAAAGATCTCCGGACAGGATATCATCTCGAGAAAAGCAAGATGCTCAATCCTCTCATTCTGATAAAGTTGTTGTCATTAGTGACAAAGTAGAAGAAGAAAGAAAGCAGAAAGAAAAAGCGAAAGGGAAACAGCCAGTTGTTGATTCAAGCAGATCGTATGAACTAGCATCGTACGATGAAGATACCGATTCAGAGCATACAATCTCTATCAAGAAGAGTGATTACATTGTTCATGTTTTGAGAAGGGTGGAGAAAACAATTCCTTATTTCCCGAGGCTGGAAGGGAAGATTGATTTTATTACTGAAAATCAAAGGAAAAAGTTTGGCTCTGTAAAAGAATTGAGAAAGAAAGTTTTGTCAGTAGAAGCCGATCTGAAAGTTCTTTCGGAAAGCTCAGTTGCTCATAAGAAAGCTTGCAATAAGATGACCAAGTGGTCATACAAAACTGAAAGCTCAATCAATGATCATGAATTAGCTATTGAAGATATAAGGAGGTTATCAAATGAGCTAGAAATTGCTTTCAACAAGCTTGATAAAGAAACGGTTGAAAGGCTGAACCTTTTGTCTTCTCAAAGAACCGATGTTCCTTCAGTGAAAGACTTGCAAGATAGGATGAATGCTTTCCAATCTGAATTCTCGAAGGTTTCATCTTTCAGAGATGAAATGGTTTTACTGAAGAATCAAAATTCTGAGTTGTCCAAGGATAACAAGACTCTGCAAAACAGAATTGATACTCTTGAAGAAGTAATCAGAGTCCAGGAGGAAACCATCAGAAATCAAGATCAGATTTTTGCGGATCAACAAGAGCTTCTCAAAACTCAGGGTGAATCAATTTCTGAAGACAAGAAGGAGATCAAGAAGATGAAAGCTGTGCTTCATGAGCTTATAAAGAAAGAGAAGGAAAGAGAAAACAAATGATTGTTGTATTTGTTTCTTTTGGAACTTGTTTGTTTTGTAATAACTCTTACAATCCTCTCTTTTATCCATTGTCTTGTATTACTTCACTAACTCTTCCAGACAATTCTAGATTCCTTCTTTCTTTTTGTAAATCACAAAGGGGGAGAATATTTACAAAGCAAAGATTGTTTTACAAAGGGGGAGAATGCATTACAATGCTCTTAAGGAAAATCTATGAATACAATCCTTAGGAAAGTCAATACCTAAGGGGGAGTTAGTTGTATTCAATTTCTTATTCAGAAGAGTTTTCAATAACTCAGGGGGAGATAAGTATTTCTTGTTTCATTTACTTTGTGTGTTTGTGCTTTCCAAAAAGGGGGACATTGTTAAGTCAAAAGTCTTCTTTTGGATTTTACATCATGTTTTGGAAATCACAAATATATTCTATGTCATGTTTTGGAAATCTCAAATGTATTCTATCATATGTTTGTAAATAACAAATTGTCTTTTATCATGTTTATCGTATCGTACGATGTTGATCGTACCGACCAAAACGTATCGTACTGACTCTGTCAAACATATCGTACTGACTCTGTCAATCGTATCGTACTGACTCTGTCAATCGTATCGTACTGACTTTGCTATTCAGATGATCATTATTTGTTTTGGTACTTTGTCAAAAACTCTCTCTGCATATGAATCGTACTCATGTTTTACATTTCTATATATCTCTTATCCTAACAAAACGATGTCGTTGAGTTAGTTATATACTAATCAAAACGATGTCGTGCTTTCTGTTTCAATATGACCGTTGGAGGCAATATGACCGTTGGAACCCGAGGCCTATAAATAGGAGGTCATTTGAAGCTGAGAAGACTCTGATGAACGAAGAGAACAAAAGAGACTCTGTGAACTACGAAGATTCTAGAGAGAGACACTGTGACTTCTCTCATCAGCCTTGTGCGTCCGATCATCGTATCGAGGGATTTCAAGTAATTGAAAGACAGAGGTTCCGATTACCTGCAAAATCGAGGGCTGCTGGGGATAGGCAGACAGACGTGCCGATCATCGTATCGAGGGCTGCCGGGGATAGGCAGACAGACGTGCCGATCATCGTATCGAGGGCTGCCGAGGATAGGCAGACAGACGTGCCGATCATCGTATCGAGGGCTCACCAAGGTGTTGGTGAGACAGACCTTTTATCCTAGGTGAAAGGATAACCCTTCTCTTTGGGTTAAAAGAATTGTATTACTTTTACATTTCCGCTGTTGTATTAGAAAGGGATTTGTATTGTTTCCTTTCTTCTTTACTTATTTTATTGTAATTGTTTCAATTACAATCATTCCATTACATATTGTATTGATTGGTTCTATACGCTTTAAGGTAGAATCATTCATATCTGTATTACTCTGATTATTGTGTTCATCTTGAATACAATTGTTTTACATAACATTAGTATTACAATACTTCATACCTTTTACATTCAATACAATTGAGGGTATTTGTATTTGTATTAGTTTAAGTTCATTTAAACTAATCTCTTTGTTACTAAAACTCAAGGTTTTTAAACCTACAATTCACCCCCCCCCCCTCTTGTATTGTTCCATCTAATAGACTTTTATATCGACTATTCGATCCAACAGTCTTTTCCCAAATCTCACAATTCCTTCTTCATTAACATTGAACACTGAGGATTTCCCTTTTCTAATAGCTTCCACTTTTTCTGAATAACCACATCATCCTTTTGAGCATCCTTTATCTTTTCCAAATGATATGGTTGCAAAATCCTTTATGAATGGATTGATAATATACCCTTCTTAATGATTCCCATGTCCATATTCATCAGATATAGTAAGATTGGATCCTTCTCAATTCCCATCAATGATAGAATATTTGGGTCCTTTCTACTTAGAGAATCCGCCACCGTATTCGATTTCTCAGAGTGCTAAGGGATTGAGCATTCATAGTCTTTGATTAGCTCTAACCATCTTCATTGGTGCATGTTCAACTCTTTCTGTGTGAACATATACTTGATTCTTTTGTGGACCGTATATATTTCACACTTCTCCCCAAAATGATAATTCCATGAAAATTTTAAACTGAAGATCACTGCAGCCAACTCCAAATCATGTGTTGGATGATTTTTCCCATGAACATTCAATTGCCTTGAAGAAAAGTCAATGACTTTGTCATTTTGAATCAACACATAGTTGAGGACATTCTTTAAAGCATCACTAAATACCAAAAAAATTTCTCCACTTGTGGGTAAAGTGAGCCTTGGCACAGTGATAAGCCTCTTTTTTAAATCCCTGAATCTTTCTTTGCATTCATCACTCCATGAACACTTTACTCTTTTCCGAGTTAGCTTGGTAATAGGGTTGGACAATCGTGAGAAATTTCTCACCAATCATTGACACTATCTAGCTAAACCCAATAAGTTATGGATATATGTTTCTAATGTTGTCCTCAGTCATCCCTCAATTCCATCTGTTTTGGAGGGATCCACAGATATCCCATTGAATTTGATAATATAGCCTAATAATGAGACCTTCTTCAACCAGAACTCACACTAGATATACTTTTCATAGAGCTTCTCATTCTACAAGGTCTCTAGTACAGTTCTTAGATGCTCCTCATTATCCTCCATGGTATTGGATTATATCCAAATATCATCTATAAAGACTACCAATAATTTGTCGAGATAATCCCTAAAGACTCTATTCATCAAGTCCATGACGATTGTAGGAGCATTGGTGAGTCCTAAATACATTACTATGTATTCATAGTGCCTGTATCTTGTACGAAAAGCAATCTTGGGGATATCTTCTTTCTTCACCCTTACGTGATAATATCACAACCACAAATCCACCATGGAGAAGTATTGTGCTCCATGCAACTGATCAAACAAGTCATCGATTCCTGGTAGAGGATAGTTTTTCTTTATTGTGATTTTTAAGCTCACGATAATTGATGAAAAGGCGCATTGACCCATCATTCTTCTTGATGAAGAGGACTTGTGCTACCCATGGTGAAACACTTGGGCATTTATACCCTTTATCTAGATTCTCATGTAGTTATTTATTTAGCTCCTCAAGCTCTACAACAACCATTATTTATGGAGTCTTGGATATTAGAAATTCCCCATTTATAAGTTCAATTGAGAATTAAGCATCTCATCTTGGAGGAAGACCATGAAGTTCTTCGGGAATAACTTCAGCGAATTCCCTAACAATAGGCATGTTTTTAAGGATGGTTGCCTCTTTAGAATAAATCTTATGATCCAGATACTCATGCTCATAGGGATGTAATATCCATTCTTGAGATGATGGAGCTAAAGAAGATTCATCTTCCTCATTGAACTTGTATAAAATCGAGGGTTAATTCTCCACATGGAGAGTGATTTCATTCTTACAGCAATTTATGTTGGCACTATATAAGGAAAGCCAATCCATGCCAAAAATTGCATCAAATTCCACCAGAGGGAGTATGAAGTGGTTTTACGGGAAAATCAATCCAGAGGTTATGATAGGGGGGGTTATATTCGTGGGATGTAATGATTTCCCCATTTTCCATACCCACCAACATCTTTACTTCCCTGATTTTTGGTGGTGCTGGGATTGTTCTAGTAAACTTTTTGGATATAAAAGAATGCGTAGAACTATGGAAAATATACCTACCTTTCACATTTTGATTCTGGATCTACTCATTTACATTATCCATAACAATATTATGGAAAATAAATATTAAACACATAAAAGGGAATCCAAAGGATAAAATTGGTGACAAATTAATATCTTTTATTTCATTAACTTATGTATCCATAGGCTTTAATTTATAATGACCATGATCTAATTTTTAACATATATTCTTAGGGGAATTTTTTTTAATTAACTTAATAAGGGTTCATACTATGCTTGTCAATTTACCAAATCATATCCCCCAGAAGTGTCATAACTAAGAGTTTAACAAGGCCCATTTTCGTGCACCATTTCTTGTCCGAGTCTAGTTCAAAGTGGTGTTTTTGGGTATTACCCCTTGGATACATCTATGAAAGAGCCTCGTCTACCTACTTGTATCCAGAGAGGGATGTATTTGCCTGATAAACCACTTACTCAATATTCACAAATACATAGGTATTTTTTTATTATACATATTCTTTTCTCTATGTTTTCACTAGGGTTTTCTAATCCTAATCCCAAAAATAACTAAACATATCTGTTGATACCAACTATAACAACCATGTTATTATTAAAAACATAAACATGATTTATTAGATAAACTCTTAACTTGATACAACATGGAATATTGAGATGTTTAGTGTCTTTGGGGCTTATGAACATTACATACCAACTTAAAACATAGAATACAACATCTCATTGAAAACATCCATTACATGACCACTACATTCTCTCGTACTTAGCATTTCATACATTAACCCGAGGACATGCATAAGAAAAGGGTGATCTATAAAGCCTAGTAAGGGAATAAACGTGGAATAAAATGAGTAATATAATACTTGTTAGACAATAGGCATATTAATGGAGCACAAGAGAACATGTGAATATAGAGGCATGATAAAACATAATAATAATAACATTGAAATGCTGCAACGACACTTATCATGGAAAGCATGATCCAAGGCTCATTGCACATGGAGCATGAGTAAACCGTCATTTCACATGAAGCACGAGTATACCCTCATTTTACATTAATTATCATGACTCAATTCCAATTTTACATGACGTATCACGATAATTTACATTAACCAATGCATTGGAGCGCTATCATGGCACACCCTTCATAAACATTTCATTTCATGAATAATTGTGCCACATGGATCATGGAATCAATCAGCATTACAAGTTATTACCTGATTAAGTAATGGGGAATAAATACATGAAATTACCATTAAATATTTAAATGAGTATAAAATTGAATACCCTTGGTAGAGAAATGGGTATGGTATTCACTACACAATGATCTTGGCTTGGAAAAATGCGGTGCAATTTCGGCAGCATAACAGCGTGACATAAGGATTCATGAAAATGGCTGATGAGAGAGAAAATGGTGTCTCATCATGTATACATGATATGGACAGTAATGGGGTCATATAGATACATGTCCCAACAAAATTAATGGAATTTATATGCATAATACAAAATAATTACTTGGATTTAAAAAATAGGTAGATTTCCCATAAAGAATTTAGTTATGGTAACTAGTGTACATGGGAGGGATTAATGTGAGAGAAAGGGGTATTCCATCATCAAAACATAAAGTGGAATGTATGGGGGAAGTTTAAAAACATACCCCAACATTTGTAATTGAAAACAAAAGGGCATAACAACTGAACAAAAATTGGACAAAAATGAGAAAGGAAGAAACCCCTTACTTGGAAGTGTGATCCCAATGGTGTGGGAGAGGCTTGAGAGAGGTTTAATGATAGATTGAAGAACATTGGGAGGATTATAGAGAGATGAGGTCAGGGGTTGGTCGAACTACAATGTCATTGAGTGAAGAGGAAGTGGGAGCTTGTGTGGGTTTATATAGGAAAGGAGAGGGAATTCTTTATTATTTATGTTTGGGACACCTCACATTAAAATAATCAAAACCACAAACCAGACCATGGTTTTTGCCATTGGTTTTTTGAATAATCATTGTGGAAAACAATAATTTATAAAGACAATAGCCGAACATCTTAAAATAATAGGGTTGCTTATGTGGATGTGACTCACACAGTTGAGGAAAACAATCTAAAAAGATAAAAAAAAAATTAAGATTAGAGGGTCCACTAAATCTTTGTAAATTAAATCAAAGAAACTAAAAATCACATTATTTTAATGGAAAAATATATATTTTCTGAAAAAACGTTTATATTATTTTATTACATCACTATTTTGGTCATTATGATGTTAAAAAACACATTATATATTTAAACAGTGTTTAATTTTTAAATAAAAATTCGACTCTCTCAGAAAATTATGAAAAAATTTCTATTGGATAATTTCGACATCTGGATTCAAAAAATATTATTTATTTTATCTAAATAATTTTCTAAATATGTGAATTTTTAAATTTAAAATAAAAATCGTCATTTATCGAAAATTCATGGGTTTTGACAATAACAACATTCCAACCATAATTAAAATTACAATTTCATTCATAAAATTATATCGTCATTTATATTTAATAATAATAAATTTAATAATAATATTTTAATTAAATTATATTTAATTAAAAAATTCATTAATTCATTAAAATAGATTTCTTAGTCGAATATTAACTAAAAATAGTATTGGTTCTTTAAAAACTATTTACAAAGTAACAATAATAAAATGAATTCACATTCTTTATTAAAAAATAATTTACATTGTCATAGTGATAGGGTCTTGTTACATAACCCCTTATAACAACCGCATAAGACTGAAGGGTTAGGTGTGCGATGGTGACAGACTTTTGGGGTGGCTCATACAACATTGTTTGGTTGGTAATCTCTATTAACTTCCACTCATCTTATAGTCGGTTCTGCTCAAGCTTAACGTGTTCATGTTCAGCTTGGGCTTGGTCAAGAGCTTTACATGCTCTGACAAATGGGCTTTATACTGGGAAATTATACTGGATAAGGTCATCACTTCCTTTATCTGAGTAAGTTGGGTTTGTTAAAGCCCTATATTTATACTAATCATGTGATTATTGTACAACAGTTATATTAGAAACAGTCACAATTCATAAAAGTATTTTTAAATCCTGAAACATAAAACCAATGATGTTCAAATTTTTTATAACCACAATAATAAATTTAATTAGATGAAGAATAATTTCCATTAATGAATTTTTGGTTCGTTACTATTTCTATCCCAATGTAAACTTTTAATTATTACTAATCTAATATAGAGGTGTGTCCAAGACACACACACTTATATTATTGTAATAGGAATGAATTTTCATAGAAAGGACATTAATCATCAAGAAAATTTAGTAATTTTTTATCATATTTTTCCATATACCAAATGCTTCCCCAAGAGTTTTCTCAAACTAATAATAAAAATAACTGTACTTTCCTTTGTTACTAGCTATGAAAACCAATATTTTAATACACTATATCCATGATTGATTATTTAAATATACACATAATACAATCAAAAAATATTTTGAGGCCTGGTGTATTTAGAAAGTTAGGTGCATGTCATAACAATAAGAAAAATTAATCTGATGCAATATCCTTAAACTCCATATCTTTTCCTAAGATTTAATTTCTTATTCTAAAACTACTTCAGATAAAATGGGGAAGTACATCAGAAAGGGTACGATATATATCCAAGTAATTGAAGAATAAAAGAATAATAATATAAAAGTAATATTTGTGAGTCAATAGGTATATCAGTGAGACATTAAATTGGTGATAATCATAAATAGGAACATTAGAGCATGATATACGATGATAACATGAGTGAAACATATGAATGTGGAAGTAATATAAAAAATGACATCATAAACATTCATCGAGGATGACCACCAAGAAAACATAACATAGCATTGTTATTATAACCTCTCATTCCCCATTCATGGAATATCATGAGATATAAAAAATACTCAATGCATTGGAGGGGTATATAATTATGGTCCCACCCGTCACTGTTATATAATGTACATGCATATGTGTTCCTGATTGATCATACAAAATAATTATTGTTTTCAACAATTTTAACCACATCATTAATGAGTGTGGGTTATATGAATTATATTTAACAAACAATTATGTATAGGTACGACTAGGTAAATACCCTTGATAGGAAATGGGGATGGAAATTAAACACACAAATTCTTGACATGGAATACCATAGGATAATTTGGAAACATAACTGTGGTGCATAATGATTTTTGGAAGAGATTAATTAGAGTTAAAGGGGTCTGTAGACACTTAAAATCATAAGGATAATTATAGGGATGTGTGAAAACATACCACAACATGGAAAATTAGAAATAAAAATGAATAATATAATGAAGGTTATTGAATAAAGATAAGTAGGATATGTAATTTTTCGTTGATATTACACTCTTAAAGTCTTGACAGGAACTTATTAAGAGCATGGGGAACCTCAAGAGGGACCTAAAGAGGGAATGATAAAGTAACGTGGTTCTCTAATAGTTTTTTATAAAGAGTAATGGGAGGATTAGAGGGTTTATATAGAGAAATAGAGGAGAATTCGTAATTAATTTTCAAACATAGGTTTCGGCCGCTATAGGACAATGTTTTTAAACCACTTAACTACCAATGAATTCGTCCCATAGTTTCAACCAAAGTGGATTGGATTACATTTTTCTAAAAGGATAAGAATCCAACATATTAAATTAAAACTAGTGAGTCTAGTTTATAATGAATTTATTTTTAAATCATAAAATATAATTTATATTTATAAATATTCATTAAGGATTTAGAAAACATAAATAATATATAGATACATTATATTAATTGGGTAGTTTGTATTTGGTCATGGATATATTTTATGTAATATATTGCATCACTTTTTGTTCATTTTTAAGTCACAATAGATATATTATATTTATACTGTCTTTAATTATTACCCAAAAATTCCACAGTATCATAAAATCATGAAAACATTATAATTGATTAATTTTAACATATTGATTTAATAAATTTTATTTATTTTTTCAAAAAATATTCTTTAAATATGATAATTTACAATTTAAATAAAAATCACCATTTATATAAAAATTACTATTTTTTTACCTAAACAATTACATTTGACTTCATAAAATTATATTATCATTTGTATTAAATAAATATTATTATTTAATAATTAATTATTTTAAAAAATATTGAACTCACCAAAATTAGTGTCTTGATTAAATCTATATATTTGTTGAAAATATAATTTGATATTAATCATTTGAAAAAAAAAATTCCAACTCATTAAATAATTAATTATAAAAAATGATAAATATAATAATTAATTTATATAAAAAATAAAATATATACTATCACATTATAGAATCATTACAATTTATTACCCAAAAATTTCCCAAAGGGTAAGGATTGGGATGGTGATATTTTCTTAAGACGGTTATGTGAATATAATTTGTCTCATGACCCCAATGAGAATGAACATTTCTAATAATATCTTTCTTGGGATTTAGTTGTGGAATATCATCTTAGACATGATCAATGGAAAATAATAGTGATTTTATCTCCCACACAAGCTCTGATAAAGGGTTTTTATGTTATCAGATCATTCTGGTCGTGGATATTACATTGTTTTTCAATTTCAAAATGGTTCATCATGACCATATATATATATTGGCCATACGATCAATGTATAATGGCTAGAATATTAAAATTTATGATGATTAATGGTTTTTAAATATGATAGGCTATAAATAGTAACATCCCAAAATAATAGAATGCATGTGTTTCTATAATTTATTTTCTTAATTAAGAATTCAATACATTAAATAGGGAATTTCATTTATGAATGTTCAAGTAATTATAAACCCAATGTATTTATCTAGAACATTTTTTCGAACCTATGAAGCTACCTTGAATTCTACTTTATTGGATATCAACGTGAAGAATGTTATCTTCATTTATTAACATACAAAAATGACTTTACCAATGAAAAATTTATCAATAGATGTGGATTTCATATCATAAACACCACCTTTATAGTATTCATATTTAAACCAACTATCTATTTTCTCACTTATGTGATTATACATAAACCCTGTATTGATTTTTTTGAGAAATATCTATGTATTTTACTTTCTACCAAAATATGTGACTCTTTAGGATTGGATTGATAACTAATAACAACAGTAACTTCCATATTATGTGACTCATCAAACCTGTCTTGTATGGAATTTTAAATGAAAATTATTTCATATCTGATTGAATTTCTTTATTATTGTATATATATTTTTGATAACTTCTTATACTCAAGTTATCTAAACCTAAACTCTCAAACACAATAAAAAAATATGTTCTTTTGATAGTAGTTATAATTAAAACTAAGAAAAGAAAATAACAATTACAACATATTAAAAATCACATATGTTTCTAAACAATTCATCCCCAAAATAATGTCACAACACTAAAATAAAAAGGTTTAATTTCACTGGATATAAGCCTAATAAAAAACCTTATTTCACATAAATGACATCATTTCCCCATAATTTCACCAAAAAAGACCTCTTTTTAAATATATAATATATTATATTCATCTTCATAAGCATGTGAATTGAAACAAAAAAATGTTTTTGCACAAATGACCTGTAATGTAAGAACATATCAATATGTAATAAAACATGATATAAGGTCACATAATCTCAAATAATCATATATTTACAAAGGAATAAGATTAATAAATCCAGGAGAAGATGTCATGACCCATATATAATAACATAAAAAATATAACATAGGCCTGTGAAAAATATATGATAATAGGACATACATCTTGATTTACTATTATAGAGTCATAAAAATAGGCTCGTCTAAAAACATTCCCATAATATTCTCTCCGTGATATAATTGTTGATGTACCATTTTGGGCAACGAATAACCACTAAATTAACCTTTTGTACATGTTTTAATCTCTCATGTATTATTTGGTTAGGTATAACCAACCAATTAAACAAAATATTGTGAAAACCAACCATGTACCCTTCAGCATGGGATGACCACATATATACAAATTGGGGTTTGTATGACCTCCTACGTACCCTTTTGAGATATATAGATATAAAATTTACCAATATGTTCACTGGTTGTATAGGACCCCAACCACCACATAATGAAAATCTATAAAAATGTGTTTCACATGAATTAAATTACATAATATATAATGAATAACCATTTAATTAAAAATGGGTTTCATAATATATAAAAATTATCTCACATAAAATAGAGATAAGTAATTTGAAAAATGACTCCAAAATTCAATCACTGAACAAGAGTGTTTCATAAAGTCATATAGTAGATACTTTTTTATATATAACTACAAATAATATACATATTGTTTAGATAATGATAGAAATTAAATCGAATAGAAAAATATTATATTGAAATAACTCCATAACACTATTTTAATGAGATAAAGTTATGGGCCACTTTCTAAAAATATTTTTCACGAAGATAACATAAAACATTATTAAATACTAAAGATTACATAAAATTAAAATAATGGACCCATGAATGAAAATACTAAATTTTTCAAAAAAAAAACTATATTTTAAGACAATTGGTATGATCATCAAAAGAAAAAACTTTTTAGTATTTATAATGACTCTGTAAGATATTAAAAGAATTATGAGATCTATAGATGATAATATATATTTGGGCATCAAAATAATAATGAAAAACATATATGGAAATGTGGTATATGGATATGGAAGAGAAATAACCACTATAAAGTATGGTTATTATTCTTAAAAACCTAAATTTTATTGAAGAAATAAATACATAAATGGTGAAGAAACTGATATTTATTATTAAATGTCTTAGTATAGAATGATAAAATTAATAAAAATATAAAAATAAGTATGAATAAAACAATATTTTAAGTTAATAGTCAAAACAGATACCATTATGTATCAAGTATAACATTTAATCCTTGAAAACCCCTTAAAAATTCCATAATAATTAATGTAATAATCCATAAGTATGATTTTTTTGATAAATAATTGTAAATTAATAAATAGAATTTGGAAAAACTATAAAATATAACCACATTGTGAAGGAATCGAAAAGTTTAAGGGTGAAGTTCAAGAAGAAATATTATAACTAAAGGAAACAGAATATGAGTAATGAAAATCCCTTCTGGATTTTAAAACACTGGAATAATGTGAACATGAAAAGATAAATTTGAGTGGATTTTTCAATCCATTGAATATAACTAATGGTATAGAAATTGGTATCCAAAAGATATTATAAACATAAATAAATAAAACAATGGTGAACAGGAATATGTCTCAATGAATGAAAATTATGATGAGTAAAATCATTACTTTACTCTCTACTTCTATGAAAGTGATTTAACCTTATAGAGGATTTAATTTTTTCTTAAAGAACCTATTAAAATTTGACAATTTGGGAAATTTTTTATATACATTTTCTCAAAAAAATATAGAATATGATTCTATGATAGGTAAAAATGGTAAGGGATAGATTGAATTTTGATGTAAAAGTTTGGATTGATGTTTGGGGAATTGATCTCCATTTAAATGTTAATGTTAAGGAAATTTCCTTGGAAACAAATGTTAGAAGGGGATGTAGATAGAATAACATGGGTGTGAGGTTATTAGGGTGAGGAAGATTTTGTGATACATGTTCATATGAATTTACAACATTACAATGGTCTCTTAAAAGGTATAAATGTCATTAAAATTTAGAAAAATTCAAATCAATTTATATTACCACCCATTTATCCATTAACCATGATTAAATGGTTTCTATGGTAATTATCTTGTTTACATAGTATATTAGATGAAAGCACATATAATATTACCACATGGTGACTCTGAATTTTGATTGTATTTAACCCAATTCAATTTATAAATATGATATAAAAAATATTAAAATAAAACATTAGATAATGATAAAATATAATTTCATAGAAAATTTAATAATTACACATTATGTAATTTAATTATTATTTCGTATCAATAAATAAATAAATTAGTGTCTTTATATTTTTTCAAACATTTAAAAATCATATTATATACGTCATTTAAAATTGTTAATTTAATTTTATTATAACAATTACGTAATGTTTATAAAAATATAATTTGAAAATCATTTGTTCTACCGTGGGGCCTAATATTAACCTTGATAATATATTTTTTTATATTAAAAATGGATATGAACTTATTAAAACTTTTATATATTATGTTTAAATATATTAAAACCATTTTATTAAAATTAATTTCATTGGATGATAAAAAACATTAGTATTCAGGTTCATAATTCAAAAAATCAATTTTAGTGAAAAAATTTATTTTAAGAATAAAATTTATTAATTATTATTACATGAAAATTAATAACTAATAGATGGATGTGAATTTTTATCCTTGTATATGTTATCAAATTTTTTCCTAATAATAATTAATTAGTAGATATTGAGTAAAAATAAAATTGATTAAAAACAGTTTTTTGATAAATATAACTTTCATATAATATTCACAATACAATTTAATATAACTTTTCATATTATAAATTTTTTTAATAATACATTTATTATAAAACCATTCATGGAATATTATAAATAAATATTGGCCTACATCAATAACAATAACATTTAATTAAAATTTACAATAATATTACAATTATATACTATATTTTTGATTCATTCTTTTATATTTGTGAATTGTATAATTTTAAGTGTGTGGCTTCCAATACCCCAATTCATTTTACCTATCAGATATCCAATAACCATATTTATCATCTCCATGTTTCCATTGATTATATTTCAATTCAAAATGGGTATATCACCACTATTAATCCCAATGCATTCATTCCAATCATACCACTTAAATCATATTTATCCTTCCCTATTTTTTTAGATTTTTTCTACTTCAATTATACTTTGATGTTAATATTTCTTAATGAATGTTTAGTTTTACTATTTTTTTTACAAGGGAGAAGATGATCCTATAGATATCTTGGTTTTAACGATATTATTCTTTTCAATTAATTTTTTTTCATTTTAAATCTTGATATTTTAGTTAGTTTAATATTATATAGTATATAATATTATATGCTTTATAATACAATACTTTATAAATATTTATTTTAATGTTCCACTATGAATAAAAAATTTGTTCATAGTTTGATTCATATCTTATGGGGATTATTTTCTAATCAATTTTAATTCCTCAAAAATAATAAAAAATATGTTTTTGAATAATAATCATGTATTCTGAGGAATGAAAATGATTCCTAAAACATTGAGTATTTCATTCTACCCAATTTATTATTTTTATGATCATAATTTTATTTATCTCATAATAATACAAATATATTATGGAACATATAATATAAAAAAGACATGAAATGTAATATAAACCTCAATATCTTAGGTAATACAATGAAATTCATCTATTCCTTCTTAATTGGATTATCTTAATTATGAATTTCTTCCCAAGTGATTAAGATATGTAACACACACTATTTGGTATTAACGAACATATGAACTAATTGTCTCCCAATTTAACTATATAATCATCCATACATTGATATTTTAGAATTGTAATTTTTTATATGAAATGGGATTTCCTTTATCGAAAATTAATATGATCCCCATATATGGAGAGTTAATCGGTGCACAATATCACAATATATTCTACTATGGAAAAATGTAATTGATCTTATGGAAGTATCTTCCCATATTCCAAAATTGGGAAAGTGTTTTTTGTTTTGGATATAATCACCACACCACCTAGTACTCCCCCTAATTGATATGTATCCATTGGTTAAGGTGGTGAATCTAAATTAATTAGAATTATATGAATGAATTTGAAACACTAGAATAAAATAATTCTTTTTTTTTTCTGAAAAGTGGATAATTATTTAACTTGTAATCACATCAATATCATGGTCTACTAAAACAATTGTGATTGTATAGGATTTTCCTTTTTCACATAGCCTTGGAAGTTTTTTATGCTTATTATCCTCATTAATAGGTAGTTTTGGGAATCAATTTACTTAATTCCAAAAATAATGACCTTCATAACATCAAATTATTAGTGGAACCTTATAAAGAACATTAAATGCATCCATCATATTAATATAACATTTATTTTTTATCATTTAGATTGTCACAGATGAAAATAATTAAATATTTTCCAATTTCTTAAATATTATTTACTTGGAACTTCTTTCTATATTTTTGACAGAATGATGTCGAGTCTTTATTAGTTAGTGGTAATTTTAAAATTAAAATCCATTAAAATATATTTTCCTTATATATATATGTTTTTAAAGTCAAATAATTTCATTTTATTAATCATAACTCAATATATATTTTGAGGAATAAACAAAAAAAAATTCATTTATCATTATATCTTAGAATATTTATCATTTTGATAATTTTTAGATTTTCCATAACACTGATCATTAAAATTAATTCTCAATGTTCAATCCAATTAATTTTGAAAATAAATTTCAAGTATGTTATTTGTTAAATTAATATATTTATTAGTGGAAATAAAATATTAAATAAACTACCTAATAAAATATGTACATAACATAACATATGAATTTATATGTTTCAATATGTGTTATCAATTGTCATATTTCTAATTGGTTCTCTAACTTACCATATGAAATTTATTCAAAACCGTAATAATTTCTACAAATTTAATTCAAACTAATAGATGAATATCTACCTAGTTTGTCAAACCATGTGTCAAGTTATCCCCAATGGTTGTACACCGAGTGAATATTGATTTGACACCCCACTATCATTTTTGCGATAATTATTTCGCAAAGGTAAATTTATTCAATATCATGTATCCACTTTGTTGTATCCACTTTTTTCTATCCATAGAATGATATTTTTTAAATAAAACCCATATTTTAATCATTGGAAAAAAATTATAGTATATACAATATTTAGTATTATCCTTATGTATTTCAAATATGTGTTATAATATTAATCCCCCAAAATAATTAAACCTGACTCTGATACTAACAAAAGCACTCTAGACCCCCATTCCCATCCCTAGTTTTAAAAACGAATTCATTTTAATACTATATTTGATATGAACCATGATAACCAAATATATCCTACACTATATTACATATCGTCTTCGTATTTGATCATTACATATCAAAAATAATATTGTAATCATAGAAAAAAATTTAAGTGTTTCAGTGATTGATGATCTATTGTGGTGTTTCCATAATATTATTTAGAATTTTTTGATAACATGTTTTTGTTAGTAATTATTTTGAAAACTAGTAACAAAAATGTTTTTAAATTTATTTAGGATTGTTTTTTGTTGATGTTGTTAGGTAATGTCAAGAAGCTTATTTAAGATCATTATGAATAAATATTATGATGTAAAACAATGTTAAACTATTATTCAATGTTTCTACCATCAATCAAGTGTATACACTTTGTAACTTGATATAACAAGGAAGAAAATACCTAATGAACCTCATCTGATGTTGAGTTCTCAATGAATATTTCCTAATGTAGAAAACCAATTGATAATCAATAGATGTAGAATACAATATAGAGTTCTCTGAAGGGACTAGATAGTTTATGATGTTCCAAATAACAATTTTTTAGATTATTAATCAATTCTACATGATGAATTTTTTTATAAAGTTAGCATTATGTACATATGATCAAATTGACAATTTGAAAAAAATTGTTTCATGAAAATCATATACTATGTTTTATATAGATTTTGATAAAAGGGGGAAATATAGAAAAATGATAAGTTATGTAAAAATGGATATAAATACAAAAAATCATAGTATATAATTTTATTTTTCATATTTGGGAACACTAATAAGGTTGTAACTCTAATAAGTTCACTAGATATAGAAGTTTCAAGTAACATTTTTCTTCAAATTAACAATAATGTAGTAAAAAATAATCAATATATCATATTTATCAGGAATTCACAGGTAAATTTTATAGATAGGGGGTTTTAATAACATGAAATGGAAAATATTTGTGTTTATGATGATTTATGATATAATCCTTGTTACTAATGGAATCCCAGTGGATCGAGTCTATCAGAAGAACATCCATTGGATGAAAAATTATTAGACAGACATTTAAGAGATGTTTTTTAAGATTATTCATTAGATGAGTAATAATGGTTACATGAAGTCATAAGACATTGTTGGTTGACTGAGGAATCACAGACAGATAGAACATCATTTAGGAGTGCCTGAATAATTTACTTGAAACAATTCCACCATTTTAATATTTTTGATATTTACAGAAATATTTTTAACCCCCCCCCCCCACTTAAAAATGATTATTTTGTGTTGGTTTTCATTTTTTTATCTATATAAGATAAGAAATTGGTAACAAGTTTCTTATATTCTAAATATAATGTAGCACGAGAATGATTTTAATCACTAGAGTATTCATGATTTTTTATTAATATTATAAAATAATTTAGAAATCTCAAGAATCATCAAGATAATTTTAGAAAATCTATAAATTGAAATTTTTTCCCTCTTTTTATTCTAAATTTTCCTTTTATATAATGGGGTGTAATGTACAAATGATTTTGACACTAGTCTTAATGTGAGAAGATAAAACTCATAAAAATTTATGTCCAGGATTATTTTCCAATAATGACTTCATTAAAGAATATGAAAATTACTAAAATTTGTTTTAGTGAAGGTGAATTAGTTAAATAATATCTTCAGAGAAAAGATATATAGATTAAAAAATAGTTTTTTATATCACAGTTTGAGGTGAAATGGTTTTTTTTAATTGGATATAACATAGGTTAGAGATACAGGTTCATTTTTGTTGAGGAAATTTCAATAGAGAATAATTGATGAAAGAAGTCACATCAGATATCAAAAAATATATGTAAATGTCTAGATAAACATTTTAGGGGGTTTTTAAAGCCTCACATATTTATGGTGGATTAGTTTTGTATAAATTTTTTTTATAAACATATAAATATATGTATATTAATTACTATTATATGACGAAAGTAATATTATGGGACATAGATCAGTTTTTATTTACTTTAAATTTAACATGTAATTATATGGACTGATGGGAGTCTCAATGGAAATGATTCAGGTTCTCACAAAGAGACAAAAACTTGTAAATATTGTGTTTCATGAATTAAATTTATAAAACTTCATGATAGGTAGTTTGTAACAAAAACATGATAATTATAAAACTCTAACACATATTAGTGGTTAATTGTATATAATTTGAAATTGTAAAAATATCATAACTGATTCAACCCATCCCCCCATTCTCATAGATTCAAATGATCCTATGGAACTTCTGCTAGTATTAGAGGAATAATTTAAAAATTATACCATTATCATAAAAAATATAAATTCACAGAACAACTAAGTCATTCCAACATATGATGGAAAAAATTAGGATGTTTCGAAAAATAGGTTGATATCAACTATTTTATATCTTTTCCTGGAGTTTATTGATGCACGAACAGTTCGGTATCCTCACATTGATGAAAATTAACCAATGAAAAGTTTTGAAATAAATATTGAGGTTGAGGGGAAATTATAAATTTGACTCTAATGTCTTTTTAAAAATAATTATTATGGTTATGGGTCTGAAAAAAACAAAAAAATATGGTGGAAACATGAATATATCTTCATGGTAAACACAAAAGTAAAGACTGTAAATCTAAAAAAAATGGAATATCAAGGTTGAATTTATCACATTAAAAAATGATGATATTTATAATTAGTAGTTAAAGATAGTTAATGAAGAGTTTTTTTTAACATTTTAGGATTTAGATAGGTCTTCTAATATTCAACCATTGTTAAGAAGATCGGGGAAAACATACTTGATATGTTGGATTCCAAATATATATTTTATAAGATAAATATCACATCATGAATTACTTAGCATTATTTTTTTATATTAGATAATGAAATATCATATATTTAAAAATAATATCATGGATGGAATGGATTTTGAAGCAAGAAGAAAACTAAAAATTCAAAACAAAATGATTATGATTTTTTGGAATTACTGAATTCAAATATAATGAAGTAAATACTGGTGAAATTGAATGAATAATGTATATTTTCTAAAAAACATACTAGAATGATAGAGTAAAGTACAATAATATTATCTCCCTTAAATTTTTTGAGATTGGATGAATTGGTAATTTTTCTACTAATTTTTCTAAGAATAATGATGGAGTATATGAAGATTATTATAATGAAATTATCATTATAGAAGGTGTTAAAAACTTCTCAGAAGGCTAAATAAAAAAAATGTGGTAAGGAAAAGTGTGATGGAAATATAATATGTATTCTAAGTAAGAATCATGATTAGGACACTCATGATAACAGGTTATCAGATGTTGAAAATCTAGAAAATTTTATATACAAATCTTCAAATCATGAAAAGAATGAATATTCTTTGAGGAGTGAAGATGAGAATGTGAAAAAAATGAGTATCAGCTGATATTAGAACATTTTTCAAGTCTAGATAAAAGAACAAAATAGGGGACGTAGATCATAATTCTAATAATCTATTGAGGGAAAAAATAATGAAAGAAGGAATAATGTTCTTATCTAGGAATATGAGTATATCTTCGAGATTGTAAAACTCGAACTGAAAGTTTCTAAATGAGTGAATATATTGGATTATCATGGTAAAGAACATTATAAAAATTAAGATTCATTTCTTAAAAATAATTCAATGTCGTATTAGGATAAAAGTATTTTAATGAATATAAGAGAAATTTAACAATGATTTAGGGATAAACCTAGAATAATCTCAAGTTGATAAGAAAACTCATTCCATGATTCTTGTGACCTCTGCACAATCAAAAATAAAAGCTAAATTGATTATTATATTCATGAAGTTATTAGGATTACTATTGTGAAATATTTTATTGATAAATTATGTGATAAATACAACATATCAATAAAATATTAAAATTTCCTCTCCTAGAATGTTTCATTTCACTAAGAGTAAACAAGAATAGAAATATGTCAAGAACCATTTCAAAAATTCTATCGGTAAATATCCTAATACAACAGAATATTAAGATTTAGGTTTTTTAATGGTGTAGAATTTATGGGATCAATGATTATAACCATTCACATAGTTTTTCCTTGCCTATAAATAAGAATGAGAAATGAGAAAAAAAATTTATGAAATGTGAATAACATTCATAATATTGATTGGGAAACAATACAAAAAATAAAATATTCCTGAAGTATTCAAAAGAAATATCTATTTTATTTCTTTGGTGGTGTTAGTAGAATATGGGACCAACTAGGTCAATTTGACGAAGGGTTTTTGAAAATTCTTCTAGGACATGTTCTTATGCAAGAATGAAATGTTAGAATGCAATTTAAAAATCTAATGAAATCTATTTTTTATTTAGGAAAATATGAAAACTATAAAAAGGAACATGTCATAGATTCTTGATAGTGGTTGTTCCATACACATGATTGGACACTTAAAAACATAAAATACATGTAAAAACATGAAAGTTGAGTAGTAAAATTTATAAACGATAATTCCCTTAAAAAATAAATTACAATAACTGTTATTGAATAGCATAAATTTATATTCATGGATGTTTTAAGAAAATATTGGATAAAAAACAACTTATTAAATGTTAGACGACATTGTAACGATGGAAAGAACCATATCTTCAAGAAATATTCAAACGACACCAAATTTTGGGAAGATAAAAAAAATCACCATGGGAAAAAGAACTAGTTGAAATCTCTTCCAAATTAGAGATCTTTGTGTCTCATGATACATAAGTATTGAATATTAAGATAAGTTGTGGCATCGAAAACATGGGATCCTTAGCCTGAATTATATAATGAAACTCTCCAAAGATGATGTTGTAAGAATAATGTCACTGGTGAAAAAATATGAGGATTTTTTTAAAACATATAAGAAATGGAATATAATTAGTGGAAGACATAATAATTTTGAAATCCAATCCATATCACCACTTCAACTCATTCACTCCGATCATTATGAGATAAAAATATATCAATCAATAAATTGTTATTTATACTTTATCACGATCTTTGATGACGTTACCAAAATTAGGTGTATAAATTTTATGAATCATATATTTGAGGTTTTAGAGATATTAAAATATATAATAAGGAAATTTTAAATAAGAATTTTTTTACATATTGATGCTAGGAATTGAGGATTGAAAAGAATATACAAGCAGTTATTATGAATCCAATCTGAGGAAACATGAAAAAAGAAATTATTGTTCTCCATAAACTTCTCAAAATAATGTAATGGTTGATATAAAAAAATCATTTTGGATATTAGAATAAGTATGTTGGATGGATATAAACATTCTATGAATTTATAGAGAGAAGATGATAGTATGGTCATTTATGTAAAAAATCAATGTTTGTTGTGTATGGAGTACATCCAAACTAATTTTGATATATTGTATATTAACAAAATTAGTTAAATATTTTATGGTTTGTGGGATTCCTTAATTAAAAAATCATTTAAAATTTAGATCATTGAAATATTGATGAAAAATATGAGGAAGGTATTTTCATTAGATACTACTCCAACAGAAGAAGTTAATTTTTTTTGGAATAAAGCTATTAAAAATTTGGTTCGTTCCCATGATTTCAAAGTAATTGAAATAATAAATCTATAGAAAATTTTGTTGAAAATTTCATCAAAGTTAAATTCTAGGCATCCAATTAAAATACCGAAAGTGAAGATAAATGTGATCCAAATGATGAACTTGAATATTTAAGTTATTCATGTGATGAAGAAAGTTATTTTGGTTGAAAATATATAATGAAATAAACTTTTCAAATAATTATTTGACACTGATAACATCATTGGAAATTAGAAACCACTATTTAAAACTAAAATAAATTTCATATTAGATAATCATACATCCGTAATTTCTTACATAAAACCATAAACAATTTCAAAAGTTTATTACATTAAAGAGTGGATAGATTCTATGAATTATGATTGTGATCATATTGAAATGAATGAAACCTAAAAAAATTTCTATGACCAGTAGGTTATAATATATATGGACAAAGTGGGTGGTAAAAAATAAGATAAATCAAACTGGAGAAATTTCAGGAAACAATGATCAACTATATCAAAAAATTTACTAAAAATAGGAAGTATTATATTTTAAATAAACTTTTTTCCCTATTAAGTGGTTGGAAACTATTAAAAAGTTCCTGAATATTATTGCACATAATTGTTTCAATTTTTATCCTATGGGTGTAATGTATACTTTTTTAAATAGATAAACTGAAGATGGATTTTTCATTGAGGAAATTTATGGGTTCTTAATTTACAAAGATGTTATAATGTTATGTAAGTTAGAGAAATATTTTTATTGGTCAAAATAAAATCCATGTTCAAGGTAATCAAAAAATGATAGATCTTTGAAAAATATTAATTTTTGTAATCGTAAACTTAATGGAAACAAATATGTAAGGGATAAGACCATAGGTACCCTGATTTATATTTTTTATGATGATGATATAATTAGTTTTAGGGAACTCAGATAAAGTTTGTAATGATTTTTCTAATGACATTATGAAAAACATTGAATTTTCCTTTATTAATGAATTAACATTGGTTCTAAGACTATTATTTCAACACTGGGAAAGGAATACATTTCTGTCATAATAAATGTATTTAATAGAGTTATAATAGAAGTGTTAAATTGAGGATTCCAATGACATGTTTCTGTTACCCATTCCTATACATAAATTATATGGACGAGAGTTTAGTTGGAATATATTAGAATGAATTATTCTACAACATCAATGATACTTTTTGAAAATTAAATTTCCATTTGTATAAAACATTTTAAAATAAAAAAATAGAAATTAAGTATCATATCATTATGGATAAATTTGATGCTAGATACTTTTTTTCTTCAGTTCATTTCTAATAAATTTCAAATAAATGGTTTTTTTAACAATTTAATTTTACAAGAATCATTTTTGTAATTGATGATCTAACTTCTAATTTGGAACATGGAAAATAATTCCTAATGTTTTGATGGAATTTCTTCTAATATGATTTGGATTATATTGTTATAAGGGGAGAGTAAGTAGAACTATTTTTAATTAGGAGAGTCTTTAAAACTATTTGTTATCAATATAATGTTGTGATTATCATAAAATAGAGGACATAAAAAGATAATTAAACTAATGTAGTGTGATTTTATTTTAATATGTAAAAATATTATTCTCATCAATGGATGAAATTCTCCAAAAAAAACATTACATTATCCAGTAGTGTGGTGTCAGAACATAATCTTTTTGAAATTATGAGATTTGATAAAAGTTTAAATAGTTGAGTGAGAAATGTTTTGACAAAAGAGTGATTTGTTAAATGTTTTGAATATTATTTATATATAATCTATAGCATGAGATTAATGATCCTTTTTGAAATTTTAAAAAAAATATTTCATAAATTCTATTTTTTAAGAATTTTTTTATAAACATCTGATAAATAAGATACTGAATTTTCTTATGAAATTTTGGTTATGAATTTTATAAATAATTTCAAGAAGTTTACTTACATTATTAAAAACATTAATATGATGTTAAACGATGCGAACATATTCTTTATATTTTCAAATATCGTGGATGAACTCATTATCCAATATTTTTCATACAATGGGAGAGATATACATTATAATTAGACAGAAAAAGGATGAAACTACATGAAAAATTTCATGGGGTGGAGTATTTAGGAAACATATTTCAGGATGTAGAACGCTAAATAATGATCTACGAGCACACAATACGAGAAATAGTTCTTTAGATAAACTAAATAGTTACCAATTTTCTAGATATATATTTTTACGATGATTTAATAAATATTGTTGACCCACTTTACCCGATAGAGATCACCAAATGTATATGACCAGACATAAGTTTCAATTAATTATATTCTTAAATCCCATATTCTTAGTTTTTTATGAATATGTGAAAAATAATAAAATGATCAACTCTGATAATTTATGAAAAAAATGGGATGAAGTCCAAAAATAAGATATCTAAATTCATGTTTTTATATATGAATGAATAAAGGAGGAGTATATTTAATCTAGTCACTATAAAAATATGTTTCATTTAATAATATTGTTTTGATGTTTCAATATTATAGTCAACCATCTTCAATATCCCATTCTAATCAGGAAATGAAAATGATGATTCTAGACACATATTTTTTTATTTTTTTTAATGGAAAATATTTCTATTTAATAGGTTCAAAGTTATTTAAATCACTAATAATGGAATGCCAATGGATCAAGTACATTAGAAAAAAATACATTGATAAACACTCAACAGATAAACAATTAAAAGATTTTAGTTCATAGAAGATTCTTTGGGTGATGTAGAATGGACAGATGAATACATCGTATAGATTCAACTAGTTAAAGAAGAATAGAATGAAAGAACTATATTGAAGAGTTCCAAAAAACATTAATCATACAAACAACCCACCAGGTAGATATTTATGAGATTTACATAAATATTTATAAATCCATTCTTCATATTGATGATATTTCATTTTTTCCTGAGGTTTCTTATGTAGATCTGTTAAAGAATAATAAATCAGTTTCTTAATGTCTAAGGTTAATAATGTTCATAGAACATTGGAGTCACTGATGTTTTATTGAAGGTTCAACAACACCCACGAATACTATCTAAGTTTCAGGAATCATTAATTGAATTATAGTTGAGAGAAAATTGTAATTGGTTTCATATGTTTTATACATATGGTGAACCAATATAAAAGGGGTAAAAAGTAAAACTATACCAAGAACTATTCAAAATGATTAGAAGATGAATGATGGCTAATTTGAGTTAGAGTTTACTAAAAAAATTTATGATGAATAAATGTATCAGATAGAGTTTTAGTTAATAGAAATCAGAATAAGAATCTATTTAGAGAAACCAAACAAAGAATACATGGAAATTAATCGATGTAAATTAGTAGTTAAATTTTTTTTAAATTATATTGAACTCATGTTAGAAAAACAAGCTCATTTTTAGTGAGTCATAATTGATTTAGAGTACTAGATGAGTTGAGGTGCAGAAAATGGAAACATACCAATTGGATGAAAATAGACATAAATTTTAAGATGGACATTTCATAGATATTTACTCAATGTCCCACAAATTTTTGGTGGCACAGTTTTGTATGAAAAAACTTTTATTAATTTAACGGAGTTAGTATAATCAATATTATTTGTAGATATAATGTGTATAATATGATTTGGGTCCTGTTTTATTAACTTCTTACTAGTAGTTAATTTCCATTGACCCATTGGAATACGTATGACAAGGATGTAGGTTCTTGCATTATGTTTGAAACTTGTAAATATTTGGAACCTTACATTTTTTCATATCATTGAATACTTGGGAGTTTATTATTAATATATTATAGGGATAAAAATATAAAAATTTGTTGAATTTAATTTTAGATAATTCGAAATAATAAAAATATCACTACTAATTCAACCCCCTTATTAATGGTCATAATGATCATAAATACCTTCAAATATTAGCGACATAAAAATATTATTTCATATAATTGTGACCATTAATTCATTATTTCACTATACTAGACCTCTTTATAGATTATAAATTTGTTATACTCATCTTCATAATCAATGGAATACAAAACAAAATATGTGGTATGCTTAAACATTCAGTGATGGAAAAAACTTATCAACATGTCATAAATCATGATAGAAGGTAATGTAATATTAGATGTAAAACAATATTCTATAGAATATGAGTAAGGAATCATGATATAATAATAAATAGCCATAGAGTATAAAAAATCATATTATATATAAAATTTTCAATAACATCATCATAAAATAAGCATTAACATTAACTATTAAATAATTCCTCATAATAGGTGTTATGATAACCACCTACCCATAATATATAAGGATTATAATTAGATCATATGCATCCTTTTGGGATTTGGGTAACCCCCCATGTACCCTTTTTTGGGAATAGAATATCCACATCTGTACCCTTTAGATTAGGTTGACTGCTCATGTACCAATGGACTCTGGCTTACCACTTTTATACCATTGGGATTGGAGAAACCATCTATGTACGCTTATGGAAATGGAAAACCATTATTTTACACTATTTATATCTTAATATATATACAATAACATTGATTTATAAGATTATACATGACCCTACTGGTGACATAATGATGAAACATTAATATATGTGTCAAATAAAGTCAATCAAAAATAATATTAAAAATAATGGATGGATAAAATGTGGGTTTTTTAATAGTTAAAAATAGTATCACATAAAATAAACATGAAGAATTTGATTAGATGATGAAAAAATTTAATGATTAATTCGATTGTTTTATAAGTTAACATTGAGGATATTTTACAAAACATAGCTCAAAAAGAGGTGGACTTTTTGGAAATTTAGTGGAAAATAGATGTGAAACCAAAGAAAAAGGTTTTTGAAAACACATCATGAAAATTTAATAAAGAGATAAAGTTAACTTCCACTTTCATAAAAAACAATTTCAAGAAGGTAACTTGATTTTTTTTTTAAATTGATTAATTTAAATTATATCCAAATTATGGAACCTTGAATGGAAATAAGGTTTAAGTTAAATATATATATAGTGGAAGATAAGAGATATGACTATGAAAATAAAATTTATTTTAATATTTTGATTTACTATTGCTGATACCCACAACATTAAAAGAGTAATTATGCTTTCTACCTAAAAGTGGAAAATATAAGTTTCAAAATAATATGAGTTAATGCAAATTTTTTATTCCAAATAATAATGGGAAACAATTTTGGAAATAATGAATATGGGTAAAGAAGGGAATGACCCATTTGAAAGGATAAGAATAATTTTTGGCAATATCATGTTTTTCAAAAAAAATTAAATTCATAAGTGATGGGTACATTGATGTTAATTAGTAAATTTCTCATAAAATAAAGATGAAATAAAATATAATTTCATCATAAGATAGAATAAAACAATACTATCAGATAAAAAAACAAGGGGTATTCTCATGATTCACGGAATGCATTTAAGTAAAGAAAACCGCTTGTTAATATCTTAATATTTGATGTAAAACTCCTTTAGAAAAGTTTTTATGACAAAAACATCGAAATATATTTACTAAAAAATGGAAATACAATAAAATATAAATATGAAGTGAAGGAAACCAATACCATAATTATGAAGATTATGAAGAAGAATTATAAATCAGTGAAATTAATATTTGAGTTACAAAGTTTTCTTACTTTAGTAAAAGGTGTATCAAAACAAATTTAAATGGGAACTAGTGATGGATATATAAATTTCTTTAATTTCATTAATGGTATGATAAAATACATCAATGTGGCAGTACATACACCACACAGTAAAAAAATCTATTAGTTCAGAATATTTTTTATTTAAATTCAACTGATATGGGAAACCATTGAACTATACACTTTAATTCAATAAAATCTCTGTAACATTATTGTGGATATGAAGCTTTTCTTAAAGAAACTATAAGTACATGGCCTTAAAACATTACATAATCAGTAATGAAATTAATAATTCACATTGAGGGACTTTTTTAGGTTTAGAGTTTTATAGAATTAGGCCATAACTATTACATATCAACTTAAATATTACAGGTAGGCACTATAACTCTTTATTATTATTTTTAAATAATAACACTTAAAAAACATGTCTAGTTCTATGTTTTAGACAACATGAATTTTCTTTGATCCCATCCATGGGCCTATTCCACTTTATGTCTTGTGAAAAACATTTCAATAACTAGGGATGAGCAAAAAATCTCAATAAAAGTTATAAAATAAGGTAAGAAAACATTAGCCCATTAAATAATACAATTCAATGAAACGTTACTTTTCAATCATAACATACCTCATGAAATCATAATATTTATTAATAACACAAAGAAATCATAAATCATAAAGGTAACTTGTGGCATAAAAAAATACGTACATTTTAGCTATCACAGATACATAGGGAGTTAAGTTGGAATACCCATCATAGTATATTCTCTAAATCACTTAGGAGAAACAGTAATTATTACCTTTTTTATGTTACCCAATGCATTGGAGAGCTATCTCGGGCTCACCCACCCTAGGTTTATCATGGAATGACCCATATACTTAAGTAATGACTAATAATCATAACATATTAATAACACATAAAACAAGAATAAAATAAATATAAAATTTCCACATTGCAATCACAACATATCATTTCATGATATAGACATAATCAATGCTTTATCAAACCATTTTCAAAACAATTTAAAACAATTAATAAAGATATTTTTGAATCAACGTGTCTCATACCACGTTGAATATTTTAAATGAATAATCATTTTAAAACATTAATTTCCATATAAATAAATCCTAAAATTCATTTTGATAACATGTACATTAATGAGAAATATTTAGAAGAATAAATAATTAAAACATCTTAACGGATATTTTAGTTAAAGAGTTTTTAACAAAATGAGAGATGCTTGAATTCAAATAATTGAGGAATAACATTTAATAAAAACTTTATAATATCATGAGAATAATGGGATTCATGATATAATATTCCTAAGGATGGTATATACACCATATAAAAGTTAATTGGTTCATAACAAAAATGAAGTCTCAATTGAATGTAAATTAAGATGAAATCCCTTATAAAAATGCTATCCATAGATTAATGATAAATATATTAAATAATTATGTGTGAAAAATATAAATAAACTCATTATTATTGGATATTCAGTGTAAAACAATCAGAGGTCACTCACACATATTTATAGCATGACATAATAAACAAGTAAAAGTTCAACCCCAAAGAATTGAAATTGGGTTAAGAAGTTCACTTATAGAAATTCGACAGCCTAAAAAATCGAATTAAAATTCAGAAAATGTGTTGATGAGAGATAAAAGGTTATCTCATCTCTTGAATGTAAACTTTATAGCAATAAGGATATATAAGAACATATCCCCACATAAAAATATGTAAATTAAAAGACATAACCAAAAGAAGTCTTTTAAAAAAAGGAGGGTGATAACATCCCATACCGGTTTGGTAACATACGAAACATACAATCTGTGAAAGGAGGATCATAAAATGAAAATTTAAATACCCATAAAATAATTTATATTACACAAAGAATACAATCATGGGCAGTACATACACCGCACAAATGGAAATGGCCAAAAATATAGCATGAATATCACAGGAATAAAAAGTTAGAAGACTACCCCTTACATCATTGTAATCAATTGAGTTGTAAGAAAAAAAGTTAATAACCACAAAATGAATAAAATAATACCATGAATATAAATATTATCATGATAATATAAATCAAATGGATGTACAAAATACACTACATGCATGAAATATGTGTCGAATAATGAAAATCTCACGGAATTAAAAGTGAGATAAGAAACCCCTTGCCTCATGTCCGACTTGACTCGATCGTTCTTTAATATACTGAATATTATAATAAAGTTAATTTCTGCCTGATTAAGAAAAATTTTCATGCTTATTATTCCTTTTATATCAATTATTAACATTCTATAACAATTAGTTAATTATTTGAGTTCATATCGTACATTTTGTCGATGTTAGGAACTTGAGTTAAAAATGAACTTGTTATTATTATAAATTGTGCATGTGGTCGAAATTACATTATCTACAAAATGATATTCATGATTTAGATATCATATATATAATATATATTCAGTAATAATATGTATTTATAATAGTACACAACATTTTGAGATAATAAATGAAATGCACTGTTCGTGGAGATGGTAAGTCGTACGTACGAATGAACGCTAATTTCATTTAAGCTTCATATTTAATTGAATGAAAACATGATGATATATAGTTATATAATAATTTCAATATAATATCATATATAATTAAATTACACCCATACTTTATACATTCCATGTATGGTATTAAAGTGTTATATCACTTTGATGGGGCGTAGTCCGCACTTCCCCAAATAAAATTATCGCGAATACCCATTATGGAAACCAAACAGGTATGCTATAAAAGGAAAGTACAAAAGCATAGAAACAATGTAAATATAATATATATCACATATAAATATTGTTCCATCATAATGTATAACATGATAGGTGATAGGAGATAAATGAAATATCATCGTTTCGTGAGGCAGTAGTTTGTCGTCCACAGATATAGTATGTTCTTTAACACTTAAGTGGAGGTTTGTGTAAGTGCAGTCCGAATAATTCTCATAGAAACAACATATTATATTTATTATATTGATTTTGTTATATAATAGTGGAATAAAAACAGTTTAGGGTGTTAGAGAAGTAAAATAGAAGAAATGAACTTAAGAGAAGACATTAACATTAAACCGGGTATCTCCCTTTGGTTTGACGCAACAGGTTTAATTAAATTGCCTTTTCCTTGGGGAAGGCTTCTATGAGGAAGATAGGCATGTTGGGAGATTAATTGGGAAGAGTTGGGACGAGCCAAAGGGCTTGAGAAATGTGAGTAATGGGTTAGAAGTGATGGATTTTTATTAGGGGGGAGGGGCTATTTAAGAATATTTAAAAATATTATTTTATTATATAATGACATTATATGTATGAAGGTATGAAACATAATAATATAAAATATAAGATAAATAGTTTTCTAAATAAAATAATCTATTAATAATTGGATAGGTTTTGGATATTTTTTTAATAATTATAATCTTATTTATTTAAATCATTTATTAATGAGGTAAACACTACATCATTATTGTGTCATTAATAATTTTATTTATTTAATGTCTACAACTTATTAAAAAATATCATGATGTAGGAAATATTTTTAGCTTTGAAATTAATATTTATAGTCGAAATTATTACTAATATAACCCCATGTAATAATTTATTTACTAAAATATATATGTTTAAGTCATTTTTGTCTTTACATTAAATTAATTAATGTAAAGTGTCATTATCACTCTCAAGTAGCTCCATGGAGTACCAAAATCGACTCAAGTATGACCATGGTCAGAATTGTATCATCTAATAGGATTAAGACACATTTTAGGCTAATTTAATATTATTATTATAATATTTTGTTACCCTTATTTACCAAATTTACCCTTTAACTATGGTAAATAAAAGTTTTGCTGAAGAAAATTATTCATAATATCTAAAAATAAAAGTTTATTATTTAAAAAATTTGGAACTCCTCATTCCCAATATAGAATAAATTTCTCCAAATTCAAAACACATATGTGGCATATATTAAATTAAGATTACTTCTCACTGTCAAAAATATAAGCATGTTTTTATGAAATAATTACTATCAAAAGATTGACACTTATTTATATACAATTTCAATATGAAATCACTTCCAATGACCAAAATAGGATTAAATGGAATAAATATCTTCTAATTATACTATAAAACCATTTATAAATATAATCTAACCATATAAATAAATTATATTAAAAGGTAGTTTTGACTTAAAATACAGTATTTTTCACTATTCATAAAAAATGAACTTTATCAGGAAAATAAAAAAAAATTCCAAAGTAAATATTGATGTCCCAATTCTAATGAATAATATTATTTTGTCAATTATAAAATATAAAAGTGACTAAAAATATATTTAATGGGGGATGACAATCAAAAGGCGTTAAATTAGTCTTTTAATGAATATTAGAGTATTTATGTCTAAAATCATATTCATCCTTATATTAAGCCTATAAAATTTATTTGATAAATGTAAAAACATTTAAAAAACATGTATATTCATATTTTATTTAGTCTTATCTATTCTAACCAATACAACATCTAGGCGTTAACTACCATTTAAAATAAAAATAGATTATTATTATTATTGTATGACTCAGCATTGTGTGCAACATAATTTTTCCAAGAAACCCTTTGTTGCGTATCAGGTATTCCATAGAACCTAGAATCCTATTTAAAGTAAAAATAATATTTAATTCAAAAATTTTAATAAATATGAAAATGATATATTCTTTATTTACATGGGATGTTACATCCTACCCTATTTTATGAATTGCATCCTCGAAAATTTAAAATTGGGCTTGGAAACTTCATTGAAAGTACCACATCAAAAAAAAAAGAGTGGTAAAGAACCTAGAATATTAAGGAAATATTTTTCTTAATTTTTTTAGAATTTTACGAGTCTGTGGCTTCTGACGGCACCTGATCCCGAGGCCCGGTGTTCCCGGAATCAATTTTCGAAGTTTAGCATGGGTACGTTCAGTGAACGAACGAGCGGATTTTTCTATCTATTGATCCGGTGCTCGAAATTGAAATAAGAGGGAACCGATAAATCAGGAAAACCGGTAATTTCTTAAGGGAACCTTTACCATTGCTACGTTTTCACGGGAGGAGAAGTTAAAATTTTTGGATTAAATGAGAAGTGAATAAAATTGTGGTACAATTTTATTTTTATATCTAAAGTGGTTATATCCTACATGGGGGAGTTGGGGTGGGACCCAAAAGCATCTAACTACCCATGTTGGGATATTTGTGAGGTGGGGCCAACACGAACCCCAAACTTTCACATTCGCATAACTCTCTTTTAACTCTCATAAACTCCCCCTTTAAACATGAAAACTCCTATAAATTAATGAGGACTCTTCCTCTCCATCACTCCCCCCATTAAAACATTCCAACATATCACTTAATTTATTAAAAAACTCTTGTTTTAATTAATTAATTGAAAAGGATTTTTCATTTTGAAATGCATTGAAAGTTAAATTAAAATAAGGGGTGGCCTTATTTTAATTATTTTTGGCTTGTTGTGTGGGGGGAATTTTTGGGAGATAACTCTTGTGAAGAATAGGGGGATTTGTTCTTTGTTGAAGAATGCTAACTCTCTAACAAAGAACATCAACTCGGCGACCACAGTTCTTCATCCTATTCTTTCTCCATGGCAAGGGAGAAGACACCGACGCGGGAACTCACTAGTGACGACGCGTCTTCTATTCATCTCATCGTGACAAAAGAGGAGACGTCTCTTCCTCGGGTGCACACCGACGACGACGAAAATGGCACCATCATCCACGATACTTGTCAACTGTGAACCTCAATCTAGGTAAAGGTTTAATTTGAGCATGTTAATATTCTGATGATTGTTCCCTTCTAAAACAAAGAATGCAGATCAACACATTATCAAGTTGATCTGCGAATGTTTATATTTACGGGTTGGGAATAATTATTTGCAGGGGAATTGTTGGAAATTAAGTTCAATTTTAATTAATTAAAATTTATCCTAGTTTTTCATTGAACATCATTGTTGTTAGATCTTTTTCTATCGACTAACGTGGAGGCCGCGAGCCAAGAAAACACGGCCTAATGACCATTCACAGATTGTTTGTCTGTGTGCGGATTGACGGGTGAGGAAGAAAAGGGCCGCAGTGGCGATTGAAAGTCGTCGCAGTGAAGAGTAGGTCCCAGGAGAGCCACTAGCGAATAAAGTGGGCAAAATGGACTGCTAGAGCGCGTCCAGTTGTCCGCGGAAGGCGGAGGAGGTGCACCGTCGACCTGAGGCGGCGGCCGGAGCCGTCCGGCCGTCTAGAGGCGGCGGTGCCCCAGCGCCCCGCTGGAGAAGATCCATCGCGACAGTGCCGCGGCTGCAACGCAATAGATCCTATGCGGCTGCGGGATTTGGGATGACCCGGGGTGGCACTTTGCACCGCCGGTACCAATTTCCCCCCCCCCCACTCCGCGTACCCGCTCGGCCGGGCTGGCCAAGCCGCGTCCGCGCCAGTCGAGCCGGACCGCGCCGGACGGGCTAGACCGCGCCAGAAGAGTCGAGCCACACCCGCTGAGCTGGGACACATCGACCGAATCGGACCTGGACCCAGGTCAGGTCCACCCAGTTCGGGCCGACCCAGGTGGTGTCGGGCCGGGTCAGACCAGGCCCAGACCCTCTATTTTCAAACTGTTTTTTGTTAAACTAACATATCATGAATTGTGGACCTCCGATCAATGAACCGTCAGTTTGTGTATGATTCCTTGGATCGAGATGGTCATTTTGGTATATTACACTGATGGTTTCAGTGAAGTATGTGTATGGCTGGGTTGGTTCGAACCCGAAACCAACCGGGCCCTCGGAGCGGAAATGGTTATAACATGAGCTCCTGACGTCCGATTGACGTGCCATTAACTTTGTTGGATTCCTCTTGATGAGAGAATTATTTTGGTATAATTCACTTAAGGTATGGATGCAGTTGGAGTATGGCTAGGTTGGATTGTACATGAAATCCAACCGGGCCCCTCGAACGAAAATACTAATAACTCTCAAACCGGATGTCCGTTTGACAAACTGTCTACGATGTTAGTAATCACATTGAGAAAAATTTCCTTTTAATATAACCCATGGGTGTTTGGGGTACAGTTGAGGTACGTTTGGGTTGGTTCCAACACGAAAACAATCGGGCCCCTGGGACAAAAAGGTAAATAACTCACAGACCGGGCGTCCGATTGACGTGTCGTCTATTGCGGTGAGATCCATTTGATGAGGTGGTCCTTTGAGATACATCCACGTGATATTACATGACACTTGGAGTATCGAACAGTAGTTCGTGGAGCCGATCATCCTGGAGATGAGCATACAGAGTACGGAGACCTTGCAGCAAGCTGAGACCTGATGACTGCTTGTTCGATTCGAGTTAGAGTGACTTGACTAGTCCAGTGGGAAGCACTACTATGTTTGGGTGGAAGACCCCTGGTGGGGAGCACTGTTGTGCTTGGGTGGAAGTCCCGCGGAACGTGACAGAAGGAGTACCTTGGTAGGCTATTAGGGGGAGCACTACTTTGTTTGGGTGGCAGACCCACGGCGGGGAGCACTATTGTGTTTGGGTGGCAGACCCGCTGTACTCAACAGGGGGAGTACCTAAGCAGTCTATGGTAAGTGAGCAGTGCCATGGAGTTGTAACAGGATCACTGAACTCATTAGAGGGGGAGCTCTTCCGCAGTTGTGGTTTCAATATCATTAATGAAAAATACTAGTTTGAGATGAGTCAATGACCTTTGTGTTTACCTCCGGATTGAGATTTGGTCACTTGATAACTCAGGTATATGTATGGGCATATACCTAAGTAGTGGTTATCCATTGAGTTCATAACCATTGTGTTTCCTCATGATTGAGATGGGTTACTTGATAACATAGGTATAAGTATGGTATTATACCTAAGTAAGGGTTATCTGTTGATATCCTTCTTTGTGGTTATCCTTGTTGGATTTAGTGAGACCATGAGGGTCTCGAGGTCTCTACTGAGTATTGTTATAGTCACCCCTGCACAGGCTATGACCTAACCTTGTTGTGTTGGATGCAGACGATAGATAGTGCTGATAGAGACCGAGTATATGATGAGTTAGTACCCGGAGGTGGACCTCACGACGAGTCTGTACCTGGAGGTGGACTTCACGATGAGATGGTACACAGAGGAGGTTGGCGATCGAGAGCATTGAGGAGGCTATCTGTACAAACCCTTCAGGTAGGATCCGAGGTGGACGACCTAGGATTTTCTTCTATCTTTCAGCGATTTGTCTTTTATATTATACTTTCGTTCATTTTTAGTTGTGGTTTTCACTTGGGTTTGAATTCTGGCCCATATAATTTTCATCACTTTATTTTGTACTTAGTGTATTACTTCCTCTTGTACTCTGGTTGGATGTGTTTATGTTTTATAAAGGCAATTCCTTCCAGTTATCAGGATTTACAGCTTTGGTGCTAGTCGCTAGACCCTTGCCAATGGAAGGCGGGTTTGGGGTAGTCACGGAACGATCCCCAAGGATGGGTCATGACAAGAGTCGATAAAAATATCACTTTAAAAGAAGGAAGCTGAAATAAAAAGATCACCCATGATGGCCCATTCTAGGATTCCATGTAGGAAAACATGGATATTGTAGAGAAAGAAACCATCAAGGTTTGTTGGAGAGTGATATAAAACATGATTATTAGAATGTTAACCACTAGAAAATCATAAACTTGTTATGGGTTAAACGGTCTTTTATATATGAGTAGGAAAAGTTAACGAAAAATGATTTACTTTTCAGATACCTTTCATAATGTTGAGGGGTTTTTTAAGAGTGTGAAGAAAAACATAAAGAAACATACTTTCTTTTCAAGTAAACTCTCATCCTTTACTATATTTCTACCACAAACTCATCTTTTCTCCAAAAGATAAGTTTTCAAGATGACATGTTCACATTGAATGTGCTATAATCAACTTGTAGAGAATCGAATAATCTACAAATGTTTAACTATATTTTTCCCATGTCTTTAGACATTAAACTAAAGAAAAATGGTTAGTAGAAGATTAGATAATACCCAAAAAGTATAATCTTTTACTAAAAGAAAAACTACTTTAAACCTCCAAAATATGTCAAAAATACACAAAGTTCAACAAAAAAGAATAAATAAACAATTGTACATAAAATTCTTCAATTTAATCCAAACTAAGATTGAAACCCAAATCTTAGAAGGATTTAATCACATAGTCATCCAAGATAAATCTTAACATTTATCTCCAAATAACATATGTTACTCTTAAAGTCTCATAACAAAATATAAATACCCTAATCACATATTATTCATGATATGTTAGTCATTTCCATAAATAAACCAAATCTTAATACATCTACAACAAAAACCTTGATTCTTACAAAATAATATTTCAACCATTACTCCACAAATGAGATCCCATATTATTCTATTTCCCTTTAGAATATAATGTTTCCAAAATAGAAAACACCTTCTAATCTAACCTTTATCACTTAATCACAAAATCATTTTCCAATTTAATTTATATCCATTTTATAAAACAAATGTTTCCAAAATCAACTTATTATTGATCCATAAAATCATTTAACATAAAAGAATACATAATACAATTCAGGGTCTTCACATAGGATAATGGTAGGTGATGACACATTTTCTCCATTTAGTTTTGGGGTTGAATCCTATGTCTTTGTCAGATGTGATGGGTCATTACCCATCATATGGGTTGTCCATTTAATAAAACTCAAAAATATCCCTAACATGGTTAAACCACAAATGTTTTCTTATACATTTCATTTTCATACCAATACATTAAAACCTCAACATATTATATATTTTTATTTTTTCACCTCCATGTGATAAAATAAAACTATTACCAATAGAAAGAAAAAAATACCTTGATCTTGGTGTGCATATGGTTTTATCATCATCTTATTCATGTAGGTAGAAGGTCCATGCATTGTAAGAATGATTTAAAGATCCTTAAAAATCGTTTCTTCCTTCATCAAAATACACCTTTTACGACTTGGATCATATGGTTGTTTGTAGAAAAACAGTTTCAAAAAATAATCATGTATGACATAAAATTTCAAAAGAACTGATAAAACATGATTTTTATAAAATATTCAGACCGAATATGAGTTTAAAAGTTCAATAAATAGTCCATTTAAAATACTATATGTTTGTGCTAAGAGACTATATTGTAAAATAAAATATAAATAGGCTATGCAAGGGTCTCCTTCTTCAAAATCTTTTTAAAAATCCTAATATTCCTCAAAATATTATGATAATGTAAAATATTTGAAAATGACTTAATAATATTTACCTTTCCATAAAATAATAGAATATTGAGAAAATAGGATTTGATTAAATACAACCCATTATCCTCGATGATATCGAGGTATAGTGGAGGTGTTTGATATCTCAAACAACTGCTTTCAAGTGAGTCGTATTCTATAAAGGGTTTCACCATCATGGGAACATGACTTTTCAATAATTATTAAAAACAAGTCATTGAGAAGAGATAGAAATTTCATTTGAGATCCCCCTACTTCCATTATAACCGACATTTCTTGTTATGAAAAGTTTATAAGAAAGGATTTAACTGAAATAATATACATATGTACTAACCATGTGTTTAATGAAAACTCATAATCCCTAAAGTTGTCTAAACCGACCACTAATACCAACTATAAGGACTCGGCCTTAAGACATTACATATTCTTGAATTAAATGAATAATTTACATTGAGGATATTTTTAGGTTTAGGGTTTTAGGGAATTATTCCATAAATATAAAATATCATCTTGAAAATTACATGTAGAAACTACTACTCAGTATTAATTTTTAAAAATAAAAACACTTAAATATAAACATGTCTAGTTCCATGTTTTAGACATCATGAATTTTTAATTATCCCATCCATGTCTCTATTCCAATTTATGTCATTTGAAAACATTTACAAAACATTGGATGAGCAAAAAAACTCAATAAGGGTTATAAAATAAGGAAAGAAAACATTATCGAACGAAAAATTACAATTCAATGAAATCATAATTTTCTATCGTAACATACCTCAGGAAATCATAAGATTTATGAATAACACAGAAAAAATAACTCATAAAGGTAACTTGTGGCATAAAAACATAATTACATTATAAATATCACAGTTACATAGTGATTCATGTTGGAATACCCATCACAATATATTCCCTAAATCTCTTAGGAGAAATATTAACATTCACCTCTGTCATGTTACCCAATGCATTGCAGAGCTATCTCTGGATCACCCGCCCTAGGTTTATCACCGAGGCACCCATAAACATAAAAAATTCCCAATAATAATAACATATTCATAAAAAATAATAGATGAATAAATGAATGATAACATTTCCACATTGCAATCACAACATATCATTTGAATATATAGACATAATCAATGATTTATCAAACAATTTTCAAACCATTTAAATCATTTAATAAAGTTATTTTTGAATCAAAGTGTTCCATAACACTTTGAAAATTTTAAATGAATTTTTATTTGAAAACATTAGTGTCTATATAAATAAATTATAAAAAACATTTTGAAAACATGGACATTAATGAGAAATATTTAGAAGAATAAATTATTAAAACTTGTTAATCGATATTTTAGTTAAAACATTTTCAACCAAATAAGAGATGCTTGAATACAAATAATTTATGAATAAAATTTAATAAGAACATTATAATATCATGAGAATAAATGGATTCATGATATTGAATTCCAAAGTATAGTATATACACCATATAAAAGTGAATTGGTTCATAACAACAATGAAGTCTCAATGGAATGTAAATTGAGATGAAATCCCTTACAAAAACAATATCCATATATTAAGGATGTATCAATTACATAATTTTGTGTGAAAAATATAAATACTCTAAAAATGATTGGATATTCAGTGTAAAACAATCATTGGTCACTCACACATATTCATATCAAGACATAATAAACATGTAGAAGTATAACCCTAAAGAATTTAAATTGGGTTAAGAAGTTCTCTTATAGAAATTCGACAGCATAATGACATCACTTTAAAAATTAAAAAAATGAGTTGATGAGAGAGAAAAGGTTATCTCATCACTTGGAAATAAAATTTAAAGCAATAAATATATAAGAACACATCCTCAGTTAAAAAGATGAAAATTAAAAGACACATCTAAAAAGAAGTCTTTTAATAAGATGAGGGTAAACGGTTCCCTTAACTATTTGGTAACAAAGGAAACATACACTCCATGAAAGAAGATTCATTAAATAAAGATGTAAATACCAATAAAATAAATTATATTACACAAATAATACAATCATGGGTAGTACATACACCCTAAAAAAGAAAATAGTGTAAAATATAGCATGAATCTAACATGAATAAAAACGTATATGAAAACCCATTACCTCGTTATAATAAATCATGTAGTATGACCAAAATTTAAAAAACAAAAATTTATTCAAACAATACCATTAATATAGAACTAATCATGATAATATACATAAATGTTTCATAAAAAATACACCACATGCAAGAAATAAGTGGTGAACATTGGAAATCTCACCGAATTAATAGTGAGATAAGAAACCCCTAACTTCGGGTCCAACTTGACTTGATCGTTATTTAATATCATTAATAATAAACTATAGTTAATTTATAATTTCCTAAGAAACTTTTTCATTTTTATAAATCATTTTATATGAATTATTACCTTTCTATAACAATTTGTTAATTATTTGAGTTCATATTGGACTTTTTGTCGATGTTCGGAACTTTAGTTTAAAATGAACTTGTTATAATCATAAATTTCCCATGTGGTCAAAATTCCATTATCTCCAAAATGGTATTAATGATTTATATATCATATAAATCAAATATATCCAATATATATATAGGTATTTATAATATTACATAACATATTTATATAAGAAATAAAATCCACCATTCATGAAGATGGTTAGTCGTACGTACGCATGAACGCTAATTTCATTTTTGTTTCATATTTAACTCAATGTAAACATAATAATAAATAGTTATATCATAATTCCACTATAGCATCATATTTAATTTAATTATCTACATCTTTTATATGTTCCACTTATGGTATGAACGAGTCATATCACTTTGAGGGGGCGTTAGCCCGCACTTCCTCAAATGAAATTATCGCATTTACCCATTATGGAAAACATAATGGTATACTATTAATGGAAACTATAAGAAGTATATAAAAAATATAAATATAATATATATGATATATAAATACATTTCAATCATAATGGACACCATGATAGGTGGTATGAGATAATTGAACCATCATCATTTCGTGAGTCAATTGATCATCATCCACAAAAAAAAGTATGTTCATTAACCATTAGATAGAGGTATGTGTAAGTTTAGTTCGAATACATCTCATAAAATAACCTAGTATATTTAGGATACTTTTTTGTTATAAAATAAAGTAATAAAAATATTATTGGGTGTTGGAGAAGTAAAATAAAAAAAGGAACATAAGAGAAGACGTTACCTTAAAATCCAGTATGTCCCTTTGGTTTGAACCAAATGGTTTAATTGAATTGCATTTTTCCTATGGGAAGTATTAAAGGAAGATGAGAATGATATAGGGATATTAATTGGGTATAGGATGGATGATACAAGGGGGGTGAGAAGTGTGAGGAATGGGTTAGAAGTGAGGGCATTTAATAAGGGGGAGGAGGGTCTTTTTTGGAATGTTTAAAAATATTATTTTATTATAGAATGAATTTTGGTTTCTAAAGGTCAAAAACATATTAAAGTCAAAGATAAGATGGATAATGTTTTAAATAAAAGCATAAAATAAAAACTGCACTGATTTTAGATATTTTTTTATGCTTATAATTGTTTCTATTTAAATCATTCATTATTGGGGTAAACACTACATCATTATTGTGTCATAAATGATTTAATTTTCATGATGTCTATAAAATTATAAAAAAATATCATGATGTATAAAATTTTTTCATAATTAAAATTAATATTTATTTTCAAATAGATAACTTATATAACTCCTTGTATGAATTTATTTACTAAAATATATATGTTTAAGTCATTTTTGTCTTTACATTAAATTAACTAATATAAATTGTCATTATCACTCATATGTGGCTCCATGGGGTCACAAAAATAACCCAAGTATGCCCATGGTATTATTTGTATCAACCAATAGTATTAGGACACATGTAAGAGTAATTTTATATTATTATTATAATTTTATATTACCCTTATTTACCATTTTACCTTTTCACCATGGTAAATAAACTTTTTACTGAAGTAAATATTCATAATGTCTAAAAATTAAAGTTACCTATTTACACAATTTCGACCACCTAATTCAAAATATGGAATCCTTTTATCCAAATTCAAAACACAAAAGTGGTGGAAATTAATTTAAAATGTATTCTCGCTGTCAAAAAAAGACTGTTTTTAAGAAATACTAATAACTATCAAAGGATTGACACTTATTTATGTCTAATTTCAATGTGAAATTACATAAAATGACCAACATTGGATTAAATGGTAAAAATATAATATAATTATACTTGAAAACCATTTAGAAAGATAATCTAATCATAAAAATAAATTATATTAAAAGGAAATTTTGAATTAAAATATAGTATTTATCACTATTCATAAACAATGAACTTTACCAGAAAAATAATAAAATTTTATCCAAAGTAAATTGTGATGTCCCTATTCTAAATAAAAATATTATTTTGTCAAATATAATATATAAAAGTGAGATAAACTATATTTAAAGAGGGTTCTCTATCAAAAGGTGGTAAATCGACCTTTAAATGAATATTAGATTATTTATGTTTAAAATCAGATTCTTTTTATTTTAATCCTATATAATTTATTAGATAAATGTAAAGAAAAATATCAAGAATGTATATTCTAATTTTAGTCAGTTCTTTCCATTCCCACCAATAAAATATCATGTAATGAACTACCATTTAAAATAATATTATATTAATATTTTTCAGTATGACAATGCATTGTGTGTAATATAAGATTTCAAATAAACCCATTGTCATGTATCGGGTATTCCACCAAACATAGCATACCCTATAAGGAAAATTAATATTTATTTCAGAAAAATTAATAAATATGTATATGTTATATTCTTTATTTACCTAGGATGTTTGAGAAACCATTGGAAATACCAGTGTTGTGAGAATTTCATGTAACCAATAGTTTCCAAACATTGAATAGTATTCTTTTATAAGTCAAATAGATTTAATTTCATTGAAATATATAGGGTTAAATATGTATTGGAATGGGTGGAAATGAGTTCCTTTGATAGCTGAAAAATAGATAAATTTATTTAGAAATTAATGGCTAGGGTGGGAAATGTGAAAATCTCATGGGAGTTCAGTGAGTTAAGTAAAAAATGTTCATAATACATATAAGAATAACTCTCACACCTAAAGAAAATTTCTATATGTTTCATATTTTTTTATTTATAAAACACATGTACATTGTATAATACAACATTTAAACCCTGAAAAAAAATTCAATTTTTTATTTTCAAGATATCCTCTTTATGTATAAGAGGTAACAAAATTTACAAGATACAATGTTACAACATCAATTAGTTGGGAACAAAAAGATAAAAGATCCAAAAAAAATTAGAAATTCCTTTGAAAACATCAATCCTAAGGTTTCCCTAATCTAGGGGACCCCAACGTCAGTCGAAGTCATGTCACTTTCATCCTCCAATATCACCATGTTATCCAAATATCAAATTTGATGTCAACGCCTCTCATCACCACCGAAGCCAGTGACCAGAGAAAACAAAACCAACCATGATTAGACATCAAAAAAACTATAATAAAAAATCAACATCACATTGAATGAGTATCAAATGGATTGAGCTATCCTAGAGAACTAGAAAAAACCTTCACTGATGTCTTTGAAGAAGAAAACGCAAGAAAACATGAAAACAATCTATCAAACAAGGAACTATCATCATAAGAAAAACATAAAATAGGTATCACCTAGAAAACTTATACCCCCCAAAACACAAATCACAAAATATCATTGTTATCACTACTCCAAATCTAGCTGGTAGAGGCATAGAGGAATGCAAGGACAGAGCAGGGATTTTACCCTTCATCCTTGAAAAAATATTTTCAATGGTAATTATCTTTTTTACTAAAATAATAAAATAACCAATAATTAAAATTTTCAACATGAAAATTATTAATTTGGAATCTATTTAATATATTGGTAATTTTTTAATATGATAAAATATTCTTTTAAATTTTAACTGAATAAATTGAAAATTGACTTCTTTAAATTAAAAATTCTTTTTATGTATTAACTATTTTAATTAGTATTTATATCGACTATGAGTTAAACTAGTTTATTGTATGTTTAATCATAATATTAGATTCATAATTAAATATTTATCAATATAATTTAATTAATGGAAAATTAAAAAAATTACAAATTAAATTGATCAAAAATAATTTTTTTTCAATGGTAACAAACATTTTCTTTGGTAAAATACTTTTAAATTTAACTGGAAATTAACTTATTTAAAACAAATTATATGGTGATTGAAAATATGAAAACTATATTTTTAAACTAATTTTATAATGTGGAACATGTTATTTTTAAAATAAGTTTTCCTATGTAAGAAAAATTATTTTATAAAATATATAATTTTAAGCGCAAAATGAATTTATTATTATGAAATTCATAATAATTACTATATTATAAATTTTAATTTATTTTATGGAATAGTTTATCAATAAATTTTATTTAAGTAAATATTTTCTAGATATTAATTAAAAATTCCCAACAATATTAAAAAAAAGTTCTTTGAAAAATATCTCTTTTTTTGTAATCTCTAACAAAAATCATTAAAAATAATTATTTCTATTAAGATTATTTAATTTTTAATTATATAAATATAAAAATATATTATTTTAATCTTATAAATTCATCATATCTGGCATTAATCATAAGAATAATTAACACATAAAAATGTTTTTTATAAATAACTATTTAATTTAAATAATATATTTTTATTTTGTTATTTTTTATTTGTGTACTATGTTACCCTAATGTTGATTCTAAAAATAAACTAATTAATCATATTTATCAGATATTCAATGACCATATTTCTAACTAATATATTTTTAATGGCCACATTTCTATCCATAATAATTCCCTTTATAAGAGATATATCGCCACTATTACATCATAAAAACTCATTAAAATCATAGTTTTTAAATCACACATCTCATTCAATAAATATTATTTTTGAATATTAAATAATTAATTATAATGTTATGTTTTATTAATTATTGTGTATTTAGTTGTATTAATTTTGATCTTATAGGTAGATGATGACCAAGGGTATTTCCTTATATTAATGATATCATTATTTGCAGTCCATTGTTTTTTAGTCTCCAATCATGTATTAAATATTACTGGGTGACATAATAACTTAGAGAAACTGAATATATTGATCATAATTTTTGTGTATTATTTTAATAGATAATGTTTTTTTGTTTAATATTTTTTAAACACATTTAATTCCATATAATATATGGTAATACGTTTTTGTTAAATATTACAAAAAATATAACATTTGTATTATTTCATAGATCATATAAGTTGTGTGCATCATGAAATGATATTTAAGGAGGAAAAAACCACTAAGATACTGGTGATATTATTTTTTACTTAAAAAATCTCAATGAAAAAAAATAAATTATTATAGAAATAAAAACAAAAACTAAATGAAACTTTATATCAAAAAAGCGTTTCATATGTCTTGGTAAATAAAAATAATAAAATTTACAAAAACTATCTGATATGATCTAAAGTGGTATTTTTTATCAAAAGTTTCTTTGAATAATGATGACATTGAACTTAGATAGTTTTTTATGTTTAGAAAAAAGTTATAAAAATTGAAACATTTGAGGTTGTGAAGTAAAGAAGTTTGAATATTATGTTTAAGTAGATGAATATTAGGAATATGATTTTAATTTCATTACATGATTAAAACTATTATTCTTCTTATATGTTACTACTTTTTGAGTTTACAGGGGGTTTTAATATATATTCACATAGAAATTTCTCCGGATCATATAAATATTTAATGAATTTTAACAAAACTCAAGTTGTATAATAAAAATCAGGTCCGTATAGTGTTCTTTCTTTTGTGGAATAATTTTATGATCACTTATTTACTAAGTTAATAGTATTAATAAATAATATTAAGAATATAAAATGTATCATCTTATATATAAACCATTTCACAATTTATCATTATTTAATATTTTCTAAATATATTTTTTAAAGTGAAATGATAATTGAAATCTCAAAGCATGACGTTAAATTATCCATAACTGATTTTTTCATGGCTTATTATAGATTGAGATGTAATTATTTGGTAATTATGAGTAGTATTTCATATAAAGATACAAAAATATACTAATTAGGTATAAATATGTTTTATGTTATTTATTACCCACTATGTATACCACAAGGAGATAAATACAATATGTATATTGTTTAATTACGGTGTATATTTAATATTGATATTTCCCAATTCCCATGGTCGGAATGATTCCAATCATTTGAACATTCATATGTTGATATCATTATTATGCATTCTTGGATGATTAGCTAATTAGGGGTGTTTGGATATATTACTAATCTTGTCAACAACATTAGACTTATTGGTATGTTATTTGTTATTTCATATGATGAGTATGAAATCTAGTCCCTCAATTGGGATATACTAAGAGATAATATAGATTTGTATATAATAGGTGAATGTGATGTGTTTATATATTTTGAAATAGGGTCATGTGATTTTCTCATACACTAATATTAATGATATGTTATGTATTCATCATCCTCAATAGTCTACAATTGGATAATCGAGAACATTTGTTTACATGTATGATATTGGCATGCTCCATGTCCCATGGATATTCAATTTTATAGAAAAATAAATCATAGAATCATATATAATCTTATATGATACATATTTCAGATACAGTTATATTTATTTATGTGATTTATGGAGATCATTAAATATCCCATTGATTCAATAGTCTCCTTAATTCTTTTCTATAATCCAATATTTTTAGATATTTTGGAATTCAAGATATCTTAGTTTTTCAATTTTATAGACTCCAATAGGTTAATAAATTGTTTTAACTAAATAGGGATTGAGTTTCACTAAACACATACAGTTATTCTAAAAGTGATTTAGATTTTATCAAAAAAGGATTTTTGAAAAGATATTTATAGGTTATTTCAAATGATATCCTATATGAAGAATTCATTATATTATTATGAAAGTATTTTTGAAATATATTAAAGGAGTTTCTGGTATGGTTTCATAATTTTCTATATGTGATACAAATTTATTAGTAATAGTTCAAAGATTATCATGATTTAGTGTATGTGGGAGATTATTTATGGTATACACTAAGACTATGCTTTATGTAAAATAATATCTTAATTTATGAAATTGATATGTCATGTTGTGTGGTATATAGAAGCCCTAGTAAACCATATTTCTTTGGTTGATGATTTTTTGAACGATAAAATGTGGATATCATGCCACTTTATATGATAGTCATATTGTACAATATGGATTAATAATTATTATTTTATATTATTAATGATATGGTATGACTCATTTGGTAACCCTTTGATTCATTTAGTCAATCAATAGAAAAATATTAAAATTACAATTATCATTTATGTTAGTTATAATTAATGGACCAAACATTTTTATTGTTATACAAAAATGGTTACAATGATTTTTAGTCGACATTTAATATTTACAAACATTATGAACATATTAGTAAATTATTTTGAAGACTATATAGTTCTCCTAAGGCTTATATTAAAAATGAAGTAACAATGAGAATGTGTATGACCCTTTCCCAAAGTTCATTTCAATATCCCTTAATCTCTCCCTCCATCTCTATCCATTTCAAACTTTAATGCTATTATATAATGGGTGTTTGGAGGGAATTCACATTATTTAGGTGATTCAGATTGACACACAGATATATCTACAAGGTATGAGTGCTTTCCCTATACATAGTGGTCTTCCTTGGGTATTTATTTTAAGGAAGGAACAATTTCCTTTAATTTTAAAAGCCTCATGTCACTCATTAATTGTATGGATGGTTATGGTACTTCATCAAATGGTTATATTGGTTTTTTTGTTTATATTTTCTTCTATTGCATTAAAAAAGTTTAATTTTATCATTAAATCCCCACAAATTTATATAACGAGTAAAATTAGAGAGTTGTTTCGAGTGTTTTGGAATAATATGAAGAAAAAATAAATAATTTTTACTATGGTTATCATTTTATTATGTCATGGTCTATCATGGAAGTATAAATAGTGAAATTTGTGGAAACTTATCCTATAAGGTACATGATATGGTCAGATCTATAGGAAAAAATATAAAAACGAATGGTTTCAGATGATTAGTTGGTAGAGTATATAGATTTGGGGAAGGGAAATATAGACCACCATAGTGTGTAGAATATTTTGGTAGCTGAACATGAATAACTATACATGGAAAATATATGAGTGAAATGGATAAAATGAATTATATTTCTAGGAAGGTGTTACTATAAGATGTGAAAAAAGTGAAATAGGAAATTCTAAGGGAATTCTATTCTTTGGCCATAAAATGAAGATAAGTGACAAATTTTTCATTTGTGTAGAATTATTACATTGTAAAGAAATATACAATATTAAATGGTTAACAATATTGGAACATTTTATACAATAAAAGATATAAAAATCTGCTATGTATATATGAATTTTATAGAATATAGGACATGAAAATAGGAATGAACCTTTGAAAATATGGTGAAATTTGGTTCTCTATAAAATGTTTTGTTTATGAAACCAATGGAATGTGAAATTGATTCAAATTTGATGATTTAATATGTATATATATATATATCATTTTATTAAATTCAACAATATATATTTTGAAGATATATTTGTGTCATTACACTAAATTTTTAAATTTATTTTTATAGGTTTTGAGTTTGAATTAAAGTGGGATTAATATTTTAAGGGTAAAGGAGATACATGGAAGTATGTTCTTAATAAAGTTTCCATATTAGGGAGGAAATTAATTCATTAAACATTTAAGGTATCACATACTGTTGTGAATGGTATAGGTCTTGAATTATGGGGGCTATATTTTGGTTTATGATAGCAGGAGCCTATGTCAAGTCTATCATGGATAAATGTATTTTAATTTATGAAAAAATTAGCGAATGAAAATATAACGACCCATACTTTACATACATTGTTACTACTTCAAAATTGAAGCACACTTATTACAACATATGACAAAACCACAAAGGACCGTATAGGTATAGTGTCTTTAGAAACTGGGAAACATAAACAACTGGTTCATAAATCGTCTACAGTGTCTCCCATTTATTTCATCATATCTAGGGTCCCTTTTAGCATATTCTACTTAATATCCATCTTCCTGACCTGGGGAAAAGAAAACATAAAAGGGTGAGCTCAAATGCTCAGCAAGGGAAAATAAAGGAAATAAAAATCATATCATATCTTTTTGAAAATCAAAACCTGCAAAAGAGATCATAATATCTTATCATGGAAGAATTCATAGAAGTGAAAATGAGATCCCCATAATCATAACATAAAACTTGAAACTTTGTGGCATGCACACATAATCATGGAAATCATTTCTTGTTAGTCATGACTCATTGCCAAGACTATCTTAGTGGACAAAGTCCCTTTCTGAACCGAGTTCACTCCTCGTTTCAGTCCTGTATTACTTAACCGAAATAACCTTCCGTTCCAGCCATGTCTATCTCATGAGATATAAAATCTTTACCCAATGCATTGGAGGGAGATATAGGTCCCACCCATCTCATAATGAAACCATTCTTATGTGTGCCACAAAATCATAAACCATACATCATAGCATAACCCATGTAATAAAAATGGGATTCTTAAACAACATGACATCATAAAACCATTCATAAACATAATTCCATCACAACATAGTCAAATCAATGTAAAAATTTGGATAGAAACAGAACCCTTTATTATCTTAGATGGATAATAATTTTGATAAAACACTTGAAATGAATTCTTGAGGAAAATATCCTTTCTTCTTCAAAAACATTTTTCCTTTCATAACATGTCATACGACTTTAAAATAAAAGAAGTTGATTAAAAATAAACTTGAAAACTTGTAAAGGAAGATTCTTGGAAATTTTGTTTTAAAAATCCATTCATTCCGTATAAGTTAAAAAAAACATTCTTCGTACTTTTGTCGGAAAAGTCAAAAAGTACCTCGTACGAAAAACGACAAAAGATTCCTTTCATACATATTACTAAAAACTCACCGAAGGGTAAAAATGGATTTAAACAATTGTAGGTGGATGGAAATAATATTACATATTGATGAAACATGGATGTGGATGATAAAATACACCCCAGTAAGTACTTACGAATAAACAATCTCGGATAAAAATGAAATTGTGATATTTCCCTTACCTTAGGTCCAATTTGCTTTGTTCGTGTCCGAAGCTCCTGTATAATGGTTTAAATAATGTTATTGACTTATTCCATAATCATACATATTGATATGATATCATATATGGTCATATTATTAGCTTCTTGTTAGTAATATTTCATTGTTACTTGTTACTCGGGTCTTATAACTTTTTGTTCTTATGCGTGTTTTGTTGAATAAATTCTTATTCTTATCTTTAGGTTATAGATAATTCATTTCCAGAATGGTATTAGTGTAGTATATACCATATTCATTCATTCAATTCATTTATATAATCATTATGAAATGAAGATCATGTAGAACGAGTCGCATCACATCGTGGAGACGGTATTCCGTACGTACGCACGAGTGATGATATCGTTCCTATGATCGTGGAATTGTATTGGAGTATATATATATTATTTCAGTATCAATATTACTTCATAATAATCATATATAGTTACTCATTACACCATTATACCCATCCTTGTAAGGTGATGGTGGAAAATAGATTACACCACGGCGTGGAGACGGTATTCCGTACGTACGCACGCGCGGTGATTTCATTTTTCCGTAGGATGGATAGAAGGTGAATTAGGGTTGTTTCATATTTATAATAACATATCAGTATGTAAGTAAAACTGATGTTATTACTTTATCATGAAACAACTAAAGAAGAAGAAGTTGAAGAAGAAAGAAATTGAAAAGATCGGTAATGGATATTACCTCTTCTTTGGAACGTCTCTTTGAATCCTCCACTTAAGGAACTAAGATTGGTCTTTGGAGAAGTCCAGGACCTCTAGGATTATTCTAGGGAAGTTTATAGGAGAAAATGGCAGGGGTTGGCCGAGCTTGAGTGCTCAAATTGGTGTGAGGAGGAGGGGGAGGAGGTGCCCTTTTATAAGGGAGGAGAGGGGCACCTTAGGAATATCTCAAAATATTATTTTATATTAAAGTCAAAATCGGTTTATAATGGTTCCAAAGGGTCTTATTTCGAAGCTAAAGTGGGGATGGGTCGAAATCTTATCAACCAATAGGATTTAGACAAGTTTAGGGTATTATTTTAACCTTATCAATTAGATTTAACTCTAAGTTAATTAATTTAACTTTTACCGTGTCTTTTTGTTTTCTTTCACTATATGGTTAATACACTTACTATAACATGCCAATCGAACCCCAAATTGTTTATTATTAATATATATATCCTTATCTAAGTCATTTGGCCGAACCATAGATTTTTAGGTATAAAATAACAATTAATAATATAATATTTGATTTAAAAACTATTTTGTGTCAATTTTGAAACTATTTGATATATGATTTTTTTGAAAGTCATAACAGAATTATATGTTCGAACCAAGTTAATTAAATCAACACTAATATATCATAGTAACCTAGAAAATTAGTGGAATTCATAAAAATTCTTAAATTACATTTATTTTGGTATTTATATTATCAATTATGTCAATATTTCATTAATAAGATAATTACTGCATCATCTTTGTGTCATATATAAATTATATTATTTGATGTCTAAAAATTACAAATAAAATACCATAATGTAGGAAATATTTTTAGATTTCTAATGAATATTTACAATCGAATTTATCTTATGTATAACCCCATATTAAAAATAATTTACTTATTAAACTTTGATTTTAACTATTTTAACCCTTCTTTAAATAAATTAATAATAAATGTCCTAATCTAATCCAAGTGGGCCTAAATGGTCATATTTTATTCCTAAGTTTGTTTTTGGTCGAATTACACTTTTCCAATAGAATTAGGACATGTGTTAGGGTAATATTAATATCATATTTACCCTTAGTTACCCTATTTACTATTAACCGCGGTAAAAAAAAGTAAAAAGTTACTATTCACCAAAAAATTATTTTTATCTCATTGTACCACATTTTACTTACTGATATCAACCGTGTCTGTCGGATTTTCGAAATTCCATTCACAGAAGCGGTAAAATTAAGTTTTATGCAAAATTCAGTTTTTAACCTACCACTTAGTGGTTTCACTATTCATCAAAAATTGAAAGTTTTCAGAAAAATACCAAAATTTCACCTTAGGCTAATTTCGATATTCTGAGTCCAAAAATGAAGTCCATTTTGAAAAATAAAATTTATAAAATTTTAAAAAGTGGTTATTACTATTCATAGCGGCTAGTTTTAATAGCATATTGTTGTTTAGTGAAACTCGGTATTGCGTACGACGCAAGCTATCGAGGAAGGTCGCAATTGCGTGCAAAGAAAACCAAGCAAGTGTTGTGTAGAAAAAGATTCCTTTGATGATTTATATAACGTAAAAGTCTCGGGTGTTACATTCTACCCCCCTTAAAAAGAATTTCGCCCCCGAAATTCGTCACTTTGCAACAAACAGATGAGGATACTTCTCCCTCATCATATCCTCAAGCTCCCATGTAGCTTCTTCAAATTGGTGGTTTCTCCATAAAACTTTCACCAAGCGAGTGGTCTTGTTTCGTAGGACTTTTTCACTACGATCCAGAATCTCTATCGGCTGTTCTTCATAAGAAAGATCTTGCTCCAGCGGTACAACTTCTGAGCTGAGTACATGTGAAGGATCTGGTATGTACTTTCTCAGGAGAGATACATGGAACACATCGTGAACTTGAGAGAGATTCGGTGGAAGCGCCAATCGGTAAGCTACCTTCCCAACACGATCCAGTATTTCAAAAGGACCGATATATCTAGGGCTCAACTTCCCCTTCTTTCCAAATCTCATAACCCTCTTCCAGGGAGATATTCGTAAGAACACTTTATCGCCCACTTCAAACTCTAGGTCTTTTCTTCGGTTGTCGGCATAACTTTTCTGTCGACTCTGAGCTGCTCTTATGTGTTGTTGAATAGATCTGACCTTTTCTTCCATTTCATCAACGAGATCAGGTCCTAATAGCTTTCTTTCCCCAACTTCATCCCAGCAAGTTGGAGTCCTGCATTTCTTTCCATAGAGAGCTTCATAAGGAGCCATCTGAATACTGGAGTGAAAGATATTATTATAAGAAAATTCCACCAAAGGTAGGTGTTGATCCCAACCTCCTTTGAAATCCATAGAGCAAGCTCTCAACATATCTTCTAGGGTTTGAATTGTTCTCTCAGACTGACCGTCTGTATGGGGATGATAAGCAGTGCTGAAACTCAACTCTGTATCCAGAGTATGCTGAAGACTTCGCCAGAACGTCGAGGTAAATCTCGGATCTCGATCAGATATAATAGAAAGTGGTACTCCATGCAATCTTACCACTTCCTTTACATATATCCTGGCAAGCTGATCTAGAGAGAAATCCTCTCTAATAGCAATGAAGTGTGCAGACTTTGTAAGACGATCAACTATGACCCAGATAGCATTATTGCCTTTGGATGTTTTAGGAAGTCCTGTGACAAAGTCCATAGTGATGTTTTCCCATTTCCATTCTGGTATGGGTAATGGTTGTAACATCCCCTTAGACTTCTGTCTCTCTGCTTTAACTTGTTGACAAACCAAGCATCGAGAGACATATTCAGCAACATCTCTTTTCATGCCATCCCACCAGAAGTACTCTTTCAGGTCCCTATAAATCTTCGTGCTTCCTGGATGAATAGAGAATGAAGAACTATGAGCCTCATCCAGCAGCTCCTTCTTTAATTCGGGGATGGGAGGAACACAAACCCGATTCCTGAACTTTATTATCCCATCACAATCAAGGTTGAATTCAGGAACATTTCTCACCTTCTTTTGTAACTCGACATCTTCTTTATGTGCCTCTTTAATCTTCACATGTATAGATGGTTGAACATTCATTTGAGAAAGATAAGATTTTTCCCCTTCCATTATAATTCCAAGATCCATCCTTTGTAAATCCATAAATATTGGATCTTTTGTGATCCTCATCATGGATAAACTAGCATGGTCTTGTCGACTTAATGCATCTGCCACCTTGTTTGCTTTCCCAGGGTGGTAATGGATTGAGCAGTCATAATCCTTAATCAGCTCCAACCATCTTCTTTGACGCATATTCAACTCCTTTTGTGTGAAAATATACTTTAAACTTTTATGATCAGTATAAGTATCACACCTTTCACCATAAAGGTAATGCCTCCAAATCTTTAATGCAAAGATTACCACAGCCAACTCCAAATCATGTGTTGGGTAATTTTGCTCATGGATTTTCAACTGTCGTGAGGCATAAGCTATCACCATATCATTTTGCATAAGAACACACCCCAATCCCTTCTTGGATGCATCACTGTAGATCACAAACCTTTCTCCACTACAAGGCAGTGTGAGCACAGGTGCACTGGATAACCTTCTTTTCAACTCCTTGAAATTCTCTTCACATTCCTCTGTCCAGACAAACTTAACTCCTTTCCGAGTCAACTTGGTGAGTGGATTAGATAATCGTGAAAAATCTTTTACAAAACGTCGATAATATCCAGCCAAACCAAGAAAACTTCAGATCTCAGTTACTGTTGTTGGTCTCGACCATCTTTCGATAACCTCTGTTTTTTCTGGATCCACAGATATCCCCTCTTTTGAGATTATATGACCCAAAAATGCAACTTTTTGAAGCCAAAATTCACACTTGGTAAATTTGGCATAAAGCTTCTCCTTTCTCAGGGTCTTCAATATAATTCTCAAGTGATCTTCATGCTCTTCCTTTCTCTTTGAATAGACAAGAATATCGTCTATAAAGACTACCACAAATTGATCAAGATAGTCTCTAAAGACTCTATTCATTAGATCCATGAAGATAGCAGGGGCATTAGTAAGACCAAATGGCATCACTATAAATTCATAGTGTCCATACCTTGTACGGAAAGCCGTCTTTGGTATATCCTCCCTTTTGACCCTTAATTGATGATACCATGAACGAAGATCAATCTTGGAAAAGTATTGAGCTCCGCGTAGTTGGTCAAATAAGTCATCAATGCGTGGGAGAGGATATTTGTTCTTGATAGTGATCTTGTTAAGTTCTCGATAATCAATGCAGAGTCTCATTGATCCATCTTTCTTCTTAACAAATAGAACAGGTGCTCCCCAAGGTGACGCACTAGGGCGTATGAATCCCTTATCAAGATTCTCTTGGAGTTGCTTCTTCAATTCCTGCAACTCAATTGGGGCCATTCTATAAGGTGTCTTTGAAATAGGCAAAGCACCCGGTACGAGTTCTATTGAAAACTCAACTTCACGATTTGGTGGAAGACCCGACAATTCCTCCGGAAAGACATCATCAAACTCCCGTACAATGGGCATATTCTTAATCGTGAGTTTCTCGCCAACCATTTGAGATAAATAACCTTCATTTAGTGGAATCAATACCCATAAGATGGAAGAAATTTCCACTGGAAGGTTATGTTCATCCTTGCATTGATAGACGATCGTAGATTGATCTGGAATATGAAATGTGACTTCCCTTCTTTGGCAATTGATATGAGTTCCACGTAGAGAAAGCCAATCCATGCCAAGAATCACATCAAATTCCACTAAAGGAAGGATCACAAGATTTGCAGGAAGCACTTTCCCACAAACTTCGATCGGAGAAGAATTATAAACTTTAGATGCGATTGATGTGCCATTAGGTGTTGTCACAGCTAACTCAACATCTAATTGTTGAGGTAATACGGTGATACCCTTAGAAAAGTCTTCAGAAATAAAAGAGTGGGTGGATCCAGAATCAAATAAAACATTTGCTACTTTAGAGTGGATGGTAAGTGTACCTTTCACCACATCATTATCGTACTCCACATCGCTGATAGAAATTGCATGTGACTTTCATTTGTCTTTAGCCTTAAGAGTTTGTTGATGTCGACCATCATCATCAACCCTTGGATTTGGGCATTGATTGGCATAATGCCCCATCTCCTTGCACTTGAAACATTGAAGTGTAGTAGGTTCATTCTGTGTATCCCTTCCTTTGTTTGCATCATTAGACATCTTCTTCCCATTATCACGGCATTCAAATGCCCGATGACCTTCCTTTCCACATTTAAAACATTTACTTGTCCCTTTAAGACAACTCCCTCTATGTTTCTTTCCACACTTTGAGCATAAGGGAAAGTTCATCTTCTTTTCCGTGTGCTCTTTAGAATTTTCTTTGAATTCCATCTTCCTCTTCTTATCAAACCCATGTGACTGATGGGTTACTCTAATCTCCATCTCGACTTTGAGAGCACATCGAATGATTTCCTCGTAGCTATTGAAGTCCCTTATGGCTAACGCCCTTCGAAGACTTGGTTTTAAGCCACTAAAGAATCGATCGATCTTACTCTCAGGTTGGATAATAATACCAGAAGCGTACCTTGCAAGTCTTGTAAAATTTGCTTCATAGGTACTAACAGATTCATCATCCCTTTGCTTCAGTTCAAGGAACTCTTTCTCCATCTTTGTTCGGAGAATACGAGGGAAGTACTTATTGAAAAATAAGTTCTTGAACTCGTCCCATTCCATAGACTCAATTTCATCCCTTTGCCTCGTATTCTTAACAAGATTCCACCATTGATCCGCATCTCCTTCCAAACGATACACTGCTAGGATGACTTTATCATGCTCAGAACATTGAAGAACTGAAAATATATTTTCAGTAGTACTAATCCATTGTTCAGCAACTAATGGATCAGTAGACCCGCTGAAAGAAGGTGGACGCTGCCTCATGAAGGATTCAACAGAATGTTGCTCCCTCCTTTGTTCGTTTGGAAATCCTGCATGATTTATAGCTTGAGAAAGTTGTGTGAGCATGGCTACACGATTTTGCATTCCAGCTCCCATATCGTTTGGTTGCTCAGGGGGACAATCATTGCATTGCCCATCGCATTCCGCATTAGCACGGTTCCTTCGGGTTCCAGCCATTGACTAAAACCAAGAAGAATAGTGTGAGCAACACTAATTATAATAGGAAACCACATAATTCAAGAATAAAATTTTCATGCTTATGGTCTTATCCTAGGTTATTCATGGCCATTTCTAAGATTGTGTTCTATGCTTAGACTTATCCTTAGGGTTCTTACTAAGGCTTTCACATCCTAGTTTCCAAAGGTTGACTATACCTTTCCTTTGATACCAACTATAACGACCCATACTTTACATACATTGTTACTACTTCAAAATTGAAGCACACTTATTACAACATATGACAAAACCACAAAGGACCGTATAGGTATAGTGTCTTTAGAAACTGGGAAACATAAACAACTGGTTCATAAATCTTCTACAGTGTCTCCCATTTATTTCATCATATCTAGGGTCCCTTTTAGCATATTCTACTTAATATCCATCTTCCTGACCTGGGGAAAAGAAAACATAAAAGGGTGAGCTCAAATGCTCAGCAAGGGCAAATAAAGGAAATAAAAATCATATCATATCTTTTTGAAAATCAAAACCTGCAAAAGAGATCATAATATCTTATCATGGAAGAATTCATAGAAGTGAAAATGAGATCCCCATAATCATAACATAAAACTTGAAACTTTGTGGCATGCACACATAATCATGGAAATCATTTCTTGTTAGTCATGACTCATTGCCAAGACTATCTTAGTGGACAAAGTCCCTTTCTGAACCGAGTTCACTCCTCGTTTCAGTCCTGTATTACTGAACCGAAATAACCTTCCGTTCCAGCCATGTCTATCTCATGAGATATAAAATCTTTACCCAATGCATTGGAGGGAGATATAGGTCCCACCCATCTCATAATGAAACCATTCTTATGTGTGCCACAAAATCATAAACCATACATCATAGCATAACCCATGTAATAAAAATGGGATTCTTAAACAACATTACATCATAAAACCATTCATAAACATAATTCCATCACAACATAGTCAAATAAATGTAAAAATTTGGATAGAAACATAAACCTTTATTATCTTAGATGGATAATAATTTTGATAAAACACTTGAAATGAATTCTTGAGGAAAATATCCTTTCTTCTTCAAAAACATTTTTCCTTTCATAACATGTCATACGACTTTAAAATAAAAGAATTTGATTAAAAATAAACTTGAAAACTTGTAAAGGAAGATTCTTGGAAATTTTGTTTTAAAAATCCATTCATGCCGTATAAGTTAAAAAAAACATTCTTCGTACTTTTGTCGGAAAAGTCAAAAAGTACCTCGTACGAAAAACGACAAAAGATTCCTTTCATACATATTACTAAAAACTCACCGAAGGGTAAAAATGGATTTAAACAATTGTAGGTGGATGGAAATAATATTACATATTGATGAAACATGGATGTGGATGATAAAATACACCCCAGTAAGTACTTACGAATAAACAATCTCGGATAAAAATGAAATTGTGATATTTCCCTTACCTTAGGTCCGATTTGCTTTGTTCGTGTCCGAAGCTCCTGTATAATGGTTTAAATAATGTTATTGACTTATTCCAGAATCATACATATTGATATTATATCATATATGGTCATATTATTAGCTTCTTGTTAGTAATATTTCATTGTTACTTGTTACTCGGGTCTTTATAACTTTTTGTTCTTATGCGTGTTTTGTTGAATAAATTCTTATTCTTATCTTTAGGTTATAGATAATTCATTTCCATAATGGTATTAGTGTAGTATATACCATATTCATTCATTCAATTCATTTATATAATCATTATGAAATGAAGATCATGTAGAACGAGCCGCATCACATCGTGGAGACGGTATTCCGTACGTACGCACGAGTGATGATATCGTTCCTATGATCGTGGAATTGTATTGGAGTATATATATATTATTTCAGTATCAATATTACTTCATAATAATCATATATATTTACTCATTACACCATTATACCCATCCTTGTAAGGTGATGGTGGAAAATAGATTACACCACGGTGTGGAGACGGTATTCTGTACGTACGCACGCGCGGTGATTTCATTTTTCCGTAGGATGGATAGAAGGTGAATTAGGGTTGTTTCATATTTATAATAACATATCAGTATGTAAGTAATACTGATGTTATTACTTTATCATGAAACAAATAAAGAAGAAGAAGTTGAAGAAAAAAGAAATTGAAAAGATCGGTAATGGATATTACCTCTTCTTTGGAACGCCTCTTTGAATCCTCCACTTAAGGAACTAAGATTGGTCTTTGGAGAAGACCAGGACCTCTAGGATTATTCTAGGGAAGTGGAGAGGAGAAAATGGCAGGGGTTGGCCGAGCTTGAGTGCTCAAATTGGTGTGAGGAGGAGGGGGAGGAGGTGCCCTTTTATAAGGGAGGAGAGGGGCACCTTAGGAATATCTCAAAATATTATTTTATATTAATGTCAAAATCGGTTTATAATGGTTCCAAAGGGTCTTATTTCGACGCTAAAGTGGGGATGGGTCGAAATCCTATCAACCAATAGGATTTAGACAAGTTTAGGGTATTATTTTAACCTTATCAATTAGATTTAACTCTAAGTTAATTAATTTAACTTTTACCGTGTCTTTTTGTTTTCTTTCACTATATGGTTAATACACTTACTATAACATGACAAACGAACCCCAAATTGTTTATTATTAATATATATATCCTTATCTAAGTCATTTGGCCGAACCTTAGATTTTTAGGAATAAAATAACAATTAATAATATAATATTTTATTTAAAAACTATTTTGTGTCAATTTTGACACTATTTGATATATGATTTTTTTGAAAGTCATAACAGAATTATATGTTCGAACCAAGTTAATTAAATCAACACTAATATATCATAGTAACCTAGAAAATTAGTGGAATTCAAAAAAAGTCTTAAATTACATTTATTTTGGTATTTATATTATCAATTATGTCAATATTTCATTAATAAGATAATTACTGCATCATCTTTGTGTCATATATAAATTATATTATTTGATGTCTAAAAATTACAAATAAAATACCATAATGTAGGAAATCTTTTTATCTTTCTAATGAATATTTACAATCGAATTTATCTTATGTATAACCCCATATTAAAAATTATTTACTTATTAAACTTTGATTTTAACTATTTTAACCCTTCTTTAAATAAATTAATAATAAATGTCCTAATCTAATCCAAGTGGGCCTAAATGGTCATATTTTATTCCTAAGTTTGTTTTTGGTCGAATTACATTTGTCCAATAGAATTAGGACATGTGTTAGGGTAATATTAATATCATATTTACCCTTAGTTACCCTATTTACTATTAACCGCGGTAAAAAAAGTAAAAAGTTACTATTCACCAAAAAATTATTTTTATCTCATTGTACCACATTTTACTTACTGATATCAACCGTGTCTGTCGGATTTTCGAAATTCCATTCACAGAAGCGGTAAAATTAAGTTTTATGCAAAATTCAGTTTTTAACCTACCACTTAGTGGTTTCACTATTCATCAAAAATTGAAAGTTTTCAGAAAAATACCAAAATTTCACCTTAGGCTAATTTTGATATTCTGAGTCCAAAAATGAAGTCCATTTTGAAAAATAAAATTTATCAAATTTTAAAAAGTGGTTATTTCTATTCATAACGGCTAGTTTTAATAGCATATTGTTGTTTAGTGAAACTCGGTATTGCGTACGACGCAAGCTATCGAGGAAGGTCGCGATTGCGTGCAAAGCAAGCCAAGCAAGTGTTGTGTAGAAAAAGATTCCTCTGATGATTTATATAACGTAAAAGTCTCGGGTGTTACAAAAAATCTTATCTTGATTCTTTTAAAAAAGGGTGATTGAGTTATTATATTCTTTAATTTAATAAAATATATTCTTATTGGGTTAATGAATAAATTTATTATTCAATATATCATAATCCCTATATATGAATTATTGCCATTAATGGACTAATCTATTTTCATTTAATTCATGAACAAGTTTGTAGATTCTTTCATTATCATGGATTTAGTTATTTTTTTTTAAATATGGTTTTAGATCAATAAAATAAAAAATATTAAAGAACATGATCATAATAAAATTATACTTTAATAGTTAGAGAGTAATTTTCAAGGACAATGGTTTACATATATCTATTTTTGATAAAAATAAGGATCATTGATTCAATTAATTCTACTATAAACTATCTAATAAACCATTATTTATAAAAACATAGTATTACTTCACAATTTGAAGTTTATCCATTAGTTTTATATTTAATTTCCCGTGATTAACAAAATCATCATAAATTTTAAACAAGGGTTTCATTCAATGGTTCAATAGTAATTATTCATTTAACCTTTTACATGAGTTACATTATGACTGAAATTGACAGTTTATTTAAATAAGTTACAAGTGGTCCAAATTATAGGGAAGGTAGGAAATAGGGTTTAAGGGGGATGTGGAAAATGAAATCTAAGAGAATTTCTAATAATAATAATCATGCACTCCATGGTGAAGGATCCAGTATTGGTGAAACTCGTAAGAGATTCATGATGAGAATCTCATGATTTATATTATGACATAATAGTTTTATATTTGAGAAATATTACTCTATAATTTCAAAACATGTTTATCTGTGGGAATTAATGATACCTCATGGATGGTCATCAATAAATTCATTTTCATGCTTCAAAATATATACGAGTTAGTTTTATTTTTTACACTTATTGAGTGATTTCATTAGTAAACAATTTAAGTTTAAATCATTTAATGAAATTAGTGATATGTTTTATATTGTTTTAAAAAATGAACATTCTGAGAATGTGTGATTGTTTAGTATGGATGTTTTAATCCACCCCATAGTCCATGCATGTGAAAATCAAGGATGTGGCTTATGTCAAATATCATGGGGATTTTAATTTTACAAGATTATTTTTTATTACATATGGAATTGGCTGGAATATTTATAGTGAGGGGTAGAAAAACATTTTTGGACATCAAAAAATAGTGTTTTATAGAATTTACCTTTTATGTATTCATAATCAAAAAAATTTATTTTTAAATATTTATGAAGTCAAAACCTACTGTATAATATCATTAAAAAAATTGTGACATATATGGAATGATATTAAATAGTTTTATATTTCTCTCATTAGGTAGATAATGTTTAAGTATGGAATTGATGAATTTTTATCCCAAGAATCATTGATTGAATAATGATACTTTAAAATATAAGGTGATGAGTTTTGATCCATTTTAGAATTTGGAAAACATCTAAAATTAGTGTAATTAAATTTTGGGAAATTGTGTTAGAAATTATTTATATTAAATATCAATTTTTGGATATGTAAAGTGCCATATTTTATTATTCCACTAATTTTTGTTTTTTAGGTAATAAAAAGGTGAAAACAGTTATGAATTAAAATATTGAATTTATATTAAGGTTTATAGATTTAGAAGAAACGAAAATATAAAAACATATTGTCTATTAAATTGTTTCTATATTTTTCATGGTTTGATATATCCTCATGGTAGATCGATTATGTAATTGGGATTTTTTAATTGATGTTTTTTATTTATAGTGTATCATTAGTTCAATGATTGTCTGTCATGAAAATATTTATAATAGTTTTAATTTTTCCTATCATCATTTGTAGTTGATATTTCATGGAGTTTTAGTAGAAAATAAGGATTGAAACCACATCGTGGTTATTTCCTTGAATTATAAGAGGTTGTACCTTAGATAGAACTTGATCATGTCTATATATTGGTTTGAGGGTGGAATCAAAGTGACCATGTCATTGTACAAGTACTAAATTATGATTTTTTCAATGTTGAGTTTTATACACTAAAAAATTGGAATATTTTATGGTTTCTGGTTGTTTATGTAGTAATGGACATAAAATTTTCATTGAACAAAATAAAAAAATTATGTGTTTTACAAAAATGTGGTGTTGTTTAGAAAACTATGTATTGTTTGAAAAGCAAAAAATCAAAATATAAATCTTGGAGGTTTTATCCAATAATTTATATCTCTTATATGACCTGACACCTGATGCAATAATGAAATTTTATCATATTGGTTTTATATTCCATTGGATAGTCACTTAATCCCAACATCATTAGATAGAGACTTAATAATCCTGGTGACTTATATTTTCATTCTTATTGTGACACCCCGACCCCAAAATCCCAGAGTCACTACATTACTAATTTCAATGTCATGTTTAGAAGGAAGAAAATCCAGAAGGAACACTCAGTTTAGAAGTATTTATGGAACTATATACATATATTTAACCAAAATTACACCATTAAGGGTAACAAAATACAATACGTAGAAAAAACAAAAATAAACTGCATCCATGGAAACTCAATACATGATCCCCTCTTTAAAACATGTTGAAGGTAAAGAAATGAAAGTGATGAAGTTAAAAAATTAGTAGGGGTTAAAAATAGAATAATAATGAGTGAATAACTGAAACGTAAACAAATTTTCATAGTCAATATGGAATGGTTAATAAAAGAAAAATGCGTGCCATTAATAAGCAGAGAATGAAAAAACATCCATAGATTTTGTCAAAGTGAAAACCTCATGGATAGTTATAACTAAAAATGAATAAATAGAATTCTTATTAATTGAACATTATGTATATGTCACATGATACCACTATACTGTCATAACTGTTAATTTTTGTGGGTAGACACCTGTCTGATTTTTGGAAACAAACTCGAAGGTTTTGTCGCCAATTGATTGTATCATGAGACCTATCAATGCATTGAGGGGATATAGAATAACCCTCCCATAACATAATGTCTAAATTATTCATTATAAATTTATTCAATAAATGATTGGTATGAATTCTCATTATCCTCATAGAATAGAGGATACATATTCAACAATACTTCCTATCTTAAAACAACATTAAAAAAACACCGTATGTAAAATGGTACATAACATAGAATATAATAATATCTATGATATGAGAATGTGGATATTTAAATATAATAAAATTTCAAATTAAAATTGATATCAATGTGGAATTAGGTACATCACATAAGAATAATTAGGTTCACAATACAATGTAAGTCACATCGAAATGGAAATTTGAGACAAAGCCTATTGCCATATTGAAATCAACACTTTCTTGTGAACAAGAATTAATAATCATAAAATTAATAAATTAATACCGTGGACATAAATCAATTCATGATATTATATATCAAATTATAGAATATATACACCCCATTCAATAAATAAGTGTCGAACAATGGAAATCTCATGAAAATAAAAGTGAGATGAGAAACCCCTTACAAACATTTCGACATGGAAATGGGTGTTCTTGTAAGAGATTAATGAGGTGTAAAGGGGTGTCCCATCATTTATATATTATAAGGGATGTATTATAGAGGTGAAAAAACATGCCCCATCATTACTAATTTAAAATAAAAAGACACAACGTAGGGGGAATTCTTGAAAAAAAGTGAGAGAGTGGATCCTTTACAAATAACGAATCATTAGATTGAGGGAAAATCAATGACATAATTTTCTATGGAAAACATAAACCCTCAAAATAAATGATTATATACAACATTAAACAACCATAGGTAATTTCCACATATTCTTGGAAGGACAAAACCATTTACATTGATATTTAACTCCAAGAATATTAATTCAGGTAAGATATCCCTTAACTTATGCAAGAAGGTGTTCTTGATTATTCTTAACGAAATAAATAATAAAATTTACCTCCATTAATTAAAAATTACATAACCTCATAAACATTTCATTGATGTGGTATAACCTTATTAGGTTTATTCATGACCTTTTTATGGGTTTAATAGATTCAATTTTATTTTTTTGGAAGCATTTTTTTCCTTGGTTTTCTTGACCTGTTTTTTTATATTCATGAATTAAAGTTTATTTGAAATTTGTTTAAACATACCTAATTGTAGATATATATTATTAGTGACATTATAAATGATCTTATAATTATTTTGGGTTATATTCTTGAGGATGGTTCATTAGTTAAATGTTATTGATAAACGCTGGGACTAACTTTGTGGTCTTGTGCATAATGAATTTTTTTTGTACTATTATTTTATAGTATGAGTGTCTAAGGATTAAAAACATTGGATAAAGTAAAATAAATATATTACGATCTGTTTAAACCATTAAAGAAGCTTCATGACATGTCTTGAAGATAGTAATAGAAATTGAAAACTCTTCGCCCTTGAATGTGATAAATTAACACATCTCTAACAGTATTTTCATTTTTAGTGTAAGAGGTGGGGGGAAAAGAGATGATGATGAAATAATACATTATTATAATAAAACATCAATCCATATAAGGTACTGTAATTTTCATCACATTTGGATGTGTGTAGGTGAGGATAGAGAAACAAAATAATCAATCTTATTAAAGAATTTGAAAGAGAGGTTCACCTCTTCAGTACTCCTCCGAGAGAAAACTCATTAATGTCTTTGTTTTTGGCATTTTGGTGAGACAAGAATGTATTGGAAGTGGGGTAAGAGCATAGGGATATATTTGAGAAACTTTTATGGAATGATTCAATATTGAGTTGTGTGTGAGCAATATGGGGTGAGGGTTGTTATATAGAGTGGAGGGGAGGGGGATTTAAAAAAAATTAATTATTTTTTTAATATTTTTTCTCAAGAATATGAACATCCCTGATTGATTGGATCCAAAATAGAAATAATGGAATGTGAATTCGATCCAAGTGGTTTTACATCTATTTTGAATCACCTATGATGCAATAAATCAAGTATTTATCATTAATCATAATTTATCGTATTTTACTATTCATAAAAAATTCATGTATTTCAAAAAAATCCAGAAAATTCACCATATCCATTTTTTGACATGTAGAATACAATAATGAACTCCTTTTTTCAAGATTAATTTTATAAATACGCTAAATTTAATATTTAATTAAAATCAATAATTAATAGAAAAATACAGGAACTTAAAATATTTATCTTCATTTTCAAGGTGCTTAAATTTTATTTATACATTCATGAGTAAAGATACCATTCATTAGAGTCATATTACTGTTCATAAGGTTAAGTTACTATTCATAAGGGTAGGTCAATATTCATGATAAAATTAGTTAATTCTATCAAACTCTAAATATCACCCTGATCACAACCGTGTATTTCTATTTTACAAAATTCAAAACACACAGGTGGAAAATTTAAGTTCAATGGCTATGTTATGACTATATCTTAAATAACCATGTTTGGTTTCAAAGAAAATCCCTGCTCTATAAAATATAGGCCATCTAATGAATAGAATATATATAAAATAATCATACCATAAAATGTTTTGGGTGATATTTTATTCCCTCATTCGGAAATTTTTTCATCAAAATTTTTCATTTATAAAGTCCTCCAAAAATATGTGGGTGGTTCTTCTTCGTAGCATCCTTAGTTTCCCAAGTTTCTTCCTTCGTATTATTGTTTATCCAAAGAACCATTACTAAGATAGTTGTCTAATTTCTCAATACCTACTCCCTTGTGTCAATAATCCTGATATGCTCTTCATAGTCTGAAAAATCAAGTTACAATTTTATTTCTTAATAAGTGTGTAAATGCATTGGGTATGGCGTGTATTTCACTAACAATGACATGTGGAACACATCATGGACTTTGGAGAGACTTGTAGGCATATCAAAATGGTATGATACAGCTCTGATTCTTTCTAGAATTTTTAATTGTCTGATGTGACTAGGACTCAGTTTCCCATTCCTAATGAACCCTAAGACATCCTTCTATAGTGATACATTAATAGAAAAATAAACTCTGACATGGAGTTCCAATTCCATTCTCTAGTTACCAGTATAACTCTTATTCCTACTTTGGGATGATTTAATATGGGATTGAATTTTCTTAACCTTTGTTGTATTCTCTTAAATATGTTTTGGGCCTATAATTTTCCTATCACCAACATTGTCCCAACAAGTTGGAGTTTGAAATAACATTCCATATAATGCATTATATGGATCCATTTGAATACTTGAATGGAAACTATTATTATTGGAAAATTACACCAAAGGAATGTATTGATCCTACTTACCTTGGAAATCAAGAAAGTAATATCTCAACATTTCTTCCCATGTTTGAATAGTCCTTTCAGACTGTCCATCGGTTTGGGGTTCATAAGTAGAACTCATATCAATCTCTGTATCCAAATACTTCTGGTGACTTTTGTATAATTTTGTTGTTAACCAGGGATTTCGATCGGACACAATCGATATAGGTGCACCATGAAGTCTTACTACATCATTAATATAAATTCTTGTTAGGTGATCATGTGGTAAATCATTTATTATAGCCAAGAAATGTAATGATTTTGTGTGATGATCAACAATTACCAATATGTTGTCATTCCTTCTAGGTTTCCTAAATAGTCCTGTGAAAAAGTCTATAATAATGTCTTCGAAATTCCATAAAGGAATAGGTTGCGTTTGCATCACCCATCTAGGATGTTGTCTCTCTGCCTTCATTTGCCGAAAAACTAGACTACTTGACACGTAGAAATTATTTCCTCACTTCATACTATCCCACCAAAAAGATTCATTCATATCACTATAAATCTATGTGCTACCCTAGTGTATAGAGAAATTTAAGCTATGTTCATCATCTAATAGTTCCCTTTTTTATCTTAGGTATATATAGAACACATAACATATTCCCAAATTTTAGAAATCCTTACTCATACATGGATTCTTCCAATCTCCCATCGTTAATAGAATTATTTTTCTCTTGCATATTCACATCATCAAATTGAGATCTTTTTATCAACTCTAGTAAATATTCTTTAGAAATTATTTGAAAGAGGAAAGATGTTCCCCCTTAATTAAAAATTACCATATCCATATTTAGTATATTCCTAAATATTGGATCTCACTCAATCTTTATTTGGGTCAGAATTCTATGATCTATCTGGCTTAATTCATCTGCCACCTTATTTTCCTTTTCGTTGTGGTAGTGTATTGAACAATCATAATCATTGTGGAACTTGAGCCATCTCCTTTGCCTTGTGTTGAGTTCTTTTTCTTTAAAAAAGTATCTCAAACTCTTTTTATCCATGTATATCTCCCATCTTTTACAATATAGATAATGTCTCTATATTTGTAGAGAAAATATTACAGTTGCTATCTTAAGATCACGAGTTGGGTAATTTTTCTCATGAGTCTTCAACTGACTTGATGCATAAGCAATATTTTTATCATTTTTCATTAGGACGCAACCCATTCCATTCATTGACGCATCAGTATATATCCCAAATCCATCATTTCTAGAAGGAAGAGTCATAATTGGATCATTGAACAGTCTTATTTTCAATTCATCAAAAAATTTGGTACATTATTTCATCTATACAAACATAACCCCTTTAGAGGGGATCTTGGTTAGTGGGATAGCCTGTCATGCAAAATTCTTAACGAAATGTTGATAGTAACCTCTTAATCTAATAAAATTGTGTTCCTCAGTTATATTCATTGGCTTGGGCCACTCTTAGATTTCATTTTTTTAGGATCTACTTGGATTACATCCATATAGACAATATGGCCATGAAAATACACTGATTTAAACTATAATTCACACTTTATAAACTTCCCATGTAATTCATTTCTTCAATTATTTTTCATAATATTCTCGAAGTGATTCTCATGGTATTCATATCTTTTTGGAGTTTGAAAGGATATCATCAATAACACCACCAAAAATATATAAAGATATTACTTGAAAACTCTATTCATTAAATCCATTAAAATAGAGGGTGCATTGTTCAGTCCAAAAGGCATCACCCTGAACTCATAATGCCCATACCTGGTTCGCAATGTTGTCTTTGGAATATCTTCCTTCCTCATACGTAGCTGATGAAAAATATATTGAATTTAAATCTAAAAAATATATTTTTCTCTATGAATTTGATCAAATAATTCTTCAATTAATGTAATATAATACTTATTCATTATTGTAATAGCATTGATTTACCGGTAATCAACACATAGCCTCATGGATCTATCCTTTTTCTTAACAAAGAGGACAGGGGCTCCCCATCGAGAAACCCTAGGTTGAATAAATACATTTTCACTCAATTCCTCTAGATTTTTCATTAGATCCACTAATTCAATAGTGGCCATTATATAGGGTGTCTTTGATATAGGTCTCACACCATGAATTAAATCAATAGAGAACTCAACTTCCTACTCTGGAGGATGTACACATAAATCCCGAGGAAATATACCAATGTATTCATTCACTATATGCACCTATTCAATTTAAATATTTCTTTCCTCACTCATAGATATTGGGTTATCTTCCTCTCTAATAATGGAATTTATTAGATCCACTGAGGTTAGATCTAGATAAGAATTAGACTGTGAGTTTTCTTCCCTAAAGATAAGTAAATCTACACCAATTTCAAAAAATCTAACATACTTTTTCATTCAATACATCTTCACAAAATAATTTGACAACCAATTAATAATGAGAATTATATCAAAGTCAATCATTGGTATGATGATAAGGTTAGCTACTAAATCATGTTTATATGTCATGATCGGGATTGATCGACATGGCTTTGTTGTAGTGATACAACACCTAGATTTTTTGACTGTAAACTCCTTAATTAAAAAAATTGGACTTGTATAATTTTCTTGGTAAATAGGGAAGATATAAATCAATGTGATGATCCATAATCAAAAAATAAATTGTACAAGTTTGAGGAAAAAATTAATGTACTTTCCACCATGACAATAGGAACTTCAACCTCCATTGTTGTAATTGCATAAGATTTCCCATGATCTCATGTCTTTTAATGTGGCATGTTTCTTTGGAGCATAGCACCCTCACTTTTGTAGTGTCCCATATTTCTATAATTTTTTCATTAAACATCATCAACTTGTTTCTTCCCCTTACATTCATTATATCTAAGACCCTTTTCTCCACACATATAGTAGACACACATGTCATTCAAGTACATCTCGGAATGATTCATTCCACATTTATCTCATAATGGGAATTTCTTCATTCTCTTGTTCTTAATAGGTGTTTCACCTTTTCCTTGGTTATTAGAGTACTGCTAATTATGTTGGTTTCTGTTAAAAAAATTTGATCTAGAAAATTCCTTTTCTATTTTTATGGCACATGATATAATTTTGTCATATGAAGAAAAATTTTGAGAAGCCAGTGCCCTTTGAAGACTAGTAATTAGATCATCAAAGAAATGATCAATCTTTTCTAAAGATTCATGTATGTACTCTATGGAATATATGTATAGTCTTGTGAAGGTAGCCTCATACTCTGTGACACTATCTTCTTCCCTTTTTTTAATACAAGGTATTTCCTATACATTTCCATTCTTTTCTCACAGAGGAAATATTTTTTTGTGAATATTTCCATAAAAGTAACACTTTACATATCTTCTATTTATTCTTCCTTGGTGTTATTTTGGATCAAGGATCACCATTGATTAGCATCACCCTTGAGACAATATACTTCCAGCACTACCTTTTAATTTTTATTGCATCTAAATTCCATGAATATCTTTTAAAGGGACATAATCCACTGCTCAGCTACCACAGGTTTAGTAGTCCCACTAAAAGATGGGGGATTATGCCACCTGAAATGATCCAAAATAGGAGTTCCATGGTTTTTTGTAACTAGGTGAGTATGTTGTCCCAATATGGTCATGATATGATCAACTACATCATTGACTCTATTAACTTTCTTAGTGGGGAAATCCCTATATTTCCTGCGAGTATTGAATCCCCTTCTTCCATTGGGTGCCATCCTTAAATAATGGCATATATTAGATTAGGTTGTGAACCAAAATTTATAATCTCAACTGGGAAAGTACATAATGTAAATCAAAATTATATGCATAGCTAATCTCGTAAACATGGTTTCTCTGAGGAAAAATTTACATTAAAATCCATTATGGTGGCTTGTAATGGAATTTTGAATTATGAATAGCATATCCCCCAAGAGTGTCAATTACAAGAGTCCATTAAGGCTAATTGTTGTGTACCAGGATACCCCATGTCCATCCTCATACTCCTTGTCAGAGTTCTCACTCTACGTTACATCTGTGCCAGATCCACCTCTACCTGTTTATATCCATTAAGGGATTTGTTTTCTTGAACAATACACCTAATCTATTCCATAACAACATTACATGACATTTGTGTATGTTTATTAGCAAATAATTCCTTAGGGTTTTGTTACCTATCTATGTTTTCTAATATATTTTACATGTTTTCTACTAAACTTACTCTCATAAAATCTGTATCCCCCCAACCCTAGATCCCTAGATCTGGTAAATTACTAATTACAATGGCATGGTTAGAAGGAATAAAATCCTAAAGAAATGATCAGTTTAATAGTTTTGAAGAAACTAGGTACATAAATGTAACTAAAATTACAACAATAAAGGTAACAAAATACAATACATCAGAAAAACTAATAAAAAATACATCCACGAAAACTCAATAAATGATCTCCCTTAATAACCAATTGTAGGTAAAAAAATGAAAGGTGTGAGATCAATCACTCGTTAAGGGTTATAAATGGCAGAAGATAGAGTGAATAATTGAATCATAAACAAATTGGAATTGTCAATATGCCATGGTGAATAAATGAAAAACACACGACGTTAATAAACTTAGAATGAAACTACATATATAGATTTTTTCAAAGTGAAAACCTCATGGATAGTAATAACTGGAAATGATAAAGAGAATGCTTATAAATTGGGTGTTATGTATCGGGAACATGATATCACTATACCGTCAGAACTGTTTATGTCTATGGGTATAAACTCGTATGATTTTTTGAAATAAACTTGAAGGGTTTGTCGCCATCTGATTATCTCATGAGACTTGTCATTGAATAAAGGGGATATAATAGGCCCCACCCATCACTGCCTATCCAAATAATTCTTTTTACAGATATTTAATACATTATCAATATTAATTTAAAAAATGACATATAATAGAGGATACAGATTCATCAGTACTTCCATTATTATAACCACCGTAAAAAACGTTGAATGGAAAATGCTATATAGGATAGAAAATAATAATATATGTGATTTGAGAATATGTATATTTAAAAGTAATATAATTTCAAATGAAAAGTGACCTCAGATAAAAATTATGTACACCACATAGGAATTATTAGGTTCACAATACATGGTAAGTCACAACAAAATAGAAAATTAAGACAAAGCTCTTGACCACATTGTAATCAATCATTTCATGTGACCAAGAATTAATAATAATCAAATGAATAACTGAATACCATGAACATAAATAGAGTCAGGTTATTTTATATCATATGGTAGTACATATACATAGCATGCAAGAAATAAGTGAAGAACAATGTAAATCTCATGGAAATAAAAGTGAGATGAGAAACCCCTTACAAACATTTTAGCATGGAAACTTGTGTTATTGAGAGGACTTAATGATAGGTAAAGGGGTATCCCATCATTAATATATGAAATGTATGTATGGGGTGTGAGAAAAATTTCCCCATAATTAGGAATTAAAAATAAAAGGGCCCAACAGAGGGGGAATTCTTGAACACAAGTGAGATAGAGGATCCCTTACAAAGAAAAAATAATTATATTCAGGACAAATAAATTACATAATTATGTGTGAAAAACATAAAACCACATAATAAATGTGGATATAAAGCATAAAAAATAATAGTTAATTCACACATATTTTTGGGAAGACAAAACCAATGACCTTGATTTCTAACACAATGAATGTAAATTGAGTTAATATATCTATTACCTTTTGCTTGGAGGTGTTCTTGATTGTTCTTATTGACCTGAATATTTAAATTTTCCTTCATTAATTGATAATTTCATAAATTAATCAATATTTAATTGATATGTAATGACTATATGAGGGTCATTCATTCCCTTTTTTATGGGTTTAAGAGATTCAATTTTATTTTTTTGGAAGCATTTTCTTCCTTGGTTTTCATTACTGGTGTACTTGTATTCATGAATGGAAGTTCATTTGAAATGTTGTTAAACATCCATAATTGTAAATATATATTATTAGTGACATTATATATGACCTTGTAATGATTTTGGGTTTTATTTTTGAGGATGTTTTATTAGTTAAAATATATTGATAAATGCTTGGATTAACTTTGCGATTTTGTGCATAATGAACTTGTTTTGTATTATTATTTTATATTATGACTGTATAAGGATTCCAGAACATTTAATAAGGTAAAATAAATATATTATTATATGGTTCAAATATTAAAAATGTTTCATGACTAGTATTTAAAACAGTAATAGAAATTGAAAACCTGTAGTCCTTGAATGTGATAAATTAACACATCTCTAAGGTTTTTTCATTTCTAGTGTAAGAGGTGGGGGAAAAGGGAGATGATGATAAAATATTACATTATCATAATAAAATTCCATTACATGTATGTTAATATAATTTAGATAGAAATTTTATGTGTGGAGTTGAGGAGAGAGAAACAAAATAATAAAACTTGTTAAATAATTTGAAAGGGAGGTTCGCCTCTTTAGTTCTCCTCTTTGAGAAATATCTTTAAGGCCTTTGTTTTGGGCCTTTTGGTGGGACCGGTAGGTATTGTACGTGGTGGAGAATCTTAGGGATATATTTGATTAGAATTTAGTCATGTATTAAAGCATGAGTGATGTAGGAGGAGGAGGGGTTGAGGGGTGGTTTATATAGTGGAAGGGAGGATGTATTTTACAATATTTTAATTATTATTTAAATATTTTTTACTCAAAAATATGAATATTCTTGATTAATGTGAACCAAAATAGTAATAATGGCATGTTATTTCAAGAAAAGTGGGATTACATCATCCTGGAATAACATATCATGCAATAAATAAGGTATTTATCATTTATTATAATTTATCATATTTTAAAATTTAACAAAAATTCAGGTAATTCAAAAAAATCTAAAACATTCACCCTGACCATTTTTTGATGTATAGAGGGAAAAAATGAACTAAAATTTTCAAAAATAATATTCTAAATATGATACATTTAATTTTTAATTAAAATTATTATTTAATCAAAAAATAAAAACACTTAAAATATTCATCTTCATTTTCAAGGTGCCTAAATTTTATTTCTTCCTTCACGAGTAAGGATACCATTCATAAGAGTCATATTACTATTCATAATTGTAAGTCTCTTTTCATATGTGTAGGTTACTATTCAATGAAAATTATGTTAATTATATTAGACTCTAAATATCAAGGAGATGACAACATTGTATGTATGTTTTTCGAAATTCAAAACACCCAATTGGTAAATTTATGCTCAATGTCTAGGTTATGACTATCTCTTAAATAAAAAAGATCTTTTTAAATAAACATAGTTATTTATGAAATATAGGTTATATAATCAATAGAATCTATTTATGATAAACATAACATATAATTATTAGGGTGTTATACTTGTTGTTCTTTTTCACTATCCCAAACTAACATTGGGTGCGGTAATGTGATGTTATTATAATGATTTGTTTGATAATAGTTGAATATTGGTTTTATAGAGAATCATTGATAGAAAAATTGTGTTTTAAGGATAAATTTCATCCATATGTTTGAATCAATTCATGACTGTTTAATTGGGTAAGTAATTCAAATTATATATTCTATTATATTTTAAAGTTTATTTACCAAACTTTAGTTCTTTCTTTAGTAAGTATATGAGTGTAGTCTGATTAATTACGAACAATGGAATTAAAATTTTGTGAGATATAGATCAAAATTACTTATATAATCTCTTTTTGTTATTTACTTTATTTTTTTTATTACTTATGATTTTTATAAATTGGATTTATATTTTAACTTGTGGTATAATATTAAATCATTGTTTAGGTAGTGGTAATTATGGTACTTTTTTATGGAAGCATTGCATGGTTGAATACAATTTGGTAGATTGGTAATATTATATGTGAACATTACTGTGGAAGAGGTGTTTTTTTGGTTTACAAATGATTTTATGTAGTGATGCTTAATGGATAATGTGTTATAGATTGATGGGATATAAAAAACTAATTAAACAATTAAATGAATTGACTATAAAATGGGTTGAGGTAATGAAGATAAAAGTATGAATGCATGATCCAAAATATATTATTAAAACCTATTTCTATTTATTATATGGTAAACTATTTTTAAATGATTAAATTAATGTGAGTTATCTATTATCTGGACGTAGATATATAGAATGGTTACTAAGTAGTTTGGGTGTTATTTTATAATTTGGTTAGAGTTAAAAAAAATTATTTTATAGTTGAGGTGATCACATGGTGATGGGACATAGTTTTAGAGGCATTGGATGAAACATAGTCTCTAGGATGGAAATATGTTTTATTCTATTTCATTACAATTTTTTCATTTCTTGGGCATCAAAACCGATGTAGAGTATCCCAATTGAAACTTATATGAGTTTTTTTGGTACCACAGACCCAGAACATCTGGTATATTAGTAATATTGAGGTTGGACTACTCACCATCTTCCTCTCTTCCTTTAAAACATAATTTTGTTATATGGTAGTTGGAATGGTTATCCTATGTGGTTGAAAACTATGTGGTTTGAGTTTGTGTAATTTTTTTTGGTATGTGGTTTTGTTAAAAATATTGGGATAATATTTGTGGTGTTTTTTTATTAAAAATATCAGGAGAACCTACGTAAAATGTTTGGTTATATGAGGGAGACATGATCAGAAAAGAAGATGGTGTAATTCATATCCTCTTATATATTTTGACCATTTTTTTATTTTATTATAATATATAGGAATATAAGAGTGTATATGGGGTGAGATGATACTGTAGTTGATCTTGGAAGAGAAAATTTTTAGTATCAATAGTTATTTATTTACTTATTTGTATTCATCTTCCCAATTATATTGAGTGTTTTTAGGTGGAACTCGAAAAATCATACATAAATGCTCTCCTAGAATTTTTTATTCTAATTTTATAGATTTAAGGGGTAGATTTTGAGAAATGGAATAAAATCTATACTTTATTACATGGTTATCGGTAATTGTTTTACAATTAACTTCCTTTATATTTCTCTTCAATCTTATAATAGGTTATTAGATATATTCTTTTACTTATATGATAATACATGAATATTCATATTATTGATGTGATTTTAGCTTATTTAATTTTAAAAAGAGTAGTTTATATGTGGTTATTATTGTTTTTATAATATTAAATAGGCTAATTATTCAAAAAAAAATTCTTATATACTCATAAAACTATTTTCCTACCATTTTCCTCATCAAAGTGGGATTCCTGGACCAATGTTGGTTTCACTACCAACAGAATATGGCATCAAGTAGAGATAATTAATCAAAGAGTGGTATCACTGTGATAGTTTTATTTTTATTTGATTTTTATTAATTATTAGTGGTTATTAAATTTTATTTTTTAATAGAATAGTTCATTAGAACATGACATATGTCGTGCGCTAGGTAGACTAACTAAGTGATAGAAGTTCTCCTACTATTTCACTTAAAAATTTTAATATTATACTAGAAATATTTAAGATTTAGTGTGTTAATTGATAGGTAAAGAACTAGGTATCATATATAAATTAACACTTTTTACACCTATATTTGAATTTAGAGATATTTCCTGGAGAAAATTAAAGAAAAATAAAAATAAAATAAATGAAATATATATCCTAGGTTTATGTGGTAGTGTTAATCTTATATATATGGGTTATAGTTGAAAACCCAATAGATAACTTATTATTAAAGTATTTCATAGTTTTGGGGGCTAATTCATGGAATGATATTAATGAGAGTTATTCAAAATAAAATATTTTACCCAAGCATCAGTGGTGGAGGATTCCCACGTATGAGGTCTATGTTTATGATCATGAGATCAATTGGTAACTAATTGAGCTCTATATTTCATTTTGATTAATTAATATATAAATATATATACATAAGCTGAATTGGATTTATTTATAAATTATATTTTTATAGTAATAAGTCGGAAGTGGTGGACTCTTTATCATGGAGATGATGATTAGTGATAGTTGATGTCAGATAAAATTGAAATTACTTTCTGGAAAGAGTTCATATCATTGATTGTGAGGGAAACCTAGAATCTAGAGTTTCATGCCATCCAGATAGGGAGATCCATAATAATGGGATTTATATTATGATTAATGAAACTTATTCACTATTATCATAATACTTTACTAGATGTAAAGCAAAGGGCGTGGAGTTTTGATGATTCATAACAATTAGATATCTAGTATCTAGTCATTCCATTCTGGTTTACTATATATCTCTTGGTTTTTAAGAGTGATGAGAAGATTTCAAAAATATAAAAACATACACAATCACTTTATGAGTGGAATCATAAAAACAATAAAAATTGTGAAGCTATAGATAATGTATGACTATTGTTATTATGATTTATGTTATAACTATTAAAAAGTTTCCCTCAACCCTCCTTCCCTCAATTTTTCTGAATTTAATGATCTTAATCATTTATTAATAACTCTATAGTATTTTTATATTTTTTGAGTTATATCATTTAATTATCAGTGTCACTTTAAAATATTATTTGTGGTATTAAATGGGTGCTTAATGTTTCACCAAAAATTTCCATCTAGTACTTATTAGAAATAGGCATGTCCTTATTCCATTGCCTCATGTATATGAGATGGGTAGGTATAGTACACCCCCAATATATTATCCATACTTAAAGAAGTATTTATGATTGTTAATAAGGTTGTACTTTATATATTGTATGATTGTTTTAGGTTATGTGGTGTGGTAGATTCACATAACCTTGTTTCAACGGTCCGGAGAAACCAAGATTATTCAAGGTTCCATCAATAAACATTCTACTAAATTTTATACATTTATGAAAAAAATATGTTTACTCCCTAATTAAATCTACCATAGTCCATGAAATGAAAAATAAATTGGATAGAAATCCAATTTTTATACTGATTTCTACACCATTTAAATATCACATCAGTTTAACAGAGGTGTGTAACTTTTGTGAGAAAGTGATTTGGTGATGTGAGTCCATGGGTGAGTCTATGATGTTTCAAATACAATTATACAATGTCATACATGTCATATATTTATAAACATTCGACTATGTTATCCCATAATTTTATTACACAAGATTTATTTTCTCTAATGTGGAAGATGAACATTTTATTTTTTTAGAAATTTAAGATGATTAGATGAATTGAATAAGTTTGAGTTTTTTCTCATTATTGTCTGTAGGATTGATTTTGATTTCAGTGGAAGTATATGGGTTTTATTTTTCAAGAGATATATATTATGATTTGAATTTATTTCGTTAAGATTTTATGGAACAACCTTATCAATATTTTATCTAGTTTGTGAGATAATTATATCTTTCTATGAATTCAATCTCCCTAGACTATTATATAATAACACCTTTAAAGATATGATAGTTTCAAATTTTTATTTATAATATATTACATAAGGTTTTTTTCTATGAAAATATTATTAATTACTGTGATCCATCATTTTTAATACAGAATTTTTACGATATCTTAAAATGTTTTCTTAGATTGTCAACAGTTGAACCAAGTGAAAGTAAATAACATTACTAATCACTGGAGGATTAATGATTTATTATTTTTAATTGAAGGGATCAATCAATTTTTCAAATATTTATATTTGGTAAAGGTACCATCAAAAGAGTATAAAATTGGAAGACAAAAAATACTTCTGATATAGGTTAATATGTATACTTTTAGTTTTTAGTGGTTAATTTTGGAGTCACAAACACTCATACTATCCGCACATGGATGATAAGATTATTATATTTTGTTCCCATACCAGTTCATGCTAATGTTCATTGACAATATATCTCGATATCCTAAGACTTATTATTAACATGATGATCATCTGAGAGATATTTTAGACATCCCTCGTTGATATTAGTTACAAGGAATATAATCAAGGTGTAAATTCATGAGACACAATGTGTATTTTCATATAGATTCCATGTGTAGGTAGGTTGTAGTTGTTTAGCTATTGAGTATTAATGATATTTTTTCTCAAGATGCAACCCCGAATTTTTAATATTACCTTGTTTCCTTTTTCTTATAGTCTATTTTAGGGGGGTCATTTTTATTTTTTCATATACTATTAAATCATCGATATATTTGACCTAAATGGATTAGGAATTCTTATTGATGGATGAGTGCTAGATGACATATGAGTTTGTTAAGGGAAGATTTTTGGTTCCCTATAAAAAATTTTCACGTGGAAGGATTTAGGTTAGAGGAACATTATATTGTTTCTTATCGTGGTATGATATACAAGTTGATTTGAATGTAATGCCCGAAGACATATGGGTCTTGGAAGTTACATCCACATGAATGAAGTTATTTAATCCCTGATTTTTATATTGAATTATTGGGTTTTTCTTTATAGATATTGTGACATTACCTTTTCAAATATATATTTTTGGTATTCATTGATCAAATGATCCTACAATATATACTTTGTTAGTTCGATTTTGATTTTCATCGACAGAGTGGGTGAAGTATATATAGAATTCTGTCATTGAGATCTCATAAACATTATAAAATAGTACTATGGTAGCTAATTCACTAAGTATTAAATACATTGAAATATTTCTCATGATAATGGAGATGATTGAAGGATGATAGAGGAGACTAGAACATTTCATCTTGATATAATAAAATTAATTAGTTTAATTTTTTATATTAGATGATGGTCTAAACTTATTTGTTTCAAATAGAAAGGGTATAAATTTTGGAAGAGTAGAGGTGGAGTTGTGGAGATATAAAATCATTTATGTTGGTATTGTTCATATATGGGTAGAGGATGATGAACATTAAGTTCTTTTTCTAGTGCATTTGTTTAATTGATCCCTTATCTAATATAATATTAAAGATAATCATTATGTTTCAATTAGTTTTCTATAACCATTATAGTTTTCTTTATGAAAATGGTAGGATATATGTATGGATTTTAAGATAGGTTTCCATTAATATTCTGGGTAGAAAAACACTATTATGAATTTTATGTATTAGTTGATGATGTCATGAAATTAAATGGTGATCATGTGCTCATTTCTGGTGAATGATTGGGTAATGAATTATATGGATGTGGCAGTGAGGATTTAGGAAGATTTGGGGATGAATATATCCTAATGAGAATCTCATTTCACTGTAAGAATGTTTAAGATTTGTTTTTTAACTTTTTATTCTCAATAAAAAATTTTCATGGTGTTCTATACTCATATATATCAGTGGTCTATGTGGAATTCTGAAACCCTAGAGGATATGGTTCATATATGTTTTCTTTATTTAAGAGTTTCAAAATAAAAATACTTTACTATAGTTCAATTTTTCAATAATAATAATTATCACTCATCCATTTTCATTTAAATGTATTAGTAATTGTACATGTATTCACATAGATCTCCATTTTACATGAACTAGGTTGGTGAGTTAGTGAAGATTTGACTTCTTTTATTATAGATTTAAATAATTAAATTATTGGTAATCTAAAAGTGGATAAAAAAATAAATCTACCATATGGGGTGGTTTAATATCAATAGATAAGTGAGGATATAATGGTGGATTCATAAAGACCTTGATTAAAACTCATTCAATAGATATTTGATCAATAAACCAATCATCGATGAATTATAAAAACTCCACTCCATCTAATTATGTGGTGTTAAGATAACTCTCAAAATATAGTGTGTTATAAGACTAGTTTCTTGATATGATCACTTTTTATTTTGAGATATGATTTCATTTTTATTTTATTTTCAACATGTTTATGCACTATATGAGGTTATTATATTTGATTCTAATGAAATGTAATGATAAATATTTTGGAGATACAGAATCCATGATTCTATGTTTGAATAAAATGGTGTACTTAATGTTACAAAAATTACTTTTAAGGAGATCAAGAAAAAGAAAAATTATAGTAACTATAGATTCTTATAAGATTGGATGACATCAAGAGAAAGGGAAAACATTTCTTGTTTAAAACCATTATGTCTCAGTTTATGCTGAAAATTCCAATTTTTCAATGGTCGTGGATCCTTGATAATACATGGTATATATCTAACTTAACCATCAGGATTTCAAAATATGTGTCTCTTTAACCATATTATAGTCCATGGAAAATGGCCAATTAATTCACTTTGGGTTCATGAATGAAATTATGTATACTAAAATGTAAGTAAAATACCTTTTCTTAACTAATCACGGAGTTAGAGATGAAGAAGCCACATCCTGGTTTTATATAAGCACATTATTATGTAGATCATAGATATTGTTAAGGAAATAAGGATGGTCACTGAGATTTTTAGAAAGTAATATATCTTCAGTTATGTTTTTTGGATTTGTAGTTGACTTGAGAAACCATGTTATTAAAAAATTCAGCACACCATAGTTTAAGATGAAATTAAATAAAAATGATAAATCAATTATTTATGAGTGATGAAGAACATATATAAATAAAAAAATATTAAAAACATTAATCCTAAAAAATTAATGGAATTGAATAGAAGAATTAGGGTGCACAATTGATCTATCATTAACGGAATTTAAAGAGTGTCTCTGATGATTAAATGATAAAATTGACACTAGTTTTTTTAACATTCTCATATTAGTGATTAGGATAATTTTGTTTCTCCATATAATTTATTACATATTAATATTTATATAAAAATTCATAAATTTTTTCATAAATGCTAAGAATCATTGATATATCCAATGAATAAAAATAGTTAGTGAATCTGATTATAAACTACTCTATTATGTGTCATTTCTATTTTTATCCACATTTTCAATCATCATGTTTGTTATGTTTCCATGATAATTTCATTTATTTAACCAAAAAATAATAATTAAAATTAATGAAATTGTTTACCTCTGATTCACCCTGGATTTTTTAAGCAAAGCCCCTTTCCCTTTATATTAACAATCGATATCAAAACTAAGGTTTCTTTTGTTATTAGTCATAAACATGGTACAATATCATTGGTTCTATATATTCCAAATTATCTATGTTTTATTTAATTATTTTTAGATATTTTTCTATTTATAATTTCATTGTAAATTATAAATTCTATCAACAACAAGGATGTTCCCACATTCAATGGATAAAAGTTTCCATTTTTTGGATAGTGAGTATAGCTCTATAAATTTTATCTCTTTTATTTTATGTTATTTACATACCAGGGAATGGAATTTGTATAACCAATATTAGTGAAAAACATTAAATTGTTCGAAAACATTAATATTGAATCTCGATAGGTAAAGAAAAATAAATTGACCACATCCCTATTTTGGAAATATTTTACATGACTTATAGGTTTAAAAACAATGAATACCACATGGATGAATCTTAAAAATATCTATGAAAATGATTATAAGTTCTAGGAAATAGGATTTCAAAAATTTCATTCCTAATTTGATAAAAAATATATGGATAATTATGTATCATTATATGTGTTCTTAAACAAGTTAATAAAAGTTTTAACTATATTTGGAGTTAAGGTATGATTCTAGAAGACACTTCTATTATGATGAAACTATTGGGAATTATATTGTATAAATTATTTTAGATATATAAATTAGAAGATAAAGACATGGATAATTTCCCCATTGAAAATAAAAATACTATCCTGACATTCCATGAGTTGAGGAGGGAATAAATCATGAACAAGAATAGAGAATATGAAAAAAGAAACCATTAGATGACGGAAAATTATTTAAGATCATTGAATCAAAAATATATCATGAATAAGAACAAGTTTATGATTATAATATAGTGAATTTAAATGTTATTATTCAATTTTTTAATGAAGGAATTTAATAATGAAAAAATGTTTACAACGGAAATAATTTTTCAAATTGTTATATTTGTTAAATTATGAGACATTTTTTAGCTAATTTTCATATGAAGAATAAAGTTGAAGAATATGATCTATCCAATACATTGTTTTAAGACAAATATGTTGATAAAGGGTTAAAGTGCCCCAATATTATTCAAAATAAAGGGATGCGAATTTATATCAAGAATGGGAAATTTTCTCAAAAAAGATATTTCATCATTCATTTAAAAGATTAAAAAGGAAGAGGAAGAATCTAAGAAAACATTATTTAAGAACTCATGGAACAATAAAAAAGTTCTAATATGGACTCTACAGGAGAATAATTATATTGTAAATAGGATAAATAAGGTGTAGAAACATTAAGGTAATTCCAATAGAGAATGAATCTCTTTATCTTATTTAAGGAATGTAGGAGTCTTGAATGTTTGAAATTATCCATAAATAACTATAATGACCTATTGAAGAAGTATATTAATACATTAATTTTTAAATAAGGTTAAGAAATGGGAACTTGAATTTTTAGTTTGATTAAAAATATAAATTTCATTCTCAAATAGACAGTGAATATGATTGATAATAAAATAATGTTTCTGGTTTCAGAAAATTATTCATTCAAATTATTTGTGAATAAATTGGTTTAAACATATAATACATTGATGAAATTTCAATATTAGTATTAAAATCTAACCAACGATGATAAATAATTATTAAATTAAATGGTGACATATTTCATATTCAGAATTAAATATAGTTTTTATAAAAATCATAAATGGATACACTTCATGGACACAATATAATAATAAAAAAATTAGATGAAATGAAAAAAAAAGTAAAAACCTAAGGTTTCATAAAAGAAATATGTTACAACCATTATTTGATCAAATATATTTGTGGGAAACAACAAATATTTTGTGGTTTGAAAAATGAATAATATTGTGGAAAATCATAATGGAAAGGTAAATTTAAGGGAGTGAACTAATACTCATAATAAGGATATTAAAAATAAAATCTATATAAATCTAAAAAAATAATTATGTAGATTCGGAGAAGAATAATTTTCAACAAAAAGGATATTTTAGTTTGAATGAAGATGTGATATAGTGCACTAAAGAAATAATATTTTTGTCGAAATAGTTTCCTATTTTGTAAATAAAAGTGATTCCATGATTTTATATCTATAGAGAATAAATATTAAAATTTAAAAACCAAGAAATGATCTAATAGATAGTAAGATTATAATTTTTTCAAAATTTATTTTAGTAGATTGACCAAGATATATCAAGAATAATTACCTCACCTTTATTATAGGGAAAACTAATTAGAATTGAAAACTATAAATATATTAATATAATGATTGACCATAACTAATAAATAGTTATTAGGGTGTGTTTAAAGTGATCGAATTGAGAAATTACATGGATCTTGGACAATGGATTCTCAATAAAAACTATGGGAATCAAAAATATCTTTAATGATGTAAATTAATATATTTTAGGAGTTGTGACATTATAATATTTTGGTTCATTGTATGTGTAAGGTGTTTGAAGAACCAAAATTGGATAAATTGTTTATGAATAAAATGATTTCTACTTTTTCAATGGGTTTAGGAACAATATATTATGCAATTCTTGGCTCTATTAAAATGTAATGAATTATTTTAAAAACATAATGTGGTTTATTAAGGAGGATGGAAGATAATGGTAACATTTAAAATGGAAAGTAAAAATATTTTAAAAGATTTCATATTTTCACTGCTCAAAATTCATTCTAAAATAGTGTATAGGAATAGAATTAGATTTGGAATAGAGTACATGGAAATATTGGTCAAAATAATATGAATACACATAAAAAATATAATTCTATATGAAATATTATGAATCTAAATCAATAGTATATCATGTGTAAAAAAGGAAAGATGTTGATTACGAGTCAAAAACTATTGTATATCAAAAAAATACCCCACATGAATTCACACATTCAAATGTGTGTGTTGAGATGAACTTGATTTCAACAAATGGATATAGTTAATTAATTAATTTTAATAGTGATTTTAATCATATTAATTATGTATTTTCGATATTGACATCGTGAAAAGTTCTATATATATATATTAATATATATTGGCATGTTAAAAATAAAATAATTAATTATATAAAATTAATTTAGGTTGAAAATTAATTTAAATTCAATAACAATAAATTTAAGGGACATCTAAAGAATCATATTATATGGAAGGAACAAATAACTCCACATATAGCACTAAAACATGATGTAGTGAAAAGGGATAACTAGGGTTCAGTGGAAATTGAAAGGAAATTGATATCCCATAATGACACTGTATAGTTCATTTGGAGAGAATCAACAACGAAGGTCGTTAATATTCTCAAAAATGTTTTCATTACCCACCTTCATTCAATGATGGTTAAAATATATAATTTTATAAAAATACTATTTTTAGGAAAATGAATTAATTTATCAACATTTATTATGAAAAAATAAAAGTAAAAACTTTGGAATATTAAATGAGTATTATGAAGTGGTAGATGTTTTAGAAATACACATGGTATATCTAGATAATAGTGTCACAATAAGAATATGAAAAAATATTTGATATATTTTCTGTTATTTAATGGGTGTTATTTAGTACATCAGAAACCATAAGAACATGGAATTTCACTCAGGTATGGATCCTTTAATTTTTTATCTAATTCTTTAGTTTGGACATGATGTGGATTTTATATGAGTTAATGAAGGTTTCTAGGGTGTTTATAGATTTTTATGATCTTAGAACCCTATCCATGGGGAGAAAAAGGAATTTCACATCATCAGAGGACACCATTTGAGGTAGTATGCATGTTTAGTTTTAACTATGCAAGGAAATATATTATGCAATGGGAGGGTTCATGGTTTGACCTAACCATGCAATTTGAGCCAAATAGAAATCTGAGAATGTCTGAAATTTTAATAGTGGCTTTTTTCATGGTTGGTTCAGGGTTATCCTAATCGTGCAACTAAAACATGTCATTTTCTGATTCCTATAGAAGAACATGAATAGTTGGGGCTTGGTTTGGCTAACCATGTGGTCAAACCAGCAAAAAGGAAAATTGGGGTGATTTTATGGTTTTAAAGATAAATTATCTTTTAAACCAAACCCCACTTATATTTGGTTTTCTAGTGGACAGAAAACCTTACTCCTTTACTTTGAAGCCTTTCTTAATCCTAAACTACAATTTGAGATCAATAATTTATCTAAATTTTGATTTGATCATCATTTATCTCATTGGATCTCCTTCAGTACAATCTTGATTCTTTTTTAATCGTTCATCATTCTTAAACATATCAATGATTCAATTTTGATGTAGGCTTATATGTCATATTTTTTTTGGGGTTGGTCCATTATTCTTATCTACTACAATCCTGGCAAAATTTGAAGCTCATATTGGACATGTAGAGTCCTATGAGTATGAGGTAGGTTGTATATTACTCATCTTTGAGTTTGTTCGTTTTGGGAAAATGTCTTGGGGCACTTGAATTTCATCTTTTTCCATCATCAAAAATTTTAATCCTTTATTATATTCATTAGACCCATGTTCTATCAACACATCTATTAATGTAATTCATCATTGGTAAATACATCCACCATTTTTACCCCCCCCCCCCATATAGGATGTTTCACCATATTTTGATTTTTAGTGTTTGGCATGTTCATATGGGCCATCTTTCAGGTGTTCCTCAACATAACCCTCCTAATGGTAAGCATCTCCCATTAAATGACTTTGGAATTTATCATTAAAAGTAACATGTATTCTAAAAACTTGAATCTCCTAAGGAAATTTATTCAACAAGGTTAATAAATTGTTAATAGAATTGGAAAGTATGTTGTATATATATTACATGGCCTACATTTCTATAAATGAATTTTTGGTTGCATTATTTATCAACCCTTCACACTTATGATGGTTAGTATCATAACGAAATAAGAAAATTTATAATGGTATAATTTTATTAATTAAATGGTTCCATGCTCAATGGTTATTATAACATTAATTAATTTAAATGGGTTGAACCTTATGGAATATTAAATTGAGTGTTTATTAAATGTAAAGATTAAATAAATGAATTAATTGTAAGCTGCATAATCACATATGGACCACGAAATCATTAGAAGAGGGGTTTTACTTAATCTCTCCTTATATTCATAAGGGAATTCCTTGAGCCTTCAAGGATTCCATTCTAATTCATGGATGTTGGTTTCCTTGTTTGAGACCCACCTTGGAACCTGCTCCTCATCTATCATTGGATGCCCGGTATGACACTGCAAGATCCCTCATTTACTATTATAGTATTCTTTAGATAGCTATGTTGATCCAGCATTGATTTTACAAACATGAGGTGCCTTGGTTGTATCATTGGGCGATGCCATTGCTTATCCCATTCTACCATGGATGTTTTCTGAGGACTCTATTTGATAATTTATTATGCAATACCTTTGATAATGATCATTGGATGGCACTCTTACACTGATATCTAGGTGGTAGTTACTAGTGGGTTAGAGACCCTTGAGCCCTAGGATTTCTAGGTTACTACATTGGAACAATTCATTATTATTCGCATCTCGTTTCCTTATTACATCTTGGAACCTATACTTTTATTATCATGATGTGATGTAACTATTAGATATGCCACACATGAAATAATTATATAAACTATAATTAATAAATTAATTAAATGGTTAAATTTTCAAACACCAGTCAAATGATGAAGCAGGAACTTGGGTATTTATTTTAATATACTACTTTATGTTTTTAGATGCATCCTTTCACATTGTTTCAGTTTATACTACATGGATAGGATGTTATAATCACCAACGGTGGTGGAATACTCATAATTATCTAACACCCTATCCTAGTTTCCATAAGTACCAGGAATGATTACATGTATGGAGTTGTTGATAAAGGGAATCATGTCATATTGGACACTTGATTTCTTATTGTGATGGAGATGGAAATAGGTGACCGAGCAAGAGAACAAGATGATGGGGATAGTTCTTGGTTGCTTTTTTCTACATCTGTATAACATGATTTTATGCTACTTGGTATCCATGTTTTCTATATTTATAGTGACATGGAATATCATAAAAAACTTTTGTATATTTATATCAGTTTCATTTATTGTTTTCTATTCATTCATAATTCTATTATGAAATCATATTACTTATAATTATTCTACTATTTACTATATGTTTCATATTGATCTAATGTGATACACTCTATTAATGAGGGCGTACCCTCCTAATGGAAACACCCAAGACACTTACTGTCATTCGGTAGCCTCTCACGTTCAGGGTAGTATGATTGAGGCCATGTGGCCAACCGAGCTTAGGGAACCATTAGTATAATATGGGATCAGGATATCACAAAGTGGTATCAGAGTGCTTCCATTATTTCATTAATCTACTAATAAAATATACTGGCATTTTTAATTAATGGAACATTGTTAAAAGTCGCGCATGGGCATCTTGAACCCACTTTTGGGGTAAAGGTTGAGTTTCCTAAATTGTAATTGCTGTAATGATTTTTCCAATCACAGTTGATATCATTTCACCCTTAGGTGACTCACATGATATATGGTGTTGTTGATTATTATTTGTATTGGTGAACTTTTTTAATCCTTGGCCTGATGATATGATGTAAAATTGCATTGTTACATCAATTATCATTTCCACCTAGAACATTCATGTCATGTATACTTCCATTCCATATAGTTGAGTTTCACTCATTGAATTAGATTATATACCAGTGATTATTGAGTGATAATGTGGTAGTTATATTATGCATGTGATTTTCCTGGGCTATGATTTAGTGATTGTTGGTTTTAATTCATGAGGTGTTATGGGCCCTCATGAGTTGGAATTGGTAATTTATTGAGTCTGTAAATTATATTAAAAATCAAAAGGATGTATTTCTCAGTTATAAGGAGTATTTTCCTTGATTTAAATTTAATTGAAATCGATTTTAAATTTATTTTAATATAATTTACAAGAAAATAAAAATTGTAAAAGTTAAATATGTCTCTAAAATGAAGTGGTTTTTAGTAAATGATGTTAAAAGGTATAGATGACCCTACATCTACAAGAACCCATGTAATTTATACATGAAAAATTACCAATAAATTGACTTATATGTTGGTATATGGGGTAGTATACCATGGTTAGCTAGAAGTTTCTTACGTACAGCTTTCGGAAGTTTTGTTAACTATCCGAAACTATATTACTCCGAGGGGTGTGTTTTGTAATTTTATACCAAGGCCACTGTGACATCCTCATTTCATATTCCAGGATGGTGGGGATGACGAGGATCTAAACATGGTGGGCCCAGATCTGATAGTCTTATCTCAAGGATTTCCACTTGAGGTACCACATGTGGTACCCTATTTATAAATTGACACTAAAGTTTGAGATAGTTTTCTCCATCCGAAGCAGTCTATGCAAGGTGATCCACATCCTACACCTATGATATCTAATCTACCTTGTGTGTTCTGGCAGAAACATAATCCTACCTTCTCAATGTATGTTGGTCCATAGTTTGTTGATTATTATATAGGGGACAACTTATCAATCTTTGAGAATCTAGGGATACCTTCAGAGTGTAGGTTCATGCTCACTTCATACATGATGGGTGATTCTTCCAAGCATTGGTGGGAAGAGAATATTGTGGTTGATCACTATTAGGGCATGGTACGTGTTTTCAAAAATCTTTCTATGATAAGTTATTTCCTCATATTATGAGATCTTATAGGGATAGATAATTCATGCATCTCAAGTAAGATTCTATGTCTTTTAGGGATTATTCAGCATATCTCCTTCAGTTATTGTGCTTTTCAACACTTTTAGATATTTATGAAATTTCATGTTCTAGATGCTTCAAGGATGCGCTAGTGTATTCCTTCTATTATGAGGTAAATGTACTTCCCATTTATACATTATCTAGAATAGTTTATCAAGATCTTATCACCAATCACAACCTGATAGAGAATGGTTGTTCCAGACATAGGGGACCAGTGCTGCTGTAGGAAAGTATTTCTTATAGTAGCATGAAACTTTCCCTCAAAGATCCGCATCAAGGATGTTGAAAACAGAGTAACCATACTAGTTTCTCCATGGTGGTTCATCAGTGTGGTTGAAAAGTGAACATAAACCCTCATTCTGATAAATTACCAATAGAGTTTTCGTCTTGTGGCTATATGAGGAATCTTTATATATAATGTCAGACCTATCCACCTACTTCTTGTGGTGGAGGTTCCACACCAACTCCACTATTAAGAGTAGGTTATTTTACACCATTTCCAGAAGGAAGTTGGAGTAGCATTGGAAGGACTAGATAAGGATGAGGTTGTGGCCATGTTAGTGACACTCTTGACCACCAGTTGCACCAGCTGAGAAATCATGATCTTCGTAGTCTAGATGTATCACAGGGCCATGGATCAGGTCAGTTTCATGCTCTACATCTGATACCTAAGGATACAAATGTAGTCTTTCTTTAGTATGGGCTACTATTCTGGTAGAAAAACAATAGTATTTGATTTATCTGATATAGGTTCTTCACGCTCTTTCATCTCTTTATCTCCAATGGAAGTCCTTTTTCTAGAAATACATTGTTACTATGGTGTAATGACCCTAGATAAACCTATAAGAGTACATTTATAGGGAATATGCTACTGTATTAACTAATATCTTGAGGTTGGTAGTTACCCTTTCTTATGGGGCCTCTTTGTTCTCAAGGAACATGATTCTATATCATTCTCAAGATGGAATTCATGGTTCTGTATCACACCATTGTATACTTATATCACCATAGGATATTGTATACATCAACAAATAACATTAGTTATCTATATAAGGGTGAGTGGGGAGTCCAATCTTACAGAACTGGACCAGAGCACTATGGGGTAGGTGGAGTGACCACCCTAATTTCTAATATATTCTTGGAGGATAAGGGTTTATATGAGGTTGGATTCCCTCCATTAATATATCATTTCAGAGATGTTTTCCAGATTATTTTCATGGACTACCTATTTAAAGGGATTTTGAGTTTACAATTGATCTCTTTCTAGGAGCATATTTAGTATCCATTTAGACATAGAGGGTGGAACCTACTAATCTCTAGGATTTCAAGAAGTAGTTAGAGGATCTGGAGGCCAAAGGTTTTATGTAGCCCAATACATCCTCTAGGTGTCCATAAGTTCTTTTCCCCATGAATGAGGATGTGATCCTACAACTATGCATGAACTACAGATAATGGAGAAACTTGTAGTCAAGAACCGATACCAAACACATCAAATAGATGATCTATTTGACTATCTATGAGGATCTAGGGTGGTTTCTAAGATTTACCAGAGATTGGGAAATCATCAGCAGTGAGTTCGACCATCAGACATACCTCATAAAACATTTCATAGTTGGTATGTTCTATATTAGGATATTTATATATCGTTTAGTCTCAGGATCATAACTTTCATTCTCCTAAATCTAATGAATAAGTTGTTTCACCCCAATATGGATGTCTTTGTTGTTGTATATGTGGGTAATACCTTAGTGAACTCTCAAACTCATAGTGATAATGCTTTGAACCTTATGATCATTCATTTTACACTGAGGGAGAATCATATTTATGCCAATCCTAGTATATTCCACTTATTGATTGAAAATGTTAAATTATTGGGTCATATTACCTCATAATCAAGAGTCTATGTTGACCAATAGAAGGTTTGTGATGTGTATTCCTATGAGTATCCAAATAACGTGTTTGAAATAGGCTTCTTATTGGGGTTGACAAGATATTATTGGTATTTCATAGAGGAATTTTCATGCCTTGATTCACCTGTTAATGTTTTATAAAATAAGGGTGTTAAGTCTATGTGGTTAGAAGAGTATGAGAAATCCTTTCTAGATATAAAAGATTGTATTCTCTCAGAACCTATTCTGATTATTCCAAATCCAAGAATAGGTTATACTCCGTTTATTGATGCATCATGAATCATCATGGGATCAATATTGATTTAGGTTGATAGCATTATTTTTTACATATAATGGTAGTTTAGGCATTATGAGAGAAAGTAACCAATGCAAGACATTAATATATAAGTATTTGTCCATTCCATATGTCACTGGAGAAATTATCTGTTGGGTGATCTCTTTGTTTTATATATATAGATAATTAGATCCTCATATATATATTTACATAGTGTGACCTAAATCTCAGATAGTTAATATTGGCCGAATATCTTCAGTCCTTTAATTTTGAGCTTGCTTGTATGCTTGGAAATTGAAATGTAGTAGCTGATGTGCCGAATAAGAAAAATCTTGCATAAGTCACATGGGAATCCAATGATGATTTGGAATTTATGGCCCTCTTTTATGAGTTACATCTGTAGTTTCCTAATTTTCATGAGAGTTCATATATCTCAACCTTCACAGTTGCCTCGTCCATCATTAAGAAGGTGAAGAGTGGTTTGCTTTCAATTCGTGACGTATTGGATCTCCATGACAGTATTTTGGGTTATGTCCCACCTCCATATTGGATTGTGGATAGAGACGAAATCCAATAAATACATTAACATGTCATGGTTACTACAGATATGAGAGAGGAGTTGATGTGTGAGTCCCTTTCCTCTCAATGAGAAGTTTTTCTATAAATCTCCAATATGTATAGAGATATGTGAAACTATTATTTTGGGAATGGGATAAACCATCTGATAATATACATTATCACTAGGAGATTCACTTGGAAATAGGTTAAGGGAGAGAACTAGAGACCTAGAGGCTTGTTACAACCTCTTTATATCCTGGAATGAAAATGATAATATGTTTCCATGGATTTCATAGTTGGATTAACTTGTTCGACTAGTGGTATCAACATTTTATGGGTAGTTAATGACCAACATCCAATGGTATCCCACTTCATTATTATCTGATAATCTTTCTCAGTTGATGAGTTCTATAGGTTTTCTGTCTGTGAGATCAGCCACCCATATATGGTCTATTATACTATCGTTTTAGATTGGGATGCTCATTTCACATCATAATACATCTAGGGTTTGTAGATATCTAAAGGTACACAAGTAATTTCGGGAATAGAATCTCACTATTAGACTAGTGGATAGTCTAAATTGATGATAATGGTTCTATAGGACATACTCCGAGAATGCTTCCATGGTTATATCAATTCATGGGGGGAATCATATCCCTACTATAGATTTCGTCTATAATAATAACTTCTAGGATACTGTTTAGTTGGCTCTATTTGAGGCCTTTTAGGATAGGTCATGTTGTTCTCCCATGTTCTATCTAGAGGTAGGAGAGGCATCTCTAATATGTCATTGCCTCTTGTAAGAGAATTTAGAGTAGGATATGTTGATCAGGAAGCATTTTTTTACTGCTCAATATAGACTGAAATCATATTTTGATCACCATTAAAGACCTCTTGAGTTCTCGGTTGGGGGTTGGGTTTTCCTATAGGTAACACCTAGCCTAGGGATAGATTGATATTTAGGTAATAGAAGTTGTTCCATGCCATTTCTCTATGTTTGAGATTTTGGAGAGAGTAGATCCAGTAGGATATTGGTTGTTACTACCTCAGAGGTATCGTTCCATGAAAGGTGTCTTTCAAATTTCATAGATTCCCCTGTATTATATTGAACCATCTCACACTTTTGAGCCCGAGGAAGATGAGGAATAGGTCTATGCTTCATTTGAGGAGTATCTTATAAGAATTATCGATTAATGAATGATGAATCTCTGAGGAAGGTATATCCATCTAGTGTGAGTGTTATTAAAGAACATCCATGTATAAGAAAACACATTAGAGCAGGAGGTCGATGTATTTTCTCTATGTCTAGTGTTTTTCTCAGATATTGTTTTCCTTCCCAATGAAGGTGAACTCAGGGTTGATTCATTTTAAGGGGGAAGAATGTAATAACTCAACTAGTCACTAAGTATTGGATCCTTTAAATTATTGTCAAATTATATATTTTGGTCCCGATGTGCATGCCTTATGAGTTAGTGATGGTTTCCTTGATGTTCATAGGATGTTTGAATCTCAGAACCCCGACCAATGGAACAAAATATCATGACATGATGTTAAAGGGAACCTTGTGTTGATGGTTGGATAGTTATTTTTAACCATACATAGATGGATATTAGGACCTAGGAGGGTGCACAGTTTGACCAAGCCATCGGATTTAGGCCACACGGGCATGCAAGAATGTATTCAATTTTTATAGAAGATTTTCACAGGGTTGGCGCATGGTTTCCTTAATCGTGTGCCCTAACCATGTGAGTTCCCCCTTATTAGAGGAAACCATACATATTTAGTGTGCTTTTTGGATGACTGTGTAGCCAAATCGTGCAAAGAGAATATTTGGGTCAATTTATGATTTTACACTTAAATAATATTTTAAATCAAAACCATCTTCCTTTGGGTTTTCTATTGTATAGAACACACTTCCTCCAACCTTTTGAATCCAAATTCAATCCTAAAATAGTATTTTATATCAAACATTCAACTGGAGTCTTAATTGATCATTATTCATCTCATTGGATCTGCTTTTATTAGTTGTCGCTTCCTTTTTAACTTTTTATCATTATTATTCCTATCAATGATTCTATTTAAAGAAAATATCATATGCCTAATTATTAGGGAATATGTCTATTTTTCATATCTACTCTATTATAGGCTAAATTAAAAGATGGTAATAGATGATGAGAGTCGAATAAGAATGATATAAGTGGTCAAAAACTCATCCTTTGAGTTTTTCATCTCAAAAAATGTCTTGGGTGTGATCCAATTTCATCAAGTGTCATTAGTTAAATTTATATGTGTTGCATATATTCATTAAACCCATGTTTATTGACCCTATCCATATAGGTAATTCATCATTGGCGGTTACCTACCTAATGTATACCACCCCATGAAGAGTGTTCTTCCCTAATTGTGTTTTTTGTGTTTGAAATATTCAACCTAGCAACATTTTAAGTGTGCCTTAGCTTGACACTACTTATGGAATTCCACTATCAATAAAGGAATTTTAAATTTTGAATTGATCATGGAATGTACCATGCATGCTAAAAATATGACCTACCTATGGTAAGTTCTTGAAATTGATTAATAAATTGAAAATATAATTGAAAATTAAATTGTATATATATGAATAATATTAATTGTATAGAAATGAATATTTGGTTTCATGTCATAGCACCACTATCCACTTATAATGGAAGGTAACTGAATGAATCAAAAGAATTTATTATAATATAAGTAGATTCATTAAATGGTTTGATTCTCAATTGGCCTTGTCACAATAACAAAAGGAAATGGGTTGAAACTTATGACATACAAATTGATTGATTATTAAATGTCCAAATTAATTCAATGAATTAAATTTAAGGTGCCTAATTACATAAAGACCTTAAAATCATTATAAGACTGGTTTTACTCAAGCTCACTATGGAACCTCGATGAAATTCCTTGATCACTTGAGGACACAATTATGATTCAAGGATGCATGTTTCCTTGGTTGAGACCCACCTTGGAAGCTAATCTCTTTCTATCAGTGGATGCCCAATATGAAACGGTAGGATCCATATTTCATATTACAGGATGTCTTGGATACTCTCGGATCCAACATGGATTATAATGACATGAGTTTCACTGGTTATATCCTTGGTCCTATCCATTACTTATGCCATTTTATATTGGTTTTTTTCCTTGGAGTATGATATATTGTTTATTATGGAACACCTTAGATGATGCTCCTTGGATTACACTCTTACCCCTATAGCTAGGATATAGTTACTGTTGATTTAGTTACCATTGAGGTCTATGTTTACTTGGTTACTACCTTGTAACCTTAAATTATTATTACCATAATGTTTCCTTATTACATCTTGGAACCTCTACTATTACTATCATAGTGTTATGTGAGTATGACATGCACCTCATGTGACATAATTATATAAACTGGTCTTAATTAATTATTGAACTGGTTATATGTTCATACACCATTTGATGGATGAATCAGGTACTTGGGTATTTATCTAATTTTACTTATTTAATTTTATATATGAATTCTTGAACATTATTTTATCTTATATTACACAGATTAGATGGTATTTTCACCATTGGTGTTATCCTACTAAGATTTTTTTAACAACCTATCATAGTCACCATTGGTACCCAGCCAGACTATATGTATATAGATGTTGATAAAGGGATGTGTATCACTTCAAACACTTGATTGATTTTTGAGTTTGGATGGAGCTAGTAATAGATGGTGGATCATGAGATAGATATTTGGGGGTAGTTTTGGGATTCTATTTTCTACATTTATATAGAATTCATTTTTATTACATTGTATCTATGTTTTCAATATTTATAGTGATATAAATATCATTATTATAAATTTTTTAAATTTATTTCAGTGGAATATGTTGTTTATTATTCCTTCCTACTTATGTTGTTATATTAGTTTACTTATATTTATTCTATTATTTACTATCTTTTTCATATTTATTTGTTTTTCTACACTCTAGTAATGAGTTAACAGTCTCCCCAAAAACACACCATAGGCCATAGATACAAGTTGGAAGTTTCAAGTGTTTGGGGAGATGCTTTTGAGGAAATATGGGCAATTAGACTTAGGAAAAAATCAGTGGCATCTATGTTTGGTTCATTAAATAAATATTATTTACTATATATAAATATATTATATAACTTCAGGTAGAATATAATGATATATAGGCTGCAATATCGTTTGTTTCTTTAAGTTTACATAGTTTCTATGAAAATAAAAAATGTGTAGTTATTATAACATATTAGAAGAAATCGAATCAGGGAAAATAATAATTATAAAACATTTTTATATCATAAAAATTTATGTATATAAAGAAAACAATTAAAATCATGAAGGAGTTTTAGAAATTAAAATCTTACTATGTGTAATTAACATGTTGAACCAAATATTTTCGATGACGATCTATAATATCTAGAATGGATTATAATAATTAATGAAGATATAATTAAAATAATTATGAGAAATTCATGGGAGTTACTACAATATCCCAATAATAATAATGATATCAATGGGTTTAATTTAATAAGATCAATGAGGAGGGAGAAGTTTCATAGAAAAAATATCATCCATTTATAAGGGTTACAATAAAATTAGGTTATAATATTTCATGATATTTTTCCTCAGGTAATTTTTTACAAAATAAAAATACTACATGCCCAATGAAACTATAATGTGTTTTAATTGGATGTGAAACTAGTGTTCTAAAATTGCGAAATATAGGAAAATTTTATCATTCAAAAACTAGATATTTAGTTTATTAATAGTGATGGATCTCGATATTCAAGGATGAAAAAAATTATGGTAGTTAAGAGGTGCCTTGAACATGAAAATTTTTATTGTAAAATATCTTATTATGTAAGAATTTCTAGAATTACAAGGCTGATTATAATATCTATCTCAAGATATATGACAAAATATAACTCATTATGAGTTTTTATAAGAATTCCATAAGTAATTTCATGAATTATGTCTGTACATGTGAAGTATATGATAGGAAAAGGTAGAATATTTTTAAAATTTATATTATTGTAGAGATTATATTTTTTTCATCACTATGAGTTTACTATATTTATTTTTCCAAAAAAAATAACTTTATTCTCATGAGTTATAAAAATTATCCAAAACTGAAGAATAAAAAGTTGTTTCCACACATATTACACATGAAAATAGATTTTACATGAGTATATAATGAAGTAATATGGATAAAAACGAGATTAAATGGAAAATAAATAGCTTAATTCCCTTGATTGTTTCAGGGTTATATATTATGATTTCTATTATACCTTATTCTCTAATATAATGAAACTAAAATTATTTTTAATTTATGGGAAAAAATATGATTTTTTGATATGTAAAGGATCACTTGACTATAGATTGAGGTATTATAAAGGCACATATTTTTATATTCATACATTTATTATACCAATTGGGTAAGAGGCATTGGACATCAGAGGTCAACTTCTGGAGAAAAATTAATTACTGAGAGTATAAATAATAGTTAAACCAATTATTTAATGAATCTATTAAAATATTTGAGGTTGAAACATATTAATATCAAATAAATATTCATTTTAAAGAATATAGAATGTGGATATATTATATTTTAATTATTTTTCATTGAATGGTCAATTAATAGATATATTGGATATTCCTAGGAAAAATGATTCCTTCTAAAAGATAGGTAATTTTTTGGAAGTTCATTTTATCTCGTAATTCAAGATAATCCACTATTTTTTCCCAAATTCAATTAATTTAATTTATATTACCAAGTAGAAGAATAGTTTTGGATATATTCTTTCAAAATGGTTACACCTTATAACTATTTAATAAGTGGATAAAGGGAGATGAATAATATTTTTCTAATAAAGGGGAAACAAGAGTATGTTAGAAGATGAATGTTTTCATAAGTAAAATATTCTCAATGAAACTTCAAAAAACATATAGTGCGCCTATAAATATGTAACGCCCCGACCCCAGCTACCCAGAGTCGGTGCATTACTTCGTAACATTGGCATGATCACAAAAGATCAAGTCTCGAAAGACCGATTAGTTTAGTAGCCTTGGAAACACTAGATACATTCATAAATGTTACATTACATCATAAAGTGAAAAACTAATAACAAAGTCTTCATAGTCCACACTCATTTCCTCTTCTGACTATCCCTGCAGGTCATTCATAAAATACTTCTTCACATCCTGGAAAATATTAAAACATTGAAAGGGGTGAGCTCAGATGCTCAGTAAGGATAACAATAATGCGGAAGCTTTCATAAATAAACATTAACATTTAAGGCAATGTATAACTAAAACAAAAGCCTTTTAAACATGAACTTCAACATAATATGGCAAAAGTAAAATGAAATAATTCCATTTACTTCTTCACATGGATATTCTACTGGTCGAATAATCACATGCAATATCAATAACCACTTTCATAATGATGGAATGCATAATGCCAGACTATCATAACCACGTAGCCAAGGCCTCGTGCCAAGACCACAAATAAGATTTTGTCAAGGCCTCGTGCCAAGACACTAGTTTGTCTCATGAGACCTGCCGATGCATCGAGGAGCTATAGCGGGCTCCACCCGTCACTTATTAAGTCCAATGCATTCCTCATATGAATAGGTTTAAACATATCATAAACCATAACATAATCGTATCACATAAAACATGCATAAAGGAAACATAACATTTCCACATTTCAATCACAAGATATCAATACAACACATTGATATAATAAAAACTCTTTCAAAACCATTTTCAAAACCAAAATAAAATAAAGTTAAAACTTTGTATTTATTTTTCATTAAAAAAAAGTGATGGCTTGTAGAGGAAGCCGAAACTCAAATAATGGTCACGGCGGCGGAGAAGTCGTTGTCGCCACATAAGTACGGAAATAAAAACATTCGCTTTTGTCATTTAGCAAAACGCTTTGTATAAGAAGATTCCTTTTGAATAACCGTAAAAGTCAAAGGGGTTTATACATCGTATAAAAGAAAATTGTGTATAAAACCAAATATGCCTCAATGAAAGGAGATTCAGACGAAGTCCTTAAAAATATAAATTTTAAAATAAAATAGATCTATTATGTGTATTCACTATAGGTACACATAAATAACATAAAAATACAAAATAGGACATAATAATATCATGACATAATTTGAAAGTAGGAGATTAACCCAAAGAATGGAAATTGGGTTAAGAAGTTCCCTTACCTTGTGTCCGACTTGACTCAACCGTTCTTTAACCTCCTGAATAATAAACTAGAGTTAATATCTACCTTATTAAGAACCATTTTCAATTTCATTATCCTTTTTATATCACTTATTACAATGTTATGAACATTATGTAATTATTTAAGTTAATAACGGTCGTTTTGTCGATCTTTGGTACTTGAGTCAAAAATAAACTTCTTATAATTACAAGTTGTTCATGTGGTGAAATATCCATTATATCCGGAATTATATTCATGATGTAGATATCATATATATCATATATACAGTATATACATTCATTCATAATGTCACGTAACATTTAGAGGTAAGAAATGAAATGCACCGTTCATGGAGACGGTAAGCCGTACGTACGCATGAACGCTACTTTCATTTCAATTTCATATTTAATGGAACTAAATCATAATGATATAAATGTATAATATAATTCCAGTATAATATAGTGTATAATACCATTTACTACATCCTTTATACATCCCACATATGGCATTAACGATTCAAATCACTTTGAGGGGGCGGTAGTCCGCACTTCCTAAAATGAAATTATCGCGTTTTACCCATAATGGAAATCATAAAGTATGCCATAAATGAGAAATACAGAAGCATAAGTAAAACAAAAACATATTATATATCATATATAAAAATAGTGACATCTTAATGGCCACCTTTGAAGGTGTTATATGAGTGTTGAACAATCATCGTTTCGTGATGCAGAAATTAGCCATCCACGGAAACCGTATGTTCTTTAACCATTAGATGTAGGTGTGTGTAAGTGTAGCTCTAATCCTTATTATAACAACATCCTAGTATATTGAGGATACTGGTTTTGTTACAAAAGAAATGAATAAAAAGAGTTTAGGGGGTTGGAGAAGAAAAATAAAACAAAACAACATTATAAAAGACATTACCTCAAAATCGGGTAACTCTTTTTGATTTGAGCTAATGGCTTCCTTGGGAAGAGTTATGCCCAAAGTGAGGTTTCTAGGAGTAAGGGAGGAATGTTGGGAGAGTATTTGGGCAGAGTTTGGCCGAGCCAAATGGCTTGAAAGTGTAAATGAGGTGGGAGAGGTGGGGGCCTTTTATAAGTGGATAGGAGGGGCACTTTTGGAAAGATTGAAATGTTACATTATTTCACAATGCTTTTCGGATTCTAAAGGTCCCACATTTATATAATTCGAGGCTAAGGTGATAATGTTTCGAAATATCTTCATCCAATAGGCTTCGGACAAGTGTAAGCCTTGGATTTTGCATTATCTTCTCATTTTATTTAAATCGTTAAATAATGAGGTCATCGCCACATCATAATGATGTCATAAATAATTTAATTTATTTAATGTCTAAAAATTATAAAAAAAAATACTATGATGTAGGAAATCTTTTTAGCTTTCTAATTAATATTTATAGTCAAAATTTGGACTTGTGTAACCGTACTTAAAAATTGTTTTAGTAAAACAATTTATGTTAGTGTCATTTTCACTTTAACATTAAATAAAAAGTAATTTATGTTATTTCCCAACAAAAGTGGATCCATGGGGTCCCCAAGTTAGGGCATGGCTTGTCTTGGTCGTCCATGACTCAACCAATGAGGTTGGAACATGTGTCTAGGTCATTTCATATTATTAAAGTATTATTTATACCTTAAACTACACTAATTACCACTAATCGCGATTAAAACTTAATAAGTTACTATTCACCAAAAAATTATTTTTATCCCATTGAACCACATTTTACATACTAATGACAACCATGTATGTCGGATTTTCAAAATTCAATACACATTAGTGGTAAACTTTCATTTAACTGAAAATCAGTTTGCTTGATTACCACTTAGTGGTTTCACTATTCATCAAAAATTGAAGTTTTTCAGAATAAGGCCAAAATTTCACCCTAAGCTATAATTGATATTCCAAATTCAAAAATGATGTCTATTTTACAAAATTTCAAACATATAAGTTGCATTAATTAATTTTACAATTAATTCCCGCTGTTACGACAAATAGCGTGTTTTTAAGAAACAATTTATATCAAAAGATTGGCAATTGTTTATGTCCATTTTCAATGTTAAATTAATTCTAATGACCACCATTGGATAAAACGGTAAAAATATATTCTAATTATACTTTAAAACCACTAAATATTATAATTTATCACTATAAATTATTTTGATTAAAAAAGTTGTTTTTAAGTATTTTTCACTATTCATAAAAAATTGGAAGTTCTCAGGAAATTACAAAAAATTCAACTTTGGATAATTTCGATATTACGAATACAAAAATGAAGTCCATTTTGAAATATAAAATTTCTATAATTTTAAAAATTGGTTATTACTATTCATAACGGCTACTTTGATTAGTCGCGGTGTTTTAGAACTCGAAGTTGCGTACAATGCAAGCTATTGCATTATTGAATGAGAAGCGTATCGTGGAAGCTCGGGGTGTTACAAAATATCACTTAAATAGTAGTATTTTTTAATATCCTTCTAAATTTAAAGAGAAAATGTGGGATTTTTGATGAACACAATTAAGACTTGAACAATATTATTTTTATCCTTAAACTAAGAGTTATAGAACTATCATAAAGACAACTATATCCAATGATATAATGTTGACATTTATATCCTAAAATTGAGTATGTTGTAACTAGTTTATTTAGAAGAAAATTCTTGAGTTTGATATAAACATTTATATTATATATATAATCAATAGGCTCTTGGATTGAAGTAAGGTTATAGAATTTTTAGCCTATGAATTTTAATGAATGGAATTTTGATTTATAAAAACCATGCTATGGAGTTATTGTAACAGTTCATAGATAGTTTTATAGAAAATAACATATATATATATATATATATTATAAAATATTATTTTTTAGTCATTAATTTTTTTTATATGACTATCTATTGGCCATGGGAAAAACCCATTTTACACATCAAATCACTACATAATGGCTCATTCCAAAAATGAATATAGTTAAAATACTTATTTTTAAAAAGAATGTATGGTGGAGATAAAATAAACTTTGAGAAGCTAAAATATTATTCTTTCATAACACCATCATATTGTGAGAAATATTACATTTTGGTCTTTATGGATTTAATAAAGAATTCATGTATTCCACACACTAGGGGAATTTCCAGTGGATGAATGATCTTCAATTTAGAGCTGAAGTTACAAAATCATGGTTATATATCTCCATGGAAGTGTCATAGTCAAATATATAATCATTAAAACAAATATAAATTTAGAGTTTTTGGGATGATATAAATTTATAGAAATAGATTTTTAAACTATAAATGACCAAAAAATAAATTCTATGAAGTATATCAACAAACCATGATTTTAGAATGATTTAAATAAAATTGATAAAATTATTTGTGTTTTGTCATGAAGCATTTATATTTCCATAAAAATATCCCAAGGATCATTCTATAAAGTACCTACCTCATATGTTTTATAGAATGATAGTACATATGTGATCAATAAATAGATGTACTTTAGGAGGATTGTAAAAGACTATTTGATAAAGGTCAAATTTTTTTGTTTTTTCATATATATGCACTCAGAATAATATTTTTAATTCAATAATATTATTTTCTTAAAGAAAATAATATATGGAAATGTTGATTGGGAACAAGTATTCTATGAAGAAATGATTTTATCCACTATGTAAATTTTTCAAGGGAATAATATAAAAATATCTTATGTCATGTGTTATTTATTTCTTACTCTATATATATTATCTATTGAACACTAATACACATACCTTATTATGTATATACATATTTAAATTATTCCTAAGATGAATTTCACTATGTACTATGAAAATTACTAAAACAATTAGGGGATAAAATCTATATAGTTTAAGGATAGAGATTAGGGATTTTCAATGGTTTCCTCCCATAATGAGAAGTTTTTTTCAATATAAGAATAAATATATAGTCTAATTTATTTATATATACCAAATTTTATGAGTGTTTTGGGGAGCTGGAATATAAATTGGAAGTTATACCATAGAATAATTGGATCTATGATGTCTTTTACATTTTATGCTTCCAATAAATAATTATAATGAATCCCATAACATTGATATGGTTGAGATAGATATTAAAGGGGTGATACATTATTCAACACGCCACTTTAAATTTAAATTTTTTAAGAGAATTTGATTCAAGTATGTTTCATTTATTTTTGGAAATTATTAAAGATTCATGGTAGTTTGGAAGAATTTACATTGAAGCGAGAGTTGCAGATTTGAACTAAGTACCAAAAGTTATTTTGAAATAAAAAATTTCAAATTTGTTGAGTTTTTCTTATGAGATGAAGTGGTTGAGGATATTATTTGATGATGTTATAATATTTGATTTTTAGTTATTAGAAATGTATGAATAGAGTTTATAGGTTAACTATGGAATTTAATTTGAGAGTTTTTTGGAAGAGATCACGTCATTGTAGCGACATTACTACTCCACGGTTTATATCACCATCTTTTTTGAGAACACATTTATTTGAAGTGGTTTTTGTTTTAGGGAAGCAATTTTTAATAGAGGTTGACCAGGTATTGGATTGAACTTTGATATGATTTTTTTATATGACATGTTTTATGAGAATTTAATATATTTATTTGTATAGTTTTGAAGAATATTTTTATGTAATATCCATTAAAAATAGGGAGTGAAACCATGTTGTTATTTGGACATGATGACATGAATCGACCCATAGATTCCCCTATTGGGAAAGAAGTAGACTGAGTTTTCCACCCTATTCATTCCTCTAATTGGACAAGGGTAATAAAAGGAAAAAATAATCAATATCTATTATATTTTAGGACTTACCATCTAAAAGTGTAATGTCAATATATCCTCATTTTTTGAATATATTACTTTGGAAACAAATATATCAATAAATTAACCACAGTACATCTGGTGTGTAACTGTGAAAAATAACCTAATAGTGAAATAAAAATGAGAGTTAAAAACATCGAAAAGAAAATATTCAAACAAATCATGAAAAATAAAAAACATGAAACATGGAATAGACTAGCTATGCATCATAAAGACACTAGTATATGAATTTACAATAATTAGTACCACCAATATACCTTATTCACTATCTCCACAATCTCCATGTCATTTGAAACCAAATCTAAACTGTGTGCCATCAACAAAAACAAATCACATGTGGGAAAAAGGAATTAATAGGGATGTGTATAAATATAATGAGTAGGATAACCCTAATTAATTATAGGAAATTTGGATGGAAATTATTTTCAATATAATACACAAATAATTTCATTTAGGATAAAAACTAAACAAGGTCAATACGTTTATCATACATCACTATAGGGCTCTAATGAATTATCACACTAAAAAATTACCTAAATTAAACATTAAATTAAAAAATCCAATGAACTCGAACTGTTATAAATTTATCAAATTCACATAATCCATAAATAGTATTATTAATGGGATATATATTCATTATTGAACTGTATGTAAACTAAGATAATTACATAACACCTTAAGGGAATGATACCCGAATATTTGTATTGTGAAACGTCTGAGATGGTTTCTTGTTCCATTAGTGGAGAACCCGATCTAGGACCCTATAATAGGGTTTCCAACATTACAATATATATGTAGGACCTAGAACCAAGAGAGAAATATTCTCTATGATGGTTACCGATCCCATGGACTATCTAATCTTCCTCCAACACACATCATTATCATATCACTATATTTAACACCTCAAATTTAGACCCCATTTGAAAACTAAATATGTTATATCACCACTGAAATCCATTTTTTCATTTTCTAAATATCGTATTTATGGGTAACAGGTAACTATACAAACAAGGATCCAACATCATCAACGACGATCATAGAATCCGCAAACCAGATACCAATTCACAACATCATCAACGGCGTTCATGGAACCCACATACCAGAGACCAATCAACAACATCAGCACAATTCAAAATTCAAAATACCAAAAAAACCATCACCACACAATGATCGATGAGTCACAATCAGTGATTCCCCGAAATCATCGCAAAATCAACGGTTTTTATCGCGGACAAGAGCCCACCAGCCCTCGTCGCCGCAGTCGTAACCATGAAACCCTTGAGAACACCATCCAGAGGCGTCTCCATCACGCCCTCCCCACCAAAGAGGAACCAGATCACCGATGAAGGAATCTAGAATGCCGTCCTCACATCAACATCATCACCAAAAACATCATAGATAGCAGGATACGAACAAAAAGGCTGATAGGTGGCAACACCATGCCTTTGAAAATCACAATCCACTAAAACACAAGAAGATTCAGAGTTAATCTCCTCAAGACAAATAGGAATCACCATAAAAGTTACCATGAAATTCATGAGAAAAACCAAGAAACCAAACAAAGATTCACGATGAATTAGAACAAACCGAAAAGAAACATCATTTCCTTAGAAACCACATCTTTCAGACCTGAGAAACCACAAAGAGCACGAAACCTAAGCTTCAGAAAAATAGCCAACATCCCTCCTCTCAACACCAGATCAGCGTCCTCTTTCACAAAAACCAAATCATCCACCCACCGCATGAAAAAACACCAATTGGAGGACTATCCAAGATATCCAGTGTTTCACAGTAGCTAGAAAAAAGAAACAGAGGAGGGGAAAGGGACCGGGGAAATGAAGATCATCATCACTGCGAAGAGACGGTTGAAACCCTAGGGGAGGGAACGGGAGTGAGACCGAGAGCAGTGCCCTTTACACGCCCATGAAATATGTAATATCTTGTTATAAAATAAAACTGTACTCAGATTAGTTGCATAATATATCCAAAATATACACCATGGATTGAGGATTTAAACACTTTTATAATATTCCAATTATTTTGTGTTTCCCATGTAGGATCAACCATGAAATCTGGCCATGTATTTTCATCACCCATGAATTATGAAGGCATTATACATGTTTTGTCTATTAATGTACATGGTGAGTCATTTCTATATAGTGACTAGGAAAATATAGCATATGAAATAAATTCAACATTTCCAAATATATATAATTTGTATTGTGGTGTAAATTATGTGTTTTCTTTTTGTGTTGGAAAAAAGTTAATGTATAGTACATGAAAAGGATCTTGGTCTCATGTTATAAGTGATATGACTTACTACAATACATAGAACGATATTTAAAATCATGATAAACACTATAATCCAAAAATAAAAGTCACATTGTAAAATTTATAGGTTTAAATGACATGTGAAATTAATTAAAATATTAACAATTTCATTATTGACCTATATGGTGTGTGAAGATAGTCAATACTCTATGTAGTTGAAATAATTCAAGAACAGTAATGACAATTTTTCACTATCAATGTCATTATTACATTTGCATATGTTTTTGGATCGATTCCCCCCCAAGACCGCTACCATTGGAACCTCAATCACACCTTATCAAGTGGATTTTATCCATATTTAATTAACTAGTTTTTTTCATCCATCATTTCATAGAACCATTCCCAAATTCCATCAATCATCCATTTCCATACTCTTAAACTTGAGTTTTTCTAAACATATGAAACGTGTCATTGTGAAACTATATTTGGACTGCAAAAAGAAGTATTAAAATGTGATAAGGGAAATATTGGCATTTAGAGGATTACACAACCACCTAATAATGGGTTTTCATATGGTTTCATCAATGATTGTGAGAATTGAGAATGAATAATTCTAAATGATCAGTGTAGGTAAATTCTCAGGGAATTACTATTTACGAAGAATTAGATATTTAATGTCTGAATTTTATTATTGACAAATAATAATAATAAAAAACATGAAAAAACCTCATTAGTATGATTACTCAAGGGAATTTATAAATATAAAAATATCAATAATTAAGGCGGATTCATCCCTATATTAATTACATGATAGAAATTAAATATTCATGTTATTATGCTCACATGATCAGGGAACAAAATATGATCCATGTATAAAAATATATCATCAAGTTATGTGAAAAATAATCCAAATAATAACTACTTTGAATATTCATTAAATAATTTTCATTTTAGAATACAATTAATCCCTAAATAGTTAGAGTCGCGTAGTGAGAATGTCTGATGTAATTTTTTTCATGGTGTTTTTCATGAGAGTCAAATATTATATGATCAAAAATTATTATTTTTAAATATCAGATGATATAAATCAGTTTTGAATTATTTCTACCATTAGGAAACTCTTTTTTAGAATAATAGTATTTGGATAATTAATAACAAGACCTATAATATGGTGAATGTATTAACTCATTGGTTATTATCCATTCCAAGGTGGTCTTATTAAAAACCTAACACATCATTGTCACTGCCACTATTATGGATTTCTATGAATGGTTTTTTTGCTAAGGGATATAAAAAAATTCTTTTATTGGTTATTCCATGAAAAATAGGGATATAGGGGAGAGGTAGAGATATTTTAATCTGTTCTTTATAATGGTGTAAAGTAAGAATATATATATATATAACTTGTCTATATATAATCTTGAATTATAAATAAACTATAAATTATCAAAATAATTCCCCTCATTCATTAATTATTTGAATTCCATTAGTAAAACATAGTCAGAAAATTTTCAACATCCTCCAACCAATATCCAACACATTAGTTCAAGTATGTAATGTCGATGAAGCATCACAATTTATAAATAAAATAATTATTTATTTTTATTTGGATAACCAATTATTTAAATTAAGACCTCTAATTTCTAATACTCATGTTTGAGGGAATAAAATTAAAATTAAACTGGTCATATGTAAATTATTATATTGTATAAATAATTTTGGTATTTGAATAACATTAGAGGAATCAATTTAAGAGTTATTAATTATTTTCACATGTGGGTAAAAATAATATGATAAATATTTTACATATTTTTTGAAGTCTTTAGATAGAAAATGTAATAAAATAGAATCATGATATTATTTGTTTATATTTGTAGAAACATTTAGAAGAATTATTATAAAAAAAATTGGGTTATTATATCCTCATCACCTTCAAATAGTTTCTCCCTAGAAATAAAAACTCGTTCAAAGATGTGATGGTACTGATATCACATCTCATGCTTTTGTTACCAAAATATCCATGATTAATTATCATATTTATACATTACAGAGACTAAGTGCATCACTGACCAATGAAGGGCGATCAAATGTGAATCCTCAATTCCTATCGAGTGATAAATAAAGGTAGTTTGACCCTCATATTCCACCTATATCATAAATGATACCCAATGGGGGCTTCTATTAGTTCAATAGTTACACCAAGTTTGACACCCATACCCCTTTTACAATAGGCCTTGAGTAGGGGACTTTCACTAAGGGTATAATGACATATAAATGGGAATCATTACCAATATAATAATATAAATTTAAATAAACACCAATCAATTCAATATTATTTAGAAAAAATTCTAATCCTCAAAGCGTGAAAATTTAATATATAAAAAAGAAGAGGCCATATTATGTATAGATTTTATTTTTTCAACTGATTTCCATTAGTTATCAATATTGTTCCATGACATAAGAATATGTCATTGAAATAAATATGATGAAGTAGTTCCTAAGTCAATGGAGATTAGATAATGTTCTCAAGTCTTGATCATTCAAGGAACATTGTTTCAAGACTTTTAGTTTCAATGTGATGACTAGAGAATTGTTATGGATTTATTTGATGAAAATGGATGTCATGTCATGGTTAAATAGTTACCTTAGTCAAATATAATGATACATTGTGGTTTTTTATTTCCCAAAAATCATAAGAATATTGTAAACCATGTGATTACATCTTGGTGAATGATTGGTGGAGAATTGGTATTACCAATCAAATTAAGGTTTTATTTAAAAGAAGAATATTTCTAGAAGACATGGAAGTTTCAATACTTTCCTTGGAAAATTTGATGATGATAAATATGATCGATCAAAGCTTAAATATCATTATAGATAGAGTTCATGATGAAATCAATCTACTGATTTCTTGAATGAAGTTAATTTTGGTAGAAGATGATTTAATATTTCATGGTGTAGCAATTTGTTTTTTTAATCCAAATACACCAAAAATAGTACGGTTTGAGGTGATAAAGTATATTTTTTAGGTGTAATTGTTTCCTTTCATTTTCCAAATTTTTGGGGGCCAAAATAAGGAGTTTATTTTATGTAAAATGGTGGTTTTCTACAAATTAGATCATAGAACGTATATCACAAACCATATACAAGATACATATAGTGGTGAAATAAAATTGGACAGGGTAGGGAAAACAGTTCACAGGTGACATGATGTTTGCAAAATGCTCATAAAAAATGGGATTCTTATCAATTTTAATTAATATGTGGTAATTATGGATTCCACAAATGGTTTTTGTTTGTGGAAGACATCTACTGCTATAAAGGATTAAGTTGATATGAAGACTGCATAGTATAGTTTGTTGTGAAGGTTGCACAACAACAATGTTTTGTGTATTTTCAGATTATTAGGTTTATGAATCTTATTTCTATATATAAATAACTTTAATCAGAACATTAAGAAGAGAGAATTTGATTATAGAACATCATCACTAGAAGAACAATTTTGAGGAGTTTGAAGTAGTTTTGAATGATAATTATGTGAAGGGTGGTAGTTAGAGAGGAAATATTTTATGAAGGAATAAGTTTCCAATTTAATGAGTTTGTGGGGATCAATATATCACGAAGAAAAAAGCTTCACGAAGTATCAGTGGGTTTTTTAGGTATTATCAATCTATGAACCATAGGTTTTCTAAAAAGGAAAGGTAGTCAGTGAAGCATCGACAGTTCATGGGGAATCAGCTATCTGCTAAGTACAGGTAGTCCACAAGGGAAAGGTTTTCCTAAAAGCACACATGTTATGTGTTGAATTTCATTTTACATAGGAAATAATATAGTTAGAAACGGATAAATAACACATACATGTGATTTGTGTTTCAACCCTCATATTTATTCATGAAAAAGATGTTCTTTGAAAACATGAGACATTTTAAACTCACATGCATGTAGTGATTCTTGAACAATGGTTCTATGAGCGAGTGTATGGTTATAATACCCTAACCTTTTTTCACAAATTAAATCCATGTGTGTACCCGATTGATACACAATGGACGTTGAATAGAAAACACACAATGTTTGTTTGTATAAAAAAGTACTAGATGTGTACTTAAGTTCTTATTTGAAAAATGAAGAAGAGAAGTAAACAGAAAAACTAATGTGTTAGCATAGAATAAGACACTGGCAACAAAATTAAAAATTCTTGTGTGCCCAAGAATAATAGAGTGTGACCGATTAGAGATTGATTATTATTTGGGGTAGATTAATTGTGGTGAGGTTTTATTGAGCTGATCATTATTGTTTTATAATCACCAAGGTGTTTTATGATTCTTGAAATATTTGAAGAAGGTTATTCAGTGCAGTTGGTTTCACACTTGTTAATAAAGAGAGATCAAGATACTTCTCTACACTATTGAATATATTTATATATCACATATCATTGGGGTAAGAGGATGTGACTAGACAAATTGATATCAGTTGATTATTATTTGGTTCAGGGAGAATTCATTCCATTAGTTTACTATAATCATATTGTTGTGACTGATAAAATAAATAGATTGTAAATATATCAAGTTTTTTTCTGGGAAGAGATAAGTGGAGTATCATTCATGTTATTGTGTAAGTAAAAAAGTTATGAGAAGGTTATAGAAGAATGAAGAAGAACTATGACATCTGACATGACTCAGTTGGAGGAGGACTTTCATGGTGTTACCAACCCTTATCAACAAGTAGAATAATATCTTGAGAGTTAGAATAAATATCTAGACACCTACTGTAAAACATGCACAATTGTATTATTTATATAGTGCGACATGAGTGTAAGGGAATATCCTACTCATTGTAACCATGCTCAAAGGATTGTTTTCTAGTGGTTGGGTGGTCAAGATTATTTCTCTACCATTACAAGGACTAGGTACTCTTATTGAGTAGTAATCCTAGTAAAAAATACATTGAGTTATCATTATATATTTCATATACATTCATGAGATATGGAAAAGTGAATAATGGAATCAAGATCCTAACAGGACTAAGAAGAACAAGGATAAAATATTGTAATTGGATTAAAAATTCCCCAGCACTGATTCTTGCCCAACCCTACGTTCACTATTATGCATATCCAAAACTATTCATTTCATTAAAAAGTACTAAACATAAAATACCCATAGGAAATTCCAATGACAATGTCTCTAAAATTAACTCTATTCCTTAATATAATAATGTTTAACTCAGACCCAAAACAATCTTTAATTCATTTGAAATAGATTAATAAAAATGATGGATAGAATACTTTTATACATAATTGGACCCTCCTTGAAACCTCTCAGGAAATATAAATGAAGTATACTAATATCATTGAGAATAAAAATATAACTAATATACACCTATTCTAGGTTAACTATCACCCTACATCACCAAGGATCACTAACCCAATATCACATCAATGTATGACATAATATAAATAAAATAAATATATATGAGGTACCAAACATCCACTTCCCCATTGATCTAGTCACTCTAAGGACCTAATCATCTATGTCTTGTGCTATCAAACCTTATATATTCACAAATCATCAAAACAAAAAATCAAATCACAAAAAACACACATTAATATGAACATAACACTTTACCAAATCAAAACATCACTTCATATTTTCATTATAATATTATATCATGTTCGTGAAATACATTAACCTCATCCCCTCTTACTATTATACTTGACCCCCACCATATCTCTCCATAATATTAATAAACCCACATTATCCAATATATATATATACTCTACCCAAAAATATTTAAAATCCAATGTTATAAAACCACCTTGATCCATTACCGATTATATTATGATTAAAGGGAATGTTGGGAAGATAGAGAAACCAACTGTTTGTTCACTATATATTTGGGGTAATACACATGAAGCTTATGTCCTCATAATGCAATTTGTCTGTATTCCTAGATTAGGTGGTGGTGTATAAGAAATTACCACAAAATACATTAAATATTATACAACCTCACAATCCCCAACATAACTTCACTTGATAGACCAATACAACCAATACCAATAATGGTCACCACCTCATTTATTCTAGTCACTATTAATATTCTTTTTTATAACACAACATTTTTTAAAATATAGTTCATCCATTACCCACTTAATTACCTTCATTATGTTATTCATTATCAATATTCAATGTTAAACCATTAATAAATCATTAATCATAATTACCTCAACTATTACTACATCATTTGAATACTCCCATTTCAATTCATTATCCAGCTTACAACTTTAATCCAAATGTTACATAAAATATTAATCCCATCCATCATAACCTATTAATGAATGAACTATATACATTATTTTTTCATCTAACTATAATTTCAAGGAACTAAAATGTGACCACATGAGACACAAACCATTGACCACATAAACAGCAATACAACACGTTCCAATAACCCCCATACCAACCAGAAAAATCACATACATTCTATCAAACTAATAGCCCCAATAACATTATGATATTTTAGTTTGTGTTTTAATTTAAATAAATATTATTTTGATTGTATAGTATCATTCATAACAAAAAACAAAAATTAACTGTAATATATTTTTATTAATGTGAAATATGACTAAGAAAATAACAAGAAGAGTAAAACCTCATGTAAATAAAAAATTCAGATCAAACGATTTAATACTATATATTATTCTAAGGGATTAAAAATAAGATGATTTAATGTATGAAAAATTGATGAAATTTAAATGATATAAGATAAATAAAAAATATAATTCAATGATATTAAAAATAATTAATGTTAAAATAGTGTAGTATTTAAAAACCTTTTTTTAAATTTTTTTTATATTTACCATAAATTGAAATGATAAATTTTAAATAATTATTCTAACAAAATGTATAAATGTAAAAATAAATTAATAAATATTTAACTGTTATTGGATATAAAAAAATATTAAGAATACATAATGCTTAAAAAGTCATTTTCTATAAAAACTATTTTAATTTTATTATCTATTTTTATCTAAAAGTTAAATTTGAAAGTTTGAAAATATTAATTTAATAAAATGAAAAAAAATTGAATTTATAATTTCAAAATTATCATAGGGTAAATGTTTTATATTTTTCTAAAAAGATGTATTTTTTCCCAGTATTACAAACTAATGTTTTTACAAATACCATAACTTTTATAAAATAAATGTGATATAAGACTAAATTAAACTTTTATTAAATACACATATAAACATAATAAATATTTAATTTGGTAAAATAAATAATTTTTTAATATATGTTTCATTTTAGAAATCTATTAATTAAAATCTAGAACGTATGTTATATTTTATTCTATTAAGAAAATATTTTTGGAACTTTTTCTTTAATTATGAAATCAATAAATTACACTCACATTAGGATTAGTTTGATATTTAAATAACCATAATATATTATTGTATAAAACTATAAATATCATGGATAATAATTCAATTTATATACTCTTTAATATATATATATTCTTATAAACAACAGTACATTTGTCTAAAAAGTTGTTTTATTACGTTATGCATAAATATAATGATGTAAATTTGGTATCTCTTTAAGAATTTTAATTCCATGAAATACTATAAATAATTATAATTATCATACGAAAATTATTTAATATGTCTAATTTACTTTTAGGGGATAAAAATAATCATCCAAGTTAAATTTTACTCACAATGATTGAGGTTAATATGAGGTAAAACTACTAAATCAAGATGTAATGTCTACAAATATAATGAAAACTCAATTATAAATGAGTGTTTGAGAGATTTAAAGAGATTAAATTATCTTATCCACATTAGTTATCAATTTTTGATCCTCATTAAAGGAATATGAAATCATTTTTTTATCACCCTGAGATTTTAAAAAAGAAGACTGTTAGATAACGTACAAGATATGAAACCAAAAAATTTAAATGAACCAAATGATAAAATTATTTAAATAAGACCATTATAATCAACCTATTAAATTAGTTAGTTTAAATAGAATTAACTAATAAATAAAATCTTTAAATATATAAATTTTTTACTCAAAATAACATTATATACAAATTATTAATAAATTAACAATCTATTTTTAGTAAAGTAATTTAATTCTTCAAAAATATAATATTCTATAAAAAATTATTTTTATTGAGTTTATTGAAAAATACTGTAACTAATAATTATATATTTATAAAATATAATTCATAAAACTAAATTTTGTTTTGATATTAGAATATAAAAATTAACTTAGTGTGAAATTTGGGATTTTGCAAAATATTGATTTTTAGTGAATAGTGAAAATATAGACTGTTCAAATACAATCATTTATTTTCAATAAATTTAATAATTATAAATTCTAGTTGTGATTTAAATTTTACTTCCAGTAACATAAGTAATATTTAATTATATTTAGTAAAATTAATTACATTTTAGTCATATTTATATTAGATTTTAGTGTAAGATTCTTTTTCTATCAAAAATGCATTTTTCTGAAAACTAGTTTAAACTACATAATGTTTCTCCATTTTAGTTAATAAAAACTAATGAGGAATTATTTAAATTAAATTAATGAATTATGAACCATTAAATATTAATTTTATTTTAAATAATTATAATTAGAGTTAATGGAGTTATTATAAAATAATCTAATGCTTGTAAAATACATTTCCGGAAAAATAACTTTTTGATCACTTATTCATATTTAATTTTAAATTAAACTATTATAGATCTATGAATTTAATTTGATAAGATAAATTTAAAATTTTTAATCAAAATAATTAATACTATGTAATAAGGGAATTTTATTATTATGAATAGTGATCATATAAAATATTTGTCACAACTGTAAAAGTTAAATGGGTTGATTGAGGTTTAAATTAATATCTCCAATGGCCCAAAGGACAATTTTTTTATGTAGTGCATATTCCTCCTAAAAATCATATATATACTTTTTTAATTTTCAAATGATTATAAAAATTATATTACTTTATATAAAGAAAAGTCAAAAATGTATATTTCGTTATTTTAATTTATATATTATTTTATATGGATAAGAAACCCCAATTTTTGGTTTTAAACAGTAATTTTATAGATAAATTCTCTTTATTCATCAGGATAATTTATTTCCAATTTTTAGTGATTAAATAGATGTCTTAAATTCTCACAAAACACTCACATAGTGACTAGTTAATTAAAAGGAATAGAAAATATATGATTTTATTCAATAATAAATGTAATAAAAAGTGAATAAGTTATTGTGTTCCATGAATTTTATATCTAGTAATAACATTTTGGTAACATTTAAAGGTATTTATATCAATGACATTCTTATCATCTTATTTTTAAAATACAATTAAATAACTAGTGTAAAAATTGACATTAATGATAATTTTAAAAATTAATATTTTATTTATTAATTTAAAATTTTAAAAAATAATGGCATAATATAAGTAATATTTATATGGTTTAAAATATTATCCATAGTATAATTATATTCAAATATACCTTTTCTAGTTACTATATTGTCCCCTATAGAGTAAATGAAATATTTACCATTGGCGAAACAAAAAATGGTAAAATTGAGTGACCTTAGAGGATAATGAATAAAATGTTTAAAAAATGATTTTTTAACTATGTTGGAGCTGTGGAATAAACATATCTTTTATCCAATCTATTATTTTTTTCTTTTTGAGGCACTTGGTTTGATAGTGACTCCTCATTACTAAATACTTTTTGGTATTTATAAAAATTTCACTCCTCACCATTTAAAAATGGTCACACCCTCTCCTATACACATGACACATACAAAAGATTTTTGTTCAGCCAATACCATACCAAATCCCTTAAAAAATTCTCTTACTACTTCTTATAATTATTATTACTATTATAAAACCCTCCTGATAATTTGTTTACACAAACATAATAAGGTTGTTCAAAGAAGGGGTATCGTTCTAAACCATGTTTTTTTTTCTTCTTCTACATCCTTAAAATATTCCTCAAGAATGATGATATAATAAAACCAGTTAATCCCATGTAAAATGATTTTATGATGTTTTTTTCATAACCTAAATTCATATCATCTTCCATCAAATATGAAATGAATCCATCGTTCTTGTATACACAAGACTACCACCTCACGAATAACCGTAATTCACATTCCATCGCCACCCATCATGACTATTTATAATGACATAATTACTACTTAATCATAGTAATCATAAAATATTTATCATTCTTAAATTATAATATTTCATTTACTTTTCACCTTTCCATTCACTAATAAATAACAATGTTGTGTGTGCGTTCGTGTGGACTACTGCCTTTGTAAAAGCAATGTGATTCTTTTTTCATCACCATTTCACATGGATGATATATATAAGAAAACAAAAAGACATGATATGATAAATATGATATAATGATAATTTTATTAAGATTCAATTATACTTAAAAATTTTCCACAATGATCATTGATAAATGGAAACTCAAATGTATGTATGGCCTACCGTCACCCAGATAGTAACGTAGCTCATTTTTTATAACAAACATTCATGAATAGATTAAAAGTTATAATTTATGTATAAATATGTAATTATAATTATTATCTATATTATGGAATAATTATAATTCTTTCCATAGTCAACCTACCATATTAATTTTTTATATATAAGTTGTATATAATCAAATCATTTAAAGTGAACGTAAATGATTAAATAACTATGGATAACATGGTAAGAGATAAAATGAAAGGAATAATAATAATGATACAAATCACATAAGAAGGTAAATAATTACCATATTTTTTTATGAGGATATAGAACTTATAAGAATATTTGGACTCAATGTATGAGAAAATTTGACTTAAAACTTCACCATAAATGTTTTAATTGTTTATTTTTAAAACAAATCTCTTCCCTGTCCATGTTATTGTAAATTATTTTAGAAAATTATTATTTATTATTCAATGGATTATGAAGGTATTTTTAAGATAAATATTATTTTGATGATTTATTTTCCATCACTTTTTATTTCATGTACAACAAATTAAAATTATATTACGAATATTTTTATATGGACCTAATGGTTAATAAATGAAATTTTATGTTTCATTTGAAATTATTACAAATTTATTCAATAATGAATATTTTTATGGAATATGTAATTTCGTTATAAAATATAAAATTAATGTTATTTTTTAACTTATATAGTGACAAAAAATTCTTATTCCACTCTAAAAATTAATTTTTTTTATTCCTTTTCAAACATTCATGTTTTCTTAAAAAATATTTGTTTCCATCAATCTAGTTATTTCAGTATTGAAAATAGGTTTTTTAAATGTGTTTTGAAAATAAAGGTGGTTGTAGGCCATATGTATTCACTATGTCCTTGAAAAATTATTTATTTATAAACCCTAATTAATACATGTTCAGTGGTAGGTAGGGTTCAATCGATAGGGAAATAATTCCATATAATATTTTTTTAGTGTGGCCAAATAGAAAAATAAAATTATTGAAAAGAAAAAAAGGAGTAAATATTTTTATGATTTTGATGGAAATAAGATCAGGGACTGTGGATAACCAACACTTTTAAACATAGAGGTAAGGAGGAGAGAATCTGGAAACTTTAGAACTTCATGGGATGGAGAATGGGAAGAAGGTTAGTTTATTGGTTTATTTAGTTGAATGTTATTTTTTTCTACCACTTAATCCTAGTAACTATATGTTTAGTGAGAATGGACGATCGACTATCTTGAGTGGTATGTCTGCAGATGAAAAGAAAATTTAGATTCTCAACAGAAGACTTATTTGACCCACTCGTTAAGTCAACATGAAAACCCAACCCTTGTGCATGTTTTCCTATTATAAGACTATAATATAGATTCTATATTATTAATTATAATAATAACCAACCCAAATATCACTATGTTTGGACAGTTGAAGATCATAAATTACTCAACTATTGAGAAAATGGTGGAATACTATAGTTACTATCACTGGGGTGAAGTAATGATTCCTACTATCCCAAATTCCATCCTAAATACAGATTAAGGTGACCATATGTAAAACATTTTCTATATATTTGACGACTTTTCAGAAAAAAAAACTATTAAAATTAAAACATAAAAATAAGAATAACCACACAAGGGAATCAAAATAATAATAAAAAATTGTTTCTTCCCATTCATCCATGTTCACCTTTGGCATTTTCTACTTTCTGCCTCTACTCATGATTTATCTACCATTTTATTTTCATCTCATATTTCCTCAATATTTCCAAGTTCCAACTCCATGATCCTAATAGTAACTATTTAATGATTTTTGTACACCAACTATCATATGAATCCTAAGAACTGTCAATGGTCTCCTCATGAATGTTTAAATAATAGGAGACTAACTAGCCAGTGTAAAGGATTTATATATCCATAAACCAAGAGGAATATTTTTTATATATTACAAATCGGATCAAAATAACTGATCTACTTTATGTTTATAGTTTTATCAATACTCATTATTTCCCACATATCTATTTCCCATGTATATATTTATGCTGACGTATCCAATTCAACACATAGATAAATATGATCGATGTTTCCATTTTTCAATGTCAGTAGAAATCTTTGTAGCTCATTACTTCTACTTAACCTATTTTAATGACATAGTCTTTTCTAATGTATCCAAATCTCTTCACATAGTCGATTGAGTCTACATAGACAAATCTAGACATTATAATTTAATCTTCATGTAATTAAATCATCATTTTTCCATTTTCATCATTAGTATTTCATTTGACGTATAAGACTGTGCACATTACCAACTGACCCACACAATCAATTTTAACCTTCTTTTTTAGTTCATATGTAGAAATTAGACTATCATAAACAATATGCAATATTAGACGAGACATTAAATGGGGAACCCCACATCAAAAGGGTAAATAAAATATTATCCATAGTAATCATCTATAAGTGATTCACAATCATCTATGACAACATGATTATCAAAGTTGATACCTATAAAGAGTGGTTATATCAGCATCCTTCAACTATGAATTCGTCATTGGGGAACTATGATTCACGATACTCTTGAAATAATGTTGACATTCCAATGATCCAAATGATAGGTCTGGACACATAAATTTAGCAATTATGCATTTATTTGTATTCACTATACCTAAATTTACATCATATGTAAATGTTTCCTAAGAAGTAAATTAGTTTACACACTCGCCATCATTAAATTTTAATTTCATTATATAAGGAAAATTTATCACCAAAAAATGTGTTTTCAATATATTTTTTCAATAAATAATAATTAGAAAAAATTTTCTCCAAACATAACATATCTTGATTAAAATCTCAATTTATAGTTAAAAACTCAACTAATTAATCAAAATAGATAAGGAAAAGTGTGAAATAATGGTTCCAAATCCAATATTCCCACATATTAAACATTTCACTCCACAGAAATTGAATAATTTAAATAGTTCATTAATAACGTATTGAGGGTAAATTAATCCCATCCTAACTAAGAGATATCAAAATAATCCCTTACAATAGATTATAATTCCTATAATGTGAGCTAATCACACTACCTCGTGTTAATAAATACTCAAATCCCAATTCTAAGAGAAATTACAAGAGATTCCCACTAAATATTAGATCAATAAAAAATGGAACAAAAACATTCAATCTACCTTATATTTCAGAAACTATGATTTAACTTCCCACATTGTTTATATAACTCAAAATATATTCTGATAAATAAATTTTTCCCTTTTCCATCTGGGTTGCATATTCCCATCACTTTCATGAGCTAGTTTTTAATAACCAAAATTTATTTTAATTTTACCCATCCATGAATTTGTGTGGGAAACTATATGGAACACTTATTTATTATGATTTGAAACAAACCATGTACCCTTGTCCCATATACTCACCATTGAATACCTATTTCCAATTTTACTCAATATTCAATTCATTTTCAATACTTCTCTATTTGTTTTAATCCCTATGTTTCCAGGTTACCCAGACTATATAGCTATGTTCAAATTTATGTTTAATGTCGCACCTCGACCTATAATTTAATTTATTTTATAAATTTCTTCGACTTCTTAAAATTCTTTGGGGGCTCTGGTTGAGTCTCAGATGAAAAACTTTTGAGTTTGTAAAAAACAAAAGCGTGTTTTTGTGTTGGCGTCATTGAGCACCTGGGCATAGCGCATTTTGGAGACCCACGCGGCTTCGCCTAGGAAACGATGTTGTTCATTGGTCTTTAGAAAACATTAAATGAATAAAGTGTGTATATTCTTGTAGTTACAGTAAATAATTTTTATTATTATTTTTGTTATAATTAAGGTTATTATTATTATTTTTATCGTTATTAGTATTAATATCATTATCATCCTGTTTGTAATAGTTTTTAATTATTATTACAATAATTATTATTATTATTTGAATTATAAATTTTTATTTGTACTTTATTATTATTATTACAGATTAATGTTTGTTTTACTTTATTTACTTGGTTATATTTTAATTTTAGTTTTTTTATTTTATTTATTAGTATTATTATTTCTTTTCCATCCTAACTCTAGTCATTCTCATAATTTTTTTCTCCTCTTTCTCTTGGCCTAGGCAGTACCGCCACCCCCTCTTTTTCTTTTTTTTACTTCTTCTTCCCATAGTAGCGCCCATACCTTGCTGCTTGCCCTGCACATCATCTCCCCCCCTTCATTTCCTTTCTCAGTGCACCGGGATCCCTTCACAGGCTCGCCTCCCCTGTCCGCAGCTCCTCCCGAGCGGATGCACCAGCCATTCCCCCATCCGCCTTGCCTCCCCTGTCCACAGCACAATCCTCCCCCATGTCTGCCTTGCCTCCCATGTCTACAGCACCGGCTTCCTCCTGCACCGCGTCGCAGCCTCCCGCCACCTCCTCATACACCTCCTGCGCCTCTGCCTTCAGCCAACACACCCCGGCTCCCTGTCCCACGGCATCCTGCTGGCCAGGCTCCCTTGCCCAGAATGCACCACCCGACGCCCTACGCTTCTAGCTGTCCAGCTTCCTCCTGTAGGACTCACCAAACTACTGCGACACCCGCCTACCTCCATGCCACTTCCAGTGCCTCCCGTTGTGTCTTCAGTCGCCCTGCACCCATATAGTTCCACACAACCACTTTCTGCATGCCATTTAGCCACCACATCTCTTTCGTGTGGTGTGAGACTCCCATCTGGTGACCCTCCAACCAACCCGAGAGCACTTTCGGCTGAACCGCAAACCCCCCACCTATGTACAAGGTGGTTCCTTCCGATAAGGGTTTTTGGATAGTATATTCTTTGATGGAGGCTTTAGTTTTTGTTATAACCCTATGTGTTGGGTTAGTTTTCGTGAGATATCCTTCAATTTGGGTTCTATATTTATTGTGTGGGGTTTAATTAAAATTCCGATGTCTGCGGTTGAGGTGAGAATGTTGTTTCGTGCCATTTTTGGGATGTTCTTCAACAATTGAGGTGAGTTTCTCCTTTTCACAAATCATCATTATTTAATATTCACTTGTTTATGGTATTTCACATTGTTTGTGATAATGCATTGGTGGCTTACGATTTTATTAATTTTTTATAATGTTTTAAATGGTTAATTAAATATTATATGTGGTGCACTTTATGTTTTGGGAATATTTTGAGGTTCACAAGATTTCAAAAGTATACTTTTAGATTACATTTTTAAAAGTGGTGTGTGCATGTTTTCGAATTGGGTTTTTACCATGTGTTGTATTTTTATTTTGTTATGCAATTCGTTTATTTTAATGGTGAAGGTGGTGTGTTTTCTGCTCTATAATGTTGAGGACGTGTGGTTGATCTTAAAAGTTTTTTTTTGAAGGGTTTTTGGTTTGGGTGTGTAAAGTTGTGAGATACCTTTTGAAAATTGTTTTATAAATTTTAAAGTGGTTTAGTAAATATTTTCAAGGATGCAAGATGTGATTTGAAAACATATAGAGATGGTTCTTGCATGTTTTTTTCTTGTTTTAATTGCCTTAAGTGAAGTGGTTATGTGTTTTTAGTTGTTGTGTGTATATTGGAGCGTGTTGGTGAGGTGACTTTGTGACACCCCGATCATCGGCTTGCGCATGCTTGTACTTCTGTGCGAGGCGTGTCGCGTCGCCGTGTTCGAGCTGCGAGTCGAGGTAGGTCCCCCACTGCACTAACCTTGAAATTTAGAATTTATTATTTTCATGATGTTTTATTAAATTTAATGAATGAGAAATAATATAAGATAATTAATTTTAAAATGATTATTTGGTGTGAAAATAGCCGTTTATTTTATACCAGGCAGTTGAAACATTTTCATGATGAGCGGACACCCAGTATTAAATAAATGCATGTTTTCCTTTAAACATAATTCATAGAATTTCAAATGTACTTTTAGTTTTAACGATTAATGATTTATTCTAAACAAGTATTTTGGGTTTTCTCGAGAAATGGGGTTTTTCATTTAAATTCGTGAAGGCCTATTTGGCACATTAATAAACTAAATAATTTTGGAAAACCCACTCAGAGTTGATCTTTGGTGTGCATTGATTTCGTGAGCTGTATGTGATATTTGTGCATCGTGACTGCTTGATTTACATTGTGGATGCACCCATTTATATTTATTGTGTTGATATGGGAACCTGGCATAGTGAGTGAATCTTATGAGTACGATTGCCACACTGGTTTAGATTACGCACTGTCTAGTGGCCCCATAGCTGGGGGATACTGAGTTATTGCTGCTATGGGGATTGGGCCCCTCGGGTAGGCCATGTAGGGCTATACAGAGCATTAGGGTGTTATGACATCATCGAGTTAGTGCATGCTTTCAGGATGAGTCACATGTATGGTATCTTCGGGATTGTTCATGATCTCCTTGGTTCGACCCATGTTTCTTTTAGTGTTTTTTTGTATGTGGTGGATGGTTGAGAGTTCAAATTCGGTTGCTGGCCCCTGTGTGCCACTTTTCCCAATTCCCTTAGTGTGTTTTTTGTGTTATGTGTTGTTTTACTTTTTGGCTAATAACTAGAGTTTGGTTTTCTAAATGGTTCCCAAAAAAATGTATTAAGACGTAATGCACTTGTTGCTTTCAAACATTAATCTCATTTTTGAATTAAAAAGGGCAATGGACTGTTACTTTTTTTAGAAATGAATGTTCATGTGGAAACTAATATTTTATATCATTTAGTTAAAACCTGGAATTAATGAATTTTTTATTTAATGGTACGTGCATTGGGAATATAATATTTCGGGCCTACCTAATAAGTTTTAATACTCACACCTATAGTGTTTTCCTATTTTTAGTTTCTGTTGGAGGGTGACCCGAGGTTGGTCGTTGTGGGTGTTATTTGGATGTGGTTTGGTGAGTGACTCTCGAGGTCGTGAGGAGTTTTAGTCGTGGTTAGGTTAGATGTTGGTGTTGGCTGTTGTTTCTTTTTGTATTGTTTATTTACTTTGTGTTGTTCTATTTTCTTTCTGCTGATTTATTTATTTTCATTTGTAGAAATTTTTCCCTCCTGCTCTCTTTTGATGCCCTAGTGCTGATCATTTGCCCGGGAGGATCGGGAACACCTCTCAGGCCATGTCGCGGACCGGCTCGGGTGACCAGTTCAGGGTCGACCCATGTTGGTTCATAAAAAAAATGGTATCAGAGCTGGTCGGCTCCTGAGTAGACCTTGTTTTTTAGAGAACCCATTGTTATTTGGGGTTGTCATGGTAGAAAGAGTATAATTTTCAGGACTCATGGCGTATGGATGAGAAGGAATTCATGAACCTTTGCTCATTCCAAACCTCGGGTTACCATGGGATGTTTGGGTTGTCGATGTCTTTTTATTCGTATGGTTTGTTAGGTATTGGGAAATGAAATTTGAGTCGGGAAAGTGTCCTCTGTGAGAACGCATGGTCTGGAAAAACATGTGGAGACCAAGACATTACCCTAGGATGCTCTCAGGGAAAGTGGTGTGACTGGTGTATGGACGCCAACAGTATGGCTGAGTCACCCATCATCACTAGTTTCCCTCTAGTGAATCGTTTGGGTTTTAATTTTTTCTGAAAATCATCTAAAAAAGTTTTTTTTGTATTTGAAATGGCAATGGCAATGTTTTGATTATGTTCTTCGTTTCCTTGTTCCTTAGTATTCACCCCCACAACGGTTTGATGGATGCCCAAGGTGCATCACCGGGTGGTGCGCCCCTGGAGAATCCTCTAGTTGATCAACCCATAGACTATGTCTTGGAATTCCAGAAGTTGAACCCTCATCTGTTTAATGGTCAAGAAGATCTACATGAGGGAGAGGAGTGGTTTCAGACGATTGAGAGAAAGTTTAATTTCATTGGGCTTCCAGAGACATTAAAGGTGAATTTTTCTACCTTTATACTTAAAGCCCAAACTTGAAAATGGATGAAGTTCGTGTCTCGGAATAATCCCCAGGAAGATCTAACATGGGATTTTTTCATGTCATCGGTCATCCAATAACACTTCTCTGAGTTGATGAAGCTGAGTAAGACGATGGAGTTGTGTTGTCTTCAGCAGGGAGTTGAATCAGTATAGGAATTCTATCGACGTTTCATAGACCTAGTTCCATATGATCAGTGGTTTATTGCTAATGATCCCAGTAAGTCTCGACAATTTGAGTCTAGACTCCGACCTGAACTACGATCAAAAGAGAAAGAGCTAAACCTAACAACCTTCTCAGATATTGTGGGGTAAGACTTTTTGGTTGAATCTGGGTTAGCAGGAGGACTTGAGGTGGAAAATCCTCCATCTTTGGGAAGCAGTTCCGAGGATGGTGATAAGAAGAATGAGAAGAGACCTGGCACTGGTAGTTCTAGTAGAGGGATCAAGAGGCCTTCAGACATTCAATCTTCTTCTTCATAGTGCAATGTTGTGATCTGTCACCAGTGTGGTAGGCTGGGTCACAAGAGGCCGACATGTCTAAGTGCTCCAATATCCTTCCACACTTGTGGATGTCTAGGTCACTTGAAGTGATTCTGTCATGGTGTTTCCAATAAGCACGATGAAGCTAGACTTGGCTTGTAGAAGGTCTCCTCAGCCCGTCAGCAGGAGTAGGGCGATGTTTGGGGATAGGTTTGAGGTTTTATCATTGTAGAGTTTCTTGGGTGTAGTAATCATCTATTGTAGAGTTTTTCAGCGCTACTTTTCTTTTAGTTGTAAGAATGGTTGTGGTTGAACCTCTTTGGAATTTTTATTTTATTGGAAGTGTGTTTGGTGAAATTATAGTTTGTGGTTTATGTTTAGGAATTTCTGAATCTTGAATGCGAGGTAGGAGATGCTTCAATCATCGGTGCTCCATCCATAGGCCCCGGAGTGAAGTTAGTGCGTAGTTAAGAGAGCCCCGACAGTTAAAAAGGGCCTTGGTTTAACCATTGTCATTAATGTATCATGGTTTGTGTTCTTCTGAGGGTGTGACAATGTTGATGGGGTGATGAAGATAGTATGGTGCTCTATCAGTCTGGCCCTTCCCTTCTCCCCCATTTTTGAGGGGGTTTTTGGTCCTTACGGGAAGTCTTTACGTTCGGTTAATCTAGTTATCTCTTATTGTGGGGAGACCCACAATGAGTCTCATAGAGTTACAACTTAAATAATTTAGAGTTATCCCAATCCTTATATAGGGGAGTCCATTCAGGCCTCCTTGTGTCAGTATCAGAGTTTCATTCATGTGTCTTTTGGTGGTAGGTGGTCTCGTGCAAAACCACATAATCCTGAGTTTGTTCTCTTCAATAAAAGTTGAGATTGGTGTACACCCAACGCTTTTGTAGGACCAAGATTATGGGAATAAGTGTCGGAGGTAGTTTATGATTGTTCGTTTCTGGGATTAAATAGATGGTTTGGGTTCTACTTGGTGAAAATTAAGGTGATTGTGTTTTAAAGGATGAGTTTTCTATCATGGGTTTTCAGTTTCTGTTTGGATCAATCAACTGGAGGTGCATAAACTTTTGGAGGTGAGTGACACTTAAGAAGTTTCATCTCTGGGTCTTGAACATGTTTTGGCTTTCTGAGGGTAGAAAGCATTATGGTGGGGAGAATTATCGCACCCTGACCTATCTTTTATTTTATTTTATAATTTTCCTTGAAATTTTAATTTTTTTTGGGGTTCTGGTTGAGTCACAGATGAGAAACTTCCGAGATTGTAAAAAAAATGTGTGTTTTTGTGTTGACATCGCTGAGCACCTAGGCAGATCATGTTTTGGAGACCCGTGTGGCTTTGTCTAGGCAATGATGTTATTCGTTGGTCTTCGGAAAAATTTAAATGAATAAATTTTGTATTTTATTGCGGTTACTGTAAATTATTTTTATTATTATATGTCTTATAATTATGGTTATTATTATTATCATCATCATGTTTGTAAAAGTTATTAATTATTATTGCAATTATTTTTATTATTATTCTAATTATAAATTTTTATTTGTATTTTATTATTATTTTTATGGATTAATGTTTGTTTTATTTTATTTGTCTGGTTATATTTTTATTTTAGTTTTTTAATTTTATTTATTTATTATTATTGTTTCTTTTCCATCCAAACCCTAGACCTTCTCCCATTTTTTTATCATCTTTATCTTGGGCTAGGATGTACGGCCACCCCCCCCCCCCATTTTCATTTTTTTCTTCTTCCTATAGTAGCACCCCTGCCATGCTGCTTGCCCTGCACAGCATCTCCCCCACCCTCATTTCCTTTCTCAGTGCACCAGGACCCCTTCGCCGGCTCTCCTCCGCTATACGCAGCTCCTCTCGAGTGGATGCACTGGCCTTTTCCATGTCCACCTCACCTCCCCTTTCCGCAGCACCATCCTCGCCCCCCCCCCCCCTTTTGGCCTCGCCTCCCCTGCCCACAGCACTAGCTGCCTCTTGCACCGTGTCGTAGCCACCCGCTGCCTTCTCAAACACATCCTATGCCATGGCCTTTCTCCATCACACCCCAGATCCCAGTCCAGCGGCCTCCTGCTGGCTCGGCTCCCTTGCCCAGCCTACACCGCCCAACGCCCTGCGATTCCATCTGTCCAGCGTGCTCCTGCCAGACTCACCGAACTACTGCATCACCCGCCTACCTCCTTGCCACTTGTAGAACCTCTTGTTGTGTCTCCGGCCACCCCACTCTCTTCAGCCGCCACACCCCCACATTCCGCACACCATCCGGCCACCACACCACTTCTGTGCGACACGAGACTCCCTACCTACGACCCTCTAACAAACTCGATACCACTTTTGGATTAACCGCAACCCCCCACCTCTGGCCAAGGTTTTTCTATCGTTAAGGGTTTGTGGTTAGTAGATTTTTTGAGGGGGGGTTTTGATTTTGCTATAACCCTATGTGTTGGGGTTAGTTTTTTTAGATATCCTTCACTTTTGGTTCAATATTTGTTGCGTAGGGTTTAATTAAAATTATGAAGTGTGTGGTTGAGGTGTGAATGGTGTTTCGTGCTATTTTTGGGGTGTTATTCATCAATTGAGGTGATTTTCCACTCTGAAAAAATATTTTTTATTTAATATTCACTTCTTTCATGTATTTCAACGTGTTTGTGACAATGAATTGGTGGATTATGATGTTATTAATTTTTTATAAACTTTTAAATGGTTAATTAAATATTATATGTGGTGCGCATTATGTTTTGGGAATATTTTTAGGTACACATGATTTAAAAAGTAGACTTTTAGATTACAGTTTTTAAAGCGGTGTATGCATGGTTTCGAAATGGGTTTTTCTCGTGTGGTGTATTTTTATTTTGTTATGCATTTAGTTTATTTTAACGGTGCAAGTGGTGTGTTTTCTGCTCTAGAATGTTGAGGACATGCGGTTGATCTTAAAAGAGATTTTTAAATGGGTTTTTGTTTGGTTGTGTAAAGCTGTGAGATACCTTTTGAAATTTTTTTATGAATTTTAAAGTTGTTTAGTAAATAGTGTCAATAGTGCAAGTTGTGATTTGAAAACATTTCGAGATGTTTCATTCACATTTTTTTCTTGTTTTAATTGTCTTAAATCAATTGGTTATGTATTTTTAGTTGTTGTGTGTTTATTGCAGTGTGTTGTCAAGGTTACTCCGTGACACCCCGGTCATCATCTAGCACGTGCTTGTACATCTATGGGAGGCGTGTCGTGTAGCCATGTTCGACCTGCAAGTCATGCTAGGTCCCCCACTACACTCACCTTTACATTTAAAATTTATTAATTTCTTAATTTTTTGTTAATTTTAATGAATGAGAAATAATATAATTTAATTAATTTTTAAATTATTATTTGGTGTGAAAAGAGCCGTTTATTTTATACCAAACACTTGAAACATTTTCTTTATGAGAAGACACCAAATAATGAAAGAATTCATGTTTGGCCTTTAAAAATAATTCATGGAATTTAAAATGTACTTTCAGTTTTGCAGATAAATGATTTCTTCTGAACAAGTTTTTTGGTTTTTCTCGAGAAATGAATTTTGCTTTAAAATTGGTTAAGGCCTGTTTGGCACTTTAATAAAATAAATTATTTTGGAAAACCCCCTCAGGGGTGATATTTGGTTTGCATTGATTGCATGAGCTGTATGTGATATTTGTGCATCGTGATTAATTGATTTACATTGTGGACGCACCCCTTTTTATTTCTTGTGTTGACATGGGAACTAGGCATAGTGAGTGATTATTCTGAGAAAAATTGTAGAACTAGTTTAGATTACGCACTGGCTAGTGGCCCCATAGCAGGGTAGTACTGAGTTAGTGCTGCAATGGGGATTGGGCCCCTCGGTTAGGCCATGTAGGGCTATTCCAGTCATTAGGGCATTATGAAGTCATCGAGTTAGAGAATTCTTTCAGGATGAGTCACATGTATGGTATGTTCAGGATTGTTCACGACCTCTTAGGTTCGACCAATATTTCTTTTAGTGTTTTTTTGTATGTGGTAAATGGTTGAGAGGTCGAGTTTTGTTGCTGGCCCCTGTGTTCCACTTTTCCCATTTCACATGGTGTGTTTTTTTTGTTATGTGTAGTTTTCCTTTTAGGATAATAACTAGAGTTTGGGTTTCGAAATGGTTCGCAAAAAAATGTTTTAACATGAAATAAACATTTTCCTTTCAAAAATTAAACTTTTTTTGAATTAAAAAGGGAAATGGACTGTTACTTGTTTTAGAAATGAAAGTTCATGTGGAAACTAATATTTTATATCATTTAGTTCAAAACTGGAATTAATGAATTCTTTATTTAATGGTATGTGCATTGGGAAAAGTATTATTCGGGCCTACCTAATGAGTTTTAATAACCATGCCTATAGTGTTTTCTTTTTTTTAGTTTCTCTTGCCGGTTGACCCGAGCATGCTCGCCGTGGGTGAGAGTTGGTTGTGGTTTGGTGATCGACTCTCAGTCATGAGGAGTTTTAGTCAAGGTCAGGTTAGTTTTTGTAGTTGGACGTTATTTATTTTCGTATTGTTTATTTACTTTGTGTTGTTGTATTTTCATTCCACTTCTTTATGTATTTTCATTGGGATAAATTGTTCCCTCCTTCTCTCTTTTGATTCCCTGGCGCTGGTCGCCAGCCCGGGAGGATCGGGAATGCCTCTCGGGCCATGTCGCGGACCGGCTCGGGTGACCGGTTCAGGGTCAACCCATGTTGGTTTGTGAAATTTAGGATTCCTCAATATATAGTTCCATTTTCACAATTTTCAAAACTATCAAACATCATTCCCCTTATTTTAATGAATGGATTAAATAGTTATAGAAGAAACAAAAACTCAGTAATAAATCAACACCTACTACTTCATATTCAATGAAATCTCCAACAAAGGGAAATAAATATTCCCATATATTAAACACATTGAGATTTTATTGGATGAATCAATAGAAAAAAATATTAACATAGGCCAAAACTGGATGAATTTTCTAAAAGGATATGCATTTTGAAAAAAATGGGTCTGTTTTCTTGTGAAAAATTTGAAGCAAAGCTATGGTACCAGATGATGTCACCTCCCCCCCTAACATGAAATAGAATATTATTTCCATTTTTTAATCTTAAAGTTGGAAAAAATAAGGATAAAAATGTATATAATATATTATTAGTGAAAATAATAATAATATTTTCCCATGGGAGATCAAAAACATCATCATTTCACATGTCCAAT